>CM075505.1:12600286-13800286 GCA_037950675.1 Hypophthalmichthys molitrix
GATACTCCTACATCCTGTCATAATACTTCCTGATACATATCATACATCGCGTCAGAGGGTTACTCATTTGGCGCAAGTCGGCTTTCGTAGTATGTGTACAATCGTCTGGTGGAAGCTAGTTATTTTAGATTATAAAGTTTTAAATATAGATATTTTTCATACAAAATCCCATTGCCTTGTTTCAGAAGACCTTTATTAACCCCCTGGAGCTGTATGGATTTTATTTATGATAGATGGACGCATTTATTTCTGGCTTCAAAACAGGCCCCCTGTTTACTACTTGGGAAGAGCCAGGATATTGTTAAATATATCTCTGATTGTGTTCGTCTGAAAGAAGATAGTCATATACACCTAGGATGGCTTGAGGGTGAGTAAATCATGGGATAATTTTCATTTTTGAGTGAACTATCCCTTTAAAGGTTCCTAATTTTGTTCTGAAGGTCTCCTACAATAGGTTTACATGCATCCAAGGTCAAAAAACATGAAAGGTAATAACCAAAAAAGCATATGGGACACTTAACACACATTTCTTGTCTTATGGTGAATACCCCAAAATTAGGTACCAAAATCCATGCTCAATATTTTCACATATCTGCAGAGTCTCAGTTTCAAACAAATGAAGCATAAAGGAAAAACAAACAAATTTTAAGTTATAATCAGGCCTCTTTAAAGCTAGAATAACAGAGCCATAAAAGAGGTTCTTGCCAGGTGTGTTGGTTTCTGATCCTGGGTCAGTGGGGGATTTCTGCACGATGGGCCGCACCCCAAAGAGGCTCCATCGCTCTCCTCCCCGTCCACCTCCTTCATTACCACCCATCGTAATGCTTGTGATGAGACTGCTAGACTCAGTATTAGGGGTGAGGACTCTGGCTAAACCAGCTCCTGTTGGGGAGAGAAAAAAGAGATAGATCATCACTATATATATATATATTGTAGTTGTTCTATAGTACTTTACAAATACAATTATTTATTTAAACAGTCTATAACCCATACGTGATGATTAGGGTATGAGGGGAGGGACAAAGTGATGGACGGTGCTGATGTTGAAAGCTTGTCCTCTCTGAAGTCCTCGTTTGGCATCCTCAACTCCTATAAAAATAAAGAAAACAACAGTTTAATACGTAACCAGTGGTGCGTCAAAAAATGCAGGTCACTCCTATGGGAAATGTGTATCATAGTCTATTATGATATAGTGCTATAAATAATAGCAACAAAACAACCTGACGCATGTCTATTCATCTAGCGCTACTTCAAAACATAATAAAAGTTTTGGTTATCTCAAAAAAAATCTGAACTGAAATGCTTTGAGAGTAAACCATCATCACCCAGAAAACTTACAAAATAAACAACAGTAAACGTATTTATTGAAGACCTCAAATGATGTGCTGTAACGTTACATCAGTTGGCCACCTAACTGTTCAAAACAGCTAATTTGTAACATTAAACAGCTGGTAGTAATCAGAGCCGCTGAAAAATATTTAACGGCTCTGGTAGTAATATATTAAATGTCATATAATGACGTTAATCAAGCTCTCTTGACATTTATGTGATATACTAAATTTATTCTCGCTTCTGTAATGTTAAATTGCTGCAATCCAAACACTAGAAGCTTCCGAGCGCTGGTAAACAGGCCGTTGTTTACAACACAGAACTCACCTTTTCCGCTCTATAGCTCGTTTATTATCCGATCCAGCGGGGTCTTCCAGTTGGTCCATGTTTATTAAATTAAATATTCGTTGTTTATATGCTGAAGAAGTCGGAAAACACCGAAAAAACGTCGTTAAATGGGATTTTTCAAGCTAGCGCAGGGACGTCCAATAGCGGAAAAAGAACAACGCGTACAGGCAAAATGACGGACCGGAAGTTCAATGTTTCATAATAAAAGTACCCTCCAGGCGATAATGAGGGCGTTGACGTCAGACACACCTCCAGCACAGCCCAATGAAACCGCAACAAGACTGTTTGAATTTATATTTTGAGGCTTCAACTAGCCAGTTTATATTTACATCTAGTTAGAATAGTTGAGAAGAAAGGGTCGTAAACGGTAAGAAATTGCGAGATAAGATGTAAGTACCTAAACATTTCATTTTGACAGCTGTTTTAAAGGGATAGTTCACTCAAAAATGGAAATTCTGTCATTATTTACTCACCCTTAAGTTGTTCCAAACCTGTATACATTTATTTCTTCTGATGAACATAAAGGAAGATATTTTGAAGATTAAGGGAAACTGAACAGTTCTGGGGCACCACTGACTTCCATAGTATTTATTTTTCTACTATGGAAGTCAATGGTGCCCCAAAGCAGCCTAGTTACAAACTTTCTTCCTTTGTGTTCAGCAGAAGAAACTCATACAGGTTTGGAATAACTTGAAGGTGAGTAAATTATGACAGAATTTAATTTTTTGGGTGAACTATCCCTTTAAGATAGAAATGACCGACAAAAATAACCAGGGATTTCGTCATTTTGAATTGAAAATATGTCTATATAATTTACGTGATTCATGTAACGTTAATGTAATAATTAGTAACTCAATTTGAGGGGACAAGAAAGATTAACAAAGCCGTATTCATACTAGGTTAATAATGCATTTGGCAATTTGCACATATTGTGAATGAATTTAATAAGCTTAGTTACCTTTCCTGGTAGCCTTCAGTAAACTAACTTGTCTAAGAAAATGATTCGTAAAACATATAAATATCAGTTGACCCTATGACTTCTTCTCAGGGGCTAAGCCCCATATCTTCTGACCCTAGCAACACCCCTGGTTATGGGGACAAAATATTCCCACAAAGATGGCAATATCCAAAATCCTTGTCCTTGTGGGGACATTTTTGTCCAGACCCCATGAGGAAAACAACTTATACAACAAATTATACTAAAGATAAAAAATGTAAAAATGCAGAAAGTTTTTTTGTGATGAGTAGGTTTAAGTTTAGGGGATAGAATATACAGTTTGTACAATATAAAAATCTATGGAATGTCCCCATAAAACATGTGTTTGTGTGTTTGGCTATACATGAGGGCCAAATATATAGTGTATACTTGAATAGTGAAATATTATGACAACCAAATAGTGAGGACATTTTACTGGTCCTCACTAGATAAAAGGCGTATGTTTTTATTTATCTAGTGTTTTGCACGTTTCTGTAATGGGTATAGATTTAGGGATAGGGGTTGGGTTAGGCCATAGAAAATGTCATTAACCTTATATAAAGTAATTGAAAGTCTATGCAATGTGTGTGATGTTTTTGCATTTATCAAAGCCTACATTACAGGAATATAAGCAGTATAGTCCAGTTGAAGATGCAACTTGGCATCGAGCCACAAAAATAGCTAAATATTCCACAATTCCAATCGTTTACACCCCAACTTTCTCATTTTAAATAAAAAAAAAAGTAGTAATAATACAACAAGAAGATTAATTGATAGAGATTTATTTCTGAAGTCACATGGAAGGCACTGCATTACAGCATATTTTGCATAAAGGGCAACCTTTTTATTTTTATGAAAGAAACTGATTAGATTAATTAAGCCAAATAAAAAATACATTGACTTTTTTCTGACTTCCTATTCAATCTGCAATATCAAACCATCTTTACATCCACAATACATAATCATTTCAATGATAAAAATTATCTATATAATAAAAATCATGTAAAAAAAAAACAATTTTGTTAAGGTGTCATTGCATTTGAAATCACTATTTAAAAAACACTATGCATAACAACAGTTTAACTACAACATAAAAAATCTGACAGAAATCCAATACATTGGTCATAGTTCTCCAAAACATTAAGAGAGAAATTGTAATAATTGTCCAGAGATTTTTTTCAAAAAAAAAAAATAAAAAAAAGAGAGAGAGAGAGAAGAAGAAGAAGAAGAAGAAGAAGAAGAAGAAGAAAACCTTAAGATACACATGTACATGTTTTTAGGTTATTTAAACCTAAATACATTCCCTGGGTTAATGCCCTTATTAAAAAGAACATTTAATCAAGCATTATCAAAAAAGGTTAAAGATTTGTTTCTCTCATTTAAGAATTCAAAAGCAAAGCACCATGTAATTTGAAGTCATTCTTGTCCAGCATCATCACAAATACCCTTTAAGACAGGCTATTTCTACCTCTTGCTGTATATACAGTACATACTATAAATAGTATACATGACTACACAGAATTTAACCTAAAAAGAGCCCAGTTCTATACAGGTCTTACAAGTTTCTGAAATATTATTGCTATAAAAACAATCTTTTTTTTTTTTTTGGGACATTCCTTTTCAGAGCTGTTTCCTGAGTACAGATTAACCATAGTACTAAACTAAATTGTACTGACAGTGCAAGTTAGTTCATAACTAGACAAATCTATGACAGAAACAGATGCAACTCATTTGCTCCCATTTTCCAGTTCACTCTATGTGTATAATGTACAATGTGTTAATAATGCGTGCAAAAATCTACATTTCATATTCTTGGTGCAAGATATTCTTTCAGATGTCCCATGCTCTTATTGGATTATAATGCCATACTTCATAGTTTTTTGTTTCTCTGAGGTCTCTGTAATAAATAGACATAAAAAAGCAAATGCAACATATGGCACAGGAGTAGTGTAACTGCACCCCCTACAAACACTGAAGTTAGAAGGTAATCTGTGTTCAAGTCAATAAGGCAGGCATCTCTTTGAGTGAGGCAGTTTGATTGGTCACTCTAAAGGACATCTTAAAGGTGCAGAGCTGATCGATGTAGCGCTCCAGTAAGTTTCACTGCAACTCAGCTTTTTCCAGAAACTTCCCTTTGGAACCTAAAACACAATCATATAAAGTATTACTCACTAATTCATAGTTTTCACATGACATCACACTCTTACTGGAACGCCTACCTATTTTGTACTAGACAGTGATATTAAAAGACCAGATTCAAAATACACCTTATTATCACTCATAAATACAAATGCAATGTGACGTTTCTCAAGCATTTTTACATAGAAAACCATTATAAAGAACATGCTTAACCATTATGCGCACCAGTAATGTGACTAAAAACTATGAAATATAATTAATATAATAAAAAATGATTATTATTACTAACAGTGTTTCATTTCACAGCATACAACATCTTCCTTCTGATTACCTGACGTTTTGGAAGTGGCCAGTAGGGGGCATCAGATTGGATTTCCCTTTCTGCAAAATGGCTGGTGACACTGGCAGGCCATTCTTAGGCAGCATCTGGATGAAACACAGCAAATACTTTATAATGTGCAGTCATAGTCAGTTAAACAGTACACAGTTATTTATCTGATCTAAAACAGACTAGACCTGCATTTGCTCAGGAGGACACATCACAAGAGGAAGACACTCACCTCAGCAGTCTGGGAGGGTTTGGTCCTGGGACAGGGTGGAGGGGGTCGGTTGGGAGGTAGCGGTCTTGTTTTGGCGGGTACTGATGGAGACGGCTGGGGCAGCTCTGAATGATTTAAACTCTGCTTGTCTGCAGTGTAGGCTGGGATTTGAGGTGGTTTCACAGTGGGCCGAATGATAGAATGTCTAGATCTCGGTGGACCTGTACGACTCACTCTAGGACTGGCCTGAAGAAGAAAAAAACTGTTGTTTATATGCATCTTCTGTCAATATCAATTGCAAAAATCATCAGTTTCATCTTGTTGTTCGGCCATTTGTTCAGACAGTGCAGTCGATATTCTGTATGAATTTAATGAATGAATGACAAGAGACATAAGAGACACATGATTTTGTTTTCTCTGCTCATGTCCATCATGACATTCCTTCAGTGTCAATGAACATTTTTCTAAAGGGTCAATGTTTAACTCCTGGAATTGATTTTCATGGCTATTTTTGCCCACACATTTAAGTATATTAAATGTTATTAATTTCTATTGTGTCCAAACTTACAGAAGATTAGATTTATTTAGACCTATATTTTTATTTCAGTTTTATTAATTTAAACTTAAACTTATTTCAATTAATTTCATTTTCATTTAAGTTTTTTTTAAGATGTTCATCTAATATATTTTATTTCAGCTTTATTTCAATTAACGAAAACTATTTTTTATATTTTTAGTTTTAGTTAACAATAAAATATGGATGGGTTTAGGTTCCATGTGGTTTTTTGCTGTTCAGAAAACATTCAACTGAATGGATTTGAGTTGGATATGACAGATTTTTGCTATCCTGTCGGAAAAAAAGCCAATGAATGCACGGAACCGTGCTATTGGATGGACATGCTGCGAACATACACTGACAACAAAACAACTTCACACCTGTTCATCAGCGTGAGATATCTTTGGCTGGAACACTGGGTTGGCGTGACCTGTCGTGTGACTTTTAGTCTCAGGGGTGTCTGGAACACTGACAAGAAGAGAAATAATACATTTTCTAACACAAGAATGGCCAAAGACATGAAGATCACTGCATGTATAATGTTTGCATTTAGCAGTTAGGTTTAGCAGTTACTTGATGCATGTTTGAGTAGCAGGAAGTGTGGAGCCTTTGGTGAGGAGGAGCTTCTGTTTGCAGCGGCACCAAAAGACGCCAAGGATAGCCAATACCAGAAGAAAAAAAAGGGTAAGGAGAACCGGTACAAGGTAAAGCCTGCCTGCACAAGATAACACACAAACAAAAAACATCAAAAGGACAAATTTAAAACAGGACTTATCACAGATAACATTCAATAAATATTCAGGTTAAGGTGTCTGTTGACGTACTGTGCACAATCACAGGCCCACTGTCCAAACTGCCTCCTGATCCAGTCATCTTACAAAATGGTGGTGCCCAACCCGAGTTACAGTGACAGTTGTGGTTATTATTGCAAAGCTGCAGGGAAACACAAAAAATAAACAAACATAAGTTTTTATGGGAATTTTGGGAATTATGGGAATGTTACTTTTGAATGTTCTGTAAGTATATAATGGCTTAAATATCATCTATCCCTCCTAAAAGTCGTTGGTACTTGGTGGTTTTATGGTGTTTTTTGCTCACACAGGTTGGGAGCAACATGAGAGTGAGTGAATGATGACAAATTGTCTATTTATAACTATTTCTTTAAACCCTGTTCACAGTATATTGCAAAATAATACAATGCCTTATAAAGTCAGACATAAGCGACCTGTGTTCAGTGGAACTGATTGCACCATTTAAGTCTGCTAAGTTTAGTACTCAGTTTCATGCACACAAATGATTTATAAAACATATAAATAACCTGCATGATGAATAATGGTAAGAAAGTATTTCTGATACCACAGGAGGAAATGATGTTAATTGTAAATGTGGCTTTGCAATGGCCATGTATGTATAAAGCTCAGCCAGCTCTATGCAGAAATAAACAATATGGACTTACCCCTTGGCCATGACATTTGGCTCTGCATTCATCTGCTCGCAGGAACGACGCACTGCGGCATTCCCCTTCGAAACAGATCTGTTCATATACAAAATGAAGTGAAAAGTGAATGAAAGAAAAGGTCCTCCACTACACTCAAAGCTATTGAGTGACTTAAACCTTTTGGTGAGACAAGGCTAAAAGACACAAAACTTTGTTTTCATGTGGTCTTTAAGAGGAAACAAGATCTGTGTGTCCAGTACCTACCGCATTCTCCCCACATTTGGTCCCTGGCAGAACCAGGCCCGGGTCGAGGGTGTCATTCTGGTTGTGCTTATTGTGACTGGGCTGGTACACATGTGTTCCTCTGCACAGGATCTTCTGTTGACCAATATAGATGTTGGTGTCTATGGCGACAGCGTTGGATTCAATTGGTTTGCTAGCAGTGCTCTGGCACTGAATCTTCCCACATTTAGCATTCCTAAACAGAAAACCAACAGCACGTCGTCGGATGGTTCAAATAATGATGACATACGCTACCGGAATAACTACAATTTTTTCTGTGTTTTTCAAAGAAGTCTTTGATGCTCACTAAGACTGCATTCTTTAGATCAAAAATAAAGTAAAAACAGAAATATTGTGATATATTATTACAATTGAAAAGATATGTTTTCTAATATATTAGAAATGCAATTTAAAATGCAATTAAAATGCAACTTATGCAATTTATTCCTGTAATCAAAGCTGAATTTTCAGCATCATTACTCCAGTCTTCAGTGTCACATGATCCTTCAAAAGTCATTCTAATATGCTGATTTGCTGCTCAATTACTACCAGTTATTATTGGTGCTCAAATATTAATATCTTATCAATGTTGAATACAGTTTTTGCTGCTTAATAATTTTGTGGAAACCATGATACATTTTTTTAGGATTTTTTATATTTCACAAATAAATGCAATTCACTCAAGACCACTTAAGTCAAAAATACCATAGACAAACTTTTTAGTCAACTTTAATTGGCATATTTTGCTAAAGTTACATTTGGCAGTATGGCTCTGTTCTAAATTCTGTATCCTTTTCATGAGCTCCATGAAAAACTAAGACAGGGAACAGCAGCAGCTTCTAGGGACAACCTCCCATTTTTTTAAATTGGGAGAGCAGTGCAAATCCCCCCATTGAGAACGGAGCATGCGTCAGTGACAACAGAATGACATTGATTAAGTTAAATACAAGTTTAAGGAGGAGCTGGGGGAGGAGGTGGTTGCAAAGCAGCATGCAGTGGAAGGTTTCTTGGTAAGCATAAGAGACTTCTTTCAAAAACATAAAAAAATCTTAATTATTTCAAACTTTTGATGGGTAGTGTAACTATTTTTTTATTTTGGGTAAATGAATCTCACCTTTCAGTGCATTTCCTGTATGCACCCATGAGGTCTTTGCCACAGTTTCCATAGGAATCACCTGCTTCATTTACTTTAGTAAAGCAAACATCAGGAGCAAGACGGGCATCTAAGATATAGATAACAGAACAGAATAGAAACATCTACTCATGTCACAAGTTACTGGTTGTGTGAATGTTCAAATCTGTATATCTCAGCTGGACTTAAAAGATTTCTCTGATAGAGATCAGCAGATGGTATCACATTCAGAGACTGAGATCACAGCCAAGCACAGAATCTGTAAACTACAGTACAATGCCGAGTGGATTTGCACTAGAAAATGTGAAAACATGGTAGAAATATATGAAGCCACGAGAACACACTTAGCCTACATCACTCAAAAATACAGTAAAACAGTAATATTGTGAAATATTACTACAATTTAAAGAACTGTTTTCTCTATTTTTATATAATTTAAAAATGTATTCCTGTGATGCAAAGCTGAATTTTCAGCTTCATTACTCCAGTCTTTAGTATCATATGATCCTTCAGAAATCATTCTAATATGCTGATTTGCTGCTCAAGAATTATTATTATCATAGTTGAAAAACGTTTATGGTGTTACTTTAAGCAGACTTTAGCAGACACAGACCTTTGCCCCAGAGAGAGAGGCACTGCTGCTCCAGCGTCAGACACATGCCTGTGTAACAGTAGGCACTGCCACCAGCACAACTGCTGCCATCCATCAGGTAAAAGTTGGCAGGGCAGGACTCTGATTTCCCATCACAGTACTCAGGCAAGTCACAGGAGCCTGAAGGCGGACGGCACATCACACCTGGACTCTTCAGCTGGTCAAGAGTGGAATAGAGCAAACTTGTATTAACTGTATCAACTTTTTCTTAAAATAGAGTCAAGTCACCTTTACTTATATAGTGCTTTATACAATACAGATTGTTTCAAAGCAGCTTTACAGTGATAACAGGAAAATGATTCAATGATGCAAACAGAGTTCATTTCAGCAGTACAGCAGCTCTAAAAGAAAATAGTGTAATTGTTCAACTGAAGTCAGTTCAGTGTTGATTCAGTTCCGTTGTAAAGATCATCAATTATTAAAGCTGCAGCCCATAAGTTTTGCCTCTTTGTCACCATCTCTGTTTGAAACCTGCAATTGCAGTTGTTTGTGGAATTATCATCTTTATGCGAGTTGTGCATCGCCACGGTTCCTCAGTGCAGATGAATCTAATGTTTGCTGTCAATCACCACATCGGTGTGGATACTGTACTTCGGAATCACAGATTGTAGTCTTGGAAGTATGACCAAAATAAGAATTTTCACCGGTAAATGTAATCTGAACAAGTAAGTAACATGTCTGCCACTTTTGTTCTGACCAACCAAGGAAAAAAAGCATTACAGTAAATCGTGCTGCCAATGGTGATTAAATCTAATGATCACTTAGCTCAGATCACATCAAACCGTGCAAATTATTATTACTGTTATACTTTGTTTTCAAATTGTTAATGTTAACAACATCAGCATTACATGACTATGTGTATTTAGTGTGTATTAGCGTTACCTGTAGATTTCAATTTCTGTACAGTCTAATCTCTAACGTTAATTTGTCATACCATAAAATCCACCATCAAAATGATAAGTTTAATTATTGCAGCTGCTGTGAGAAAAGGCTGTAAATGATCCGCCTCACATGCAATATAGCCTACTAGCTGGGACTCTTTCTTTATGTACTGTATACAGATGTGACTTGACGCAAAGACAAACGGCGACATGCTCGATTTTCCCGCGAAAACCCACCAGTACCACTCAAATTATAAAACATTTTTACAAGCTTACCATTGTGAATCAGGCCAAGGTAAGATGATAGTTTTGAACACTGGCTGGTTATGTACATGCTCAAAAATTGATTTTGGATCATTTTTAACCAAAAAAAGTTATAAAAACAGCAGCTTTAAATTAGTTGATTTCATCTAGAGCCTCTTTCAACAGACTCTATCAACTGTTGACATTTGTGAGAAAAATATCCTAAAATGCATGTCTATGTAAGTCTATCACTGAAATCAAAACATTTAGCAGATATCAACTTGAGTATAAAAGTTTGGGTGTATTAGTTGTCAAGATATTATTAATAAAGGTAAAAAAAAATACTTTTTTATGGATTAGATCTACAATCTCTTTATGAACGTTTTGAAGCATCAAAGCGGTAGTTGCGTAGAATTTCAATGGAGGGACAGAAATCTCTCAGATTTCATTAAAAATATCTTCATTTGTGTTCCGAAGATGAACGAAAGTTTTACGGGTTTGGAACGATATGAGGGTGAGTAATTAATCACAGAATTTTCATTTCTGGGTGAACTAACCCAAAGTCACCACTATCAAAAACTCCCTTTAAAACCCATTTATTTATTTTTGTTTGTTTTTTATTTATTTAAATTCACCACTTAAAAATTAAATTAAATTAAATTAAACAGTTTTTCTGATGCAGCACCACAGGAAAGGGAGTTGAGACAGAGAAAGCGTGAGATGAGTTTGGCAGGGATTCACCTTGCACTCATGACAGCAAACTCCATGTGCACACTCAGCTCCGATCTTCAGCGTGCAGTTGTTGGCATTACAGCAGGGACTTGAGCACTCCTTTGTAGTAAAGGAAACAGAAATGGAAAATGTGAGCATAAAAGATGAACCGGAACAACAGCGTGGGAGAAAACGAGACAGAGGAAGCAATGAAACTCTCTCCTGACCTCCACTTCTCCACAATCACACTCTTCTCCTTCCTCCAGGTATCCGTTTCCACAACGCTGGCCCCCGTACATGAGCCTGGTGTTGGGAGGGTTGAACAAACACTTCCCCCCACCGGAGCTCAGGTAGCGTTTCAGCTCCTTCTGATTGCAGGAGTTGAAGACACGAGGGAATGGAGCCCTAAAGAACATGTTTAACTTTTATTTCATGTTGATTTTAAATGAGAATTCTATCAGGTTTTATGCAGGTTTGGAATTATACTGCATTTTTTCTTTGGTTCTCACCCAGTGGCAGCAGCCATGATGCAGCCTCCATCCTCCTGAGCACGACAGCAACCTTGACTGTCGTGGCTCATCCCAAAGTTATGCCCCATCTCATGAGCCATGGTGGCAGCGATCCCCACAGCACTTTTAGAGTGGTCCTACAAAGAAAGGCAGAAAAAACAAAAAGTGAGTCCAATAAGGGATGTGCTTGGCAATAAAACCACAATGGAATAACACTGCAGGTAAATTTACCGAATTGACTCCACCAGACTGGTATTCAGAACACATGGCTTTGAGAGGTGCAAGACCAATGATGGTGCCATGAAATGACATGCCCCTACAAATACAACAAATATCTGTTTAAATACCAATAAAACTATGGCAGAACCAAATCAAATTAATGCAACCAAATGGCTAGCTGAACAGATATAGGCATATTTAAAGGGATATTTCACCCAAAAAATTAACATTGTGTCATTTACTCCCTTATGCGTCCTTCCAAAGCCATATTACTTTCTTTTTTTACATGGAACACAAAATGAGATGAAGCACTATTAAAAATCTGTACCATATCACTTCAGAAGATTTGAATTATAGAGCATGGGTTACATAGGCTAGCTTTATTATACTTTTATGTCCTTTTTACAGCTTTCGAGCCCTGTGCTTTGGCTGCATGTTTTATTCAAAACTTCATCTTTTGGGTTCAAAAGAAAGTAAACGTGTGGTCACATTCACCATCACAGCTAACAAAAAAATGTTCTAAGAATGTTTTGCTAATGTTCCCATTAAGTTATGAAAAAGTTATTTCTGAATGTCCTCTGTTATGTGAATATTATTTTATCATTTCGCATTTCGCATATCATTTGTTGGGGGTAACGCACTACAAGTAACTTGAGTTACGTAATCAGATTACTTTTTCAAGTAACTAGTAAAGTAACGCATTACTTTTTCAATTTACAACAAAATATCTAAGTTACTTTTTCAAATAAGCAACGCAAGTTACTTTTTCACATTTATTGACTGACAGCTCTCCTGTCCCCATGTTGAGAGAAATAAAGTGCAGGTGTTGTGTGCCCTGTGTAAGCATGATGGTTATTGTAGTTTTAGAATAAATGTGAGCATTTACTCATCTCGCTTGCACGAAAACATTCAGTATTCCTCAAAATGAATAAAAACAGTGAAATGCAATCTCAGAATTTTAGCAAACCTGTAATAATTAACTATATTAAATTACACAAATATACTTTATGTATTTAATCTCAATTATTAACCAATGTCTTTGCTGCTGACCTTCAATTACCTACTTCAACCATACTAATAAGCAAAAATTACTTTAGATTAAATTTAAAAATAAGAAATAGAACTTCCTTCTCCTGTATCCTATTCTTCTTTAATCCAGAATGGCAGCACAGCTGAAAGGTTTGTTTGAGCTGCACCCTCTACTGTACAGGTGTAAATATGCATTTCCTTCAGGATTCCTCCTTCCTGAGGCTTATTCATTTCACTTTTGGTGTGAAAGGGCCTTTTTGCCAAAAATAGAACTTTTTTGTTATTATTAAAAAACAAAAAAGCAAGCCCAGCCCCGGTGAGATGTAACGCATTACTTTTCATAAAAAGTAACAAAGTAATGCGACTAGTTACTTTTTTAGGGAGTAACGCAATATTAAAAGTAACTTTCCCCAACACTGTGCGCAAACACTATGAAAACATTACTTTTATGTTCTCTGAACATTCTGAAACAAATAGTACCATTTAAAAAATGTTAGAGAAACATCAAACTAAAACGTTTCAGAAAAAAATGTTCCATTAACCATGTATAAATAATGTTTTGGGCTAACAGTTTGAGAACAATATAAAACACCAGATAACTTTGAATGAACATTCTTTTAACATTACTGGAAGAATGTCTTTGAGCGAATCATGCCAAAATGTTAGCATAAGTTCTGAGAATGTTCCCTGTTAGCTGGGTTCATTAAGCAAATTTTTGCATGCAAATTCCAGTCATTTCTATAGGAATCCACACAATTCCTATTCTCGTAAGGGCGAAAGATTTCCACACACAGATTTCGGTAACACTTTACAATGAGATTCAGAACTAATAATGAACTGTACTTATACAGCATTTATTAATCTTTGTTAATGTTAATTTCAACATTTACTAATACATTATTAAAATCTTGTTAACATTAGTTAATGCACTGTGAACTAACATGAACAAGCAATGAACAACTGTATTTTCATTAACTAACATTAATGAAGATTAGTAAATACAGTAACAAATGTATTGCTCATGGTTAGTCCATATTAGTTAATACATTAACTAATGTTTAACTAATGAACCTTATTGTAAAGTGTTACCCAGATTTCGTATATGGTTCAAGTTGGTCACATGAATTCGCCGGGTTGATCAACAAAAAGCTTCATACACTGCTACACTTAACAATAGATAATTGACATTTTTGACCACAATATTTTGTTGAAATTCGTTCCTCAGTTTTGGAATGTCAAGTGGGTGAGTAAATGATAACAGAATTTTAAAAATGATCCTTTTAAAACAAGATCTTTATCAGAGATCATTGTTATTTGCTCATATGTTAATTTGGTGGGAGGGGCTACATTGAGACTGACGTTACTAGCTGAGCGTTGTCATTGGGCAGCTGTGGCAGCTGTTTCCTCCTCCAGGCCAGAAACGCATTCAGGGTGCTGTAGGGGTTGTCAGTCACACTGATCTTGTCTTGATCGTTCCAGATTTCCAACCAGATCAGAGCCACACGGATGTTCAGTGTTTTGTAATACTGGCAACATCAAGTCACATAATATGTTAGAGTATAGATGTGTGATAAAAATGAGTGTTTAACCGTACAATTCACAACATTCTCACCTTATCTACAAAGTTAGCTGCTTCAAGCAGCGTCATTTTGGTCCTTTCAAGGTCCCAACCGTGATTCACAAACTGAAAAAGAGACATGATTAGGATGCATCTACTTACTGTAGATGGCTGAAATGATCTTTGTGTAATGTAGGTGGTGATTACATATGACTCTATCAGAGCAGAGAGGACAGTTATTCTGAGTCATGACAGCAAGTGAGCCTTAGCCACAGAGGCACCGTGGAATGAGTCAACAAACAGACAAGACTGATCTAAAGCTCCAGAACTGTCAGGTAATTGTCATTGTCATTTACCAGACACTTTTATCCAATGCAACCATCTAGCACAAAAATGTGATGATTTCTGTGATAATAAGAACATCCTACAAAAAGATGCTGATAAAAACCAAGGACAGACTGTCTGAATCCTGTATTCACAGAAATAAATACTGAGATTTTTATTAGCGTGTTTGCTAAAGAGCGATTTTTCAAAAATAGCAACCCAGACCACCCTAGCGACCACAAAGCAACATGCTAACAGCCACTCATACCTTGGCAAATGTTTAGCAACACCCTAGCAACCACTCAGAAAACCCTTTTTTGCATGCTTTTGCATGGGAAAGCACATTTTCTTTCAAAAAATATACAAATTCAGTTACATTTATTGTTTAAAGATACACTACTATTCAAAAGTTTGGGGTTTGTCTGATTTTTTAATGTTAGGGGCAGCTAGCATCTCGCGCATGGCACAGTGTTCTTAAAACGCGGCGCTCAATATACTTTTATTTGAATATATTTTAAAATGTGATTTATTCCTGTGATGGCAAAGCTGAATTTTCAGTGATCCTTCAGAAATCATTCTTATATGCTGATTTTCTGCTCATAAACATTTCTTATTTGTATCAGTGTTGAATTTGTTTTTGTTGTTGTTAAAACTGTGATCCATTTTTTTCAGGATTCTCTGGTGAACAGAAAACTCAAAAGAAATCTATTGAAATTCTTTTGTAACATTATAAATATTAATAAAAGTATTATTTACTTTAAAAGGTGAAAAAAAAAAAAAAAAAAAAACTTACTGACTCCAAACTTTTAAACAGTAGAGTACATTTGTAAAATGTCTGTCAAAAACAACATGGCGCTAAACACCAACTTCAGCAGTTTCAAACTATTTACTGAGTCTTGTCTCTCAAAGCTCCCCAAAAAGACAGTTGCCTGAAGTCAAGTGATTTTACCTCTGCATGGTCAGCCACCACCATCAGCTCCACGTATTTCACGCTACTGCTGACATCCCTTCTTTCCTGCAGGAAGAGATCGATAAGATATGACTGAACATAGGCTAATTTGATATACTACTGAAGAAGTGCTGAGTCACTGCTTCAAAACCTGAGTTTATGAATTTAAATGCTGTGAGACAACTAATTGAGACTGGGGGACATCCTGTGTCTTCAGTTAGGTACAGACACTCTATTCATGTATGCCAACGCAAAGAACAATGTGTCCTTAGTTTAGTACCACTTCAGTCAGCTCTTCACATTAATTTAAATAATAATTTTATTATCTGGTACTTTCCATGAGTAGGGTATAAAATAAAAGAGCCTGAACTCTTAAAAAATTAGCTCTTTTTTTTTTTTTTTTTTTTTTTCAACAAATTTTCAGTGAAAGGAGGTGCTTAACCTTCAGGAAATGTTCACTGTCAACTTTAGAAAGTTAAACTATATTTTAATATGGTCTTTTATTTTACATTAATTTTTATGGGGTTTTGCAAGTGTAACACTTACAATACACCAAAATTGGGGTCTAAACACAATTAAAACCATCATTTGTGTGATTTTTGCAAATTTCTAGGTATAAACATTTAACAGATCTGTATCTACATACAAAATATGATCTGGCCAAAATATATTTCAAATACATGCTAAATATATGCTAAAAAATATTTCATTTAAAATATCAAATGTCAAACATATTGCAAAATGTACTTAAAGAGGCAAATAAATGCCCATTTTGCATGAAAATATATTTACATTGAAAATGTATACAAACGGCCAAATAATATATATGGGAAAATATAAGTAGATATTTAAGCAAATACATTTTAAAATCCATTTTTGTATATTTTGAAATATTGGTCTTTTTAAAAATGTACATGAAAATATTTATTTTGATGGGACTAAACAAACTTGTTGGATTTAGAAGGTCAAGACCTCTGAGGTAGTACAGGCCAAATTCACCATTTTAACAGGTACACGGATATTTATTGTTTCTAAAACTAGCTACTTTTTATGCTAGGTTCGATTTTATGTTACATTCTGTTTCTTTAAAATACTTTGCACAACAACAAATATAAGAAATGTGCCTCTAATGCTTTAAAAAAGTGCCATGGGAACCAAAATGTACCATATTCACAGCAAGTACAATTGGAACATTTTTGATGGTGAAGCAACAAGAAGTTAGACAATAAGCCTCTTCAAAATTGATCTGAGAGGATATCTAGTTTGGGTCAAGTTTTCTAGCACAGCGATCCCAAGATCTCACCCTATTGGTCTGCTGAGGCTTTGCCATGACATCAATCAGCTCTTGAAGGCTTTCCGTGTGATTCCCATCTCCATGGTGGTGTCCACAGGTGCCCACTGACAGTTTCAGGCTCTGGGTGTTGTATATGGCATGTCCCTGAGAGTGTGTTTGGTTAGCTAGCGGTTCGATCATGTAGCTCAAGCTGTTATTGACTGTTATCAAGCCCCTGGGGATTGAGAAGACAACATGTCAATCAGAAGGATGTTTAAAATTTGAGATTCAATGATAATGTGGAAAATCAGAGTCATGGACATTTAAACAGGCCGACAGGATGGAAACCTCTCAGCTGGATTTTGCACAGGAAGCAAATCAGCTTCACTGCACAAAATGATCTTTATCCCGGATGGGAGGGTGAATAAAGAAGGGAATAAAACTGAATTGATAGCCAACTTGTGTTTATACTGAACTGGGTTATTTAAGCAAAAACAGATTTCCTGGATATCCAAGTATTCCCCAAACACAAACCTAGTTACACTCACAACACTCCACAGATGTACAGCCTGAGACTATCAATGAAAATGCTTCCACTGCAGTAATGCACAACAATTTGCAAGGCACAAAAAGAAGTCAAACCAAATATTACCAAACTAACAAACTTACAGTTACTTGGCAATATTATGTGAATGTTAACTGTCTATAAATGGTGAAAGTTGCTACTTTCTGTAGAACCAGGCATCCTGCAAAGTTGAAGAATGCTCAATGACATTAACAAGAGTTCTTAAATGGCAACTAAAGACATATGATACATAAACTCTAGACAAATTTTTTTCATGGTGCTCATTTAGTGGAATCGTAGACTGCAGCTGTGAAAATCATCTGGAAGGACTTGTGTATACACTATAAAATGCTCAAGTTTTCCCCTTTCCCCTTCTCACTCAAGCTGTTCCAGCTTATATATATATATATACATATCGATCTTTTTGGATATCAGTCAATGTGTGTCTGTTCAGACAGGAAACTGAGTCTCTGAACGGAATGAGCTGGAGCTCAACGGGACTCTATACATCTACCCTCGGCCCACTCAGAAATCCTGAATGCTGCTACAATGAACTCGCTGAACTCACTTCCTGGGCTAATAAACTGGAACTTTTGTGCATTGAAGACAAGTTCTCATGATGCAAAGTCATATCACTAATGCTGAAGTTTCTAGGAGTCTGACAGCTTGGAACTAAAAATGGTTTTGTGAAAGTCACTATTACTAACCATAAAAGACAGTTTTGCATGATAATAACGCTATGAAATGTAAATTTTATGAACTAAAGAATAAATAAAAAAAGTGACATGTGAAGACCAGTGGGCAGCCATTTTTGATGTGGCGCCTGGGGAGCGATTGGGGGTGCCCTGTTTGTGAGCACCTCAGTCATTTCCTGCCGGTAAAAAGGAATTGCAAAAATTAAAAAACAAAAAAACTTCTCAAACTCCCCTTATCTGCCAATGATTGCATTCCTGTTGTCACTATAAAATGATAATAAAATAAGCCAAGTACTGTGCATTTACATGTGGCGCTTCCAATAAAAATGTGTCTAATTACAAGCATTACATTACAAGCTTCTAAATTAAAGAGCCATTGAACATGCAAGATAAAAACATATATTTAAATAAATATATCTGCTGTGATTCTTACCTGAATCCAGCACAGGTGCTGATAACGACACTCGACCCCTGCATCCCTTTGACTGACCCATGATAATAACAGTGATCCTTGAACCAACATGACATAATATAAGTATAACAATAGAGGAAAGGAGATTTTGAAGTACTATATACTATATAAGTACAGGGGCACAAATGGCTGAACAAGCAAGACATTTTGAAAAGATTCAGCAACTAGAACATCTAGCAACTAATTAAGTTAATTGATATCAGGTCTGTAACATGATTAGCTATAAAAGGGATGTCTTAGAGAGGCAGAGTCTCTCAGAAGTAAAGATGGGCATAGGCTCTCCAATCTGTGAAAGAGTGCGTAAAAAGATTGTGGAAAACAATGTTCCTCAATGTCAAATTACAAAGGCTTTGCAAATCTCATCATCTACAGTGCATAACATCATCAAACGATTCAGAGAAACTGGAGAAATATCTGTGCATAAGGGACAAGGCCGATGACCTTTATTGGATGCCTGTGGTCTTCGGGACCTCAGACGACACTGCATCACTCATCGGCATGATTGTGTCAATGACATTACTAAATGGGCCCAGGAATACTTCCAGAAACCACTGTCGGTAAACACAATCCGCCGTGCCATCTGCAGATGCCAACTAAATCTCTATCATGCAAAAAGGAAGCCATATGTGTCAACATGGTCCAGAAGCGCCATCGTGACCTGTGGGCTAAGGCTCATTTAAAATGGACTGTTTCAAAGTGGAAAAGTGTTCTATGGTCAGACGAGTCCAAATTTGACATTCTTGTTGGGAATCATGGACACCGTGTCCTCCGGGCTAAAGAGGAGGGAGACCTTCCAGCGTGTTATCAGCGTTCAGTTCAAAAGCCAGCATCTTTGATAGTATGGGGGTGCATAAGTGCATACGGTGTGGGCAGCTTGCATGTTTTGGAAGGCTCTATGACTGATGAAAGGTATATAAAGGTTTCCAGATGACTTCTATTTCAGGGAAGGCCTTGTGTGTTTAACAGGCATCAAATTTGAAATGAGCTAATTTTGTGCAAAAAATTTAAAAATTTCTCTGTTTAAACATTTGTTCTGTTATCTATGTTCTATTGTGAATAAAATATTGGTTCATGTGGTTTAAAAGTCTTTTAGTTTTCATTTTGTTCAAATTTAAAAAACATCCCAACTTTTCCGGAATTCGAGTTGTACTATATAGGTTTCACGTCTATATATGCATGGCTTGGTGGCCAATATTCACTAATTTTACATTCCATTTGTAAGAGCAGATTGTGAAGATTGAATTAGCAGAGCAATAGCACAGCTGCACATAAAATATTGCAATTCACACAACATAATGGGAGTCATATCAGAGTTCAACAGAGGACAGATTGTTGGTGTGCATCTTGCTGGCTCATCTGTGACCAGGACAGCAAGTCTTTGTGGTGTAATGAGAGCTATCGTATCCAGGGTAATGTCAGCATACTTCCATGTAGGATGAACAACATCCAACAGGATTAACTGTCGACGCAAGAGGAAGCTGTCAGAAAGGGATGTCCAGGTACTAACCCGGATTGTATCCAAAAAACATAAAACCACAGCTGCCCAAAGCACTGCAGAATTAAACGCTTAACTCGACTTTCCTGTTTCCACTAAAATTGTTAATCGGGAGCTCCACAGAGTCAATATTTATGGCCGAGTTGCTATAGCCACTTGTGCCAATGCCAAATGTCAATTTCAATTGTGACAGCTAGGAAACTAATAAATTATTGTGGTCTAAAACCAGGTCTTGCAGTTTCAATGTCCAACCAACATATGTATATATATATACACACATACATATATACATATCATATATACATTATATATATATATATACATATATGTTGGTTGGACATTGAAACTGAAAGACCTGGTTTTAGACCACAATAATTTATTAGTTTCCTAGCTGTCACAATTGAAATTGACATTTGGCATTGGCACAAGTGGCTATAGCAACTCATATACACATACACATACACATACACATATAGCAACTCGTATACACATATAGATACATATATACGTTATATATATATATATATATATATATATATATATGTCATAGCTTATCATAAGATTACCATGACAATATGAACTATTGGTGTGCACTCACCATGCTAGAAGGCCTGGAAAACTGACGCTTTCCATTTGGATCATACCATATCTCCTGATATTCAGAGGAGAACAGCTCCCTTAGAGAAAAAAAGAAGACAAAATAATTCAGCTATACATTTAATCTGCACACAGCTGGTTTTTAACCAGACAACTTCCATCACTTCCATAAAGGAATAACATAAACACTTCAAACTTGTTTCCATTCCCTCTCTGGTGTCACACATGAATCAGGATTTGATACTTATCAGATGCAGGTTATTTGGACGGAAGAAACCAAGAGACCTTACTGGTTATACTGAGTATTTCAAAGGATTTCAACACAGAAAATGGCTGACAGTGTTAAGTCTCTTCTCTTTAATGACAATGAGCTCATTAAATATTCATCTAAAGTGGCTGAATGCTTTGAGAATCAGAGATCTGCAGTAAGTGTGCTTACAATATGAGAACAGTCTGTTTATTGTGCATATATTCCTTCTCCTCAAAGGTTGAAACAAGAGTGCAAAACTGATCCTAAGTATTTAATTTCCAATTTCCTCTAACAAGTCTAACAAACGATTTTCACAATGACTGCATCATGCTCAAATTTTGTCTTAGCTATACATTACCTATAAACTGTAAACACATAGTCTGTGTCATAAAAAGTGAAGAAATTATGATTTTCTTGTGTTTTGTACCCCAGGATATTGGATAACATGAAGTGGATACACTTTACTAGTTAGTTAGTGCATTAACTAAAAGTTAACTAATAATGAGCAATTCATTTGTTACAATATTTATGAATCTTTGTTGACATTAATTAATAAAAATACATTTGTTCATTGTTAGTTCATGTTGGCTCAGGTCCATTAAATAATGTTAGCAGATCTGACTTTTGATTGTCATAATGTAATAATAAATGTTAAAATTAACATTAACTAAGATTGTTAAATGCTTCAGAAGTATTTACATTGTTAGTTTATGTTAACTATTGTAGTTAACTAATGTTAACAAATGAAACCTCATTGTAAAGAGTTACCAACAACAGAATCATTAATATTAAAGCCACTTAAAAAAAATGTGAATACTGTCCAAAACACATACATATTTATAAAAAATGCACACATCACAAACACATTACTATTTTGTTCAAATTCATGAGGTTAATGATGATTGATTGTTTTAATATTTTTTTATTCTGTTTTATGGGTTTAACAAAGCAAAATATAAATACTTTCCTTCTCAGAAAAGTAAAAATACTGCATTTTGACCGTTCAAATACCTCAGTTCAAATTCTCAGTTCAATTCTCAGTTCAAATACCTGACACTGGCACAAATGCCATGTACACACTCCAGCTGAACTGAGTTGTCACTTCACCTAATAAGGAAAAATATCAAGCCCGAAGATTGATATAAGTATAAATCTTTACATAACATGGCAACATTATATAAGTACAGCTTGGCGAAGCAGTATAAACAAATAAACACAGCAGAGCAAGACGCGAGCTCAATGGTCAAACACATCCATAAAGCGCATGTTTACATAGAAAAACAATGGAAAAGTAGCGCAATGGAATGAAAAAAAAAAAACTTAAGGTTTAGTGCAACAAAATGAATAAATATATTGCATGGTTACACACGCTCACTCACAGTACATTATTCAAATATAGGTGAAAGCACAAATAAATGCGCAGGCATCTGCATCTGTTCTCTGTAAAGAAAATATAAATGAACACACTGTTCCATTTTTAATAACTTTTGAGACTGTTATTTTGCAGTGTTTACTGACAATTGGGCCTGTTTGCCATTTGATTGGTTATAGGCTTCTCAAGGAGCTCTACTGGTTTCACTTAGCTACAATATGAATGGATCGCTTTTGTGTCGCGTTTGAGATTCCTTGTCCATGGAAGAGAATTTATGGAATGCAAAAATTCATAAAATTACATTAGGAATGATGATACAGTTTTTTAACCATGGTTTGTTGAGGTGCAGTTATATAAAGTTCGTTTTACGAGTGTTTTATTCCACATTTGTTTTAAAGGGTTAGTTCAGCCTAACCCTGAACTAACCCTTTAAGATAAGCTATTCCACGCAGACACGCGGTCATAGATTTTCTCTAGATTTTAAGCAGATGTGGGGTTTTTTTTGGCTTGTTTACCACCGCAAAGTAATTGCTGGGTCTTACCTGGCGACCACTGTAAAAAAGTTTTGGCTACACCCCTGAAAAATAGTAAACAGTACCTGAACTTATTTTAACATAAGCGCAGCGTTTTTAGAATGTCGTGTCATGCGAGAGACATTGCAAAAGACACGAGACGTGAGCACAACGGTTAAAGACATCCTTCTAGTGCGTTTTTACATTGAAGAACGATGGAAAAGTAGAGCAGTGGAATGGAAAAATCGGTTCTGTGTGAACGGCCCCTTAGTCTGTGTATTTTGACCCCCTTTTTGGGTAATTCTTTATCTTTTCATCTATGTATATTTTGCTTGCTCTACTCCTGCAGGTTTAGTTTTTTTGTTTTCATTTAATAAATATAGGCCTACTGCTTTGCAAATAGATCCACGCTTCAACTCTCCTTGCCTGCAACCATTACACGCACAAAGAAATTCAAAGTCATTACTTTTAACTGAGAATTTTTTTCATTTCTGTCAGTGTATGTTCCATTAGTGTGTTTGTAACGCCTTGTTTTATCCTTTATATTAAAAAAATAAAGTGATACATTGTAAACACCTATAACAAAATGAGAACTGAAACTGTCTTGTAACACTAAAAATATTTTTGACTTGCTCTGTCTAAATCGAACCATACATTGTGGTTTCATTCTGCCTCTTTCTCTTTTACACACACCCCAACATAAATCTAAACAAAATCTAAAAGAGAGACACTTTGTTTAAATTAGTGGGCCCAACAACACTTTCTCTGGACACAGTCCAGACCTACTGGGATGCAACCTCTATCATCCTCAAGCAGGAACACCCACCAGGCTGCACAAGTCTCCACTGGCCCTGCAGGACCCTGGATCTCTGCCAGGGTGAGAAAAAGTGTCATGGACGCGAGTGCAAAGAGCCCCTCAGAGACATATCGGTCATACAGGCATTCTGATATACATAGGGCCTTTAAAATGAATACATGCTCCAAGTATAAATACTATCACACAGGGTCCTTTAAGGTCATATAAGCATATTTAGTAGCATCAACATACATTTTAACAGTTTAAATCACCCCAGAAGCATGTTAATATGAAGACAATTCTGGATAGAAGCTACTACTCGTACTAATTGTACTAATTTGATTAGAAAATGCTTACACCATGCTTCTCAACACTCTGATTAACCTGAGTAGGACCACTGGCCGGAAATGATGATTGATGGAGTTTAAAGGGGTGATGGATTATGATTTTACTCTTTTAACTTTAGTTAGTGTGTAATGTTGCTGTTTGAGCATAAACAACATCTCTAACACTTTAGAATAATGGTCGGTAATTAGAGAATGAGATTGGTATCATTAAGAACCAGTAGGTAACTATGACAAATTATAAAGAATTACTAATTATTATTAAAGAATTACTAATTATTATTACAGAATTACTAATGAATTACTAATCACAACATTAAAGTGTCTGAGATGTGAGCAATTGTCTTTTTTTTACTCTCAATGTGGTCATAAAATTCATAAAATGCATCATTAATTACTCAAGTGTTACCTAGTCACTATGCAGGAACTACGTGTGATCAGGACCATTATTTTAAAGTGAAAAACATCTTTTTCACTTTAAAATAATGGTCCAGATCACTAGTAGTTCTTGAAGATTGTCCTTTTTTACTCTGAACGTGGTCATAAAATGCATCACTAATTATTCAAGTACCTAGTCATTTTATGACTAGATTCAGAGTAAAAATGATGACTGATTACGTCTCAGACACACGATAATGTTCTTTACAATTTGACCATTAGTTAATAGGTAATCTCAATAGGTAATTATTGATTAGCTAATAAGGAACTATCTTCTAAATTTGATATTACTTACTGATTAGTTAAACTTATTTCTATATTAGTTAATAGTAGTAGCTGAAGTGTTAATGTAGTATTACTCATTAGTCCTGCATTACTTCCTGCAAAGTTACTTATTAATGATGGACCATTATTTTAAAGTGTTACCACAACATCTGCAAAGTTACAACGCTCACATACCCAGGTTAGTGACTTCACTAACCCTAAAATTTACATAAGCCCTGTCCCCGAGGACAAGCAACAAAGGGGGCGAGGCTATATTGGGCTGCTTTAGAGAACATAAAGAGTTGTTGTAGTAGAGTTTTGTTGCTCTGCCTTCATTTTACACTGGGCTGCTTCACAAACAAGGGTCAATTCAATGCTGGATTTGCACAAATGATTAACATGACGGCACATGCAAGTCGATCAGTTGAATCAACTCCACAGCAACTACATAAATGTATCCACTAATCATTCAGAAATATCCAGATGCATTCCTGAGTCTCTCTATCAGTATCCGACTCCGGTTTGAACAATGTAAAGCGTGGAACATACCAAGCCGACGGTCGGCCGTCGGGCAGTTTTTGTTCGTTGGCCGACTACAGGTGCTGGTCATATAATTAGAATATCATCAAAAAGTTGATTTATTTCACTAATTCCATTCAAAAAGTGAAACTTGTATATTATATTCATTCATTACACACAGATTGATATATTTCAAATGTTTATTTCTTTTAATTTTGATGATTATAACTGACAACTAAGGAAAATCCCAAATTCAGTATCTCAGAAAATTAGAATATTACTTAAGACCAATACAAAGAAAGGATTTTTAGAAATCTTGGCCAACTAAAAAGTATGAACATGAAAAGTATGAGCATGTACAGCACTCAATACTTAGTTGGGGCTCCTTTTGCCTGAATTACTGCAGCAATGCGGCGTGGCATGGAGTCGATCAGTCTGTGGCACTGCTCAGGTGTTATAAGAGCCCAGGTTGCTCTGATAGTGGCCTTCAGCTCTTCTGCATTGTTGGGTCTGGCATATCGCAACTTCCTCTTCACAATACCCCATAGATTTTCTATGGGGTTAAGGTCAGGCGAGTTTGCTGGCCAATTAAGAACAGGGATACCATGGTTCTTAAACCAGGTACTGGTAGCTTTGGCACTGTGTGCAGGTGCCAAGTCCTGTTGGAAAATGAAATCTGCATCTCCATAAAGTTGGTCAGCAGCAGGAAGCATGAAGTGCTCTAAAACTTCCTGGTATACGGCTGCGTTGACCTTGGACCTCAGAAAACACAGTGGACCAACACCAGCAGATGACATGGCACCCCAAACCATCACTGACTGTGGAAACTTTACACTGGACCTCAAGCAACGTGGATTGTGTGCCTCTCCTCTCTTCCTCCAGACTCTGGGACCCTGATTTCCAAAGGAAATGCAAAATATACTTTCATCAGAGAACATAACTTTGGACCACTCAGCAGCAGTCCAGTCCTTTTTGTCTTTAGCCCAGGCGAGACGCTGTCTGTTGTTCAAGATTGGCTTGACACAAGGAATGCGACAGCTGAAACCCATGTCTTGCATACGTCTGTGCGTAGTGGTTCTTGAAGCACTGACTCCAGCTGCAGTCCACTCTTTGTGAATCTCCCACACATTTTTGAATGGGTTTTGTTTCACAATCCTCTCCAGGGTGCGGTTATCCCTATTGCTTGTACACTTTTTTCTACCACATCTTTTAATTCCCTTCACCTCTCTATTATTGTGCTTGGACACAGAGCTCTGTGAACAGCCAGCCTCTTTTGCAATGACCTTTTGTGTCTTGCCCTCCTTGTGCAAAGTGTCAATGGTCGTCTTTTGGACAACTGTCAAGACAGCAGTCTTCCCCATGATTGTGTAGCCTACAGAACTAGACTGAGAGACCATTTAAAGGCCTTTGCAGGTGTTTTGAGTTTATTAGCTGATTAGAGTGTGGCACCAGGTGTCTTCAATATTGAACCTTTTCACAATATTCTAATTTTCTGAGATACTGAATTTGGGATTTTCCTTAGTTGTCAGTTATAATCATCAAAATTAAAAGAAATAAACATTTAAAATATATCAGTCTGTGTGTAATGAATTAATATAATATACAAGTTTCACTTTTTGAATGGAATTAGTGAAATAAATCAACTTTTTGATGATATTCTAATTATATGACCAGCACCTGTAAGTTTTCTCAGTGTGTTCCGCACCGTCGGCTGAAGTTAGTCCTCGTCGGCTTTTTTTTCAGCCGATTCGACATGTTGAATCGACGTCGGAGCTCGTAGGTCAGTTGGGCCATCTGATCATTCTGATTGGCTGTTCAGCTACCTCCACCTGCTGGTACGGAAAGCCATTTCTTCTTACGCAGGCGCAGAACGGATGTGCTACTTGGTGTCGAGCGTCGGTTTAATGTGTCAGGGCAACTTTGGACCCAGACGCTGCCAACGTGAGCCAACCCCGCAGTCTGCTTTCGTCGCCACTAGTTCATCGGCGTTGGCTTGGTGTGTTTCAGGCTTAAGGCTGAACAGCGTTACTGACATTCATCATTTTGGCTGCGTGAGATTCTCCAGCTTTGTTGTTGAGTAACCGAAACGCGAGCTGTTAAAGCGGAAATGGCGTGTTTTTGCTCACACCCAAATAGGGGCAAATTTGACAAGCTATAATAAATGATCTGTGGGGTATTTTGAGCTGAAACTTCACAGACACATTCTGGGGACACCACAGACTTATATTAAAAAGGGGCATTATAGGTCCCCTTTAAAATAGTATTTTTCTTATACACACCTACTGTTGTTACGGTCACCAGCTCAGTCACCGTCAAGCACTACATTTCCCATCATTCCCATTTTTTTTTTTTTTTACATTTTTGTTCCTGAAATCCACCCTTCTGTTGGGATCTGTATAATCCAGATTTTTTTGGATTAAAGGTATCCAATCTTACTAAAAATTTATATGGACACTCGAACGGTCGTGGTATGACGTCACACTCTGCAGCATTAAAAAAAACATAAATTCAACATATAAAAAATAAAAATAAATCATATAATCTATTAATTCAGCTAAGAGGTTATGCTGTGGCATTGTGATCTTCTATTGGTCACACATCTTCACGTGATACAAATTCGCAGGTCAGAGTTCACCAAAATCTGAATTTTGGAATGCAGCGAAATCCGAAACTTCTTCGCATGAGCTTGCACTTCCGGTCTCCCACATTTGCATGCATTTGAATGCAAGTCAATGGAACGTAGTGTGACCGCACCTTTACCCTGTATCATTTTTTTTACTTAAAATATATGAAAGGATAAGCTCTTTAGGCTTAAAAAAACAAAGCTGACAGATGTTCCACCAATTCTACAAGACCCGACACCTTAAACAGAAATGTGCTTTATGAACATGCATGAACATTTTACACTCTGTAATTAAATGTTACCTTCGGCATCTAGATAAGTATAGGAATTTGAGAGGGTGACATTTAATGAACATTATGAAAAGAAAAGAGTGTGTTGCCATCTTTTTAAACAGACAGAGACTATTTGAGACGCATCTACTGGAGGCACACTTTTGTTTTTGACAGACAAATTATGGTGTATAATTTGCCATGTCAGAACTTTTCAAGTCACAGCAAATACCAGCAAGGTTATTTCACTTCCAGATACAGTCCAAGAGGGTGGAAAAGCACTCAGGACAGAATTGGGGGCAGTAGGCCAGGGGGTTCTTGAGTGTATCTGACACCCTCTCAAACAAAGCATGCCTGTTGGTCCAATCTGCTGAGCAGTCAGAGGGAACTAAAACAAGGACCGCACTTAATCTGCCACACTGCCGCCCAATGACCCAAAATGTGTTGCTATATTAAACCCAGCCATAAACAGCCACTGGGCCTATGACAAGACTCATAAATTAACAATAAACTGACTCTGGCTGTGCATGATGCTATAGTCCCTTAGGCTCTGGAAAAAATGAGTGAGTGAGAAAGAAATAAGTATTATTTTACTGACAGAAAGAAGGATGTTGCCCATACTAGGTGGGCGATTAACAGAAATCTTAAGTGGCCCCTTGGCAGTTGTTTTAGCTACACGATTACAAACACTTACAAACACCTATAAAACAAAACCTGGCAAAAATAGACCATGCAGAGATTTTGATTGTGGTCCAAACTAGCTAGCTAACTATACAAGGAGCCCTTGAATAATGTTTCTCCTAACTTGCCAATGGTTGTGACTGCTCATTATTTCTTACCCAAAATGATACTGTATTTCACATTATCTTTATTACAAACATATATTCTTAGTCCCAATGAAAATGGGATTTTTTAGCATATCGTCTTTTTGCTATGAAATATTTACTAATTTTTATTAAGTAAACATTATAATAATTTTTACTTTGTTAGCAATATTTCAAAATGAACACTTACTGAATTAAAGCAACTTAGGCTTACTTGATTATCCATCATTATTAAAAAATAATATTAAAATGTGAGTATCAATACATCAGGCTTTTGACAAATGTTTATTCTGTACATCTTTCAATCACTGAATTTCATTGCATTATATGTTTTGCCGCCCACAATAATAACTACAGAGCTTTGATCATAAAACTAAGCATTTAAATATCCTCTTACTCAGACATATTATTGGGAGATATAGAGCATCAACTGGTATTTATGTGCATTTTGTGAAGTATACTTATAGCTATACTTTTATAAGAATCTCATGATGTGCATTACAAGCTATCAGTATTACTTTTTGGCCATATCAGCAAATGCATCAAATTGTATATTTTTGATATGTTTGGGCCTCTGAATAAAAGTGAGACGGGTTTTTTTTCCCTCCTCGAGTATGAGCTACTTTTTTTCCTATATCATACTATCCATAAATGTCTGATGTATCAAATGTGATACTCAACAAAAAAACACATATGCAATTCATTTATTTATTTATTAAAAGTTTATGCTATTATTTAAAATGTCAGGCTTTACAGGGTTAAATCCTACGCTCAGAGTAATAAAAGCCCTTAGAAAAATATATTGTTCTGGAAAACCAACGTGGCAAACTTTTTTGTAGCAAAATTTGCTGCATAGTAACTGCAAATTTTGCAGAATTTTTCCAATCTTTCTTTCTCCTTCCCTCTGTATAATAAGGGACAATAATGTTATATATTACCCCACAACGATGCAAAATGGTAGGAATTATTTTCTAGCCACAGACCACTAAAAGGTTTGGCATGAGGCCCGACAGATGCAATGATGAAGAGCTGTGTGTTTGAGACACGGTCGTCTGGCAGCAGCAGAAACAAAGAGCTCATTTCAGTGCAAACGAGCTGCGTCTCAAGGGTCAGTGGGCCACTTTTTCTCCTCATATCAAATGACATCACTCTAGAAGGAGGGCGAGGGAGGAGGGAGAGAGAAAGATGAAATAGGGACATCACGAACAGACTGAATGATTGGAAAGAGCAAAAAAAGAAGAGGAGACAGGGTGGAGAGGAGGATGATGTAATTGGGGGCATTGCCTCGGCCATTCCCATGATGGAGTGGCTTTTATTGCTCTGTTCCAGAGCGTTACAGAGCCTAAAAGCCTTTCCGAGTGAGTGGTCTGCACTCTAACTGACAGCCAATCAGGCTGAGGGGTCATTTGAAAGTCAAACAAGCCAATGCATGTACAACCCGAATTCCGGAAATGTTGGGACGTTTTTTTAAATTTGAATAAAATGAAAAAAGACTTTCAAATCGCATTAGCGAATATTTTATTCACAATAGAACAAAAATAATATAAATGTTTAAACTGAGAAATTTTACAATTTTATGCACAAAATTAGCTCATTTCAAATTTGATGCCTGCTACAGGTCTCAAAATAGTTGGGACGGGGGCATGTTTACCATGGTGTAGCATCTCCTTTTCTTTTAAAACAGTTTGACAATGTCTGGGCATCGAGGTTATGAATTTCTGGAGTTTTGGTATTGGAATTTGGTCCCATTCTTGCCTGATATAGGTTTCCAGCTGCTGAAGAGTTCGTGGTCATTTTTGAAGTATTTTTCATTTAATGATGCACCAAATGTTCTCTATAGGTGAAAGATCTGGACTGCAGGCAGGCCAATTCAGCACCCGGACTCTTCTACAACAAAGCCATGCTGTTGTAGTAGCTTCAGTATGTGGTTTTGCATTGTCCTGCTAAAATACACAAGGCCTTCCCTGAAAAAGTCGTCATCTGGAGGGGAGCATAAGTTGCTCTAAAACCTTTCAGCATTCATAGTACCTTCCAAAACATGCAAGCTGCCCATACCGTATGCACTTATGCACCCCCATACCATCAGAGATGCTGGCTTTTGAACTGAACGCTGATAACTCGCTGGAAGGTCTCCCTCCTCTTTAGCCCGGAGGACATGGCATCCGTGATTTCCAACAAGAATGTCAAATTTGGACTTGTCTGACCATAGAACACTTTTCCACTTTGAAACAGTCCATTTTAAACGAGCCTTGGCCCACAGGACACAACGGTGCCTCTGGACCATGTTCACATATGGCTTCCTTTTTGCATGATAGATCTTTAGTTGGCATCTGCAGATGGCACAGCGGATTGTGTTTACCGACTGTGGTTTCTGTAAGTATTCCTGGGCCCATTTAGTAATGTCAATAACACAATCATGCCGATGAGTGATGCAGTGATTTCTCCAATTTCTCTGAATCTTTTGATGATATTATGCACTGTAAATGATGAAATTTGCAAAGCTTTTGCAATTTGACGTTGAGGAACATTGTTTTTAAAGTATTCCACAATCTTTTTATGCACTCTTTTACAGATGCTTTACTTCTTTACTTCTGAGAGACTCTGCCTTTCTAAGACATCCCTTTTATAGCTAATCATGTTACAGACCTGATATCAATTAACTTAATTAGTTGCTAGATGCTCTCCCAGCTGAATCTTTTCAAAATTTCTTGCTTTTTCAGCCACGTGTTGCCCCCGTGCCAACTTTTTTGAGACCTGTAGCAGGCATCAAATTTGAAATGAGCTCATTTAGTGGATAAAAGTGTAAAATTTCTCCCTTTAAACATTTGTTATGTTATCTATGTTCTATTGTGAATAAAATATTGGCTCATGTGATTTGAAAGTCTTTTAGTTTTCATTTTATTCAACTTTAAAAAAACGTCCCAACATTTCCGGAATTTGGGTAGTATAAGGAAATAAACAAAAGCAAAAGTAGTACATAAAATAAATTTTGCCCCTATTTACTTTCTTAACCCTATATATGACACACATAATTTCAAAGGCCTCTAAATTATCAACATGGTTAAAACTTTGCTGAAAAAAACTGTTGCACCCAATCTAATACATGCCTTCTGTTGTCTGATGGATAGTTTATACTTTAGCAAGTAAAAGGCCTTTTAGTATAATAAAAACCACCAACTTCAAGTTGTATGCATGTGTCTTTTTTTTAAACATAGAATAACTTTTCATCATTTTTAGAAAAATCATGTTAAAATGTAAGTATCAAATATGGTCCATCAGGCTTTTTCATTCAAAAACATGTCACATTACAGAAGGAAAATGGTTGTGAATGACATTTCATGTTGACTTCAAATAAATCACCACTATAGTGACCTATAATCCCCTGATTATATATCATTATGATGACACAAGCCAACATTCTGACTGAAACCACTAGGGAGGACACGGCGTCAGACCATAGACTAATATTTCTTTTGAGATCTGTCAGCCCTCCAGAGAGAGAAAATGGGCAGAAATACAGGAGGGATAGAGTGAAAGAAACTTCACCGACAGGTCAGCAGACGTTCTTGAGTCTTGAGTCTGTCATGAATTATGCAACTGTATACGAGTGCAAAAGAAAATGAGGAATCAAAAGAATCAGTTGGGTTGTGGGGTTCCCTGCTATACTTCAGAAAACTCAAGCCCTAAATAATATCTCCCCAAACAGTCCCTTGAGTCATGCAACCCCAGTCTCAACACCCTCAGAAGACCTGAATCAGCAGTGCCCTGCCTGGATCTAAACCCAGTCCCCTCCTCAGGGTCCATGAGGGCAAACATTCATTAAGATAAAAGCCTGGAGTCTACGCCAACACACACATATACACACACACAAAAGCTTTCTCCTTCAGACTGTGATGGATCTATCCTGGATGATGGCCACTGACTACAGATGCCTAGAGATTCACAGCTGCTTTTTGAAATTCTATGCATGATCGCTCACATTTAAATGGGGCAAAGGAAAAGTACAACTAAACAAAAAGGCAGAAAGCACAGAGATTCAGCTTCATACCAGTTTTGCAGAAAATCCTTATCATTTACATCACTGACAGCTAGCCATTCCCTGAAATGGCTACAAAATCCTTAATAAGCTAAGAAACTTGTTAAGAGATGTATATTATATTGTATTGTATTATATTATTATAGACGTATATTATATATTATATTATATATCAGCATTAGTAATTTAATAATAATTATAAGTTATAACCTACATTATGGAGCATGATTCATACAAGATTGTAGCTTATGTGCTTTACAAATAAGTGAAATTTTAATTCTGTGTGATTTCTAGGGTGTTCTGGATGGTTATTAGCAGTGTTGTTGATATAACTTAATATAAAAAATAATAAAAATCAAAAATATTGCTTTGGCAGTTAACTGAAATAAAATAATAATAAAAATAAAACTGAAATAAAAATAAATAAGCTAAATAGAAATTTATATAAAACACACAAAACTAATAAAAATGGCAAAAGTACATAACAAAATTACTAAAATTTAAACTAAAATGAAAACTGAAAATATGAAAATAAAAGCTATTTCAAAATATTAATAAATACTATAATAGTAAATAAATAATTCTAAAATAACTGGTTGTTTGGGTATTATTGGTCACTTTTATGACATTCTGGTCTCTAGGTATGCAAGTTAAAAATGCAGTCTTTTCACTGCTTCTGTATTTAATGTGTTATTTGTAGAATACAGATATGAGTAATATACAAACGAAAAAAAGTCAATAAAGCAAACTGACTTTAATTGTTAAGATTTATCACTTCAACATGCAAAAGATAATAAATGAGTGTGTGCAGTGGCAGTTTAATGTAAGAGAAGTGGACATTTCTGGCACAATTTTCCTCTAGTCAAAATCATCTGTCAAGAAACCTAATTAGCATGGACTGTTTTTCCTACTGAGTGACCCACAGGGTGTAGACAGAGGTTAAAAGGGTAAAGAGAGGGAGAAAGACTATGTGTAGTCCACAGGCATTCATTAGAAATAACTCATTATAAATACACTAAAGACAGAAATATAATTAATGACTAAACTTGACCTCAATTAGTATTAACCCGAGCCTTTGAACTGAGATGGATATCTTTAAATCCATTTCCCTTGCTTTTATCTTGATGCACAAATATTGAAATTATCCGCAGGAGACAATTAACCAGCTTGTATTAATATTCATTGCTCAGACATGAATGCAGGAATGAGCAAGGTATAGCTGACCCTGCATTAATTTTGCAACAGCCTTAATCGATAAACAGTCCACATGAAAGAAAATCATGCTCAAACCCCAGGCATACAAAAATAGTGCTGCCGAGACACCACAAGAAGAGAAATCTCATTTCAGTGCTACTCGAATACTGAATATACTCTTAAAATAAAGGTTCCAAAAGGGGGTTCTTGAAGCGATGGCATAGAAGAACCAATTTTGGTTCCCCAAAGAACCTTCTTAGTGTGAAGAACATTTTATATAATCTAAAGAATCTTTTTTCACTATAAAGAACCTTTTTTGCAGTCTAAAGATTCCATGGATATAAAGGTTCTTCTACAACAATGCCAATAAAGAACCTTTATTTTTAAGAGTGGTGGCTGCTAACTTTTTCTTGACATATACTTGCATTGAAAATGATGAATTTCCAGTTCAATTTCCCAAGTACTTCCCACACAACAGAACTGATAAAATATTATTTTGTCTGGACATTATCTATTCATGCTATTCTACAAAACACTGCTATTAGTCAGTCAACATGACTTCTGTTAATTTGACATTACATCAGATTGAAATCTAATAACGAAGTGTCTCAGAATAACAATGTTGCTCAATATTGCTTGTGAAATTAGGAAATTCTTGCGAATTTTAAGCCGCACCCCCCCCCCCCCCCCCCAAAAAAAAATGCCACAATGCTTGTGAAACAGTGCTGATTGTTTTCATCACACTAAAGACTACAACATAGGTTACATCTGTGACAAATGACCAGCAGGGTGCCATTCCCTAGAGTTATCTCAGTCAGACACCATGGAGTCGTGCCCTGGTGGCTCTTCAATTGGTAGCCTATGGCTTTTCCATCTGCTCTGATTTCCAGATAGGACCTTCACTAATGTGACACCTCTTATACCAGGGTAGGGCTGCACAAGCCATTCATAAGTTCTTAAATTGGAAGTCCACACTAGAGGCTTAGTAACTACTAGCAAGTTTGTTACTAACTCTGTACTTCATTTGGTTGTACCATTTGTTCTTAAAGGGTTGGTTTACCCAAAAATTCTATCATTAATTACTCAGCCTCATGTCGTTCTAAACCCGTAAGACTTTCCGAACACAAATGAAGATCTGTTTGATGAAATCTAAGAGCTTTCTGTCCCTCCATTGACAACTACATAACTGACACTTTCAAGCTTCGAAAAGTTCATAAAGAGATTGTAAAATGAATCCATATGAATTGAGCGGTTTAATCCAAATTTTCTGAAGACACACAATTGCTTTTTATGATCAACAGATTGAATTTAGGCTTTTATTGACATATAAACATTCATCAACTCACACATCAGTTATGGTAAACGGAAGTATGTTTTCAAGCATGTTTTCTTGACATGCGAGAACCAATGAGGTTCATTCTCATGTTACAAAGCACGTTTGAGCTTCCGCAAGAGGTTTGTTCTCATGTGTCAATCAGGTTTGGATCAGCTTCTGTTTATGTTCGCCGATCAATGTTTATATGTGAATAAAAGCCTAAAGTAAATCTGATCATATTATAAAGCGATCATGTCTCTTCAGAAAATTTGGACTAAATCACTCAATTCATATGGATTAGTTTTACGTTCTCTTTATGAACTTTTTAAAGCGTCAAAGTGGTACTTATGTACAGTATCTGTCTATGGAGGGACAGAAAGCTCTCAGATTTCATCAAAAAAAAAAAATCTTCATTGTTCCGAAGATGAATGAAAGACTTACGGGTTTGGAACGACATGAGGGTGAGTAATTAATGAAATAATTTTCATTTTTGGATGAATCCCTTTAAGGCAGAGCGTATCTATTGGGATATAAGGTAATGCATAGTTGCATAATATGTTTACCCTCAATTATCCAATAGAAGCCTTCAAATATGTGAGCAGAAGTTGTGTTGAAATGCTGTGAATAATGATTCTTTATTGTCATTGGTGATTCTTTTTAAGATCATTAAAATGTTCTTCACTCTAAGAAAGCAATGTTCACCGAAAGTTTCTTCAATGGCACAAAAATGTTTTTTCTACTGTATGTCATCTCTGCGAACCTTTTGGAACCTTTATTTTAAGGAGTGTATCCTCGTGAGTGTAACTTACACACAGCTGGTGTAACCGGGCCCAGGAGAGGATTGTGCTGGCTGCATCCTGGCTTTTCCTGAGGCATCCAACACAATCTTTGCCACAGAACAGCAAAGCAGGAGGTCTTTTGAAGTCCTGTCACTAGTCTTTTAATACCAATGATACAGCTCAGAAATAATCATCCTGATATATTAGGCTGTCAACCTATTATCATGTGCACTAATGAACTTATCCCCTAATGACAATGCACTCCTGGGGGAGACACTAAACCACGTGACACACTCAGCTTCCTGTGTCCTGGAGCAGGAGTATCAAATGTCATTCTCATATGGTTTAATGCTTGTGCGGTGCAAACGCTCTCCATCAACACATGCACATCTGCTTGTGCCAAAATGAAAAGGGTAATACTGTAGATGTGTATTTTTGGTGCAACGCTATGAACAGCATTTCAAATATATCACGACACCTCCAGTTAGTAAGTGATATGTGGCTACAGTGGAGTAAAGCTGGACAGAAGGGAGGAAACTGAATGGAGATGGTTATTTATAACACTACACACACAAACTCACTCATTTCTCTGGAGTTGGAGAATCAGATCTTCTCCTCCTGCAGTTATCTTGACCTCTGCTTTAGATGGATGCTGGGAAGGTAAATCAATCATCTAGAATTACCCAATAAATTCCATTATGCAAATGTGGTAATACAGTAATGTTATAAAAAAAATAAAAATAAAAAAAAAAAAAAAAAATATATATATATATATATATATATATATATAAAAATGAATAAGTGGTTTATAAAAAGACTGTTATATATACAGTCAAGTCCAAATATCTTCAGTGTAGTCCAAAGTCCAAATATATATATATATATATATATATATATATATATATATATATATATATATATATATTTCATTATTTAAACAGAAACAGCTGTAAGTGAAAAAATGAAAACAAATTTAAACTAAAATTATGGTAAAAATAAAGAAGAAATCTTATAAGCAACATTGTAACACTTATTATTTGAAATTTGTACTAAAGTTCAGAAGTTCTGGCATAAGAACAAGATTCTGTTTCGATCATTCTTGATAAGATCACCAGATTTTACAAAAACCTATGGAGTTCATGCAACTCTAGTGCTGGGCGGTATAGCATTTTTTTTTTTTTTTTTTCAGTTCAGTTTTTCACTAAAATTGTTATGCTGAAATATTATATAGCTACTCTATTGGATTAGAAAAACAAAATGGTCTTAGACGTTTGTTCCCCACGGTATTAACAAGCCATTTGACAGTTTGACAGTATAAGCACAATTAACCTACACTGATGCAGTACTACCAGCAAAGGATTTTTCTTCTCAAAAAAAACAAAAAAACATTTGCAGTCGAGATTACCTTTGTGCCGACATAAGATCTTTTGTGTCTGACTGGGCTGATCCACTGTGGATAAGTGATAAAGTGCTCCGGGTTGTCATGGATGCGAGCTGAGTCTCCATGCCAACGTTCATCTAATAGTACAATAAATCAATCACGTGATCAATAAATAATCAATCTGACACAATTTCCAGACGAGTTCAAGCGCGCAGCATCTTCTATAGGCTACTATTCCACTGCTTAAACTTAACGCAACACAATAACGAGCATTATTACGAGCCTATTATTATATTATTGTAAGTAATTATAATACAATAAGACTCACCAGTATGTATGTCGTCGCCATGTGCAGTGCATCTTAAAGAGAGATGTAAACAACAACATAACAATAAAAATAAAAACTGCACTACGCCCGCGACCATGCAGCGATTATAATGCACGCCCTGAAGCATCATAAATTAGGCTGTAAATATGAAAGAAAAAAAAATGCACGAAATAAACGAACCGTGCACGAGGAATTATTATCGATTATATATAGCATTCATGATGAACAGCACCGGTGAGTGAGTGTGTGAATATAGAGACCGACAGAGGCTTTACAGCCCTCTACAAGCACCTCCCCTCAGACTGCCTCCACCATTCATAAAAACATCTATCTATCTATCTATAAGTATCATGACGATTAATCAGTTAGAAATTTGTTTAAAAATAAATAATTTAAAATAATTTAAAAAAATACCTAGAAGTCCTCACTCAAGTCTTTAATGCCACACAGTTGTTGCATTCACAACATGCTCTTCAACAGCAATACTGCATAAACAATTTAAGCCAAGGTCGTATCCATGTCTGACACATTGGGGGGGGGATCTTTTATATATATATATTTATATAAAGCATGGATGTTACTGTCAATCGTTTAACATTTCTATCACAAAACAGCTGACATGTATTAAGTGTTTCGTTATTTACATCTTACCCCACTCTCTTTCAACGTTAAACTTCAGTAAACCCCGCCTACTTTGATTTGATTGGCCATCACAATCATTTTGACACGAGCGCTGTTAGACCGCTGAGGCAGACCTAAAAAAGGAAATACTGGGGGGGACAATTTGGCCATTTCTAATTATTGGGGGGGACTTGTCCACCTCATTGTGGATGGTCGTTACGGCCTGATTTAAGCACAAAATCTTGCATGCTGGGTGAGCATTAATACTGAAAATATATCATGTTCCCAAAGGCATTTACAGTTGTTATAGTGATGGATTACAATCACTGTTATAATTTAAGAACAAAAACGAGGTCAGGGATACCATATTACACACTACACACACTGTGTGTAATAATATACACATTGGCTCTAAGCAGATAGTCGTACAGAGGGAAGATGTGCAGAGGGAAGATGTGCATAGGGGTTGCAAACTTCTGGAAAGGAAAATAAGGGACAATCGGTTCTTTGGGGGCTCGAGCCCCTGTCCATTTTCGGAGTGAATTAAAAGTGCCCCTCTCAGACAAATAGCAATGATAATATTGTGGTCAATAAAACAAAATGCATTTAAATAAAATTTTTGATAATTATGCAGCATTATGAAAAAAGTATCTTAAGCTCATCCTGCATTTATTTGAACAAAAACGGCAATAGTGGGAAATATTAAATTTTAAAACAATGATTTTCTCGTTTAATATAGCCTACTTAAAAAAAAAAATGTATTCCTTTAATTTATGCTGTTATTTTTTAAAGTTTTATTCATCAAAGAATCCTGGAAAACAAGTATCTGTTACAGATTAATGGTGTAGAAACACGCACGACGAGGAATATAATATCAAGAGTCAAACTTTACTAGAGAATCCAGTGGAACATACAGGAACACAGGAGAACACACACACACTACCAACAAACGATAACCGACAAGACAAGTGAGTGAGGTGACTGTTTATATACAGAGTCCAGATGAGTGCTAATGACGATGATAGACTTCAGGTGCGTGTGATGGTGATGACGTGCAGGTGCAGGACAGAGGGAATGCTGGGAAGTGTAGTGCAGGAACCGGTGACTGTAACAGTATCACAGGTTATAAAAATATTAAGCAGCACAACTGTTTCCAACATTGATAATAAATCAGCACATTAGAATGATTTATGAAGGATCATGTGACACTGAAGACTAGAGTAATGATACTAAAAAATGCAGTTTTGCTTCACAGAAATAAATTATATTTTGAAGTATATTAAAATAAAAAAACATTATTTTAACTGTAAGAATATTTCACAATATTACTGTTTTTTTTCTGTATTTTTGATCAAATAAATGTAGGCTTGATGAGACTTATTGCAAAAACAAAATAGTAATAGTAAACTGTTTCATATGAGCCATGTAAACACTAATACATGTACATACTGTCAAAATAGTTTAGATGATTATATCCACTCCTTCTGGAACTGTAAAGAAATTCTTGTTAGAAATCATATATAAACTTGAAGTGATTCTAGACTTTAATCTCTCTAAATCCCCTTCAGTATTTCTGTTAGGAGAGCTTTCTTCTATTAACACTTCAAAAGAAACAAAAACATTTATCTTTACTTCAGCCATTTGCAAAAAAAATGTAATACTAATAAACTGGAAGGATAGAACAAAATATGTCTATTACCCAATGGTTCAATCTATTAACAGACACAATAACGCTTGAAAAAATGACTGCCTCCCTTAGAAACAAAATGACCGCTTTTGAAAAAATATGGAGTCCTCTTTTAAAGTTCCTGGAAAGATTAACTTGAAACATAAAATAATGCATATAATCAATGATAAATTAGATGTTTAGTGACTTGCATTTAAGATGTTAAATAATGTGAGTTTATAGTTAAGTGTATTTGTTTTTACCTGTTTGTTTTTACCTCTTTGCAATGTATGGACTAAACTGGAATAAATACTTTGAATGTTGCGATCCTATCAGACATAAGATAGCAACCTGAATCGTAACAAAGCACTGTTCGCCAGAGGAAAACTGGCCCCCCGACTAAGCCTGGTTTCTCCCAAGGTTTTTTTCTCCATTTTATCACAGAAGTCTATTTGCCACCTGTTTGCCATCTGATGTCACCTGTTGGAGTTTGGGTTCCTTGCCGCTGTCGCCTTTGGCTTGCTTAGTTGGGGACACTTGACATTTGATATTCAACAGTGCTTTGATCTGCCGACATTGACACTATTCTTTAACAGCTGCTGTGCAGCCAAAATTATATACCAGTTATCAATGTAAAGCTGCTTTGACACAATCTGCATTGTAAAAAGCGCTATATAAATAAAGGTGACTTGACTTGACTTGACTTGGTATAGCTGTGTATGTGTATCTTATGGTCATGTATATGTAAGTGTTTCCATATGTTTATGGTTTAACTTGTATGTATTTCATGTTCTGTATGTATTGTATCCCTAAATCTATTTACAATAAAAGAGAAAAAAATCTGGGTAACACTAAGGCACTTACAATGGATGTGAACGGGGCCGGTTTAAAAACATTAAAATACTCAGTTTCAAAAGTATATCCACAAGACTTAAATGTGTTAATGACTTTAATTTGACAAATTGTATACTAACATTTTGTGTGTAAATTTATATTCAATTTTACAACTTTGTCACCATGACAATAACATCATAACACTACAACCCTGAAAAGTAAAAACTGATTTTTAGTTTTAGAGGTTTACAGCTTTAGAATTCTAATGCATAAGTTATAACAGAAAATTTAATGTAAGTACTTACAACTTACAAGCTTCACATTCCTGCTTTAAAATCTTCCAAAAATTGGCCCTACTCACTTCCATTGTAAGTGTAATCTACATTTTGGCTTTTTTGTGATCAACATTATGCCACAAGTGCACAAGTGCTTAATCTGTTTTGAACCCAGAATATATCTTAAAGGGATAGTTCACCCAAAAATGAAAATACTGTCATCATTTACTTACCCTCAAGTTGTTCCAAACCTGTGTGAATGTCTTCTACTGAACACAAAAGAAGATATTTTGAAGAATGTCATAACCAAAGAGTTGATGGACCCTATTGACTTCCATAGTATTTTTTTTTCCATACTATGGAAGTCAAAGGGGCCCATAAACTGTTTGGTTACTGACATTCTTCAAAATACTGTATCTTCTTTTGTGTTCAGCAGAAGAAATTCATAGGTTTGGAACAACTTGAGGGTGAGTAAATGGTGACAGTATTTTCATTTTTGGATGAACTATCCCTTTAAAGTACTGATTTCATGCTCACTTCATTAATTGTACTCATGTTGATTCTATTGTACAGAATTCGTAAAGACTGACATCTGGAGAAAACATACTTTTAAAGTCATCAGCACACAGTGGGGGTGAGGTAAAAACAGATGCTCATCCCTGCAGGAGAGAATAAGATCCCTGTGTCATTCCTTATCTCCACAAGGAATCTTACGGGGGAAAAAATAACATGGCAACATCGCCTTTCAGTCTTTTTCTCCAAAAAAAGACAATAAATATAAAATATTGAACGTTTTTTTTAATTAAATACCAAAAGGAAAAATGAGCTCGCATTTTTGGTCTGGTAGAGTTTTTTAACTGTGTGATCAACACTGGTCACTTTCCAGAATGTCTGCATGTTCTTCCCAGAACTGATCTCCAATGATATCGCAGGAATGACTTGTAACCTTCTTTCTGGTCCGTGTTACAGTAACTTCTGTCTCTTCTTCATCTGGCCGCTTGATCTGTTTAGTTGCGGTTTCAGTCACCTGAAGGAAAGAGTTTGAGAAAGAATAGACTTAGAATTTTCATTAAAGAGATCAGAATAAAAAAGCTGTTTTCCCAGCTGCCTCTTACCTTTTCCCATATTAAAGTTGTGCCTTTTTTGTGCAGTGGGGATTCATTATTGTAATTGATACTGAACTCAGAAAACAAGATCTCGTTCTTATCCGCTGCTTGTGTTCCCTGTGTGTGGGAAAAATGATGCATCTTTGTAGGTTCTTTACATAAATGACACAACAGCTATAGAATGTAAATAGACAAAATAATTGTATTAGAATTAGATGTTTAATTAAACTTATTTGTATATATATATATATATATATATATATATATATATATATAGAGAACATAAATATTTGAGAATAGATATTTGAGAATACACTGAGTCTCTCTTCAGCCTGTGTTGTGGTCAGTCCTCCTTTCTGCACCAGCGTCCAAAACGTAGTGTTGTACAAATTGTTAATGTGACCTGAGAAGATACAACATAAGATACAACAACAACAAAAAAAAGATTTAGGGAATTCTGAAACCAACCCTAAATTTTCTAAAATCGGTATTTTATGATTCAAAGTACAAAATGACAATAGTATGACAATAACAGATAGCACGTGTATATTTAATGCCCCATCACATGCAAGCATGTTATTATTACCATAATCTTGCAAGGTTGTCATGAAATAAAGTTTTATTTATTGTCTGTTGTAGTGTTGGGGTGACAATCACAGTAAACTGCAGAAGTCAAAGTTCAAATAATGGCCCAGATCACTCTAGATCACTCTACATCATCCTATTATACTGTTTTGTACAAGTTACAGTCAACCCAAATCTACTACAAAACACGGTAACACCTTTATTTTGATAGTCACCTTTAGACATTCTGTAAGGAATGTTGCATCTACATATCAACTAACTCTCATTAGAGTATTAGTTGAGTATTAGTAGACTGTTAGGGTTAAGGTTAGGGTTAGTAAAATAAGTTGACATTCACTTGCAAGGTTACTTATAGTCAGTAGAATGTCTGTTGGGGGACCATCACAAAAAAGTTTTATCAAATATTAAGCAGACAGTCTATGAATATTCTATTAATATTCTAATGAGGGTTAGTTGACATGTAGGTGCAACGTTACTTATAGTCAACAGTATGTCTAAAGGGGACCATCAAAATAAAGTGTTACCCAAAATACATTAACTTACAATCTGCCTGTCTCCAGCTTAGATAGTCTCTAAGGTTACGGTTGCTAGGATACAGGACCACCCTGCCATCAAAGCTGGGCGGATACAGCAGAGGCTGCTCCCCAAAATACTCCTTCCAGTAGAAAACAAAGCTAGAGGAAAACTGGGAAGCCACATGGGTCATCAGTTTACTATAAAGAGAAAAGAAAACATTTAATGAGTGAGTTTCAGGGTCCGGGGACCACCAAGAGTGCCACAAGGATGTGTTAGGGGGTCAATGGAAAAAATGTGTTTTTAAAAAAAAAATGTTTACAAAATAAATAACTAAATAATAATATTAAGATAAAAATAGATTAAAATAAAAGTTTAAAAAATACATAATAGATAAAATACAAATTTGATATAAATAAATGAATAAAATAAATAATTATTAGATTAAAAAAACTGATATTAATAAAGGAATAAAATAAATAAAAAATTAAATAAACAAAAAATAATATACTGTATATTTTATAAATAATAAGTACTATAATGAGTAGAATAACAAACTAAATATTTCACACATTTATAATATTTGTTTTACATAAAAATATGTATAGCTGCCTTTTACATTTTAGTATGGGGTCCTCCGCATGAGACTGAACAAATATAGGGGTTCCTGACATCTAAAAGATTGAAAAGCTTTTGTCAGCATAAACCTTGACAACCATTGTGGTGTTTGATGTCAAGATGGTTTTGAAATCCATTGCACAGTTTGCAAGTTTAACTACGGCACTGTGACAGCATAGAATTATACCTGGCCCTTCTTTTGAACCAGGTGGTTGATCTTTTGAAGACAAAGCTGAACTCGTCACTCTGTCCATAAGCTATAGTGATGTCTTCCAGCTCCTCCATGACCGAACGAGCACTGCGGCTCATCAAACCCAGAGCTCTGTCATCATTGGGTTTAATGAAGTTATGCTGATCAGAAAACCTGCAATCAAGGGGATCATGTTAGAAATTCCTTCAGTCATAGCGCATCTTCTTCCGGTCACCGTGATTTTGCCCAAGTAAGACATGTTCCTGGATCAAAATATTTTGTTGATCCTGGAACAACATTTCTATCCAAAAATTTAGTCCTAGCCCTATCCTTACCCCTAGTTACCCTACCCCTAAGTATGGAAATGATAAGTGAATAAGACTACTGTAGAGCCACCTAACCCTGGTTGTATGCCTGCACTTGACATTAACGGTAAACTTGTCCCTCAGATTTGACTGGATGATTAGAATGTTGATCCAGAAACATGTACTTGGTGAAATCACGTTAACCATGTTCTACCCTCCACGAAACTACATACATAAGAGAGTGTTAAAACCTGAACTGCAACAGCATGTTGTAACTGTACCTATTACAAGCATTACAGAATCACTTACTTGTGGAAGTTGCGTCCATCTAGCCGAACCACAATGTAGCAGTTTCTCAAACATGTGTCGTCAAGCTCAAAGTTTCTCACGTATTCAAATTTGCTTTTGGCCATGACAGATGATGTGCTGAATTTAAGACTTAAGAGTGTCCTGTGCTCTATAAGCCCTCCAAAGTTCACCGATAACAGTCTCAGCATAAGGATATCAGTTACGAGTTGTTAAATAAGTTAATTAACTTGAATAATTTTGTTAGTTCTGAATATTTATATAACTGGTTAGCTGACATCCAGAAAGCGCATTTTTATTATTTATGTCTCAGAAAGAGCTTCAACGAGTGATTATCGCTACTAATCTTAAATCTTAAAACGCATTATATTATGAAATATTTAAAATTATATTGTTTACTCAAAACTTATTTCTTAACCAGAAGTATATTGTGTCAAACCTCACATGTGAGTGAGCGGTCGTTGTATTGGTACGTCACTTTAAACAGTCCCACAAAATACAGTTTAGAAAATTGCGTTCCGCCACAGAGTCTACAAAATATCAGCTGCTTTGATTTAAAATCCTGAAGACTTGCATATGATACAAAATGTAAATAACATTACTGTACATGCTATTTTTAATTAAAAGAAATGTTTCGTTGGTAGTTTTGAATGAGATTTAAAAAGTCACGCACAAAAATGTTCAGCACACCTCATTGCGTTCAGTGTGCGGAACCTTTGTTTCTGTTTCAGTATAATCATAAATATGCTGCATAAATGAATTACATAAATGAAGCTGGTCAATTGTTTGGCAAAGTATGTTTATTTTATTAGCAAAAAATGTAAAATCAAGGTATAAATCGTCTTCCCACAGTCATCATGTCACATTTCCATTTTTGTTAGACAATTTTTTTTTACATATTTAGAAAAATAAGCTGTAACTCAAAACTTCACTCTTGAAACATTGCACTCTGAGCAGCTCCTAAAAAGAAAGAAACTTAATGGAAGATCTGAAATATATTAACCCAGCTAACAAAATATGTGTTCCTTATGTTCCCATTAAGTTATATGATAATGTTAGAATGTTCTCAGAACGTTCAAAACATCCAGATATTTAAATGTTTCTTGTTTCTTAGTGAACGTTAGAGAAAACATTAAGGGATTGTTTTCTCTATTTAATAATTTTGGAAGTATTACGAGAACATTACTTTTGAATGTTCTCTGATCCACTCTGAAAAAGTAGATGTTTAAAAAAACATTAGACTAATGTCCAACTAAAAGTTTTCAAAAAAAAAAAACATTCCATGAATTATGTACAAATAACATCTTTGTGCTAATGTTTTGATAATGTTATTTAAGACCAGATAACGTTGAACAAATGTTCTATTAACATTACTGGAAGAAAGTTTGTTCATAACTTTGAGAAAACCTTGCCAGAATGTAAGCCAAAGTTCTGAGAACGTTCCCTGTTTGCTGGGAACGAAAGACAGGACAGTATTGATGTAAAACAAACTAAGCAAATAGAAAATCAAACACTCTGCACTATTCACTCAAAGTCACTCAAATGTGATAAACTGACACATATTACTAATTTTAGTACTAGTATTTTTCATTTTAACATGCAGTAGGTTTTCACACATCTACTGTATAGGTATACTGATAAGTGCAAAACTGGTCTGAATGTGCATAGCAAACAACACTCTTAAACAAACATAGATATGAAAAGCGAAGTGATGATATCATAAGGTTCTCCTCCTCAGCAGCGGCCGTCTTTCACAATCAAAATGTCTGCTTTTGTGTGCCTAAAAAACAAACACCCTTTCAGTTATCCAACATCCCGGCATCCATACCACAACATTTGCTTACTAACAGTCTTTAACAGTATGAGTAATTACAGTCAAAAATCACCCTGTAATGCTGTTATCCTACACTAACAGAAGCAAATAAATGGACTCACATTCTCTGCACACACAGGGTGCATTCATTGACGTATGTGATGCCATCATTACCGCACACAGGAGAGTAGTTGAGAGGACATGCTTGATTGACACTCAGACCTCCACACGCAGGCTGACAGATTAAAAACACACATGCAATTTACAGTAAATGCCTGTTATGCATCACAGTTCATTTTCTGAAAGGCGTTTGCTCATGCATAAATGGACTTACTCTACGGTAGAGTCTTGATTTATCCTCTGCGCCTGAAAAATTAGTACTGTTGGATTAATCTCAGTGGTGTTGTTAATTGCAAATGGCACACCTCAGTGATTAAAATAATAACAGTGCTCTTTTAAAATTACAGTGGAGACTTACCCACAGAGAGGATGAAGACCAGGCTCATCAGAAACACTGCTGTTCCAGTCATGATGCTCAAAGGAAGGAAGTCTGGATTTCTAAACAAAAATCTGGATTTGTAAATTCAGGCGGAGAGCTTTTAATTAGTCACTGATGACTTCCAGCTTGTTTGTGAGTGTTGTGTTGTTGGTGACCAGCAACATATAGTTTGAAAGTGAGGAGGAGGAGGAGAGGTGCTGATATTTTGACGGCTATTCGCCCCACCTACCCACTATCCCGCGTCAACAACAGTGAGAACAGAGCCTCTCTATTGTCTCTCTCTTTATTAAGGGATAAACATTCCAGTCTGTCCAGAAATTGCTGAGCACCATCCAAAATGCATTGGCCTGTATATAATATCCCTCAAAACAGGTCTGGCTGGGAGGTGTGTCCCTGTTTATTGACCCCAGATAAATGGAATTCCTCTAAACATGGAATGCAGTTAACAATAATTATGAAATGTAATAATTAACTAAATAATGCAGCAGGGAATTTGGGATTAAAGAGACTTAAAAAATGTATGGGTATACACTATCAAAACATACAGAGAATGTTCTCTTGAAAATCTCTGAAATGAAATAATTCTTATGAAAAAGTGCAAAGTGGAACTTTCCTTATTTTAATTTTAATTTCATGTGTTATAGAAAAACTCTGGCTGTGGGTCAAATTCTGGCCAATAATAATAATAAAAATAATATTAAAGTAATTAAAGAGACACAATATAAGTTTAAATGTATTATATTCTATCTTTGTTAACAACAAAATTAAAGTAGCACAAATAGTAGGCATACAATTAGCCTACAAGATAACATATATAGGAGACCTTCATATCTAGCTATTTAAACGTTTACAAAGGTTGACAATCTATATCAAACCTTTATATCTATCGAATTTTTTTATTATTATAAATGTAAAAAGTTTTAAATGCTAAGAATTAATACAAATGAAAATAGCTCTCTCATGAGCACATATACTTTCATGCAGCGAACTTGAACGATACATTTCGGCTTCCGTACTGGCTCTGAGTGAACTTCGTTCAGGACTGCACGTCTGATCTAGCACGTCAGTCACGCTGCGGGTACAGTTCCAGATTCACTTCGAGAAAAATGATACAATTACGCGCTATTTACCGTAAAGCGTTACGTCACGCAGAACACTTTTTGTCTGTGAAAAACCGACTTACGGTGAGTTTTTATTATCATTCACAAGTTTGATTTAAACATTCATCAATTTAGGTTTACAAGTCTAATGTATTGAATCTTTGTGACTCTTGAATGGAGTTTCAACAAACGCCAGTTTTGTTTTTGAAGGTGCGTCAGAGGACGCACCTATTGTCCCCCCCTATTGTCAATCAAATGATCATGTAACTCCGCTGTTACATTGTTCAGGACTTGGCAGTGTCAGGAATTACAAAAGCATGAAATCACTGTAAAAGAGTTCAATAATCCAAATAGAAACTATTCATGTGTTTCATTAATGATGGAGGCCCATATTGTTCATGCATAAATTGATTATGCAGTGGGGTCAAAAAGTCTACAGATAAAAATGCATTGATACAATAAACATTAATTACGAATTGCATTATAAGCACAACATTTTCAGTGAAAAGTTGAAATTGTTATCTCTGTTTTTTTCTTAAAGCCTATTGTATTATGTTTAATAAGCAAATTCTATGGCCTCATTCAAAATTTTGCTGAAAAACTATTTTTAATGCCTTCTGTTGTGTGATTGATAGTTTGTATGTTTTTAGTAGGTAAAAGGCCTTTTAGTATAATTCTATAAATGCCCCCTCTTCAGGTTGTGTACATGTGTCTTTTTGCTGTGAAATCTTTACTGATTTTTATGAAGTATATGTAAGTATTGCTTTTTAGTATAACCGGAGAAATCATCTTAAAATGTGAGTATCAAAAATGATTCATCAGGCTTTTGAGCAACATTTATTTATATAGGTACATCTCCTAATCATCATTATTTTGCCCCCCACAATACAAACTACAGAGCTTTGATAATAAAACTAAGCATTTAAATATCATCTTACTAAGACACATTATTGGATGATATAGAGTGACAACTGATATTTATATGCATTTAATGTTATTAGTCTAAGATCTCATTGATTTTGAGCCTCTGAATAAAATCGAGGTGTTTTTTCCCCTCCTCGAGTAAATGAGCTCCATAGTCTCCTATATCATACTATAATATGAGCCATAAAAGTCTGATGTATCAAATATGACAATGTCCCATTTCAAAAGATTATATTTTTCTGACTGCTTTTTTGTATACCATGCAGGGTTAACGACAGTAGCACTTCAGCTGCATAAACTCCAAAAAGCATCTTGTGAAAATGAAGAAAATCTGACCTTTTGTGCAAAGGAGTTCACATCATTTTGCTTATTTGATTTACCGACTTAGAAAAAGTGCAAAATGTTCTTAAATATTTTGGGATTTTACATATTCCATGTTTAAATGACTTTTTGCCCCTTCTATATTTATACGCAGTGTGTCCATTTGTTCAGTTTTTAACATGCCATTAAGTATAGAGTTGTCTTGTTAAAAATAAATTATATATATATATATATATATACTATGTACGTAATGTACATATAGACATTAGGGGTATAGGGTTTGATCTTTGTACTTAAGTTGGAATCGGCTGGTCTGAACTTGTAGAACATAAACATTTGTACAGTTTATCTTTGACATCAGATGACAGTTTCAAGGTTTTTAAAATGTGCTAATGGTTTTGTATGGGGGCTGTGAAATTGAAAAACAGAAGCAGAAGGCTGAAGCTGCCAAAAAAAAAAAAATCTGTTTTATGAAATCATATAGATTCAGACAAGTGTAGACCTTATACGCTGAACAGTTCTAATAATGACCACATGGTGTCACTAGCAGTTTGTTTTACATTTGACAAGCAGCCCAGGGCATCAATCTTCACCGGACCACAGCAGCAGCATGGAACCTTCTATGAGTTCCGCACATATAACATCCAACCGCATCTCAACGCTGCCTTCCTCAAATTGACCAATGAGAAGATCCAACTGCGTACAGCCCACTCAGAGCTCATCGGATACTGGAGTGTGGAATATGGGGGTCTCAATCAGGTTTTCCACATCTGGAAGTATGGTGAGAATGACTTCTGAATTCTTAAATCTGCACTTTAAAAGATTTATAGGACTCCTTAATAAGTAAAAAGCAACAAAACATTATAAAGTTCTTACTAAAAGAAACTGACTCTTCTAAAGTTTGCCAGCTGTCCCATAGTAGCCAGGACATCCTGTTTTTTTTAGACATTCTTAGTAAGATTTCTTGTTTATTATATTGACGCAAAAATATTATGTGTGTATTTCATTCAAAGACATAGTACTGCTCAACAAACAACTCCTTCTTTTCTGTCTTTGCTATAATGTTGTTTAGACAGCTACGCCCAGCGTGCATCTGTGCGGGCAGCCCTGGCTCAGGACCCCAGCTGGATTGATCAGTACATCTCTAAAGCGATGCCCATGCTGAGCTCTCAGGATAATGAGGTGACGTACCTCGTACCCTGGAGCAAACTTCAGAAGCCACCCAAAGAAGGAGGTGTGAAATATGTGCATTAACAAGTCATGCATCGATTTTTAAAGGGTCACCAATGCCTGCTCACTTGATACTATAGGTGATCTAAGACATAACCAAAGAAAAAAGACATTTTAACAACGTATTGATTTGATTGGAACTGCAATCATAATGACTGTTTTCAAAGGGGTTTCCTGAATATTCACCCTTCTGCCATTACAAATATGCATAAATTGTTCACAAAAGAAGATACAGATTTCAAATACTCCAGGCATACTTATCTGAATGGCTTTTGTAAAAATATGTTGTTTTCTGAAGGAGTTTTCGAGCTGGCCACCTTCCAGATGAAGCCGGGCGGTCCGGCGGTGTGGGGTAGGGCGTTTCAGGCAGCAGTGGGCACCCACACGGGATCAGGATACGCCCACTCAGTTGGGGTTTTTCACTCTGAATTTGGACAGCTCAATCAACGTGAGTGTAAGCAAGAAAACAATTATGTTTTTATAATAATTACCAAGTCATTTCATAATCCACACAAATTAAGATATTTTTGATGAAATCCGAGAGGTAAATGATTCGTCCATAGACAGCAATATAATCAACACTTTCAGGGTCCAGAAAGGTACTAAAGACATCGTTAAAACAGTCGACATGACTACAGTGGTTCAACCTTAATTTCATGAAGCGGCACAAATACTTTTTGTGCGCAAAAACAATACAAAAATAACGACTTGACTCAACAATCTCTTCTCTTTTCTGTCATTATCCTTGGTGACACAGTAAGCACAGTGAAGGCTTCCGTGTTTATGTCCGAATGCCGGCTCAGTATTGGCCAAAGCTGCACGTGTGAATAGCATGACGCATGCGTGTGATGCTGACACAGGACCCGGCCAATAATGAGTCACCGTTCTGACGTTGAAACTGGAAGCGCTGGATATAAACAATGTGTGAAAATGACACAGAAGAGAAGATATTGTTGAATAAAGTTATTTTTGTTTTGTTTTTGAGCACAAAAAGTATTCTCGTGCTTCATAAAATTAAGGTTGAACCACTGCAGTCACATCGGTGGTTTTGGTTTCGGATGTCTTTAGTACCTTTCTGGACCTTGAAATTGTTGATTATATTGCTGTCTATGGACGAGTCATACCTCTCAGATTTCATCAAAAATATCTTAATTTGTGTTCCGAAGATGAACGAAAGTCTTACGGGTGTGGAACGACATGAGGGTGAGTAATTAATGACAGAATATTAATTTTTGGAGATGGTTTGACAGCGTCTGTGTTTTTTAATGTGCGCACCTGTCAGTAAATCCACTGCAGAACTTTCCACTCCCATTGGCGCTTTTATGGGATTGGGGTTTAGTAAATCTGGCCCATATAGTTTTGCAAGCTGCTTTTTTGTACATGTATTCTGACATTTCTTTTCAATGCGCAGTGCATGTTTTATGGTGGTATGAGAGTGCAGACCAGCGGGCAGCAATACGCCATAAATCTCATGGAGATGCCAGAGTGGTGGCGGCAGGTAAATCTTAAATATAACATTACAGCAAACAATATTGTTCTGTGATTATGAGAGCATTCTGGCAATTTTTGTCTGGGAAAAATTATTTTTTGTTTTACTGTTTGCAAATTACATTTCTATGGAAGCCCGTTTCCGCCACTAAATAAAAAAAAAAAAAAAAAAGAGTAATTGCGACTTTTTATCTCAGAATTCTGACTTTTTATCTCGCAATTGCGAGTTTATATCTCACAATTGCGAGTTATAAAGTCAGAATTCTGAGATATAAAGTCGCAATTGCGTGATAAAAAGTCAGAATTGCGAGTTTTTATCTCAGAATTCTGACTTTTTTTCTCGCAATTGCGAGTTATAAAGTCAGAATTCTGAGATATAAAGTCGCAATTGCGTGATATAAAGTCAGAATTCTGAGATATAAAGTCGCAATTGCGTGATATAAAGTCGCAATTGCGTGATATAAAGTCAGAATTCTGAGATATAAAGTCGCAATTGCGTGATATAAAGTCAGAATTGCAAGATATAAAGTCAGAATTCTGAGATATAAAGTCGCAATAGCGTGATATAAAGTCAGAATTCTGACTTTTTTTCTCACAATTGTGTGCAACTTTATTTCTCATAGTTCTTACTTTGCTTGCGTTTCCTTTCATTGCGGGTGACCATCAGGATTGCTGCTTCGTTATTATTATACATAAAATGGAAGACATCATAAAGGATTATTTTTAGCGCGGATTTACCAATAAAGAAATTTTGATTTTATTGGAGGAGGCACATAACATGAAGATTAGTCTCCGGACATCAGAGAGAACATTATGCAGGAATATGCATAGTATAGCATGTTTCCACGGTAACCTTGTACATGAGTACAGCGTTTCCAGGAGAAAAAAACAGCTTTTACTGCCATCTAGTGGGCTTAATACTAAAACGCATCATATTTCATATAATTTCAAATCATATTTCATCAACTTTTGTAACTGCAACTCAAGTCTGGTGGCTCCATAAAAGGGGGCATTCAAGGGTAGAATTACAATTACAAAATTACAGTGGAAGTATTTGGTGAATAAAAGTTGTTTTTAACAGAATTAGATACACTGATGAATTTGACAAGTTTTGAGCAAATGTGTTGTGATTACACAATAATACCAATATAATAGTAATAGTAATAATAATAAGAATCAACTGTGGCGGAGGCGCAATAAAACAGATGAAGCTGAAGTGGCACATTTTATACACCAACAGCTTCAGACATCAGGGCGGCAGCACGGCTATCGTTGGATGCACCAGATGTTGGATGTCCGTATTTGTTAGACAGAGAAACTGTCCGTCAGTTAATTACAAGAAAAAAAGTCATAATTCTGAGATATAAACTCGCAACTGCGTGATATAAAGTCAGAATTCTGAGATAAAAACTCGCAATTCTGACTTTTTTTCTCGCAATTGCGAGTTTATATCTCAGAATTCTGACTTTATAACTCGCAATTGCGAGAAAAAAAGTCAGAATTCTGAGATAAAAACTCGCAATTCTGACTTTTTATCACGCAATTGCGAGTTTATATCTCAGAATTCTGACTTTATATCACGCAATTGCGACTTTATATCTCAGAATTGTGACTTTATATCACGCAATTGCGACTTTATATCTCAGAATTCTGACTTTATATCACGCAATTGCGACTTTATATCTCAGAATTCTGACTTTATAACTCGCAATTGCGACTTTATATCTCAGAATTCTGACTTTATATCACGCAATTGCGACTTTATATCTCAGAATTCTGACTTTATATCACGCAATTGCGACTTTATATCTCAGAATTGTGACTTTATATCACGCAATTGTGACTTTATATCTCAGAATTCTGACTTTATAACTCGCAATTGTGAGATATAAACTCGCAATTGCGAGATAAAAAGTCAGAATTCTGAGATAAAAAGTCGCAATTACTCTTTTTTTTTTTTTTATTTAGTGGCGGAAACGGGCTTCCATACATTTCACCTTTGTTACTTTTGTATTTTTTTTTTCTTCAGTAAGGGAGAGTGCAGCATACCTGGTGTCACAGAAGAACAAACTCATGTTGCCCTGTTCTTTCTCACCAATCCAATAACATGGATTGACTTCAAAATCAGGGAAATGTGGAGTGAGATTTCATTTATGTATTTAAAATGTAAATTAAATAAGTGGACTGATAAACTGATTTAATAGCAAGTTCCTTTAAGTTTTTGCAAATGATCAAATGATGATTGTGGGTCAGAATAATGCTTTGCATCACATTAAAGGTGCACTATGTAATATTTTCTGTCCGCTAGAGGTCTATTCCAAACAAAGGCGTAGCTTGATGATGCCAAATTTAAGCACAGAATCTTGGGACATGTGGTCTTCATCTCAACGGTCGGTGGAAAAGAATTGGGATAGGACTCGGGAACAAATCATATTCATGGATGCGATTATTAACGTTACTGTAGTATGAAGCAGAGCAGGACCGAGTGTTGTGGGAGCTGAACGAGGCCGCTGGAGCGATTGCGCAACACGCCTCACGAGCAGTGGAACTTTTATTATGCCACAGTCACCGGCGCCGCTTCCGCTATTCCGGTCATGAGTATGAGGTAACGCAGCTCTGTTTGTCATATTAGATACATTTGAGTGTGTTGAAAATGTTATAACGTTACTCTGTGCGTTCGCTCGGCGGCTGCTGTGAGACACTGTTACACACTGCAGTAAGATAGATCGATATTAGAATATCATATTAAATGCTGGATGGCTTGTGTTGATAGATGGCATGCAATTAATTTTAAAACATTTTGTATGATGGAGAAAATTCTGTATTACTGTTACTAAAAATAAAGCTGCATCTGATTATGCTATGTTAGCTACTTCACAAAATATTGTTTTTCTCTGAGGTATGGTAATGGTACTCGCAAAAAATCAAGAAAATTAGATTTAAACAATAAGACTAAATGTGTTGAGCTATATAACAATAATTCGTTTTCTGTCTATAAATATATCAAAACAGTTGTTCTCTTGTCTATTAAAATGTGTAATATATTAAAGCGTCTTTGGTGTTTCCATGGTTTCTACAAAATAAAACCGGAAACGAGGGTAACGCAGGTATGATGCAATTGACAGGCGACTCCTCACACGTCCCGGAGCCTTGGTTAAAATTGTTGTAAAAGTAAAAATGTTGTAAGTACTCAAGTAAACAAAATATATAACACTGTCCTAGTGGTTTTTGTATATTTTACTGCAAAATTCTTACATATTGCACCTTTAAAACTAAAAAGACTTAGAGATGTTAATCATTAGTGTTATGCAAAACATGTCATTTCTTTTCAACAATAAATGCTTCCATGGCAATAAAAAACATACTAAATTGAGTGATGTTATTTTGTTTTTTGCATGGATTAGATATAGTAATAACATTTATGGTGCTTCTTTTTATTATATTTGAAACAGATTAACACTGAAAATAATTAATACACTGAATTCCTCAACATTACGTCACAGATCAAACAAATATTAGGGTTGTAGATTGTCATGTTTTATTGTGTAAATACAGTAAGTGTAGAAGGCGAGTAACAGACATTCCACAGCCATAAAATTGAAATGTAAACAGGTATTAATGAGGAGCATCACTTTGGTACTAAGACTTTTTGTTCTTTTTAGTATTTTTTTTTCTTTTTTCTTTTTCTATTATTTTGATCGAATTCAAACCAATACTAAACAGTAAAGGGAAAAATAGCAAAAACATTTGTCTGTGGAAAATCCAGTGCAAAGAGATTAACATTGAAATTAAATTAATATATATATTTTTAATTAACATAGCAAGTAAAGTGCTTGGATGAAAGGTGGACATCGCTGTCACCTATCCCAATGAGATCCAAAATACTGATTAACAATCCGAACTGAATGTATGGATTGATCACCCTTACTGTACTGAATACTGGAAATTCCCTTTGTGGATTTCTGTATTTTCTGTATTTAATTCAGTGAAGGACACCCCAAATGCCCTTTTACTAAAGAAGGCACATGATCGGCATGTTTAAATTGATTTCCTTCTAAGTTGTTCATATGACTCTGAGGTATTTGTTACACAGTGTAACTGTAAAGCTTACTTGTATAAACTTTAATTTATTAAAAAAAAACTACAAAATCAGTCACCTTGTTTTCTCCATGCACAAAAATTCTTAACTCGCATTGGCATGTATAAAGATAATGCGAGGCACTCTTGGATAGAACATCCTATAAAATAATGCTCCTTTCTAAAACATCTAAAACAATTGCTGGTTTATAAATAAAGACATTAAAAAGAACAAAATCATTTTAACATAGTACAATTTGCAGTTTTGCAGCTCAGCCCTTGGCCACACAAACAATTATGATTCTTCAGCATGTGATTCCCAGTCTTCTAATCTTAAGAATATAAAATACAAAGACACTGACCCTGAATTATTAATCATTGGCATTTTATCATCTGCCCAGTTATCTCACACAATGAAAATCAATCTCTGTCAACGACTGCGCAAAATATAGTCCATACAGTCTACACCAGAAATGATGGCTTCAAGTTTAAGACTGTGACTAACACGGTTCAAATTCAGCCATGCTAGAAACATGAGAAGTCTTTTCAATTTCTTTTGCATTGACTTGCATTGCAGTATCTGCCTCTCAGCTGACCGGTGAAGACGTTTATCTTCAGGCGAGGTCAGAACAGCAGACTGCAGCTCAAAGGCCACACAAATTGTGAAACAAGTGAAATCCACTGGCTCCAGTTAGCATGTAGTGTAAAGAGAGACTCTGGCTCAGACAAAGCTTTCTATTGGCTTCTCCATGTTCTCTTTAGTAGACAGAGGGCTCAGGAGGGCCATGTTCACCGCTGTCTCTTTATGACGAATGGAGCTGTCTGAGTGGTCGTCGCTTTGGTCCTTGGCAAAGTTAACAAACACCTGTAGATTGAGAAGAAGAGTTCTCCGTAATCATGTCATGAGAAAATGTACTATGCTAGTTCATAACATTTATGGACCTTTTATGCTTTTTTTATATTTTCAACTTTCTTTCTGTTTGAGCATGAAAAGGTCTGCAGAGTTACAAAGCACAGTCACTCCAAAGGGATTTTTTCTTTATATTCTTATTTGAACTAACACATCACAATATTCCTCATTTAAATAATTCCCGCCCAAGGCATATGCAAAAAATAAAGGGTCGAGGCCTGACTGAGTTGCTTTAGCAGTGCGTTGAAACTCGGGGTTATGGTAAGGGCGTGGACATTTAAGAAACATGCTTGAAGCGGTTGACCAATCACAACACACTGATCCAGCCAACCAATCAGAGCACATTTTCAGAAGGAGGGGCTTCATAGAGACCGGAACTAAACAGAGCATTTCAGACAGACTGGGAAAGAGGTGCTGCAACAATGGAAAATATGTGAAAAAGTAATGTTTTTTGGACATTCAAGCATAAAAACCTATTCTAGTAGACCCCAAAACTAAATCAAGACTTTTGTATCAAGACATAATATTGCCTCTTTAACAACAAAAAATGAAACATGAAATAAAAATGATTTGATTTATAAATACATGTTCTTGCTTATATTGTGCACAAAGTGTGTATGTTCCTGTAAAGAAAAGAAAATTATTTTCCATATTTTTTGTTAAAATGTAATAATTCTTTACTCTTCTGCTGAATAATAATTTTATATCAGCATACATAGCACCAATAATATCATAACCATGTGTTAACTGTTGACTGTTTTTTTTAACTTCCTCTTTAACTTCACTGCACTACATACATGACAAACCTTGATCATAAATGTGCCTGTGATATTTGTTTGTTGGAAATGCTCTCTCACCTGGTCCAGAGTGGTCTGGGACACGGAGTAGTCCTCTATCCTGAGAAACTCTTTGTTCTTAGCGAGGATGCTAAAGATGTGAGCGAGGGAGGTGAGGGAAGAGGGAAGCTGGTATTGTAGCATGTTTCTGTGTTTCTCTTTCAGAGTGCTGCCCGGCAGCTCGCACTCAATGAACTTCATCACCGGCTGCAGGTCAGGATCTGGCCCTGCAACCCGCAGAATGATGGTGTATCCATCGCCAAATCTGGAGGAAGATGAGCAAGTGAAATATTCACGCTTAAATTCACTGAGCTCCTGAGAGCGACCCATTCTTTCACAAATGTTTGTAGAAGCAGTCTGCATGCCTAGGTGCTTGATTTTATACACCTGTGGCCATCGAAGTGATTGGAACACCTGAATTCAATGATTTGGAGGGGTGTCCTAATACTTTTGGCAATATAGTGTGTCTATATATACATATATATATATATGTGAGCGAGGGAGACCATTTTTTGTGAATAAAGACTATTTAGTTGTTTCAGTTTATTATTTGCCTAATAAATGACAATAGCATTTTTAGTTTTAAAGTTTTTGACAGATAAATAATAAATTTGTTAAGCACTGTATAAATAAATAAATAAATATAGCTATTTATATATATATTAAGTATCATTCTTTTGGGGTGATTCACGTGTTTCCGTTCTCTGATTGGTCGAGATTTCTTTGCAGAATCATGGGTTATGTAGTTTTTCTCCTAGTATTCCGCTGTTAAACACAATTATTTAACAAATAAGTTGGAATAATGTGGACTGACAGCTTTAACAAAGCATTGATTAACTACCTCGTAGCTCACAGTAGGTTTGTCTTTGACGGTTTTAAAAAAATCAATTCTCCAGTGAAGAAATTTAATTGATTTTAACTTCTGGAACCTGACCTTTGCACTCTGTATTATTGGTGATCTTACCTGTTCTTCAGGTGTTGGACGCTACCCAGACAGCGGAACCTGCCGTTCACCATGATGGCCATCCTGGTGCACAGCGCTTCACATTCTTCCATGCTAAGAGTGAACAGGACACAGGTTAGTATGGAAGAAATTAGATGAAATACTGCCCTCTAGTGATAGGTGGAAGTTTAACCTAAGCATAAAGCTAAGCTAAACTAAGTAGACATGAAAATGAACGCATTTTAGTGGAAAACAAAAAAGTATTGATTCTATCATCAATGCTATCAGTGCTGCTAGTGTTCTTGTTTAGAACAGGAGCTTTCTGGGTTTGTCACATTACTCATGGTTACAGTGTAAACAGTTTTCAAATAGCATACTCGTTAAAGGGATAATTTGCCAAAAAATGAAAATTCTGTCATCAATTACTCACCCTGAAGCTTCAAAACGTTCATAAAGAGATTGTAAAATAAATCCAGCCGTTTAATCCAAGTCTTCTGTGTCTGTCTTCTTCATGTTCTATGTATGTTCGCTGACCAGTGTTTATATGTCAGAGTTTTGGGTGAACAGACTTTCAATAGAGGGACAGAAATGTCTCAAGATTTCATTAAAAATATCTTAGTTTCTGTTTTAAAGATGAATGAAAGTCTTATGGGTTTGGAACAACTTGAGGGTGAGTAAATGATGACAGAAAGTTCATTTTTGGGTGAACTAGTCCCTTTAATAATACCTCTATTAGTCCACTGTCAGTGTTAAGTTTAAGTGCATAAACTTTGATAATATTAGGAAAAGACAGATAAATTTACCTGTGTGAGGTAAGCACGACTGAGCGTCCCTCTTTGATGACGCTGTGGATGCAGTTCCACAGTGCTCGTCTTGCTTTGGGGTCCATTCCAGTGGTGGGCTCGTCCTGTAATCAAAAGCACAGCCACTCAGATTTGCCCATATTCAACAGGAAACACACTGAACATCAGCGGGAAGAACACATCTCTTCTTCACCTGATAATATTCAGTATAATATTAAGTAATATTATTGATTTGACTGCACTGCCATTAACGGATGAGAACCAAACTTGAACTGAATTGAGCTGGATAATGACACTATTTTCTTCCGTAGAGCTAAATATGGCTGAATTGAACTCATTTTATGATTGGCAAATTTTGCAGCATCGACACTGTTATTGAACTAAATAGAATCAAGACTGAAGATGAATAATGACCCAATTGTCTTTTCAGAGTTGCTTTACAGCAGAATTTGAATTTGTCACATATTTGATGAAGTTTCCATCAATGATTCTGTTATTTTCAACTGTAAAGCTGCTTTGAATAAGTCTGTATTGTATAAAGCACAGAGCTGGGTAGATTACTTACAAATTGTAATCGGTTACTGATTACAAATTACACAACAAAAATTGTAGTTAGTAATGTAATCCATTACATTACATATTTAAGGTAATATAATCAGACTACTTTTGGATTACTTTTAGATTACTTTTGACCTAACTCGTTTATCACATTGATTTGAGTAGAATAATCTTGTACCATATTGATATAAAAATAGAGAAAGAAAATATATTTCATTCTTTGTTATCAATAACATGAAGTGCATTAAATAATTACATTACGTCAGGGTTTCCCAGAATTTTACGTAATTTTATTAAAATAAATAATAAATAAATAAAACACTACTAAACAAGATTAATAATATATATATATATATATATATATATATATATATATATATATATATATATATATATATTTGTTTGCCTGCATGTGAATCATGTGAATCAGGAGTTGATTAGATATGCAATGTTGCAATACTGAGAAAATCAATGAATTATTAATATTTGACTGCCATTGTGAGAATAACATGTAATCATGTAATCAATAAAAAAGTAGCTGTAATCCGATTACGAGTATTTTAAAATGTAATATAATCTAATTACAACAAGTACTTAATTTTTGGAATCTGATTACGTAATCCAGATGACTAGATGTGTATCGCACACTCAGGTGAACCAAAACGTGCTTGTTGTCTCATAAGAATTCTTCTGTGATCTTTGTGTAATCAGCCCACTATGAAGCCTCTCAGAAGGCAAAGGCTGAAGAGTTCAGGGTAATTTAGCTCTAGGGGTGTTAGAATCATGAACTCATTATACAACCAAAGCAGGAAAACCAACTGAGAGAATAATCAAACAGTGGTCATACGATCCAGACTTACATTGTTTTTGTTGATCAGTTTGCAGACATTCACCCAAGGAGGCACAAGACTTAGAGCCAGTTGTGTAAGTGTCTTTGTGTGTACTTGTGTGTGTGTTTGAGGAAATACACATACCAGGAAGACCACTGGTGGGGCTCCAATGAGTGATATGGCGGTGGAGAGTTTGCGCATGTTGCCACCACTGTAGCTTCCAGCCTTTTTGTCCACATACTTCACGAGACCCAGCTTACGGATTCCCCACTCTGCCACCTACCAAAGGTTACAACACATTAGTAAAACCAATAACAATTTTAAAAGTTCCTATTAGGGTTCAAAACATGTCCAGGTTTTACATAGTCATTACCATACATTGTACCATTGTTTTGTAACTCAGTTTTTATTCTAAATGACAATTTATCATTATTATAATACAGTATTTTTTCCCTCTTTTTCATGTTTTTGAGAATTGTATTTTTTTTTTTTTTAATTAGCATACATTGAAGACAGTATAAATACTTTATGCACGACAATAATGAGGATTATGGGGAAATGTGCTTAATTGTCATGTCAAAATGCGAATTAATGGTCCTTCATTGGCTTCATTTTCTTTATGCAAATAAATACAAATAATTTGATTGTAATTCACATTATTGTTATTACTGTAATACAGTATTTTTTTTAAATCAGCATACACTAAAGGATGCATAAAAATATTTATTCAATTTTTGTAACTTAATTGGCATGTCAAAGGTTAGAAATAGATTGAATGTACTTAATTTCAGTATTTTTTAATTTAATTTTCGTTTTCCATGTGGAGGGGTGGGGCCTGGACATGTGAGATTCACCTTAAAGGTTATATTCCATGAAATTATATCAAAAATAGTAAATACGTAATTATATATGTGTTAGTTTACCTCACAGACTTCCTTATCAGGTACACCGCGCAAGATGGCATAGAATTCCAGGTGTTCCCGTCCTGTCAGTAGATCATTGATGGCATCAAACTGAGGGCAGTAGCCCATGTTCTGATGTACTTCATCTATTTCTCTGAGTATACTGAGCCAAGAAAAAGCAGTGTCATCAAAAACAAGCAACCACAGAACTTTAAGATTAACCTATGAGTTCTATTTGTACATAATATGTAAAGCAGTAATGAGGAAGTAGCATCTGTTCTCATAATTGCATATATTTGAATGTCTGTACCTTTTCCCAGCTAAGAATGCTTCTCCTTTGCTGACCACAGAGTCTCCGGTCAGCATTTTAAAAGTGCTGGTCTTTCCAGCTCCGTTGACACCAAGCAGACCAAAACACTGAAAGAAGAACAAAACAAATGTCAGTTTGTGGTCGTACAGTTGCAGTGAAGAAGAGTGACTCATTCAGATGAGGCTGATCTTGAGGCAGCTGTCATGAATTACCTCTCCTGGAGGAATTCCCACACACAGACGATCGACAGCGGGCTTCTGTTTCCGCTTGTACACCTGGAAAAGAAAGGATGACAGATTGATGAGGGCACCATTATTATACAAAATTTAAGATACTAAAATTTATGTCTGTGTTCATCAGTTGAGGGTTTCTGCTGACCTTAGTGAGTTGTCGGAGTTCAAGAATGTCTCCATGTCCAGCTCCACTCATGATCCTCTGCCTCTCTCTGGCCACATCTTCATCTTCCTCTCCAATCGGACTCAACTTGGTACTTAAAGACCTACAGAAAATGGCCAATCCATCAATTCAGATCTTCTAAAATGATCAATTATGTTCATCCATAATTTCTTAAGCAATTCATAATAATGCGGTTTGTTTTTTTCTGAATATCATGTTGTGATGGTGCTTACTTGGGTTCAAAGAAGAAACGGTACTGGATAAGTACTGTGATAATGAAGAATACCGCTCCTTCCACTGCCATAGCAAAAAGATTCTTGCCCACCATGTCCCACTCCAGCGGAGAACGGAAACGGTTCTCACCTAATGCAAGGAAAGAGAGCATTCAATATTTATAACAATTGCCCTTGCAGTTATAAAGGTTAAAGGTGCAGTAAGCAATTTCTGAGAAACGCTGTTGAAAGTGGATCGGACCAAGCAGCACAACCCACTTGTAGCCAATCAGCAGTAGGGGGTGTTAATACACTCATGATGGGGGAGGAGAGAGAGTGAGCAAAAGGAAGATTTGAAGAAAGACCGTAGAAAGAGAGATGGCTGAGAGACATTACAAAAGAGAAAAGATCAGAGGAATATCACTGAAAAAAGAATATTAGCTGGTGTGCTGCTGAAGACTATCAACAAACCCTTGCTTGTATACCCTTATGAAAAAGAAGTATACTTCAAGTTCATTTTATCAAGTATACTTAAGTAATGTTCAAGTATATTTTTAAAGTATACTTTATGTAGTAAGTATACTAGTATCAATGCACTAGCAGTAAACTTGTAAGTGTACTATTTTAATACTGATTGGGACTAAATTGGCCCAACTGAAGTAAACGTTTAAGTGTACTATAAGTGTACCAGTAGTAAACTTTAAGTACACAAGTAGTTCACAGCTACGTTTCTCATTTGTACTACAAGTAAACTTATATATTAATACCAGTAGTACATTTTTAGTATATGAAAGTACACTTTGAAATATACTCTCAGTAAACTATTAGTTTAGTGCAAGTATACTTGTAAGTTTTCTTTAAGTGAACATAACATCACACTTATAGTTTACTTTTTATATATTATTTTTTGCACTTTAAGTATACTACTATGTTCCTATTTAGGTATTATTTTTTATACTTTAAATACCTTTAACTGTACTTTAACACATTTTATTCTAGCTTCATGAATCCTTTTTTTTTTTTTTATCAACACTTAAATGTGGGTAAGTTTCATTAAAAGAAAAGGAAATATTTTAAACAAAAAGCTGAGAAAATTGCATTTTTGTCAAAGACAAATGTCCGGATGGGATTCAGAACAATGATCAGAACAATGAACACAGGTGGAGTAGATCGAGTCCATAAACACCCCCAACACATCATAGTCCTCATTCAGTAACGTTAGGCAGTTTTGATTTATATACTATTTAATGCTTGATGATCACTTTATTTTATATTTGCGTGAGTAATCTTCTATCGCTTGTTTCAGATTCTTCTTCTCCTGCATTTTGATCCGGAGATTCTGAAGATGCGTAACAGCACCCCCTACCGTATAGCCTGAAAATTCAGTCAATGGTGAGGAAAGAGTGAAGTAGATTTGAATTCCTATGTACACTACAAGTGGACTAGCCTACACAAAAATTCAGATACTCAGAATTAGAAATATATCTGTATTCTTTACAAATCAATATTTTCAAACAATGTACTTTTATACTATACTTTTAAGTATATCTCGATCAAAAATATATGCCAAATGTACTTAGACTTTTCTCTAAGTATAAGTCAAGTATACTTAAGTTCAATTTTAAGTATATTTCTCAGAAGTGCATAAAGTATATTTCTGAGAAGTATATAAAAAAGTAGACTGAAAGTATACTTTCTTATTTTTAGTTTAAAAGAAGTATACTAATAGGACACTCGAATAAACTTTTTTCGTAAGGGTATACTCTTGTGTACTATATGTTCATTTTTTACCCTTCCTTGTCATTCGTTTGTCAACTTTGCTTTATTTTTCACAAAGCATTATTTTCCTTTGCTTAAGCTACAATAAAGACACATCCACTCTTGCATTGCGTGTTTGTGCATTTTGGGGGCGGAGCAATGAAGGGAGGGGTGTGTTTGTTTGGGTTGATTTCAGATATCAACAGTTTTTATCAGAAATCACTTACTGCACCTTTAATATTAGAGGACATATGTCAAGTTTATGAGGTCAGACTATGAACTTCATTGATCTAATTCTCATAACCTGTGTACAAAAATTTAAAGTGGAGTGAGCTAATCTTACCAAATCTCTCTAGAGCGTCAGCCATTGCCTGATTCTTCACCATGTCAATGAGACCTCGACCCAGGCAGAAGTGCGGGAAGATGAGCAAAACGTTCTTCAGGATATCATTAATGCCACCAATCTCCTGCAGCAGAGGATGAGAGGCATCAAAAATCATGATGAATGCTTGTGAATTAACTCTAAATAATACAAATAGCAGGACTGCATTAGGATAAAACCAAAAAAGTAAATTCTTACATTATTTCCAAATAACTCCATGACAAAAGTGGACACGCTGCCATTGATCCCAATGAGGATGTTGACGCTAGTGAGAACCACATAAGCAGTACTGGGGATTTTGAAGAGGAAAGAAGCCGGGTACATAAGAGGAGTGATGGACCATCTGAGGAGGGACAAGAATAATTATTTATCATCAGGGAAAATGTTAGGTGCACACTGGCAATGTATTGAGACCCCATGTCAGGCCTCAACCATCTCTAGACACCACACTATCATAGAGATGTGCGGGTGGGCTCCTTTCACTAAGGCAAGATTCCTAGATTCTGGGCTCTTTTGACATTGGAAAGTATAATGTATAATCCCATTTGGGTGCCCAAAGGCTGCTGAGTGGTCTGTCCATATCTACAGAACAGAATATATAGACAGATGAGGGTGGACTCTTGCACTAGAGGAAGCATACTGAGACCCTATGTGGGACCCCTTGCGATATCTTGGGATCAGTCCATCTTAGATACATATTTTGCAAAGGCAAGCAACATTATACTTTTTCTTATTTTTATTCTTTTTCACATTTTCATCAGAATTTTTTCTATTTTGTATTACATTTAATACTGATTTTTTTTTTTTGATGTAGTTTATAATAATTTTTCCTATTTTTATTATATTTCCATTTCAAATTTTCTTCAAAAAACATACTTTATAATTGTATTATATTTCTATTATAAATGTAGTTCATAATCTGTTTTTTCTGTTTCTATTTATGGGAAATTGTCAGTATACCTATACAAGTTATCGCCTTATTGAGCTGGAATTATTGTCCCACTGACTAAGCTGCATAAGAATGTCTTTATCTGTCTTACCCATATAGAAGCAGCAGAAGAGCAAGAACAGGCAAGTTGGTGGCGGAGACATAGGCTTTTTGTTGGAAGCACACAAAGATCAGGATCACCAGAGTAGCAGGAACGACATAATTACACTAGACAGAAAACAGATAAAAATATGATTAGAGATTTTGGATCAGCAGCCAAGTAGGTGAGTGCATTAAGGGATATGAAAGCAAAACCAGACACTCACCATATCCCAGAGAAAGTTAGCCAACCAGTAAAGGTATGGCTGAACTCCACTTATAAACTGCATATGCTTGGCCTTATTCACTCGTTCCTGAATGAGAAAGACAACAAAGCTGGCGGGTACGAAGGACATGGCGAAGATCACACAGATGGAAACCAGCACGTCCACTGAGGTAGTCATCCTGAAATGCCATAAATCAGAGAGATTAGAAAATCATGATCGTCCATAAGAAATGTTTATTTAAATTCAATCAATGTTTCAATGCTTACAGGGCAACTTGAGAAAGCTGTTCTTTGGTCAGATTGAGCGGATGGTTGAACGCCGTGATGCCAAACTGACGGGGGTCTTTGCCAGGTGGTAAGTTGGCACGCAAAATACCATTGTTCATTACATTGAGAAAGGCTCCAATACTGTGCCAGCCCTTGTTATTGAACCATATCTGAAAATAATGACGAAACACCAATAAAGATCACTCCAAGTAGACTTTAAATATAAAATAGTTGGTCTATAATGGGTTTAAAATAGCAGTTGTCACTCACCTTGACATTATTCTTAGTGTCCAGCCCATTGATGAAGGCAGACAGGCTTTTCAAGAAACGGTCGGGCGCTGATCCAGAGTCCTAAAAGAGTAGGATAAGAAGAAATACTTTACGCACTATTCGTGAGAGCTGTTTAATTCATATTGTAAGAATCAGTTTTTTTATTTACCTTTCCCAGTTGGAAGATATCCCTGACTCTAGAGATGGCATCATCGATCTCCTCAGCAGGAGGAAGTACCTGAGTGCTTCTAGCGCCCAATGAAAATCCTCCATATCTGAATTCGTTCACCCAGATCTTGTTCTTTAAGCTTTGAAAGAAATCATCTGTTTATGCATTGAATGACAGTATTGAACTATTTCAGTTCATGTAGATACAAAATCAGACTGTACCTTTTCCCAATGATTTGTGCATAGGTCTTCACTAGATAGTCTGAGATATTGCGTCCTGTCAGGTTCTGGAGGGTCTCAGTTTCACTGATCTTAATCTGAGGAGGTGGCAGTCCACCAGCACCGGCAGGGCATTCTGGGAGCATCTTCTTTTTGCCATTACAGCTGCACTCACAAGCAGGTGATGGGTTGTCCATGGTCCAGTTTGTCGTTGTGAAAATGTCCATTATGCTTTCTGCCACTTCTGGTGTAGACCATTCCTCTTCGCCCATTGTACAGGGAGCCTCACTAAAACCATGGGAGAAGACAGGCTTAGTTTTTTCCAAAATTCCAGAAAATATTAATAGTTGCAAAAAAATCTTTGGTTGTTTCATATGCTCTAAGTTACTTACGGAATTGGCTCTCCTTCCATGCATCGCGTTCCAAAGCCGGGATCATCTAATAAGGCGCTGAGTAATTTTTGTGTGCTTATATCATGTGGAGCATCATCACTATAACAAAGAATGGCTGTATTTAATCTAAATGGTTCCCTGCAAGTGTTTTAAATTTGTTGAATAACACATGTTGTCCTTACGTACCTGATGAATGTGAATTGTTCTTCATACATCCAGGGATTAAGAGCCAGGCTAGGATATTTCCCAAATGGTGGCACAATAAGACTGAATACCAGAGCGATGCACACAAACACAGCGGGAAGAACAATCTGCAAAGAGAATCATAGTAAGTTGATTAAAACTGAACTTTACTGACATGGTCTGCATTTCGCCTCAGTAGATCATAGAAACCATTGTCACCAATAAGCTGTATGATCTACTTAGGCTCACAATGTTTATTAGGAATCATAGAAACCATAATGGTATAACATACCAATAGTCTCTATGATCTACTTAGGCTTATGTTTTTGGGAACCATATAAACTATTAGCAGCAACTATTATCTACTTAGGCTTACAATGTTTAGTTGTAAGGTTTCGTTTTTTTATTGACCATATTTCCCATTCCTACCTGTGCAAAGAAGCCTTTCCTTGAGCGACGAGCATAAAGAAATCTCTTCCATAATAACGCCACAAACTGCTGCCTCTTTAAACTCCAGCCTTTCACCTGATATGATCCTTTTCCATCAGACACGCTCAAATAGTCTGTCTCTTTGGATTCTAGTGATCAAATATATCAACAATAGTTGGCAACAGCACATTTAAAAGCAAGAATATTAAGAAGACATTTGTCGGATTCTAATCTAATGATACAGTATACACATTTTAGGGCTTTAAGGTTTACCTGGATCACCATCAGATTCATTGCACTCAAAGTCATCGTCATCGGTCAGGGGTTTGAGGCAGCTCTGGTGGTCACCGCCAAATGCATGTTGTCTATGTCTACGCACAGGCACAGTTCCATCTAACAAAATTATAAATACAAGATGAGATCTTAACTACATTTTTTCTTTCTATTGCTTTTTCAGTTTACTAGAGAGGTAATTGTGAGCTACAAATTTACCTGAGATGATTTCTGTATCAACTCCACTGTCCTCTGCCACTTTAAGGAAAATCTATAAAGAAAAGAAAAAAGAAAAATCATTAAGAACTTGCAAAATCAAAAGATTTTTTGTTGACCGATAAAACCCAAGACAAGCTACACTGTACCTCTTCAAGTGTAGTATCTGAGACACCATAGCTCGAAATGCCAAGGTCAGCAAGCCGATCATCCAGGTCATGGAAGAGCTCAACGAAAGCACCATCTTTGGCAGACTCATACGGCAACACATATGTGATCTCATGACCGAGGTCTTCCACCATGCGGGCAGCGGTAACATGCTTCAGGATTAGACTGGAGATGAGGGCCACATCAACAGGAACAACAGGAGATTCAGGCCAAGTAGTTCCTGCAGAACATATTGAACACAGTGAAAACATTAGTGAAGATTCAGTTAGTATATAATGAATAAAAAGTTACCCATCATTTCAAAGTTTGAGGTCAGGTGTTGTCTTACCAATCGCTGTGGCAGCTTCGCTCTCTTGGTCGCTACCAAGACCAGCATCTGAACTGCTCTCAGATGCATTGTCATCCTTGAAAACCAATAAAACATCACCATTTAGCATATTAGCTTACCAACAAATCAATGTGTTCACTGATTTTTTGTTTTAGCAACCTGGAGTGTACTTACTTTCTTAATGAAAGACACTGTGCTGCTCGAGTTCCGGCAAGAACTGAGAGAAGGTTCATTGTTTTTCTTCACCAAGGTAAGATAGTATCCAGTTCCCAGTTGAGTCTTTAGAAACAGCGAGGAGCCCACACAACAAAGCTTTCCATGGGAGATGATGGCAATACGATCACCCAGAATGTCTGCTTCATCCATATGATGGGTGGAAAGAAGGATAGTCCGACCTAAAAAAAAAAACCACAGTCTTCTATAATTAATAAATGAGTTCTGGTTGTATTTTCTTTGTATATAAATACAAAATGGACTCATGTCCAAATGCATAGGGTGGTTACCAGCACGATACTTCAGGAGAAGGTCCCAGATGCCTCTACGAGCGTATGGATCCACACCAGCGGTAGGCTCATCCAGAATGACAACCTTTGACCCTCCAACAAAAGCAAGGGCTACAGAGAGTTTCCTCTGCATACCACCTGAGGAACACAAAAATGTAAGTTTGCAACAAATCATACAACCAACATATCAAAATTTCAAAGGTCATAATGCCACACACCTGACAACTGGCTGGTCCTGGATTTGCGTTTGTGTTGAAGGCCAGTATCATTCAGGATCTGCTCCATCTCAGCCTTCACTTCCTCCTCAGACAGACCCTTCAGACGGGCGTAGAACCAGATGTGCTCTTCTACTGTCAACCTGAAATACCCCAGACCAAGCAAAAGTGGATTATCATCCACAGAACTGATCTATCCAACCTTGAAATGAACTAATATGTGACTTTTTCTGAATTTTTTCCTTAATTGTTTCTTGTAGGTCTGATAACGGCACTTACATGCTGAAGAGGACGTTGTGTTGTGGACACACTCCAAGGCTCTGCCTGATAGAACTCAGCTCTGAGCGAATGTCTTTGCCCATGATATACGCAGTGCCAGAGGTGGGAGGGAAAAGGCCAGTTAAGATAGACCTAAAACATTGAAGGTAAAATTGGAGGGTTAGATATTATAACCTAAAGGTAAATTAATCCTTTTCTATTTGAATATATTTTAAAATATAATTTATTCCTGATTTGGTGCTCAAGAAACATTTATTATTTTCAGTATTGAAAACAGTTTGTGCTGCAGCTTAATATTTTTTGTGGAAACTGTGATACTTTTTTTCAGGATTCTTTCAAAAATAGTAAGTTCATTATTTGAAATTTAAAAAAAAGTGACATTATAAATCTTTACTGTCACTTTTGATCAATTTAATGCATCCTTGCTGAATAAAAGTATTAATTTCTTTTTAAAATGAATCTTACCGACCCCAAAATTTTGAACTGTACTCTATTCATTTTTAATAGTAAGCTCCTTGTATACAATAATAAATAATAACAATATTTTATACTAATTTCAAAATGTGAACTTACATGGTCGTGGTTTTTCCAGCTCCATTGTGACCTAGAAACGAGGTTATCTGCCCCTCATAGAAGCCAAGTGTCAACCCATCGACCGCTAGCTTTTTGCCGTGACTGTAGACCTTCACAAGATTGTCAATGTACACTCCCAATTCAAGATGAGTGGGTTCCTCTTCAATGCAAACAGCTTTAAAAACCAACACAAAACACAATTAGTCCATTTTGTTACTCTTTTCAGTGAAGAATATGTCTGAGAAAATTCACAGCTGCTTTACATGCTTGATATAAAAAAATAAAAGTGATGCATAATATAGTCGTAACAAAATAGTCTGTCAATATTACAGATATTTTATAAATTTATTGGTATTGTTGTTGACTTATTTGGATATTTAATTGTGCATATTTATTTCCCTTATTTTTACATTTAGATGACATATGCCATCATCTAACACTTATATAAAGTCAACACTATTAAATTTAATCTGTAGCAAATCTCAAAATTTATATCCATTTTTCATACTGTACGTGACGTGATGTCTAAATTCACTTGTAGCATTTAAAACTGAACTTTATGTCTAGTATGTTTTATCTTTTTTTAGACAAAATTGTTTTCATAATATATTTATCAGTTATCATTGATAACATAAAACTTCTTATCAGTTTATCATTTTGGTAAGAATACTAACAAAACTTGTGTGATCAAAAGGGTTTCTTACCCCCAGCATTGCCCTTCTTTCCATGTATTGCAGTATTGTTTGTGCTGTTCTCTCCAAACCAGTAAGATTTAGTGAAGGGGAAGTACCACGGCCTGGGAATGCCATACTGCCCTGGGAACACGGTCTCAATGTACCAGGTCATGACCCCATACAGGAAGGCATCAAAGTACATGAGGATGAGGCAGGTGGTGAGGTTGTAGTTGTCCTCTTCCATAGGGCTGGTGAAGAGGTTATTCCATTGGATGCCCACACCCTGCTCCTCAAACAGTGCAAAATACTCACAGCCAAACCCAAATGCCACTGGAGACAGTAAGCTCTGTGAAGACAACCGAATTAGATGTAAGTAGTGTTCTGCTTTTTTCCCTACCCGAAGTCCACTTAAAATATTAATTAATTAAAGGTTTCTTGCACCAAAATAAAATGTAATTAATTAATTAAATTATTTAAAATGATTAATATTATTAAATTTTTCACATATTTTACTTTGTTGCAGCACCTCTCTTCCTAGTCTTAGTAATGCTCTGTTTATTTCCTGTCTCTACAAAGACCCTCCTTCTGAAGGATTGGTCAGCTGGATCAGTATGTTGATCTGTTGACCACTTTGGCCCTGTTTACACCTGGTATTAAGATGCGTTTTGGTCGATCGGATCACACGTAGACGAAGCAGACACATACCCGTTTACACCTGGTGTTTTAACCCGTCTCTTTTCACTTTCAACCACTTCTGTCCTGATTTCTTTGAGGGGAGGGTCTATGGGCCGGTAAATATATGGGTTTTTTCAGATCTTTCGATCTAATGAATAAAATAAGCTTGCGCAATTTACATATGAATGCGCCCAGAGATGGAAAGAAAAAAAAAAAACACACGGAGAGCAGCAGCTTTCGTTTCTGCTTTGATAGCCGCAAGACCACGACAACTGAAGTGAGTACGTGTTTGAAATCAGGAATGGTGAGATAACATTGTGTTTGGTACATTTTTCGTCTTCAGAACAAATTTGGGTCTTCGGCCAACAAAGTTTAAATCCCGCCTGGCTAGCGCGCTTCCTATAATGTGTACGCAGTAGGTCAGTAGGTGGAGAGAAGGCGGTCTTTTGTGGCTGTTTGAACACATTTGAACTACCTGTGGAAGTGGTTGAAACTGGACAAGCTCAAAACGATTTAGGCCCCTTTTACACTTGTATTTATGGTCGTCCACTTGTGATACAATCGACTAAAACGCATCTTAATACCAGGTGTAAACAGGGCATTTCAGAAAAATCACGGCCCTTACCATAACCACGAGCCTCAACACATTACAAAAGCAACTCAACAAAGCCTCACCCCTTTATTTTGTGTATGCCTTGGGCAGGAATTATTTAAATGAGGAATATTGTGATGTGTAATCAAAGTAATCTCAGTAACTCTTCAGTGCTTGTTCACCTTTAAATGAACTCTTGTATTAGTGGCCCAGATATTGCTATTTAACTAGTTAAAACAGGAACACCCCAGTGAAGATTCCTTGTAATCTAGTGTTAGCCAGATAACAACCCAAAGCCTACAATGGGTTTAAAGTGCAATTTCACAGTTAAGATATTTTCATTGCACATCTAAGTCATTTTAGATAAAGGAAGCAGTATACATGTGTTTCCTTATGCAATATACTGTATGATAACATAATGCACTTGGCCCAGCCGATGATGCTACACACACACACACTTGTAATTGTGAACTATTTTCCATAGGTGGCCGTAAAACTTACAGCGATGACTTTGGCGGTGAAGCCCACGTAGTCTTGCCAAGCCACGCACAGCACATAAGGCAGGTAGAGGGTAAAGTAGATAATGCCCCCACAGGCTGCTGCCAGGTTGGCACGTGCGAACGCTGTACTGATCAGGAAACACTGCATGATGGTTACAACAGCAAATGACCCGAGGAAGAGAAAGACTACGCCGGGGTCACTATACGGCAGGAGATTTCCCATCTGAAAAGGTAAAAGAAATCAGGTTTTGAGTGGTTTGAATGTTTGTTATTAGCTATTTTTATGAACATTTTCTAAAGAATTATTATTATTAAAGATAATACAAGAAAAAGAAAAATATTCAGATCAAATAATACAAATGGATGACAGAAATAAAATGTAATAGTAAAATTGTCTAGTTTGAGCACTCTTAATATATCCTGAGACAGAAATGTGAGGCAAATTCAAACTCTGAGGGAACGTGGCCCTTAATTTTTTAAGCCAAGTTGATTTTGAATGCAACACCCAAAAAAAATGTAATGCCCTCTAAGGTTACACTTTATTTCGATGGTCCACTTTAAACATTCTATTAACTATAAGTAACCTTGCAACTACATGTCAACTAACTCTCATTAGAGTATTAGTAGACTGTAGTAGACTGGTCTGACACTGCTCTCATGTCAACACAACATGCCTGCGTCGTGGTGCTCTCGTGAACGCGCATTGGAGATTATTATTTTGTATATAAAGTGGTCAATTATGTTTTTTTTGCGCAAACAAAGCACTCGCGTCGCTTCATAAAATTGAGGTTAAACTACTGGAGTCACATGGATTACTTTCATGATGTCTTTATTACCTTTCTGGGGCTTGAAAGTGTAGGCTGTCAATGGAGAGACAGAAAGCTCTCAGATTTCATTAAAAAGATCTTCATTTGTGTTCCGAAGATGAAGGAAAGTCTTATGGGTTTGGAACGACATGAGGGTGAATAACTGATAACTGATGACACAATTTTCATTTTTGGGTGAACTAACCCTTAAGTACACAGTCTACTAATACTATAATGTATTTAGCATGTAGTTGCAATGTTACTTATAGTTAAAAGAATGTCTAAAGTTGACCATCAAAATAAAGTGTAACCTTAGAGGGCATTACATTTTTTTGGGGTGTTGCATTCAAAATCAATTTCCCTCTCAGTTTGAATTTGCCTCGCAGTGTACCATCAAAATGAAGTATTACCTAATCTAAATAATCTTTGATAATTAAATTGATAGTTTTTTGTAGGGGGGAAGTCTGCTCCTCAGAAAGTAAATAAGATCTGCTAATGTCTTTTCAGTACCTTGAGTAGAAGAACCAGCAGGCCTGCACTGATGAGAAGAGGGATGAGGCTGCTAATGAACCAGCTGAACCACAGGATTCCATTGTCTAGTCCCATAATCCTCATGGTCTCCTTGAGTCGGGCCTCCTTCTCGTAGACAACACCTTTGATGATGATGGCCACCGAATACATCCAGGCCAGAGTCATGAAGAGAGGCATGGAGCGGCTCATAATGCGAAGGAAACTATGAGAAAAGAGAAGAATTTTCAATCATTGTTCCTACTGTTACATAATATACTGAAAGACTACCATAAAGCAGTCTGGACAAGCATGCTATTTTTTTCTGCAGGGGAAGTAGTATAAAGATAATCCTTGATAATTTGTCATCTCTGTAATTTTAGGTTTAATGCAAGTCTAGGTTTATGTGCAGTGCAGTGCAATACTTACATATCATCTACATAACATGGATAAGGCATCTGTTGGATATAAACACCAGTCTTCTCTTTGGTCCCAGTAACTGCTCTGATGATGCTGTGTTCAACTACATCCTGAAGGTAAGTAAATCCTCCCCAAATATACCGCAAATCCTCAAAGGGATCAGCCCTGGGACCAGGATCCCAATACCTGCCAACAAAAAACACCATAAGCATCTGATTTCATAGCAAGCATACTCATTAAAATAGGAATTTCCATTACTGGACAACTGAGAAAAGCAAACTTACCCATCTTTAATCTTGTTTGTGCGCTCCACGTTGTCAATGTCCATGCGGATCTTGTAATTGACGTGTGGTGGAAGTTCTGAGCTGTTGGGTTGTATGTCCAGGAACACAATTCCAGCCCAGAACTTTCTGTTATTTAGGAGACTCATGGACTCATTAACTAGTTTCTCCTCTGTGCTCACAGGTTCAAGTTTATCCAGGTTTACACACTGTAAAAAAAAAAAAAAAAAATCATCATTCAGTCACAATGTGACTTTATCTGTCTAGTGATAGTCAATTGATTTTATTTGACCATATTAGACTGTAAACATGCTACAGTGTGAGGTTTAATCAATAACTTTTATAACTGATCTAAAATAATTTATTTGACCTGTAATAATCTTTGTTTGGTTCTTGTATTACTGTAAAAGGGAACTTTTGACCCATTAAAGATAGTGATGACTTAAGAACGGTCTCTTTAGCCTAAATAAGAGTTGATTTTCACTTCCTTTTTATCTTTCAGATCTCCTTTTGTCAAACTAACAACCATCATATTGCTGAAATAGACATTAAAACCCCAAATCCCACAAAATTCATGCAACAGGTGATCCAAGAACATTTCACATGTGCCTTTCTCCCAAAAAACGTGATATCCAGCTGGTTGTGGCATGCGTGTACTATGTAACTGATGAATGGTTGTTTACGTGTTTTATATGAAAGACTGTATGTGGGAGACAGATGGATTATGAGATAGAAAGGATGTGTGTGGGAGGAGAAAAGAAAGGAAAAGGTAGTATGAAAGAGAGCTGTCCAGACCTCCATGAAACGGGATATGCTCATAATGGCCTGGTCCGTCTCATTGAAGACATCCCGCCACGTAAATGCCGTTCCATGGGGACGTGTGTCCTCGGAGTGCTTAGACAAGAAGCTGATAACATCCTCCACCTTCCACTGAGTCCCAGCCAACTGGGCACTAAATAAACTAGCAGTGGCATTGTTTCGAAGAAGAGTCTGTGTTTGGAAGAACAAACAGATTGAAGTTGAAATTAGCTTGAATATAGTAATTTTGACAAGTTCCAATCCTGCACTGCAACAATCAGCCACATAGGGACAGTAATGACAGTAAGGCATAACATACCCGCATCAGATCCATTTCTTCACTGTTCTCCATGAAGTTCCAAAACTTTGGTCTGGCTTCGTCCCACATTCCTCCTAAATCTCGTAGAATTCCAAGCTCCTGAAAAGTCTTATTGACCTGGGAAAGAACAATGAAGTTACTCCAGCTGCACTGTCGATTCATTGCATGTATCATGCACATGTTTTTGTTTGTTTGTTTGTTTGTGTGGTTACCTCATGAATGATCTTCTGTGTTGCAGGGTTATGTGGTGTGTAGAGGATCTTTCCCATCAGAAGAGGTTTCAATGCTCTCCAGATCATCCGAGAGATGGGACTGGCTTCCATGTTCCTCATCAAGTTGTTACAGTATGGAGCTAGCAACACAATACACAATATTAGATGAAAATCATAAACTTAAAAAACCTAAACAAAAATTAGAAATGTTGCCTAAAAATTGCTAAAACTAAACTAGCATAAAAAAGCTAAAAAGAAATAGAAATTTAAAATAAAAACTAATAAAAATGACAAAGTGACATAACAAAATTACTAAAACTACAATTAAAATGAAAACTGAAGATATAAAAATAAAAGCAAATTAAAAGTATTAATAAATACTATATATTTATATAAATAATACTAAGAAAGAAACACAGGTGTAGGTTTGACGTACTGGTGGTATTGTCGTAGAATGAAACCGGTTCGTCATCGCTGTCATTGTGGCTTCCGAACAGTGCCTGGAAATTGCTGTCTTCATACCAGTTGAGGGATTTGATCTTCAGGCCACCGCCTTCTGGGTGACCACACACAATACGGGACACAGCCTGGTACATCAGACTCGGTGAGCCAGTGGCGTTTTTGCTCAGAAACAGGATCTCGTTTCGCAGATCACTCCAGCTCCTCATACTGGCCAACTGAAAGAATGACAGAGGTTACCATTTTAATCAGAGTCAAGAAGGCTGATTAATATGTAATCACACAAGAATTTTACTTAGTTTAAATAGTTTGTTACACAGGTGTGTCATTTTCTTTATTAAGTTTGTGTGTCTTAAAAAAATTAGTTGACCCAAAAATTCTGTCGTCATTTACCCGCATGTTGTTCCTAACCCATTTGGTTTTATTTAAGAGCAAATGGAGTCATGTTGAAGAATGACTAGTCACTCTATCCCATGCAGTTTCAAGCATCAAAAAGCATATAAAATTAGTTAATTCAACACAATAATCAACTCTTCTGAAGCCATTTGATAGCAATTAAAGCAAATGGTTTATGTTAATGATTGTGAATGACACTTGAGAATTGGTTCAATCTGATTCATGGCTTAATCATTCAGACTTTTTTTTGTGTGTGTGTGATTTGAATCCAATAATCAACTGAAAAGATCTAATTCAAAAGAGTGATTCAGTCAAAAATCCATGAAATCCTTGGATAATAGTGCACACGTCATTTGAACTGCTATCATAATACATGCTTTTGTGTCCTTTTTGGAGCATGAAAGCTCTAGTTTCTAGTCATTGTAATTGAAAAAGAACCTAAAAGAGTGACTCCTTTTGTGTTTCCTGGATGTAAGTCATACGGGTTTGGAACAACATGAGGGTGAGTAAAGAATAAAAGAATTTTAATTTTTGGGAGAACTATCCCTTTGACAGTACATCTGACAGAAATTTGACAAGCATTACAAGGGATAATGTTAGTTTTTCATTATTTACTCCAGTGCAGGCTGTGTTTGCCAAATCCTTGACAGCTACTGCCATTGTCTAACTTATGTTTGGATATTTTAACCAACAGTCCTCAATTTAGAGAGCAGATGCCCCAAGGGCCTGTCAAATTGAACACAACTAGCATTAGACAAATAAACCCTCCCATGAAAAGCTGGTTCTGCTTTTTTAACACACAAAGGATTGTCAAACATAATATAGAAGTCTAACATAAATGCATTTCTAAGCTGGGAGGTTCCATTTTGGAGGGTGGCTAACAAGAAAAGAAATGTTATTCTGTGCTGGTCACGACATTTCACTTTAAAGCAAACCCAAGAGGAAACTTTTATTTATATTATAAGACTTACAAAAAAGTCTCTAGTGTGTCCCCATTTAATCTCCTTGCTGTCTAAGAGAAGCAATTGAGATGTTAAAGAAATCTCATTTGTGATTTTTCTTTTAAACCTGGCTATGTTCGGCTAAGCACTACACTTACTATTTCTGTAGTATATAGTATGTATACTGTGCACATAATGCATATATTTAAGCAGTATGCAGTAATATGCAGTAAGCAGTAGGATAGTTTCAAACATATCCACTGAGTAGAGAATTGATTCTCCTGGTCATTAATTTTAAACAAGGTGTGGTGCATAGCATACAACTTTGCCGGATGAAAGCACGTGAGCCTTGCGGATCTGACTCAGCAAGCATACAAGTCACTTGCTGCTAATTTGGTGTAAAAGTGAAAAGAGAATGGAGTGCAACAGATGTCCTACAGCAAAAGCAAAACACTCTCACCGCGGGGGGGATCAAGAAGGAATAATGTCCCCTCATGTCCTTTCTAAAACAAAAACAAAGCTGTACAGAGAAAACTGCACACAAGTCACAAAAATCATTTTAAATCAATATATAATTTGAAACTAATGAATTATAATGTACTTAAATTAATCATAATGTATAAAAAAAATTTTCGTGTCTTCTTATGTCTTATGTAATGTTTTGGCACTTTAATCTTAACAGTGAGTGAGCTATGCCAAATCGGCATTCGTCCAGTCTCATATCAACACAGTAAAAGGTTATTGGAATTCACCAGCCATCTCAAACATTAAGGGGGCTACATTACAATGGGCTTGAGTTTAATGCTCCATTCAGTGAGACTTGTAGCCAAAGGTTTGCCTTTCAGTTGAGCAGAAAACAGAGAGGCTTTTGTACGGGCAAACAGGTCATGAACGCCCATCTCTCTGTGTAAAGCAAACGTCTTTATTGCAGTCTTTAGATACTGACTGCTGAGTAGATTGTGTGACTCTCTCTCTCTCTCTCTCTCTCTCTCTCTGGATGCTTGTTCAGCTGTGCTTGGTTGTTTATCTGTCCAGCTGGGAGCTGAAACAACTTTCTCTTCCTCCCACTGTGCACCACTACAGCTGGCAAACAAGACACTACCGAACTCATCGACACATGCAGGCCCAATGTGACACCTTTACTCCTGCGTCACAGGCCCAGCAGTTGTCCTCGCCATTAAATGTCACTTTCTCTCTCATGGGATGGTCTACAGCCTTACTGGGTTAGGTTTGTTTGAATTATGATGAACAACTCTCAATTGTTTTTTTTGTTTTTTTTACCTTGTCTGCAGTGATAATAGTCTCAAAAGCTTTAATGCTTAATAAATGATATGAGGTCTACCTCCACAGCCAGTGATCCAAGGCTCTCCAGAAGTTTGTCCGTGGCTTTGGCAACTTGACGGACATCAGTGGCATTTGTCCTTATTTCTGACTATAAAAGGCAGAGAAAAAAATTATTATTACAATAATTATATATATATATTTTTTTTTTACATAGTTAAAGGTAAAACACACACACACACATATATATATATATAATGTATGTATATGTGTGTATATAATATATATATATATATATATATATATATATATATATATATATATATATATATATACACAGTGCTCAGCGTAAATGAGTGCACCCCCTTTGAAAAGTAACATTTTAAACAATATCTCAATGAACACTAAAACAATTTCCAAAACTTTGACAAGACTATGTTTCATATAAGATCTGTTTAACTTGTAACATGAAGTAAGGTTAATAATATAACTTAGATTACACATTTTTCAGTTTTACTCAAATTTGGGTGATGCAAAAATGAGTACAGCCCACAACAAAAACTACTACATCTAGTACTTTTTATGGCCTCCATGATTTTTAATGACAGCACCAAGTCTTCTAGGTATGGAATGAACAAGTTGGCGACATTTAGCAACATCTGTCTTTTTCCATTCTTCAAGAATGACCTCTTTTAGAGACTGGATGCTGGATGGAGAGTAATGCTCAACTTGTCTCTTCAGAATTCCCCATAGGTGTTTGATTGGGTTCAGATCAGGAGCCACTGAATCACTTTCACCCTGTTCTTCTTCAGAAATCCAACAGTGGCCTTAGATGTGTGTTTAGGATCATTGTCATGTTGGAAAAGTGCATGACGACCAAGGGCACGGAGTGATGGTAGCATCTTCTCTTTCAGTATAGAGCAGTACATCTGTGAATTCATGATGCCATCAATGAAATGCAGCACTCATGCAGCCCCACATAAGGACACTGTAGGCACCATGCATTTTTCTTTGTATTCCTCACCTTTGCGCCATACAGTTTTGAAGACATCAGTTCCAAAAACATTTATCTTGGTCTTATCACTCCAGAGTATAGAGTCCCAGTAGTCTTCATCTTTGTCAGCATGGGCCCTGGCAAACTCTAGGCGGGCTTTTTTGTGCCTGGGCTTTAGGAGAGGCTTCTTTGGTGGACAGCACCCATGCATGCCATTCCTCTGCAGTATATGCCGTATTGTGTCACGGGAAATAGTCACCCCTGTTTGGCTTTCTACTTCTTCAGATAACTGCAGTGAACTTGCATGCCGATTTTCTTCAACCCTTCTCATCAGAAGATGCTCCTGTCAAGGTGTTAACTTTCGTGAACGACCTGGACTTCTCTATGAGATGGTTACAGTTCCATCTTTTTTACAATTTTGTACAACTTTTGCTACAGTATTCTGACTGATAAGAAAAGCTTTGCTGATCTTCTTGTAGCCTTCACCTTTCTGGTGTAAAGAAATTATTTTCTTGTGACATTTCTCTTCCATGTGGTGCCATTGCTGACAGCATGAAATGGGAAGGGGTTTTAACACCCTTTTATAGTCAACTGTCTGCTGGACACCCGTGTAATGAATAATTAGACTCACCTCTGGTTGAATTCTTGTTAAATTTGACATTTGTAGTCTAAAATTTAGCTTTGCTCCAGAGACTTTCAGTGGGGTGTACTCATTTTTGCATCACCCTAATTTTAATAAAACTGAAAATTTTGTTTAACCTTACTTTCATGTTATAAGTTAAACAGATGTTATATAAAACTTAGTCTTGTAAACATTTTGGAAATTGTTTTTATGTTCATTGAGATATTGTTTAAAATGTTACTTTTCAAAAGGGGTGTACTTATTTACGCTGAGCACTGTATATATATATATATATATATATATATATATATATATATATATGCATATTAACTATGTAAATTAAATATTATACATAAACCTGAAGAAAAGGGTCATACACAATCCTGTAAATTACCTCAGTTTAGTGTCACTCAGTTTATATGGGTGTTAAATCAAATCTATTTTAATAAAGTACTTTATTAAATTTCTATGGAATATGATATCATGATAGTGCTGACTCATTCTTGGGGCGTCTTATTTGCATGACTGTAAATGATTGAAGAACCATAAATGTTACGCAAGATCACATTCATTTTATGAATTCTATATGCCAACAGCCAGCGAAATCAAACTAAGATGACCCATTTATCCAGCAATCCACTGCACGTCGCTTCCCAAGAATGCCAACGTAGAGTCATTATCATCTTCCACTGACCAGCGTGATCTATGAATCAACCTGACATTGTCGCATTTCTTTGAAATGTGCAATGGAAGAAGCTGAACAGAAGAACTGAAGCTATCATTACGTGTTGTAACTTCCAGCCGTGTCTTCAGGCTATATTTTAAGGTAGGTGTGTATGGCAACAGGCAACGACATGCATCCTCCCACGCTCTTCATATCCAGTTAACTGTTTCATTCTTTTTCCTTTCTCTCTTTAAGCTGGTTGTTGAGTTGTTTGTGTTTTAGCACAATGCACGCCAATGATAATAAAGTCACCTGGTTTTGTTTTAACACCACTATCAACAGCAACAGAGGAGGGGAGGACACTATTGGGCCAGTTTGGAAGATAAGATGATGACCTCTGTCACCCTCAGACACAGTGGGGGGACTTTATCAAGCAACAGTTTAATTTACACCCTTTGCTGACAATAAAGCAATACCATCTGGACTCATATAGTGCTCTAGACTGGTCATTTTTGGTAAAACCACTTTTGTCCTCTGGTACACAAAACAAATGATGTCTAATCTGGACACCCTTCTTACGTTAACATGGTTTAGTGATGGTGTCAGATGGGTAGAGTGTAAAAAATTATATTTTGCATAAAGACAATGTAGTTATTTTATAAAACTATTATTTTAATATAGTTAAAAATAAAAACATTAAAAAATATATAAACAAAATTGTAATATTTAAGTGAATATAATTAATTGCACTCAAACAATAATTTGAAATGTTATTATTATAACATTATTATTGTTGTTGTTGTTGTTCTTTTTTCATGTTTTTCTTTTGATTTTTGTGTGGAATTTATGACATGGACATTATTCTGCAACAATTTAAATAAGGTCCCATTCGTTAACATTAGTTAATGGATTAGCTAACATTAACTAACTATAAGCATTATTACTATAAGCATTTTTACAGCATTTATTTATCTTTGTTAATGATATTTAATAAAAATACAATTCATTAACTAATGTTAACAGATACAACTTTTAATTTTAAAAAATGTATTAATAAATGTTGAAATTAACTAATATTAACAAAAGCTGTAGAAGTATTGTTCATTGTCTGTTAATGTTTACTAGTGTTAATTAACCAATGTTAAAAAATGAAACCTTATTTTAAAGTTTTACCAATAGGCTTTATTAGATTATGATATGTTTATTATATACAATGGTACTGTTTGATTACCATATTCATAATCCATAGAAATTTAATAAAGTACTTTATAGAATACCATGATTACATCATGGTTGTTCTTCCATTAAATATTTTAAGTTAATACCATGATTTTTGTAAACACATGTATCAGATCTGTTCATTTTGATTCAGTGCTTCTTACCCTAATAGGTTTGAGGAAATCCAGGTTGGACATGAAGTGTCTCTCGGCCTGGTCTAGCCAGCTATTTGGAGACGTGCAGATGATGTCCTGGGTGAATCCCGCCACCACTTTGTCTGGGATGGTCACAAAGTCCTCAAGTGTGGTGGAGCTGCACATATCTCTCAGATGGACACCGAAACCTTTGATCAGTACCTAAAACATGAGAAGCATCAGCGATAACTGCTAAGGGTGAGGGCAGATAAGAAGGTGTTCATGTGATCTGTTAGGGGTTTTGGAGATAGATGGGACAGAGCTGTTCATATAACCTATGAGTTTGTTATCAGGAGAGGGACATTGTAATGTACTTAGACTTGATGCCTTGAATACACATTCTGAGGGTATATTAGGGTAAAACTATGCTGCCTATGGACTGTAGATTGGGACATGCCCTGAGGGCATTTCAAACAGCTAACAGCTGTTGATTTACAAACAAAATCTGAGATGCATGCTGGTTTCCTATCTTTAACTGATTCCCAGGGGCAGTTAAGCAGCATGCATGGGGTAAACTATCAAAACCGACCTAGAAACAATGACCGTGCCTTACGTACTGTATGCACAGCAGATGTGAGGTTTTGGTCTTTTTTAGCTTGAACATGGAAGAAATGGGTGAACTTCAATAGTCATGGTCACATTTATGCTTTTTTTCCCCCTTCAAAATAATGCTCACCTTTTCAAGATTCACATTAGCTTCCAGAATATTCTTCACAAAATTCTGGGAAAATGAGGCATTTTGCTGGAGGAACGTTGAGAGAGTCTCGTTTTCACGCAGGAAGTCCTTCAGCTTGAAACCTAAGAACAAATACACCACTTTAGAGTGTGCATGTTAAAAAATGCTTTACAAAACCAACATACAATGGATGTAGTTACAGGTTTTCAGCAATTTGAGCAGACTTTCAATTTCAGCAGATCCGCCTCCCCCCATTTTAGGATTATTTTTTTTTTGGAAACGCACCCCACTTTCCATCAATTTGCATTTACATCATATTCTTACAAAACCTCAAACTTTTGTTCTCAGTACATGTGCTCACTTGTTGAAATTTAGTGCTGTTCATTCAGGTGTGGAGCCTTTGAGAGTGTTAACTACACACTCGTGTGCTCTCCTTAAATTTCATTCCTCTTTCAAAGTTCAAGTGCATGTCTGAGCAGGCCAGCTAGTGCCGTTCAGTTGGGCGTGGAAAGAAACGTTGACTGATTCATTGTGTGATACCACAAACAACACACAGGCAGTCTAGTTGCCTAGATTTTTAGGCATTACACTTCTGTTCAAAAGTTTAGATGTTTTTTTTTAAGAAATGAATACTTGTATTTAGAAAGGATTCATCAATCTCTGAAGGATCATGTGACACTGAAGACTGGAGTAATGGCTGCTGAAAATTCAGCTTTGCATCACATGAATATATTACTTAAAGTAATATATAAATACTTCTAGGTGGTCAAGTCTGTACATTTGGGGATCACAAACATATCTCCATGCTGCTAAACAGTAGACGCCCCCTCCTCCAATCCATACGCCAGTCAAAACTGATGTGTTTGGGAAAGTGTGGCCATTCACACCTAGCTAACAACTACCTGCCATAACCCTCACCCAGAGCAGCCCAACTGTCTCCATGTCTTCCTTCTGTGCTGTTCATGGAAACAAAGGCTGGAAGTGTGTCCATCGCTAGGGAGGGGCGAAACCCCCAGGAGGTGGCAGATTCCTGAACTATTCATTTGTTTCCCCACTAATCATTCTTTTGAAAAGAGGGTTAAGGGGGTAGAAATAGGGGAGTGCAATGGGGTCTGAAATGACATCTGGAAGGACCTTCTGTAAAGTCATGGCCAATTACATCTGTAAGGCCTTTTTAGATACGACAGGTATATGCAAGCTCAAAATGAGAAGGTCTTAAAGAAGTAAAATCAGGATGCTTGGTATATGTAATGCAGGGGTTTCCAAAACCCTTAATTTAATTCTCAGACAGTTGTAACTTATGTCTGAAATTTACAGTACCATTCAAAATTTCGGGTTGTTAAGACCTTTTTTCTGTTTTTGAAAGAAGCCTCTAATGTTCACCAAGGCTGCATTTAATTGATCAAAAATATGAAAAAAAAAAAAAACTGTAATATTGTGAACTATTATTACAATTTAACTGTTTTCTATTTTAATATATTTTAAAATGTAATTCATTCCTGTGATGTCAAAGCTGAATTTTCAGCATCATTACTCCAGTCTTCAGTGTCACATGATCCTTCAGAAATCATTCTAATATGCTAAATCGCTGCTCAAAAAACATCTTTTCTTATTATTATTATCAATTTTGAAAACAGTTGTGCTGCTTAATGTTTTTTTTTAAATCATGATCATTTTTTTCAGGATTATTTGATTAACAGAACGTTCACACGAACAGCATTTATTTGAAGTAGAAATCTTTTGTAGCATTATAAACGTCTTTACTGTCACTTTTGAACCATTTAATGCATCCTTACTGAATAAAAGTATTCATTTGTTGCAAAAAAAAAAATTAAACTGACCTGTTTTTTTGTTTGGTTATTTTTTTGCAGGTAGTGCGCAAACTGTTTAAGTGCCATCAGAACAGGTAGGTGATTATACAAGTCATACACTCAACTAAACCCTCAATTAGACAAAAGGAACACCATTACATTATTAATTTGTTCATTACAAAGATTAGAATAATTTTTTAAGCCTGAATGTTTTTAATGAACATTGTAACCCATTATAAAGCTAATGTAAAGCAGCTATTTAAAGCTCTTTGTGAATCCAATGTTACAGCTATCATAGCAAATGATCTAAGTGTGAATGGGTTTAAACGGTAACTATAACCTAAACCCAACGAACTCGACTCTTTCATGTCTGTTACAATTAGTTGTAATCAAAAGAGGAGAATAAAGACAGAAATGAATGAGATCTCAGCATGCGGATGCCACGATAAGCCCCACAATGACTGGATGGTGAGTTCAAAGCATTCCTATTGTCATGCACGACAGCCTGAGACACAATAATGAAGTTTTAATTTGAACAGGTGGGCTGACATGGCTCTTTTTCTTTAAGACTCTTCTACTAATACAGGAAGGTGTATTATGGTTAAATTTTAGCTCAGTTTTGGAACCATTCTCTGTTTGTCTGTATGGCTCTGAAGAGAACAATTAAATGTCATCTACCAATTTCAGTCACAGATCTAAAAGTATCATTGTACTTCACTTTTATGTTAAATGCGCTCTACAAATTGTTATTCCAGACGTTCTCTGATGGCGTCTGTACAACCTTTCCTCTATTAGGCAGAGAAATGTGATTAAAGCTCACTTAGCGTGAGAAGAGAAGTCTGGGAACAGGAAGAGAGTTCACGCTGCTTACCCAGCACACGCTAAGTGAATAAAGCAGGCAGTGCTAGAGGACTGGATTTTGGGATGTGTGTGCATATTTACACCCACACTAGCCCACAAACCGACTTGCCTCGGCTTGTATGAAAGGCTTGATCCTTCATTCAGTCATCCACCTCCTCCTCTCCCAGTGGAAAAATTTAACTATTCCAACAAATCCTCAAAGACTGATGGGCATCAACCTTTTACTTATATATTTACAAGGATTTACTGATGATTCGAAATGAGTCACTTTATGCTAGAAGTATTTGCTATGGACATTTTAGGCAAAAACATAGAGTTCAGCCAAAAATGAAAAACCACTCATGATGTCATTGCAATCCCACATGACTTTCTTTCTCTGGTGGAACACAAAAAGGAACTAAAATTTAAGTGATTTTTACTGAAAAAATATTCACATAAGCTGTAGTGCTTACATCTCATTTGGTAATTTGGATACTCAAACTTGATATATGAAAATGTTAAGTTTATGACATTAATGATGCCAAATGTCATTGGTTCTTATGGGTCTCTTAACTGATTTTTGAAGTTTGAATATAAATCAATATGTATATTTTCAATCAGTAGAGCATGGCTCTAGCAATGCTAAGGTTATGGGTTCAATTCCCAGGCAAAGCAAGAACTGATAAAAAATAAGTACCCTGAATCCAATGTAAGTCAATTTGGAGAAAAGCGCCTGCCAAATGCATAAATGTAAATATGGCTTTAGAAGACTTGTAATACAGTGCACAAGTCATATGGATCACTTTTATTGTACTTTATATGATGTTTTTTGTCCTTTTAAGAGGACACTATATGCTTTCACTTTATGGAAAAGATAGCTCAGACATTTGATGTTTGGAATGACAAGAGGATGATGACAGAATTTAAATTTTCAGGTGAGCTATTTCTTTAAAATAAATGTGAAATTGTTTTCATTCTAGGCCACTGTACTGTACTCACCAGCTGTGTTATTTTGCATGATTTTTACTGCACTGATAAGCTCCTTGAATCCATCTAAGCTGTGGTCATTTTGACTGTAAAGTAAGATCTTCTTGGCATCAGAAAACAGGCGTGAGATTCTAAAAAAGAAAGCAGAATTATTTCCAAATTGCACTCAGTGTCTTATATTACATATAATTGGCCACATTGGAGATGACAACTGTGTTATTTCAAAATCTTCAGCTGTAGGCAACAACTTACATGGAACCATTAAAGTTCCCAACGACTCCTGGAGATTCCCCAGGGGTTGGGTGTCGGAAGCATGGATTGTTGGCATTGCAGACAATGCCCTGGATCCAGGGCAGGGTGCCTGCTGAGGGCATGGCTTTGTTCGGAAAGTGACCTGTAACAAATAAAGGGAGACAAAATTAACTACCTCATTGAAGAGGGTTGAAAAGAGTTTCCACATTAAGGCCTTCTTGGAATGCAGAAGAGAAGAAAGTGTAGACGATAAAACCAGCATAATCAAGACACTGGCATAGATTGATGATATCAGAAAAAGTTGCGAAAAAGTTTACTTCTGGGGGTGGGGGGGTGGAGGCTTCTAGATAGTGCATGATACGCTATCAGATTGACATCCAACGGCATGGACATGATGTGCTGGATGAGATTTTATTATTTCTACCTTAGAGCTACAGCCCATCCCCATGTAATGCACAGATAATGGACGTGTACCCTTAGACTGCCTTATCTTCCCACAGAGCTAAAAACATCAGCTAACATCTGACTCTCCATCCCTGGAAGAAACGTACTCTACGAGTGGGCCTTATTGAGTTATTACCTAAGCGGTACATGTGACCTATGTCCACCCCCACACGCACACCAGAGGTTCACTGTTATTTCTATAATGAGTCAAATATGTAGGTCTGCTATCAGTCAACCTTAAGACTGCCATCTGCTCCATTGCTGAGCTCAGCAAAGATAAGATAATACTTAAAGCATGAAGTAATCAATTCAGGAGCCATTAGTTCAATTCCATATATTTATTTTATTTTAAATAATTTAAAACAGCGTTAAACTGATGAAAACCAATAAAAGAGATAATCTGGATCATACTTAAACTAAAATAAAAAAAATAAGAAGTTATATTTTAAAAATTAAGGATATGAAGCCTATTTTTTTTATTTCTGTAAAATACTGTAACGCATGAATATTTATATATATATATATATATATATATATATATATATATATATATATATATATATATATATAAAATATTCATGCGTTACAGTATTTTACAGAATGTGCTTAATTGTCGTAAAAAATATTACAATACAAAAAAATTATTTTATCTTTTTTTTTTTCATTTGATTTTGAGGTGAAATACTTCTTGGTATTCATTCATCCGCATAATTTGTGTGTTTACAATTTAAGGGACTTAATATTGCTGGTTTTGAAGTCCTAAAATTGATTGCCACCAACATGATGGACATTGTTCTCTGTGTCCATTTAATCACTTCAGCAAGCGAGGTTGCAACATGCCTGTACTCACATACGACAAATCTATTCGTCCATCACCACACAAATCCAGAATTTAGGAGAAGTGAAATTATGCTCAGTACCTCCTGTTTCCTGTCTAAACCAAAGCGGCAGCTCACAAACACATTTCGACGTCAATAAGATCTCATGACCAAGGCTCACAGTTTCACAAAGAAGAACAGAAAGTTAACAATCTCACAAAATCGTATTCATTACGATACTATATTTAATGTACTGTCTTTGCAAAGGTCACTATAGTCAGGCATTGTGTTTACATCCTGGAACGAGTAGCATTACTCAGGTCATGGTGACATTCCTTATATATAAAACTTTGCCAATGAGATTAGAAAGGCAATCAGGCACAATAAAAGCTCAGGTGCTATTAAACAAGACATAATAATACACTGAACAAAACGGCTAATAAATGCAATTATCACTGTCATTGTACTATATCAAATAACAGCTAATAATAAAATGTAGAACATTTTGTGCTTGTTTAAATGTTCTCTAAAATGTGCAAATGGTGGTCATTTTGTCTATAGGGCCCTATTTAAATCCCAGCATGCTCCTGAAAGGATCACCCTATCTTTCTATACATCATGTGTGACTGACAGAAGACAAATTACTCTAGTTATCAGTGAGAACTCATAAACACCTTGCGAGCTTGACACATCTGATAATAATGTGCCATAAAGAATCATGTAATGACACAAAACGTGCATTTTCACCCCTGCATGCACCGTGTATTTAGGTTATGCAATGCAATTAATATGCACATGTTGAACAGCAAAGCTGTTTTCCGTGAAACACGTGGAAGCCATTTAGTTTTCCAATGCCAATTTAATTAAAACAAGATAAATGCTGCATTGTGTAGACACAGCACAACCGCATCACTTCTTAAAATGTTTTATCTCTTTTCACAGGTTAAAAAGTACACAACTGTGGAGTATACTTACATTCATGTTGTTCGTAAGGTGGGTAATTCAACCTCACGGTGATCAGGATGAAGAAAATAAAGAGAGGCCACACAATCTCCGTCAGCAGCTGAAGCTGCACAAGTCAAACACATAAGGACAAAACAGTCAGCGTTTTCTATGAAGTGCAGACACTAGAGACCAAACGTGACTTATAAAGCTCTCAGGAAAAAAGCTCTCAGTCTCCAATGTCTAAAGTAAGGGCTTCTGGTGAGTAATGTCATCAAGGGCAGGTTTTTATTAACAACATTTATTATTAATACATGACAGTGGATCGATCAGTCTCTCCAGATATAGCACTACAGCAGAGAGGAAACATCTATGAGGAACATGGCATGTCTTCATTGACCCAATGGGGAATGAAAGTCATCTGACCACTCATTCTCCATTTAGCACCTTTGTGGGTAATGCTTAGTTATTTTAAACAATAAGGTAAATGCATCAGTATTTGACTGTTTCAAACCAATAAACTATAGAAAAGTAAATTAAGATCTGTGTTTTCCATTCAAGTCTTTAGATATAAAACGTATCAGGTTCCACCATGGGTTTTTCTACATACTATGGCCAACCATGTTTTAAGACATGTACCACAGTAGTACCATGGTAATCTTGCATATAAATATTTTTATTTGGAATTTCACAAAATAAATTCCTTTGTAATAACCATATTCTTGGAAGTACCTTGTAAAAATACAAATTTCAGTACTACTGTTATATATAAAGAAATATATCAAACAGCCACACTCTTAGAAAGAAAGGTTTAGTGGGGTTCTAAATAGCACCCTAGGGTTCTTGACTCAATTTTCAAGAACACTTTATGCCAAAAAGGTTCTATATAAGGAAAAATGTCTGAAATTATTGCATAATACTTTTTTTTATGTTTAAAATTTTTACTAGAGATTGTAGAGTATGTTTACAAGCTGTTTAATACAATTGAATAAAAAATAAAATAAAAATAATTAAAACAAAATGAATTAATTAAAATAAAATCCATAAAATGATCCCATGATGGGATCCCATAAAAGGCTCTATATATGAAGTGCCTTTAAGGTATATAGAACCTTTTCTTCTAAGAGTGCACAGTATGTTTTGTAATGGTTTAAAGAGTAAAATACCCTATATTTGAGGAGATTGAGATTTGAATTATGTCTGTCTATATCTGCATCACTTTTAGGAGAGTCACATAAATGTGGTTTGAATCTGCTTTGGCCTGAGAATATTATGTAGGAGCATTCTGTATTGAAATGATGCTAAAATAACCGAATAGGGGTTGTTATGGGATATAAACATCTTCAAATTATATATCTTTCCAGAAATTAAAAGCTGATCAAATTAAATCTAAAGTGACTGAAACAATCTCCTGTGACAATTTTGATCTCTAATAGCAGCATGATTTTAAATGAATCATAACTGTTACAAATTTTACTTAATTTGTAAGCAAACTATATTCCTAAAAACATGTGTAACATGTTATGCATGAAATGATATTTGCATTTAAATAGATGTTATTCTTGTTAGTAATAGCAGATTGAAAAACAATTGAGAAAGCCAGAAAGATGTATACAAAATAAATCTGTTGTCCTCACCGTTTGTCTTCTTCTATAGGTAAAGTTCTTCCACAGCAGCAGACCCAGCTGAGTGGAGATAGACATCTTCACTCGGGTCCTTCTTCACTCTCAGCTCTCAACTGCAATGACAACGGAGACACGTAGAGTGAAAAAGGCATCCAGCAGCGAACAACAGAGCAGCTCAAAAGTCCAGGACAAAGTGCAGCCCTCCTATCTGACTCTCTGCTGCTCGCTCACGTCTTCCCTTTTCATCTCTCCTCTCATGCCCCGTTTTAGGGAAGGCCAGCCTTTTCTTTTTCCCATAATTCCTGGAAGTGGTGGACCTTGTAGTGTCAGAGAATCATCAAGCAAGGAATTTCACAGGCCATTAGGGTCTCTAGGGTAGGTAGGTAGCTTCACTCCTAATGGCCACGTCTGATCAAAGAGCTTCATTTAAAATGCACAGATTTGCTGGAGGTCAGGGAGAGAATCAGTGGCCTTGCTCTATGCTAATGATGCTATTCAAATGCGAAAAGGGTCTAGACATTCTTGAGTGATCTTCATGCTTGCATTGTTTTAACAGTCTGTATCCTTTCAGTGATCTAATCAGCTAACCCAAAATAGAAATGATCAGGTTTGTGTCAGATGAGCTGGGATGGAAACAAAACTTAACCCTGTAAAGCCTTTTCAAAAGAGTTAAGTATCATATTTGATTTGAAAAATGACAAATGAGATGTTTTATATATCTCACTTCTTTCTTCTACACAGCAATGAGATATATTAGACACTTTTACTTTAGAAAAATGACTCTTACAAGACAAATCAGACAATTCCTATCAAATTTTCTTTGAGATCAAATGATCTGACCTGCTATGCACATTAATTTTATAGTTCTATACAACAATTGACACATTTTTATGTATTTTCATCTCTTGTAAGGAGTTAAAGGAGAGGCATTTAAGAAATTGTTACCCACAGTTTTACTAAAATTCACAAAGTGCAAAACAAAATTAATCACAGTGGTCAGGACAATGTATGGTGGCCCTTCCAAACCCCAGTACATGTCACTCGTTCATTCTATATCATGCGCAGATCAGGAAGGAACATGACTGTTCTTATGAAAAATACAAACAGCTACAGTATCTATGTGTTTTATATATAAATAATTCTTGTCATCAACTATAATTACAGGTGTTTCCCATAATGTTCAGCTCAAATCCCAGTGAAATGCTTGAGGCTGCATGTTCTGAGAATTCAGACTTCATTTATTTTCTTTCTCAGGCAGTTGCACATATTATGTCTTTCACCATTACAGATGCAGATGGTAAAAGCTGCATGGAAAATTTAAATTTTTATAACATCATCTCTATATTTCCACCCATTTAGTTTGTCACAGTAAGTTCTTGACTGTATACATTTTTTGTGGGTAAATCAGACTGCAGGTTGTGAATTTGTTATTACTGATTTTTCTTAATATTTATCAGGCACTTAAACTTTACGGTGTATTTTTTTTTTTTTTTTTACACACTGAGACCTGAATGATCAATTACTTTCTAATTTGTTTTCTCGTTTTAGTCTACAAAATGGGAAAACTAAGAAACCGTTCCTTTATTCCGCCCTTCTCATGAACATAAATAAACTAATCTCATGTTTTTTTTCATATTTTTATTTTTGTTTATATCGCGCTTTGTTCTAATTCACCAAATGCAAACGAAAAAAAAACCCAAAATGGATAAATGAAGAGTATTTTAATGCCATCTATCACTGTCAGAAAAAAAATTGTCCCCTCAAATTGATTTTCTTGGGTATTTTTACCTAGGATTTTTTCCCTAACCTTATTAAATATGTATGTCATCTTTAATGTTAAATTCTTAATTTTAGTCGGTTAAATTAGAATTATGACACTATAAGCTGTTACCAATTAAATCACTATCAACCAAAGCCATCTTTGCATTGCAGAGGTATGTAGCAAATAAACTTCATCTGAAATTGCTTTTAGATGTATTTATACAGTTTAATGCTGCTAAGAGGGCAGTAAATGCATTTACACAGCAATTGCATAATGTAATGAGCTTAATAACGTTTGAATAGAGAAAACTTAAATGAATGACAAAATGAAACAATACTTGGATTATGACAAGTCACTGTGTTAATGAACAAGTTATTTATTCAACCGATTCACTCAAAAATGCTGATTAATTCAGGAATAAAAATCAAGTGGCTGTCTATATGGGTCCTTGGCTGTGTCCGAAATGGCCCCCTATACCCTCATTCACTATTCCCTACATTGGGCCACTAAAATAGTTCACCTGAGGAAGTGAATGAAAACAAGTGAACGAATTCGGACACTGAGTGTGCAGGAAGGGCTGCCGTTTTTACATAGTTTGTGCTTGCTGTTTAATAATTATTTGAAACTTAACAAACTGGCAGCTCCAGTAGTAAAATGAAAAGATTTATCTTGATCTCTGTCTTTGAAACTATGTATAAACCTTAATTAAACTTAATTAAATTAAATGTAATAATCAATTAAAAAGGAATTTATACCTGTACGATATTACGCTGTAGCCACATTAGACCAGCGGTTTGGAAAATGGATGAAGGATTCAACTGCGAGCGCCATCTTCAGGTCAGATGCGGGAATACATTCGGCACGCAACTCTCACATTGCATTATGGGTATTTTCTAGCCATTGAGCGTACATTGGTTGTACACTCGTTATTGAGGTGCATTGTGGGATTGAATGAGTGCACTTGATAACGTCCAGTATGGGCCCTGTATCAAAAATGGCACACTTCAAATGCACTTTCGGTCTTGTGGACAATGGATGTCGCATGCGCATGTCTGTTAAGTCCATGAGACTGTAGGGTGTCCCATTTTTCATTTTAGGTCCCCTTTGCGTTCATTATGCGCCCTCAATGCACACTTTTGCCGAACCCGCACTGAAGGGAGCTCCGCAGCAGACTTCTTCCTGACAGTCAAAGCAGTGTTACGTCACAAAAGTGCGGACTCGTAGGATGAAAATAAGTAGACTAATGGGTAATGTGGGAGCAGATGCGAGGTACATATGTATTTCCGAAATAAACACCTATAATAGTGTATTTCTCTGGCACGCGTAATTAGTGAACCTATGTCTACACAGAAGAAAGCCCTGTATAGCTCTGCCCCAGTATGGTTTGTGTCAAGTCATTAGTCTGGCTATTTGATGAGAAAGAGATGAAATGTAGTTGCAATAAATGCTTTAAGAATCAGTACAGTGGATGACTATTATTCTGTTACGCGAAAGTGAGAAAGAACTGATGACAGTGCGATTTGATGTTTGGTTGACCAATCAGTGGAAAGGTGCGTTTAATTATAGCTCACAGATCGAATATTCAAGATGTTTATTCATTTTGTACTTATTGTGTTTCCATTTGGTGAATTAGAACAAACTGTGATGAAAACAAAAATAAAAACATGAAAAAAAAATCCACATGATATTAGTTTTTTATGTTCATGAGCAGCGTTGGGCTCGTTACTCAAAAAATGTAATTTATTACTCAGTAGTTACTCCTTTTAAAAGTAATATTACTTATTACTTTCTGGCAATAGTAATTAGTTACACTACTTAGTTATATTACTTTTCCTTCACATCCCACAGAAGTTGTTGAAATTGCGTATCTTCTCTATAAAATTCTTCTGAAAATGTTACAACATATTTCTGCCTCATCATGTGACCACATTGGATCGCAGTCAGAAGTTATTACAAACACTTAATGGAGATTGATAGTGACTAAGTAAAAGTGTTGTATTAATCTCATTAATTGTCATGTGTAGCTTGAAGCTAACTGTAACAAATTAATTCTGTGTTACCCATTTACGATTATTATTTCATGATGTATTTTATCAAAAGAAATGGCATAAGTTCATAAGAAAATGTTACATTTTCCAAAAAGTTTTTTAAATATAGCAATATAATTTATATGGGGATCAGAGGGATTTGGGTAGGCAAGCCATGTAATGCCAGAGTAATGTCACAGCTTACATAATGCCACAACTTAAACAATGGTGTTAAGATCATCCTTTCTCCTGACAAAATCAATGTAATGGCAACATTTTTATTAGCTGAATGTAAGCTTTTCCATATTCCAAGATTGCCTGCTGCACTGGTGACTTCATGTGCCTGTGTGAGTCGTGGAAAATTATGAAAATATATCTAGGAATTATTGGATTGTTGGATTTTAAATCAGTATAAATTGAGGCATCAAAAGTAAGCAACGAGCTGTTTAATGGATGGTAACTGTACAATTACTGAAATCTTATTAGTAATTGGTTACACTACTAGTTACTGCAAAAAGTAATATTATTACTGTAACTAGTTACTAGTAACTAGTTGCTGCCCAACACTGTTCATTAGAATATGTGATAAATGAACGGTTTCTTCGTTTTTAAGTTTTGAAGACAAAAAAACAAGAAAACAAATTGTCCGAATGTACCCGAACCCTGAACCTTTGTCAGTCTAATTCACTTTTCTGCTGTTCTCAAGTAACACTTCTGATCTTTCTGTCCACTGCTAAAGAACCACAGGTTGTCACAAAATTACTATTTTCTGGTATTTTTGTTTTTAAAAAACAAAGTCAGGTATTGTTTCTGAAGCTTGTTATGCGGTTAAATATCAAGTGCGTGTTGCACAATTTCATTTGAAGCATTACTTCCATGGAAAAAAATAAAAAAAATACTTGTGCCAGAGGACTGAACTTTCATTCAACCATTTCCTTTGACATCTTTTATTCTCTCTTCATAAATAGCTACAAAAATGTTGTTATAGCTCTATTGTTTGTATTGTTTTCAATACGCCACCTAAAACGTTGCGTTTGCGTTCATTCGGTACAAAACATAACGTTGTTAAAGAAAACGAAGTATAAATGTATCTTACCCAGACACAGCTGAAGATCTTTGATGGACATTCGCTGTAATCCCTATGAATCAGATGTATATTCGTCCCTCTGGTGTCTGACGCCGGTGGTGTTCGTGTGAAGAAGCATCTGAAGATTTTGAAGTGGTTTTATAGCGCATCCGCTCTAAACGCCGGGGTTACTGTCGGTCATCCAGTGCGCTGCACATTTAACTGGGTCTGGATCAACACGTGGAGCATAAAAACAGCTCTTAAAGTGCAAAACAGCAAACATCTGCTGACGAATGAATGCCATTAAAACAATGAGGGGCAAACATGCTTTTTCTACTGGTGTTTGGGAAACTATGATATTTTGTTTGCTTTTTAATGTCCAGAATCCTATTTGAAAGAGTTAATATTCAAAGTACATATGATAACAGATGATGACAAAGTATTTATATGCAGTCTCATGGTCTTGAATGCAGGCAGAACACTTGGCACATTCCCTTTTGCTTTTCACTTCAGTGAGTTCTGTTTCTTTAGAAATGGTTGATGTTATATTCACTATAAAGTCTTTGGGGATGACATGTCTTTCTTAATTTCTATGCTCTATTATCTATCATCTTCTAGCTATCATATTCTCTCAGTACACAAGAATGTAAATAAAACTGCATAATAGCCTAAATGACGTCAGACTAGAGCAGAATATGATTTATTGACCTATTTGACACTTATTATTATTGAGCTTATGTTCTTAATCCTTTAATCCTTATCAGGGATCTATTTTCCATAAACCAGTTAAGTAAACTCAGCTCTTCAGGTACAAACTAAGCACAATCTTGTGCCATGCAATATGCCAAGCTGCGTATGTTGTTTGTTATGGTGTTGCAATACAGATTCAACTGACATTGTGAAAGCTAGTGAAATTCTGGAAAATCCTGGCCTTGTTCTCAAGCCAGATAAGGTATTATAGCATTGTGAGAAACACAAACACTGAGTCATTTAATTCCCAAACAAAATACTACAGAACTCAGAATCCAAATGTCCATATACATTCCAATGATATCTGCAGGGCAGTTTTTTTTTAGTATTACATAATACTAGCAGAACAAAACAGACTATATTAAATTTATACATGACAACACAGAATGATCCCATGTGACCCGTGCCTGGGGCTATATGATAGGGTTTAGAGAAAAACAAACCAAAATATAAATGATGTTTTATTAACAAAGTTCGGGAGGAGCTTTTGGTCTTCTGTGCACGGCTGCATGATGTGCGCATGCTTGAGATTATATTAGCGCTGCAAAGTTCATTCCATGAAATTTGTGAGAAATCAACATTAACAAAAACATGAAATGAAATACAACTCATATACCTTCTTCTCTGAGATGAATATATCCGTTGTGTTTGACGTAACAAGAAGTTATCGCTCTTACATCTGCCAACAGTCATTCCGTCTGTCATCAGTTTGGTGATATTGGACACTTTTTTGGGGATTTTTAGACGTTTTTGTTAATCTCGATATCTCACAGCTTGTGTGCTTTTTCTGGGTGAAAGAGAATGAACTGCGGCGCTAACAGAGTCTCATGAATGCACACGTCATGCAGAGAAGACCAGTGGCCAAGGTCAATAATTTTGTTAAATTTTATTAAATTTTGGTTTTTCACTAAACCCTATATGGTATACAATTATATGGTGAACTATCCCTTTAAGTAACCTGTGTGTGATCTCAGTATCTGGAGGAAGGGTCAGCTGATATTACCGCTTCATGTATTGCATCTGCTGCAGTACAGCTGTTGGCACGTACAGCCCACTACTGCCAGCTCCTCTGCTACGGGAAATCGGGAAACATTTCTGACATTTTTATTAGAGGATGGTGATGAAATAATGGAATACATCCTTCAGAAACTCAGGGAACATACAGTATGTTCTACACAATCTATTTATTTGTGAAGTTTACAAGCAATTGCTGAGTGAAAATTGTTTCAAAAGTATGTAAATGCAACACCAACATTTTTTCAGTGTGCATTTGAAATCAGATTATTTTGGTAAATACACCCATGCCATAGCGATTATAAAACACATTCATACATTTGTTTTATTATTATTGCACTTGATTAATCATACAAATTCTGAAGTTTCCTGCGTGGGAAATACCTGCCACCTTCGGCGCGCTCTCACACTGTTTCATATCTGTTTCAGACTGAAGCTTTCTAGATAAAGAAAAATAGAATGCTAGATGAAGAGTGCTGGAATACTATGAAACACAAATATCACATTACTCTTTGTCAAAAATAGAGTAAAGACTCTTGTGGAACAATAATAACACCTAAGCTGAGAATGGACTGATAAACAAGCCAAACAGTGCTGACTAAGGAAGTGTATGACTGACACGTCAATGCTGTTTCACCACATTTAAGGGGAAAGTTCAAGCTACATGGGTTTAAGGAGTAATAGGCCTGTTTTGTTATAAGAGCAAAGCAAAACAGTCTCCTACAGATGTTGCTGAGACTTCTAAAAATCTCTTCTAATCTCTTCTAAAAATGCTTAATTGCTTCATAATACAGTGAGACATTCTTTTAAACTGCTGAAGATTGCACATAACCATTAAGTAGGAAAGCAAATTGAATGTTCCACCAAGCTGTGAGAGATAATTTTGGTTATATCCCTTGTATTTACAGTGCCACACACGTAGAGGGAGAGATTATAATAACTTCACATACTGACATTGATTAAGTACCAGAAATATAAATAATGAATTTAAAAAATGTAATGACTACTGAGCTGTGGAAACTGAGGTTTCAGAAAACTCTGAGTTGTATTATTTTATAATGTAATATACTTATGATATACAATAAAGGGGGTCCAAAAGTCTGAGATCACATTGGAATTTTAGAAAATCTGGAGAAAAAAAAAAAAACAGAATGCAATGTGTTATTTTATTTTTTCACATATTCTTTTAGAAACTTAATCATAATAATAATAATGCATTTTATTTATTTAAGGTATCTTTTAAATCCCTCATGGTCACTATACATCAAGAACAAGAAGTATAATGACAATGTTGAAGTAAATAACAATAAAGAACAATGTCAATAAACTATAAAAGAGGAAAGCAACAACTACAAATATGACAATTGTAAAAATGACAAAAAACAAAAGTGCAAGATTTGAGCACATTCAGTAATCATGAAGGATAAGCTATCCTGAGTAACAACAGAATTCTGAATCAGCAGGAGTTTATAAAGAAGCATGTGTGGTAAACCAGATAAAAGAGAGTTACAATAGTCAGTGCAACAGGTGACAAGCCAGTGAACAAGAATAGCAGTACTTCTCATGGTGAGCAAATGGATGGAGGCAAGCAATATTACGAAGATGACAATAACAAGACCTGGTTATGCTATTGATGTGGGCTTCAAATGAAATAGTGCTGTCTAAGATGACCCCCAAGTTCCTAACCTGCAGGAAGGAAAAACTGAGGAACCATCAATGGATAATGAAAGTTTGCAGGACCTAGAAAGAATATAGTTAGTGCCTATAAGCAGTACTTCAGTCTTACTGCCATTAAGTTTAAGAAAGCTGGCAGAAAACCAAACTTTTATTTCATGAAGACAGTTGGCAAGACAGGCAGGTGGATGAATGGAATCAGGATTTGTAGATACATAGAGGTGTGTATCATCAGCGTAACTGGAATTTAATACCAAATTTAGAGAAGATATTACCAAGTGGGAGAAGGTAAATTAGGAACAATAGGGGACCTAGGACAGAACCTTAGGGGACAACACAGCTAACAGAAAAAGGTTGGGATTTAAATTTTTTTAGTTGTACAAACTGTGTAGGGTTAGAAAGGTATAAAGTGAACCAGGCAAAAGGAATACCAGTGAAACCAATAACGGATAAACGATTCAACAAAATATTGAATGAAATGGTGTCAAAAGCTGCACTTAAATCAAGCAAAACAAGAATAGAAAGGACCTGCCATCAGCAGCCATTAACAGATCATTAGTCACTCTCACTAATGAAACCCTGACTGAAAACACTCATATAAGTTATTGTTACTAAGGTGAGCATGGACGTGTACTGCTACTGCTTTTTCAAGAATGTTGGAAATAAAAGTAAGATTTGAAATGGGACGGAAGTTATCTAGATCGTTGGGGTCTGCACCAGGTTTCTTAAGAATTGGGGTTATAGCAGCTATTTTAAAAGATGGTGGAACAATGCCGGAGCTAAGAGAGGTGTGATTAATGAGTTATAAGAGAAGAAAGAGAAGGAAAACAGGCTTTTACCAGATGAGTTAGTATAGGATAAAGCAAACATTAGATTTGTAATTGAGATGAGAAAGCTCTAGTTCAGATGGCAAGGCAAAAGAAGAAAGGAGAGTGAGGGGGAATCAGTTGTATCACACTGTGTCACACTGTATGGTGAACTATGTATTAGACTTTTTAGCATCATTACTCCAGTCTTCAGTGTCACATGATCCTTCAGAAATCATTCCTGATTTACTGCTTAAGAAACATTCTTATATATAATGATATATGTTAAAATTATATACCTGGCTATTCTTTCAGGTATTGTTGTGAAAGCAATCCAAAAGAAATGGTAAGTTTTGATTCCTACTATATTTGTTGTGTCTGAGCTCCCTCTAGTGGACAGATACATTAAAGCGCTGTCAGTTTTGACAACAAAATCACTTGTTGTTTACAGTAATCTGGGAGGATTTTTTCTCCCCTCTTTCTTTCTCTTTTTCTCCCTATCTCTCTCTCTGTGACACACGCGCGCACACAATAACTCACTATGTTCACTCTCTCCCTGGTACTACACAGAACAATGGAACAATGCAGCTGTTCTGTGGTCCAGGCTGGCGTCTCTGAGCTGAGACTCTACCCCTCACAGACATAGCGATGTGATGCTGCACACCGCGCAAGATGAGCGAGGTGAGACGGTCAACATCCAGCTCCTATCGGCCGAAGTCCAGCTGGATAAAGGTGGGACATTGTTGTGATATATTTGAAGTGATTGACGAGTTTAGAACAGGCAAAAAATGCGACTTCTAAGATTAAATAGAGCATCGAGAAATTATTTTTCTGTTTTGGGTTCGTTTATTCTAGAGGGAAGGTCTGTCTTATACAAGGCAATACAAATTCATAATAATAATTAAAACTGTCACAATAATTTCTGTCATTTCTAATCGATTTTACGGGATTTCTCAATCAGTATTTAAACTCAAAGTGGTCAAAAAGTGTAATATTTCAAAGCATGTTGTGACTTGCACAACTTTTATTTAATTTAGAAATTGAGGCAGCGATTAAAGTGTTGGGAAGTTTATATAAAACATTATTAAAAGTTTATTAAGTAATTCTAGTACTGTTTACTGGTGTTCAAAGCCAAAATTGTGATAATCTCCAGTTAAAGTTTATGAAGAGTTTGGGTGGGAATAGAGTGCCTGTGTGTTAGTGTAGTTTTTACAGTGACTAGCACAGTGAGAGGCAGCAGTGACGCAGATTCCCAACTGGGTGGTGATGATGACCATATGGACTGACATTTGTGTTTTGTGCTGCTCATAGTGGTCAAGCATCAGTGACCTTTTGCTCCTGTTTTTATAGCAATCTGTATGCATTGAGGTCTGCTTGAGTTCGAAGTCAATTTTTTTTTTATTACTCTCAGCCAAAGAGAAATATTTATATCACCAGAAGATATTACTGCTTATGATATTTTTTTTATGAAACTATAACTTTATATTGCTCTATGAAACTATAGTAACCCCAATTTCCAATAAAATACCACAGTTATTATTATGCTACAAATGTAAAACTGTTGTAGCCCCAACAATGTTATAAAACATTGTTTTTATTTAATTTAACAGAAGTATTACAGTTGTTCCCACACTTTTTTAGTTCCCAGACAGTAAATCTTTCCATGTTTTAAAAATAAAAGGATATTTGAGGCCTCATTTGGGAGTGTCAGATTGCAAAACATTGGCTCAAACCTCTGGAAAATATCTCGACATTCTTTCCAAAAGGACAGGAATGTACAAAAATTAAACCCATACATTCTATCAAGACTCTCAATGGTTCTTCCAGTGACATCATTCGAAAGCACTTGGAATATGTAATGACGTTCCTATACACAATAGGTTATTTGTGGCTTTTTCAAAAGTGTGTAGAGATTCTCCAAAACATTCCATTGTGACAGTCTGATGAATCACAAATTTTTACTAATGACTTTTTCACTTGTTTGTGATTACTGAAAAAGTGTTTTTCAAAAAGATGATGATTCTGCTGAGCACAAAAGAAGATATAGTATTTTGAAGAATGTCGGTAACCTGACAGCTGATGGGCCCCATTGACTTCCATAGTATTTTTTTTCCCCTCCATATATGGGGCCATTCAACTGTTTGGTTACCGACATTCTTCAAAATACTGTATCTTCTATTGTGTTCAGCAGAATAAATAAATTTATACAGGTTTGGAACAACTTGAGGGTGAGTAAATGATGACAGAATTTTCATTTTTGGGTGAACTATCCCTTTAAGGTCAGAAATGTTGGCATACAGTTTGAGTTTTGCATAATCTTTTATTATTATTTCTTAAAAATAAGCAGTAAAACTTGATCATTATGTTAATAACACAACATTAAATAAAACAATATTAATAAAATGCAGTTAAAACCATTTAAAAGCCCACTTTTTTAAACTAGTTTTATTATAGACACAAATTCCCGAATGAAACCAGAGCGGTTTAAACTTCCCGGGTTCCTCCAGCATCCCTACATTCCCCGCGAGTTCCTCCTCATCCAGCTCGTGCTGTGAATGGACGGCTGCCGTTCTTTTCCGGCTACACCTGCTCAACCCACCAGGAAGTGCTGGGCGATAAATCCTAAAGTAATAATCCCTTTTACCTGGAGCGAGAGGAGCGAACAAACACTATTATGCAGTGTATCCGGGGAAAGCCCTCCGATTAAATTCATGTGATCGACGCGCGCGATTAATGCAGGGTAAAAAACACACCGTCAACTCCCTGCAAGTTGGGGTTATTGTTTTCCTGCGGTGTAGCGTTTAGTTTTTTTGCGGTCCAAACCTCCCTCCGGCAATGGGATGCTGTGAAAGCGCAGAGGTAAGCGATGCTGCCCGCGACAATACGTGATACAGCGTATCGAATCTCGAGCGGATGTGTTGAAACATTGTTACATTGTCGCGCGCGCTGTGATACATTGTTTCACGGCTGATCGCCTTTGACGGGCCAGTGAAGTGCTGTACTGTCTCTTGCGCTGCATGTAATCCTATTATTATGTCCTATGCGGCCGCACATAGCGATGAATGCATTTGACCATGACAGTTATATGATGATTTCGCCTGTGCATCAAAAGACTGACCGTTAGCCCTTTGTCTTTTTTTTGTGCAACACACTGATGATCCTCATAACACTGTGTAGTGTGTTAGTAAACATGTTTATGGGGACTGCTGTCTTTTACAACACACCGGTTACACTAAGGATGTTACTTATAATTGGATATGTTGTGGTTGATGCTTGTTTTGTGAAATTGTTTTTTGAATATGTATGTTTTGACAGGTTAAATTTATAACATTTATATGAAATTACTAATTAACATTTGCAGCATGTTAACTAGTTATGTAAAGAAGAGATTGACTGATGTCATTTTTTATGATACATTTTATGTTCAAATGTTTCTTCAATACAGATTTTATTTATTGTTCTATTATTGTTTTTTGATACCATAATAAATGTATATTACTCATGTGTATTGTGGCGGGCTGCCATAAATAAATCAGTGTATGGGAAACACTGAACTTGATTATCAGTTTATTTTTAATGTGTTTAGTATGACTGATCATGAGTCACTGTGTTTTTGTACTGCAGAGGACAAAAAGAGAATGGAAACCTTTGGAGGACCGAAGTTGCACGGATCTGCCATGGTTCCTGTTATTTACATTGTTCCTTGTGGGAATGGTAAGTCAATAATTCATTTTATTCATAATTTATATACAATATTCTGTCATTCTGATATACTACTTCATGATATACTACTTGTGATTTTTATAGTTCTGGGGTGCGTTTCCCAAACGCATTGTTAGCAAACCATGGTCGCAAGATCTGTTGTTATCAGCATATCTTTCACTTAGAATATTTACAAATTTAAAATGCGTCTTTTAGTTTCCGCATTGGCGTATTTGCTCTAGTACGTAAGGACAAGCCACGATTGAATCTATAATTAAAGCAAAATAACTGAAAAAAAGAATTAGTCCTCAGATGCCATGTCTGTAATTTATAGCAACAAATCTGGCATTAATTCAGTCTCAACATGGTTGAACGACAAATTTGCAAAGTGTTTTTGGGAAACATTTGACATCTAAACAAAATAAAAAACAAAAACATGTAATTTACTAGAGGTTCTGACAAAATGTTAATTGCTGCAGTCTATTTAAAAAATGTTAAATTAATTTTAAATTGATTATTTAAAACAATGGGTTGAATGAATGGTTCAATGACTCTCTCATAAAGACTTCACTTGTTTCATTACTGGATGAATTAGTTTTTGAACGAATTTCTTAAATGAATAATTCAATGACAAATACATTTTTTAACAGTCACTTGTCACCTACTGGTGTAACAATGTGATCAATACAATCTTTATTTGAAGCGTCAAGTTACTTTTAAATGGTCATTTGCTCTATTTTGCTTGCTACTGTCGACATCAGTGTTTATATTCAAACTATAAACTTTAATCCCAGTACTTCTGTGATAATTGAAATGTTTGTAAGACAGAAATAATGATACTGTGTGGTTGAAAAAACTGTTTGTGAAGTTGTTTCATACCTATACATGATAACTGCTCTCTCTGGGTCAGCGGTAGTGCCAATGCAGATTTGAATGTTTGCTGTGATTGTACTTGTCAAAGGTTTAATAGACACAGCTGAATCCTTGTCAATTAGGAAAAAGATTGCATGAGTGTTTCACAAATTCACACTTACAAATGATTAGATAGAATAAAAGAGTATGCGTATTTGGCGTGCTGTCCGGGGGAAGGCACCGAGCTCGGAATGTCGCCCGAACCCAGAGTATTAGGATAGTAACCAGGCAAGTGTGAGGAGACGGGATGGTGGAGGGATGCAGAAAAACTGTAGAGGAACATAGGTGAGTCAGCTACGTATTTATAGGCCTCCTTTTATGCTGATTGGGTAAATAATTTGAACATGCTCCTCCCGAACTTTAACAAAACATCATTTGAATCAAGATTGTGATCAATTAATCATGCAGCTCAACTCTACATTTATTTATTTTGTAAAAAGCAGGATAATGTACAAGTAGATGGCCATTGTAACAAAATAAACAGACATATAAATCAGGACTATGATGTCAAGCAGAATGGAGTTAAGTGTTCCTGGACACTACTCCACAGTTTCATGTGATAAAACAGTAAAATAACTCAAAAAATAGAATAAATAACTAAAAGCATGCCCATTAATTTATTTAGTAAATATCCATATAATACAACATTCCGCCATACTAATTCATTCAAGTGCTGCATAATTTTTTTCAACGTTTTTTGCTTTAAATTACCTTTTTGATGTAAGGTTTTGTCACCTTGTGATTGGTATTATTTTTAATTCATCTGGTGTTCACAAACAATTGGTAACATTATGAAAATTCATTGTGTAAATAGTATGGGAATCTTGAGTTTAGCTCTACATGCCACATTGACACCTAACTAGATGTCCTAACCAGTGCAATGCACTTGGTTTCTATTTCTGTGATGTTTTGCAGGGTACCTCCACCCAGTGTGAAATCTCACAGCTTCAAAATCCTGTTCCACATAACTGTATAGTATACATCAAATATTTTCTGATTGGTTGTGATTGCATGTGGTCACACAGCAGCGTGAACATGCAAAATACTTGTCACTTGAAACTTTTGGACATTGTGTTAGTGTATGTCTCAACTTACATGAGGATGCTGACTTTTGACCAAACTCACAGGAATCTCTTGATTTAATGTTGAAACTTTCTATAATTAGGTTTTGATGAATCCTGTTAATTATTTAGCCTTTGCTGCAAAGGAGTTTTGCCATCATCTTTGCCTGTAGTTTTTTTTTTTTAAAACAAACACTTTCCATGATTCCTGCTAATTCACTCTCATTCCAGTGTGGCATCTGTGGGTTTACCATCGCGACTGGAGGGGCGGCGCGGCTCGTATTCGGATATGACAGCTATGGGAATACATGCGGCCAACGCAATGAGCCCATCGAAGGGGTCCGGCTGAGCGGTCTCGACCATATTGACAGAAAGTGAGTCAGCTTGCCTTTGATATCTTTCACCTGTTTTCATGCTTAGCCCGCATGCGTCCGTCCCCTACCCTCATTTTTTGCCCCCTCCTCATCCTCATTGCACACCCATTTTTCTCTTTCGTAAAATGGTGAGCGGTGAAATCAGAGCACTCCAGCTCTTTGGCCCTTGATTATCACATCAATGCAAATGTCAAACGGCTGGCGTTTCACCTCGAGATGGCTGAGGACTATCTGAGCTACACACACAGAGCCTTGAATAATTCAGTACAGGCCCTGAGGACGGGTACTGTCACAGTGTGTGGCCCTTAATGGGTGCTAGCCTGCAGGAAAGACAGGTATTGCAGGCCATTTCATTTGCAGTGCTGTCAAATGACGTTTTTTTGCTCTTCGGTGTGGTTGAACTGAATTGTATATAGCTTTTTAGAGATGAGTCTGAGATCTGACTCATCACAGGGCAGAGCAATTCATTTGGTGGAGTATTCACTGGCTTGTCAGTGCAGACATAAACTTAATAATGGCTTGAAAATGTCTTGCTAGAGCTGTCAGAGAGATGGCTGCGCTGGCGGAGGACATGCGGTTTACCTGTGTATTTAATGATGTGTAGACTTCACACAATTTTAAGGGATAGTTTACCCCGAAAAAGTAAATTATGGATTATTTACTCACCCTCATGTTGTTGTTCCAAACCCATTTAACTTTTTTCTGGAACACAAAAGAAGATAATTTGAAAAAATACATTTATTTTTTTATTTTTTTTTTATACAATGAAATCATTGAGGTCCAATGTTGTTTGGACCCAGTGTTCTTCAAAACATCTTTTGTGTTCCACATAAAGAATATAGTCATTTAGGTTTGAAACATCATCATTCTTTTTTTTATTCAGCAAGGATGCATTAAATTGATCAAAAGTGACAGTAAAGATGTGTTTGTCATGCTGTTCTTTTAAACTTTCTATTCATCATAGAAAACGTGTATCATGGTTTCCACAAAAATATTAAGCAACACAACTGTTTGTAACATTAATAAATATAATAAATGTTACTCAAGCAGCAAATCAGCATATTAGAATGATTTCTGAAGGATCATGTGACACTGAAGACTGGAATAATGATGCTGAAAATTCAGCTTTGCCGTCACAGAAATAAATTACATTTTAAAATATATTACAATGGAAAAAGGTTATTTTAAATTGTAATAACATTTTACAATATTACTGTTTTTATTGCAGCCTTGGTGAGCGTGAGACTTAAAAATCTTACAGACCCCAGTGTAGTGTATTTAAATACCATTTCTATCCACATTGATCACTTTGATATGTCTGTATTTCACAGTTCATCATGGGACAATTGCAATTTTCACATTTGACTTGAAATTACTAACAAAACAGAGCACAATTTGAATAGATAATTTTATGTTTATGATAAAGTTCTTTGCTGTCCAGCCATGATGAAAATATTAGTTAAAAATTATAGCCTTTGAAGACAGTAAAATTACAGTCATGTCAATTGCCCATTTACAGACTCATTTTTTGTGATGTGATGCAGACATTTTGGCATTTCACATTAGTAGTTTTTTCATGAGGTGATGTTGCCTTGTGTGATTTAGTACGTGTCCAAGTGTTTGCTTATCCTGTTACAACATATAGCTTGGTGTAATTGCTCCATTTATTCATGTTATAAAAGAGACAGATGCAGTAAATACCACTTAGAGTGAGTTGTTCCTACAGGAAGGCGTGACTGCTCATTTTTGTCTTCCTCTTGTTACGTCTTTAACTCTGGCTCAAAATACAGAACCCTTTAGAGATGTGCAATCACCCCTGAGCAGAACTACTCTATTCTCCATATCATTCTCTCTTTATACACACACCGCTAACCTAGGCTTATTAAAAATACGTGCCTCTACTTAACGTAACTATACATAAAATTCAGTTTCCAGATTAAATGAATTCTTTAGGCCAGTGGATCTCAAAGTGCGCACAGTTACTGGTATGATTACAGGGCAGATTGTCACCTTAATAAACATTTATTTTTGCATGATTCCTTGCACAAAACTATATTATGACCTCAAAACACTTTTACCATAGTACATGATTTGTAAACTAATACAGTTTGACGTTTGTGTTCGTAGTCAGCTCCATATGTATGGCTTTTCTGACGTAGTAAACTTGCTTGGTAGCTCACCTGGTACACAAGTCACAATAAAAGTTAAATTGCATGGTTGCTTCAGCAAATGCATTTTCATTTCCCTTTTTTGTTAACACTGTTGGTCAGGTTTAGTGTAGGTGATACGATATTTTCAAACACGATAGAGCATTAACCTTTTAGCACCGTTTGCCAGACATTTAATTTCTGAATTGCTGTGATATATATATATATATATATATATATATATATATATATATATATATATATATATATATATATATATATACAATAACCAACTTAATAAAATGTTGCTAAATTCACTTTCATCTGTTTCGGATAAACCTGAATGAGCATTTCAATTGGAGTGCCTACATAAGTGTTGTGAAAAGTGCAAGAAGCAACGTAATATAATTTTGTAGAAATGTCACCAAAGGCACGGTTTTCCAATGAGCCTGTTGCCTGGGTGGCACATCGCTATTCCCTGCGGACCCATTGTCTAATGAAAGTGCCTTCATGAGTCAAAGGAAAGAGAAAGACATTAGATCTTGGACTTGTCATAATTGTTCTCATAATTTCTGTTTTTCCTGAGCCTTAATTTGTGTTAACTCATGATGGATAAGAAAGTTGTGTTCTGTGGATGTTTACCTTTCTACTTGCCGCTTACCATGTAAGTAATCATTATGTGCTTCTTTAGTAGGATTTTACATCTGACCTTAGCCTACTTTGTTGATGTTAGAATTTGACTAGATTAGCACAGGCCTGTGTCATTTGGTGTGGACGAGAATAGTTGTGGTCTGATACTGTTACTGGTCTGGAATTTGATCTAGTTATTTATTTTAGTGCTATTTACATTTACTGACAAGATACTTGATCAAAACAGAACTTCTTGTTTAGCTTTTTTGAGTAAGTTAATGTCGAATGCTGTTCTTCCTCAATATAGGAGGATGGGTCAGGATGGTTGACTAATTTACCTACATTTAATGTTTGGTTTTAATATCCAATCTCTCTAGTGCATGGCAATTGAGTGCACTATATCAGCAAGGAGTGAATGAAATAAAGCAAGGAATTCAGACACTGACATATTACAACAACTTTGTTGCATACGTGTTTCCTCCACTTAGTAACAGTCACAAATAACAGTCAGAGTAACTTTACAGTGTAATTATATATTATGCCATGTCAGCTTTTTAGTTTCATTGATGGTTTATTAATGCAATAAATATTAATTTCATTTGGTTTTCCATGGTTACTCTAATTTGTTTTCATAATCCTTGAACTAATCATAAATCGTAAACTCACATTAAGAATAAATACGTCAATCAGTGTGCATGTATTTTTGTGTGCATTGTATTTATTATTTGTAGTGTCTTGAACTCTGCTGTCCAAGCAGCTTTTTGCACCTTTGACAAGAGATTAAGTGTCATCACCTGACTGTTATAATTAGATGAATTCATTAAAGAATGCGTTATCTTCTCTATCTTGTTTATTAAATTCTGAAATAATATTCAACCAAGGCTGTTTCTTGTGACACTTAACTCCATAAGGTTAGGTATTTGCAACAACTAGGGAAATGACATTGATAAGCTGCACATAATTTCAAGGTAATGTTGTCTCTGAATTGGACTAATGTGGACAGTCATGCTGTTATTTTAATAAAGGGAATTTAACGCTTTGTGTCAGAATAAAATAATAAATTTAGTGTATAACGACTACAATCTTGTATTCTATTCCTAACCCTGTTTTGATGTAAAGTAAATTGAGTCGATTCGAAAAACCTGTGATCAAACACCCCTACTAGAAAAATCATATTGCTGTACTGGATAAAGTACATGCTAAATTGGGATGTAACTATGTGTGTGTCAGAAGTTAGCATGCTAATGTTGTTAGGTGAGCAAAGTTCATCTGGTTAATGCACTTATCTTAGTTTTACTTTCTCAGCTGCTAATACCATGATCCAGCAGCCCGCTTCCACTGCCCAGCCCACGATCCCTAACTTTATCTATCTCTGTTCAATGGGGTTATAGTCTATCTTTGCCCCGTGTTCATTGTGTTTATTGCATGCCGTAAAGGTTGTCAGCATCTTTTGTGCAGCATGCTTTGGGTTAGATTAGGTTCAGTGGTTATTTTCATTTCCCGTTGTCTGTATGAAAATTATATATTTTACAGGCCTTACATTTTGTTCTTTTCCTGGAAGTCTGCTTATAACGCTGTTCAAACTGTCTAGCACTTATAGTGTGCAGTCACTCATTAACTCTTTCCCCCTCCACTGAAAGAATTTTCCATCATTTATGAGACAACGCTTCCCCAACATTGATGAAAATTTCCGGCAATCTGTGTTTTCACTGTTAAAATGCTTTTTTTTCTTTTTTTTTTTTTTTTACATATCAACTCTGAATAAGTGTTGATATGTAGGCTAAACATGGGTAGTTATATGGTAATGTGGTTATATTTATGATATAACAAGCTCTTTGTGCAACTTAGTTTTCATAAGTATTTTAGGTGGACAGGTACCCCAAAACATTCAAAAGTTGGGGTTAGTGAGATATATATATATATATATATATATATATATATATATATATATTTTTTTTTTTTTTTTTTTTAAATAAATTAATACTTTTATTCAGCAAGGATGCATTAAATTGATCAAAAATGACAGTAAAGACATTTATAATGTTACAAAAGATTTCTATTTCAAATAAATGCTGTTCTTTTGAACTTTCTATTCATCAAAGAATTCTGAAAATCAGCATATTAGATGGATTTCTTTAGGATCATGTGACACTGAAGACAGGAGTGATGCTGAAAATTCAGGTTTGATCACAGGAATAAAATACATAATAAAATACAAAACAGTTATTTTAAATTGTAATAATATTTCACCACATTTCTGTTTATACTACATTTTTGATCAAATGAATGCAGATTTGGTGAGCATAAGAGACTGAAAAAACATATTAAATTTTTTAGATTTTTTAAAAGTTTAAAAAACTTTTGAACGATAGTGTATGTCTATGTAGTAAATTAAACTTTTATTATAAAACAAGAAATTCCTATTTTTTTATGATATATTCCTGTAAAACTGTTTCCAGTATTATTTTCATGATTCTATAAAAAAAACCTAAAAACATTAATTCTGTCTCTAATCCTGTATTCTAAAAGATCAACCTGTTCTAGATAGCTGAAGGTGTAGTTTGCATATCTGAATGCTATTCCTGTCAAATCTTTTCACATTAGACTTCCCTGAGGACAGATCTGGGCTATGTTCTTGCAGTAAACCTCTTCTGTGGCCAGACCATTTTGACAGGATCTGTGCTAATGCTGAAGTGCTCTTTCCTCAAGTGTGTGCGTCCCCTGCTACTGACAGTCTGTTTTTGTGCTGAGCACACAAGACAATGGGTCTCTCGTCCCCGCGTGGGCGCCGTGCCCACTTCACACCACATGAAAAGCTGAAGTAAATCCACGGCCACAGAGAAGGCTTGGCTCATAAACAAGCTCTCAGTACCCCTCTGCCAAAAAACTGGGCTGAACAGTCCTGTGACAAAAAAAATCTGCTGTTCAGAGTCGATCTTTATCGCACAATGCTGTGTTTTAAGTCCCACTGTGGTATCAGATCAGACACCATGAAATAAACAACTTGTTTTGGTATTTAGTTTGTCATCAGATTTTAGGTTAGATACTTCTTGAAAATGAGACTTTGTGGTTTTATTCACAGATTCGTCTTTTTCCTGGATCCATGCAACATAGACATCATTCAGAGGAAGATTAAGTCCTTGGCACTGTGCGTGTCACAATGTCCCACTGAGGAACTGGCGACTTACTACGACCTCAAGAGGTTTGCCATGATGAATGGTGAGTCGGTCACCCAGTTAGCTATTGTGGGCATGTAACGTCATCGTCACAGATATAATGCCAGGACATTGACTGGACATAAATCTATGGGAAAGACAAAGGCGTTCCTCATATATATGGTCATGACCCCCAGTGTGTGTCTTTTCACAGTGTTCTTTACTCAGGGGCTTCAACAAGAGCAACACACACACATAGATATAGACATATGTTCCTGTCAGGCAAAGCCAGTAAGACCCGGTTGAATTAACTAAACAAAGATTCCACTGACCCGTCTTGCTGTAGTGTCTCTGTTTACAGTCCAGTCGGGTTTGACACGTTCCATCTGACACTAAGGGAGAATATGAATGACGACATTGTTTCCCTGGAGTTTCTCTGTGTTTTCTGTGCATGAGGACAGTTCATTATGTTTCTGGAGTTCACATTCATATTACATGTGTAGTGAGTTGACAATTTAATGGGTTAGTACACCCATAAATAAAAATTCTGTCATTAATTACTCACCCTCATGTCGTTCCACACCCGTAAGACTTTCGTTCATCTTCGGAACACAAATTAAGATATTTTTGTTGAAATCTGAGAGGTATGTGACTCGTCCATAGACAGCAATTTAATAACCACTTTCAAGGTCCAGAAAGGTACTAAAGACATCGTTAAAACTGTCGATGTGACTGCAGTGTATGTAAGGATAATGACAGGGAAGAGATGAGATTGTTGAATAAAGTTGTTATTCAACAATCTCATCTCTTCCTTGTCATTATCCTTACATAGTTGACGCAGTAAGCACAGTGAAGGCTTCCGTGTTTACGTCCAAATGCCGGCTCAGTATTGGCCAAAGGTGATCACGTGAGCAGCACGACGCATGCATGTGATGCTGATGCAGGAGCCGGCCAATAATGCGTTCTGATGAAGACCTGTAGGCACTTGACGTAAACAGCCTGAGAATGACACAGAAGGGAAGATATTGTTGAATAAAGTCATTATTTTTGTTTTGTTTTTGAGAACAAAACATATTCTTGTCGCTTCATAAAATTAAGGTTGAACCACTGCAGTTATTTAGTACCTTTCTAGACCTTGAAAGTGTCAGTCAAATTGCTGTCTATGGACGAGTCATATATATCTCAGGATTTCATAAATAATATCTTAATTTGTGTTCCGAAGATGAACGAAGGTCTTACAGGTGTGAAACAACATGAGGGTGAGTAATTAATGACAGAATTTTCATTTTTGGGTAAACTAACCCTTTAATTAGTGACCTTAATATCTCATTACACATCCCTGCTGAAAAGTCCAGCTAAAACCAGTTTCTGATGGTAACTGATGTCAGTGTTATTTTGTGTTATCTTTCTCTTATTGAGACTAATCTCAACTGATTGGCCCTGTTTACACCTGGTATTAAGATGTGTTAAGATCACAAGTAGACAAGGGAGACGCATCCCCGTTCACACCTGGTGTTTTAACCTGTCTCTTTTGTCCAATTTCAACCACTTCTGTCCTGATTTATTTGACCAAAACACATCATAATATTAGGTGTGAACAGGGCCATTGTTTCGACTTATTGTCCACCTTAAAGGTATCCTTCACCCCAAAAAAAAAAAAAAAAAAAAAATTCATTTACTCAACTTCAAGTTGTTCTAAAAAATGTATGGAAGTCAATGGGGGCCAGCAACTTCAAAACATTCTTCAAAACATCATCTTTTGTGTTCAACAGAATAAAGAAACTCATATAGGGTTAGAACAACTTGAGGGTGAGTAAATGACAATTTTTATTTTTGGGTGAACTATCCCTTTAGGCTAGCATGAGCTAGCATAGGGGTGATGTTGTATATGATGCATCTTTTTGTTCTCTTTTAGGGTCTGAGCTTTGTTCGTACGAGTTACCTGGTCATAAGTACCCACAACTTCCCGAGCGCTTTGATAAGTGTCCCAAACTTCCAGTACCAGAGAGGTATGAAGCAAACTCTTGACAAACAAACTCTCCCTATAAACCCCAGCTCTTTTCCCCCTTGATCTGTCCTCTGTCTTCTGGCCTTTTCTATCTCTGCAGCAAAGCTCTTCCAGTGTTTAACCGCTGCACGCCAGTGGATATCTCCTGCTATGCTAAGTTTGCTGAAGCTGTGGTCACATTTGTCAGTGATAACAGCATGTTAAACAGGCTGATTGCCGGGGTGGCGGCCAGCAAAGAGATCATTGTTGGGCTGTGTCTGCTGGCGTTAGGTAACCATCTACTATCTCTGGTTGCTGCTGCTGCTGCTGAGGCTCTTTTGATTCAATTTTCTTATGTTTATCTGTAAAATGAGTTGAAATGGATAATTATGATCCCTGATATCAATATCAAATCAAGGATAATTAAGTTGTACATTATTAAGCATTAACAAACAAGCATCTAAATATAAAGCTCACTATTGTAATTGTTGCAGTGTATTCTATCATCCCTTTAAGATAATGTGAAACAGCATTGCAACACATTTAAATTCCATAATACAATGCTTTTAGATTAAGATTAAGAATATCTTAATCTGATTTTAGTCCATCTTAGAGTGTTCCTCTAACCGCTGATCCTGTTTTGTGCATGCTGCAGTTTTGTCTATGATCCTCATGGTAATCATTCGCTACATCTCTGCTGTCCTGGTTTGGATCCTCACTGCACTGGTGGTTCTGGGTTCTTTGGGCAAGTCTGTTTTCTCTGATCTTTTCTCACTTCCTAAACTGAGAATTACATTCTTTTTGTTTCATTTGCATGTACTGTTCCTGAGCGCAAAATAGCACAATAGTGCAATCTGATTAATTGGACAGTTTAGCCAGTTGTTGTTGCCCAAAGTTAGCAGTTTTTATGATCATGTCAGTCTGATATTTAATTATTTTATTTTATTATTTTATTTTATTTTTTACTTGTTTATATTGTATTTTACTTGGATATATTTTATTTTGCTTCATTATATTTTAATTTGTTTATAATTTTTTATATTTAATATTGTTAATTTACATTTATTGTTCTATTCTATTGTATTTTGTTTTTATTTTTTTATTTTATTGTTTTATGTTTTACTTTGTTATATTTTAATTTATTTATTTTGTTATTGTTTATTTTATATTTTGTTATATTTTCTTTTCTTTTCTTTGGTTTTTATTTTGTTTTGTTATTTTCCTCAATATATTCTTTGCCAGGTTTCAGAAGTACTAAACAATTATCCATCTTAATACTGTAATTTACTTAAACTTACAATTCTTATAGTTTTTGATGCCTGATTTCCCTTCCATTTCCAATATTTAGAGTGAATTGAATTTTGGCTTGAAAAACAGACTAAACGGTATAGATTTATATCACTCGTCCTATAATCATATTGACTGTCAGCCATAATCATTATTATGTATCTGTTCGAAAAGGATGCACCGTAGTCGAACACCATTAATAGTGTGTTTTATTCTAGGCTTATACCTGTTTTGCAGTGTTGAATGTGAATTTGGCGTGCTCTTTCTCAGGAGGCACCAGCGTTTTGTGGTGGTTATATATAGACTACAGAATGACGATGAATGAGACCATGTCTAAGGATCTGAGGGAAACAGAAGAACCCAACGGTGGCATGAAGACCCCCAAAGATCATGCTCAAGGACTGCTCATCTATGCAGTTTCAGCAACTGTGTTCACTGTAAGCTCTCAAAGAAATGAGGAAATGAAATACGAGAGCGATCTCTGCTGGTGTTTTTGGCTGTGTCATGCTGCTAATTTCCATCATTCTGCTCCCACAGGGGATTTTGTTGCTTCTGATGTTGTTTATGAGGAAGAGGGTTGCCCTGACCATCGCCCTGTTCCACGTGGCAGGAAAAGTGTTTATCCACCTGCCGCTGTTGGTACTGCAGCCCTTCTGCACCTTCCTCGCTCTTTCTCTGTTTTGGGTCTACTGGATCATGGTTCTCCTCTTTCTCGGCACCACTGGTGAGATGAGCATGGCTGTGGGTTTAAAAGAGATATTTCACCTAAAATTCATTTAACTACCCTCATTTTGTTCCAGACTTTTTTTTTTTTACTTGCTTCTTTCTTCCATAATTTTCATCACAGAGTGCTTTCAGTGTATGAGGAAAAAACAGCATGAATATTGTATAAACTTTTTAATTTTGTTTTCCAAGGAAAAAAGAAAGTAAATTCGGTAATGGAATGATTTGAGGGTAAATGTTGTCAGACTTCTCATTTTTGGTTGAAATGCTAACTTGCAATGTACTAAACTGCAATCTATCGCAGTCTAATTAATTGGACAGTTTGGACATTTAAAACCATTTTATTTTACTTTTTGCATTTTTTATTTTGCTCTGTTCTGTTTTATTTTTATATGGTTTTGTTTTTTATTATATGTTATTTGTATTATTTTTGCTTAAAAACAGACTAAACAGTATGGATTTATACTATCACTTATCATATAATTATATAGGTTATCCCTTAAACTTATGAATGTGTACTTTGAACTGTAGATATGGAAAAGGGCATGTTAATATAATTGTAGGAATTGCTTGGCTTTGCAGTTTTTTCTTTTAGGACATAATATGTGCAAGGCTTAAAATACCCTTCTGTTCAAGTCATTTTGTACAGATAATGTGGGACATTTTGAAGGTGTATTATTATTGCAGAAAGTTCGTTAAAAGCAAAAATCTCAGACTGCAGCTTGTGCGTTCCTGTCCACAGGGAACCCGGAGAAGAATGAGGATACTGGCCTGGTTGAGTTCAGGCTCACAGGAGCGCTGCAGTACATGACCTGGTACCACGCTGTGGGACTGATCTGGATCAGTGAGTTCATCCTGGCCTGTCAGCAGATGACCGTAGCCGGTGCTGTGGTAACCTACTATTTCACAAGGTCTGTATGTGTAGTGAATATTTTTCTCAAATGCCACTGGTCAACAATTTGTTGTTAAAGGTGCAGTAATTGATTTCTGAGAAAGCTGTTGAAAGTGGATCGGACTGAGCAGCAGTAGGGTGTGTAAATACAATACATAAAAGGGAAGATTTGAAGAAAGACTAGAAAGAGAGATGACTGAGAGTCAAACAAGAAAAGGTCAGAGGAATATCACTGGGGAAAAAAAGGGTTATGATCAGGCAAGAGCTTTAGGACACGCGTTAATATTAGAAAAGCTTTCCAGCGCTAGAGAGACCAAAGCGGGAAGGCCTGAAAACGAATGCTAAGGTTGCATTGTTTCTGCTCCATACGTGTGTAACATTGGTTTTGATATGTTTAACGGAAACAAGGTATGCTGTTGCTGTAATGTTAGATTTAGTAACAGGACTCTTGCTTGTATACTCTTGTGTATGTTTTTGCTCTTCCTTGTCGTTCTTTTGTCATCTTCACTTTATTTTTCGCAAAGCATTTTTTTCCTTCACTTTTTTTCTCACGAAGCATTATTTTCCTTCACTTCAGCTATGATAAGAGACATTCCCTCTTGCATTGTGTGTTTGTGCATTTTGGGGGCGGAGCAATGAAGGGAGGGATGTGTTTTTTTTTGGGTTAATTCTAGATATCAAGGTGATTTGTGTAACTTTTGTTTGATGTTAAAATACTCCCTTCGATCACATGCAGAGACGGCAAGAATTAAGCCATTTGTAGGTTGATTTCCACAAAATTGTGGCACTTTCAACATTTCTATTTACTTGATCAGTCTGACATTTCAACCTTTACAATGCAATTTGGCCATTAAAACAACAACTATTATTTTGTAATACTCTATTGGTTTACATTATTTGAAATGACTTTGAATAAACATAAGTATGTTTATAATATGCATTTGTCTTCAACTAATCCTGTATTCATGGTTCTTGAAATTGCTTAGAGTTATAGTTATAGTTTTATATAAATTTTTATTTATTAGTTTTAGATATTTTAATACTTCAAGTTAAAGGGATAGTTCACCCAAAAATGAAAATTCTTTCATCATTTACTCAGCCTCAATTTGTTCTAAACCTGTATAAATTTCTTTGTTCTGCTAAACACAAAAGAAGATATTTTGAAGAATGTTTGTAACCAAATAGTTGTGGGGCACCATTGATTTCCATAGTACGGAAAAAATACTATTGAAGTCAGTGGTGCCCCACAACTGTTTGGTTAAAAAGTAATTTCTTTAAAACAATGTTTTCTGATAAATCATGCACCATAAAACCAGCATCAGTAGAAAGGCTCAATTTTGACTTCATGCAGTCTTTAAAGGGGTTATGAACTGCCTTTTTTTTTAATTATTTTATAATATTTCCTGAAGTGAAATTCCTTTGATCGCTTTCTATAAATAATTTAAATAACAGATTATTTTAATGCTACTAAGAGGAACAATTTGAAGTTGACAGTTTAGTCACTGGCTTGATTTACTGACGCATAAACGGCAATAAAGGATTTTGAGACAAAGAACGTCTGGCTGTACATGAATCATTACAATCACTGATCACAGATTAGGCGTTAGAAGTAGGACGGTTACTTAGATGTTGTGGCATTACTGTCAGGTCCATATCTTACAGTAAAAGACTGTTTAAAAGCCTGCACCGACTGATTTACCAGTGAAATGTACTGAAACAAACAAAAAATGCTCTACTGAGACATTCACATAGTTGAAAATAAATAACCACTTTCCATCATTAGGATCTTTTGGGGGTAATGTTATTTTTTTGTCCAGTGATCCTTTGTCTCTCTCATCTCACTAAAGCAACAGTGGGCGGGGCCAAAGATGTGATGATGTAAAAGTAGGCGTTGATCTGATTGGTCATTCATTGCACTATTGTGTCATAATGTGACAAAATCTGAAATGAGTATTTTCAGAGCTTGGTTTCAATAAAAGCTGTTTTTGGACTAAGGAAGTTAGAAAGTTTTGAGTTCTGAAACTTACAGGATGTTTTTATAATGGCCTCTTACATGTCAAAAGATCAAGAAAAATTTGATTTCTCAATTCATGATCCCTTTAAGAGTAATAGTTATATACTACTATGGCTAAAAACGTTAAATAAACTGAGGCAATCATTTAATTTAATCAATAATTGCATTTGTCTTCAAAGTAATCCTGTATTCATGAAGTTGTTCTTAAAATAGCTCACAGTTATAACCTTGAAAGATGAGTAATATATTTCATATCCATTCAGGGACAAAACCAAACTCCCGGTGACTCCCATCCTGTCATCAGTGCTGCGGCTGGTGCGGTATCACCTGGGCACTGTGGCCAAGGGCTCCTTCATCATCACCCTCGTCAAGATCCCACGCCTCATTCTCATGTACATCCACAACCAACTCAAAGGCAAGGTAAGGACACGGCTCACTTGACATGTCCTTGGGTTGTTGGATCTAAATTGCAAATCTCTCTTGTTGCAAGAATGTTAACTGACATCATGCATGTTTATGCTTATGGCAGGCAGTTTTCATTAGGACAAGAAAGTGCTTATGTTGTGCTTTGGACAATTACATCAGCAATTAACTAAATAGTAAGATGTTGTCAAGGAGTATTATGCTAGCATTATATATTTTTTGCATTTAAGTCATTTCATGGTGAAGACAGTGTTCTTTCAGCTTTATTGATATACTAGTATAGTTTTTAATATTTTGAATTAGATTTTTTTAAATATTTTCTTTTTTCACTTTAATGTAACAATTTTAAGCAACTTTAAAGTTTTAGTAATTTTGTGTTTTGTCATTTTTTTTTTTTTTTGTTTAAATATGCATATAGTTTAAATATGTATAGTTTTATATTAATTTGTATGTGTGTGTGTGTGTGTATATAATATATATATATATATATATATATATATATATATATATATATATATATATATATTAGTTTTTAATAATTTTATTTATTAATTTCAGCTACACTTAAAGTTAAACTAAACAAAAATATAATGGCAGTGAAAGCAGCCAGCATCAAGTTGTTTTTTTTTTAAAAAGATGCAAGAGTATCACAGAATGATCCCATGTAACGTGCTATATATTCCAAATGTTTAGGGGTATACGAAAGGGTTTGATGAAAAACAAAACAAACCATTGGTCTTCTTTGCACCAGAAAAAGCACACAAGTTGTGAGAAATGAAGGTTAATAACAACAAGACATGAAATTCAACACCTAGAAATCCCAAAAAAGTATCCTCGTACTTTCTTTACTGAGTCAAATATCACCGGGCTGGAACTCCATTTGTCTAATGACAGTCAGAATGACAGCTGACAGATGCAAACGCGATAAATTCTTGTTACGACAAACACAACCGATATATTCACCTCAGAGAAGAAAGTACATGGATTGTATTTTATGTGTTTTTGTTAATCTTAATTTCTCACAACTTGTGTGCCTTTTCTTGGTGAGATGAGTGAACTGCAGAGCTAAAAGAATCTCACGAAAGCACACGTTGAGCACAGAAGACCAACAGCCAAGTTTCGTTAAATAATACATAAAATTTTGTTTTGTTTTTCATTAAATCTATCGTATAGCCCCAGAACTCTTGGGATATACGACATGGGATCTTTCTGATACTTTTGCGTATTTTTAAAAAGCTTAATGCTGGACGCACCATCACAATTTACTGCCATTATATGGACGAGCATTATATATTCTCCCTTTGTTGTCCGAAAAACAAAGAATGGCATTAAAACAACACAAGAGTGAGTAAATGATGACTAATTTTAGGGTGAATTATCCCTTTAACGTTTAGTAATTTAGTAACAAAAATGTTTTTTTTTTTTTTAATGGTTTTAGTTTTAGTTAACAAAAATAATCCTGGATGAAGAGCACATTTTAATGAAGAATTAAACATAATTTTATAGAATAACATTTACTGATAAATCGTGCCCAATAAAACCACCGTCAGTAAATATTAACTAAAATTAAATAATTTTTACTATGTGCAGTCTTTAAGAATACTAGTTATTAGAGGTGTAACGGTACACAGAAGTCATCATTTGGTACGTACCTCAATTTTGGGGTCACGATTCAATGCAAGTGCGGTACAACAGGAAAAACAGCAAACGGGAAAAGCAACAAATTTCTTTTCATTTATTTTGAACAGACACCTAGTGGCATTTAGTCTTCCTGAGGTATTTGGTACAGTACAGCCTCCTTAAGAGTATTAAGTACGAAGCAGTAAACAGAATGCACTCTTGCATAGGTCATGTTTTTTTTAGGGCTGATTTAAAAAAAAACAACAGACTCCTGATTGCTTAAAATAAAAAATTGTTGATTTGTTGAATTGTTGATTTATTACTCTAATTGATAGACTGACCAATGCTGCGAGGTAAAATGCAATGGCTGTTTTCAAACTTATTGGTGTTGTGCGTAGCCTACCTGTCATTTTCTTTGCGGATGCACAAAGTTCAATATTACATTTTTTCAAGAAATTACAGGAAGATGAGCGAGGAAAAAGAGCCTACTTCACCTTTCCACGAGGAGACAGTGAGTGAAGTGGCCCTTAAGGCTTCCCATTTCCAGAACATGCATATTTCATCACTGGACTGTAGTAGTGAGACTTAGACCACACAAATTGCCACAATGCCAAATGATTTTGTCTCGTTATAACAGCGGAAACAACTAAAAATACTAATTTATGGTCATACAGATCAAGACATCATTTGAAACTGTAAAGGGTCTATTTTTATTTGTGTACACTCACAATAAAAACAAAAACGTGCTTTTGTAAAATCGAGAAAACAAACGGGATGCCGCTTTCTATCGTCTGTTTCCTTTCCGTGGAGTTTGTGGAGTGCGTCACAAAAATGAATCAAACCTCAGTGTATAGGCTACTTGCAAGCTCTCGCGTGCCATCTGAACTCGCTTGTTTTGGGTTGGTGCATAGATCGACTCTTCTGCTGTTTTTCCTGTTGTGGCGGTTAGCAAACAGCATTGCATTACTGTACGCGCCCCCTTTTGGATTGTAGTGTGGATCGCCTGTGACTGACTGTATTTGTCATCTGACTGTAGGCACCGAACCGCATAATACGTATTGTGACGGTTGGGGACGAATACATGTACCGTTACACCCCTACTAGTTACATATAATTGCTTAAACTGAAAAATTTTGCTTTGGCTTTTTGAATCAGCAGTCAGATGTTCATTACTTTTCTTGCCTGAAAATGTTTTTCTAAATACTTAGTTTGGTACTTTCTAGTGTTTTAGGTGGGTATCTTTTACGCTGCAAGTTAATGTTGCAAGCTATTTATTACTGTCCTCTCGGGCTCCACTTAGGTGACGTATCATTTACTTGATATATGGCTGGGGATCTTGGGAATATAATGAACTCTAATAGATATCAGCACCAGCTTTATAGAGGCAGATTTAGAGCATTAAGGAAGAGGCTGACAAATGTGCAACAGACATTCATTGTGAGTAACATTTGCACTTGCTCTGATTCTATTCCATGTTACGCACCCCACAGGAAAATGCTTGTGCACGCTGCATGCTGAAGGCCTGTATCTGTTGTCTGTGGTGTCTGGAGAAGTGCCTCAACTATTTGAATCAGGTAGGTCAGTTGATGGATCACTCATTGCAAATTGAGGTAGAAATTGTAGCTTATTCAGATGTTCTTTGTGCTCTTTTAAAAGAACTGTGATCTATTAATTCTTGTAATCTGTTTCTAGAATGCTTATGCGGCGACGGCCATAAACAGCACCAGTTTCTGCACCTCGGCCCGTGATGCCTTCATGATCCTGGTGGAAAACGCTCTTAGGGTGGCAACCATCAACACCATTGGAGATTTTGTTCTCTTCCTGGGCAAGGTGAAGGACAGATGAGTTTTGATAGTGGTAGTTAAATATTTTAAGAAAGATAAATGATGCAAGATAAACTGTTTCATTCAGTGTTTTGAGGAGTGTCGTTTTTTTTTGTATATTGCCATCAGTGTTGGGTAAGTTACTCTAAAAAAGTAATTAATAACTAGTTACTAATTACATATTCAATAGTGTAATTAGATTACTGTACAAATTACTCTCTCCAAAAAGTATTTAATTACTAATTACTTTGGTAACACTTCAGTATAAGGAACACATATTCACTATTAACTACGACTTTTCCCTCAATAAACTCCTAATTTACCGCTTATTAATAGTTAGTAAGCTAGTTGTTAAGTTTAGGTATTGGGTAGGATTAAGAATGTGCTTCATAAGTACTAATAAACAGCAAATATTCTAGTAATATGCATGCTAATAAGCAACTAGTTCTATCTATTGCGCTCTCAAATGACAAAAAGTTCCTTTTCCTTCAGGTGCGTAGAGCCAAGAAAATACTTGAGCAAAACAGAAAAACTAGCTGACCGCACACTGAATCCAATAAAGACTGAAGATGTCTATAGGAACAAAATTTATTTTATAAATTGCATGGTGCAGTAAAGTGCAAAGCGTATGTGAATTAAAAACAATTGAGCCTGAGCAGACATTTCAGCAAATTGCTATCCTCAGTGCTCAGTATGCAACAGTATGAAACAATCACACTCTTTCTAGAAAGACAAGCAATTCAAAGCAATCAGCTGAATCCAATTGTCACAATCATCAATTAACACAAGTATCAATCAATTATCACAAGTGTCACTGCAAGAGAGTTCTAAAAGTTAACAAACATGGCAAAAACTGTGGAAAATATACATTCAAAGTAATGGGGAAAAAAAACAAAAACACATACACTACCAGTCAAAAGTTTGGAATCGGTAAGATTTTTAATGTTTTTAAAAGAAGTTTCGTCTGCTCACCAAGGCTGCATTTATTTAATTAAAGTAAATAAAGTAATTTATTCCTGTGATCAAAGCTGAATTTTCAGCATCATTACTCCAGTCTTCAGTGTCACATGATCCTTCAGAAATCATTCTAATATGCTGATCTGCTGCTCAAGAAACATTTATTGTGTACAATTGAACAAAATATTTGTGTATAATATTTTTTTTTCAGGATTCTTTGATGAATAGAAAGTTCAAAAGAACAGCATTTATTTGAAATATAATCTTTTGTAACATTATAAATGTCTTTACTGTCACTTTTGATCGATTTAATGCATCCTTGCTGAATAAAAGTATTAATTTCTTTAATTTCTTTTCAAAAAAATAAAAATAAAAATTCTTACTGACCCCAAACTTTTGAACGGTAGTGTATAATGTTACAAAAGCTTTGTATTTCAGATAAATGCTGTTCTTTTGAACTTTCTATTCATCAAGGAATCCTGAAAAAAAGTACACAACTGTTTTCAACATTGATAATAATCATAAATGTTTCTTGAGCAGCGAATCAGCATATTAGAACGATTTCTGAAGGATCATGTGACACTGAAGACTGTAGTAATGATGCTGAATATTCAGCTTTGATCACAGGAATAAATTACTTTATAAAATATATTCAAACAGAAAGCAGTTATTTTAAATGGTAATAATATTTCACAATATTACTGTTTTTACTGTATTTTTAATTCAATAAATGCAGCCTTGGTGAGCAGATGAAACTTCTTTTAAAAACATTAAAAATCTTACAGATTCCAAACTTTTGACTGGTAGTGTGTGTGTGTGTGTGTGTGTATATGTATATGTGTGTATATATATATAATATAATATAATATAATATAATATATATATATTTGCAACAATTTCTTGTCTCTATCTTTGCCTCTTCTATGAGGTAAAATCCTCTCGATGCCCAGGAACTTCATGTCAGACAAAGAATGTTTAGCAAGATTGAAGTGACGATAAATAGGAGACGTATCATCCTGTCTATGAATTGCACTTGTATGTTCAATCATTCTAGTGCGTAATGCACGTGTGGTTTTACCAACACATAGCAGAGAACATGAACAAATAATAATATAAATCACATATATACTCTTGCAAGTTATCAGTTGTTTAATCTTTGTTTTTTGTGTACGAGGATGTGTAAATGATTGACATTTGACATATTTTGTGCAAGAAGTACACTTGTAGCATGGAAAATTACCCTGGGCATCAACTAGGGTGGTTGGAGAAGAGACATGAGTGTCTGCATGAACAAGCTTATCCCTCAGACTAGAACTCCTAGAAGAAACGGAGTGGTGGATCATTAAATACATTCAATAACTGAGGATCACTTTTAATGATGTGCCAGTGACTCTTAATAATCCTCCTAATATCATTACTCAATGGCCTAACTGTAAATTTAAAAACTCATGAATAACTTTTCTTACTTTTGTTTGCAATCAAGTTACTTTTTTTCCTTTCCTGTAAACTACGGACTTTCTCAAGTGCAGTATCAAGCCACTTGTTGGGATATCCATGTGATTTAAAATCTGTATATAGATTCTGGGCTTTAACCTCGAAATCCTCCTTCCTGGAGCAGATACGATGGAGTTTTAAAAAGTGACTATAGGGTAACCCACGTTTTAAGGGGATTGGATGGGCACTAGTAGCATGAAGAAGACTGTTATTAGCTGTATCTTTTCTATACAGAGAAGAGATGATTTGTTTGTATATATAAAATATATATATAAATATATTTTATTTTATTTTTCCCCCATTACTTTGAATGTATATTTTCCACAGTTTTTGCCATGTTTGTTAACTTTTAGACTCTCTTGCAGTGACACTTGTGATAATTGATTGATACTTGTTAATACGTGTTAATTGATGATTGTGACAATTGGATTCAGCTGATTGCTTTGAATTGCTTGTCTTTCTAGAAAGAGTGTGATTGTTTGTTGCATACTGAGCACTGAGGATAGCAATTTGCTAAAACGTCTGCTCAGGCTTATTTGTTTTTAATTCACCTACACTTTGCACTTTACTGCACCATGCAATTTATAAAATAAATTTTGTACTTCTAGACCTCTTCAGTCTTTTTTGCAGATTCAGTGTGTGGTCAGCTATTTTTTCTGTTTTGAATAAGCAACTAGTTAAAAGACCCTAAAATAAAGTGTTACCATTCTTTCAAATAAATAATATAAAACTACATAAATTATTCTGGTCACACTTGGGTCCAATTCTCACTGTTAACAAACTATTAACTATGACTTTTGCCTCAATAAACTCCTAATTACTGCTTATTAATACTAAGTAAAGTAGTTGTTTAGTTTAAGTGTTGGGTAGGAATTGGGTAGGATTAAAGATGTAGAATATGGTCATGTGGATTAAAGCATTAAAATGTGCTTTTTAAGTACTAATAAACAGCCAATATCCCATTAATATTCATGCTAATAACCAACTAGTTAATAGTGAGAATTGGACACTAAAGTGTTACCATTATTCTTATTAACTCACCGAAGTATTTAAAGTGAGAAGGATACATAAAAACATGCATTTTTAACATTAGACTTTAAAATTTGATGTTAAATCCACTATTGTATTATATATAATTGTTCTACAGTCTATACACAGTATTTAGTTCAATTACTTCAGAAGTAAATGTAATTAAATTACAGAAAAAATAAAAGTAATCCCTTTACTTTCTCAAGGGAAAAGTAATTAAATTACAGTAACTGATTACTTAGTAACTAGTTACACCCAACACTGATTGCCATACACTACCATTTTAAGTTTGAGGTTGGTAAGATTTTTCATATGTTTTTTGGGGAAAAAAATTCTTTTTCTCACCAAGAATGCATTTATTTGATCAATTATTCTGATACAGTGACATTGTTAAATATGATTATGGTTTAAAAGAATAACTGTTTTCTATTTTAATATATTTTAAAATGTAATTTATTCATGTGATGTGAAGCTGAAATTTCAGCATCATTACTCCAGTCTTCAGTGTCACATGATCCTTCAAAAATCATTCTAATATGCTGATTTGCTGCTCAAGAAACATTTTTATTATCAATGTTGAAAAGAGTTGTGCTGCTTAATATTTTTTGTGAAAAGTGTGATCAATGTCCCTTTCAGGCAAGTCATTTCACTCGACGACCTTCTTTGAAATGCCTCTGGGGCAGCTATTTCAGACATGCAAGTGCAGATCCTATCTCTTTGAACGAGGAAACATCAAATTCTCCAAAGCTGTTCACCAAGATTACAGTTAAATTTCATATTTGAAACCACCAATGAAATCTGACAACTTTTTCATAAATGTTGTTTCTAAACGCTCAAATCATGACAAAAAACTGCATTTTTTAGGCTGGAGCAGCCAATGCGCATATGTGCAAGCCTAAGCACGTGTCTCAGAACACTGACTTTTTCAATAGCAACCAGAGCTTCTAACAGCAGCTGCTCTTTTATTTAGAAGGCGGGACTTATTCGACCATATTGCGCGTTGCACTTTCTCCCATTCATAGTAATATGAGTGCACCATCTTTGTATCTGAAATCTTTGGCATGATACTTTTTTTCGTGATTCTTTAATGAATAGAATGCTCAAAAGAACAGGATTTATTTGAATGCCCTTTAAAAAATCTTTAATGTCACTTTTGATCAATATAATGTATCCTTGCTGAATAAATGTATTCATTTCTTTACAAAATATCTTGCTGACCCCAAACTTTTGAATTGTAGTATGAATCCAGCAAAACTGATTTATTAATAATAATAATTCTGTTTAAAGTTTAGACACAAGTTTAGACCAGCATAAATTCTCATGGTTGTGCAGATGTGGCTGGACCAATCCTGCTCCTGTAGAGCCACTTTTCTGCAAAGTTTAGCTCCAACCCCAATTAAACACACCTGAATCAGTTAAACACTGTCTTACTAGGCATACTAGAAACTTCCAGACAGGTGTAGAGGCAAGTTGGAGCTAAACTCTGCAAGACTGTGACAGTGGCCCTCCAGGACTGAGTTTGGACACCCATAGGCTGGACCAATATACTTATGCTAACAGAATCTCACTGGTTAAGCCGTTTCACCATCTTTCTGTTGAAGCTGATTTACCAAGAACTCTTTGATAGTCAAGTAACCCATGCTGTAAACTAAAACCTTTTCAGCAGGATTTTTTTCTTGGTTGTTATACCTGCTAATTGAGCATTTGGGTACCGTGCAGGTCCTGATCGTGACGTGCACGGCATTCGCTGGGGTGTTAGCACTGAACTATCAGAGAGATTACACCGAGTGGGTCCTGCCGCTCATCATTGTGTGTCTGTTCGCGTTCCTGGTGGCACACTGCTTCCTGTCCATCTTCGAGATCGTAGTGGACGTGCTCTTCCTCTGCTTTGCCATCGACACCAAATACAACAATGGCACACCTGGGAGGGAGTTCTACATGGACAAGGCCCTGATGGTGAGTCGACGCTGAAGAGAAGGTTGCAGACTATCTGTGCAATCTCTCCTTCTGTCTGCTTCTGTCTCCTTCTGTGTTCTGGAAGCGAACACCATAAATAGTCTCAGTGTTGAGAGCACACTTGCCATCTGAGTCACGTTTCTGTTTTGTGTTGTAGCTTTATTCGTTCTTTTGAATGCAGGCTCTCTGCTGACCTGGATACGTTAATATTTTAAGATTCAGATGGTGTCCCAGATATTCTCTCTGGACAACTTTCAACTTTTGTTTTGAAAAGCTGGTTGATTTTGCTAGGGGAAAAAACTCACACAAGGCTGGTTTCTTGTGCACTCTTATGAAAGCTGCTTTCTCCTTTTCACATAGTCAGCCAAATCGTGTAGCCAACAGCTTTGTGAAGTCAAAAGAGAAGGCTTGAGCCTTGAGGTGCTGTACAGAATCATGGTACTTCAGATATGCAAAGTCACTAGCCGTGAAGGTTGTAGCACAGCAACAGACTTTGGAATTGCTTTCCTTCTGAGAGCTGCTTTGGTTAAAAATATCTATTCAGTCTGCAATTACTGGCACCATTTGGTGGGAAAGCTGTTTTCCAACTGCGCATTAAGGAACTGTACACCAGTTTTCTTGAAAATGGTGTTCTGGTATAAGAAATGTGAAATACTATTTGCAGTTTGTATAAATCTGATGATCTGACATAATTTGTGGAAGTGATCTGCTATTGGTGACGTAACATTTATTTCACAAAATCGGTAAAGTGAAAATGATGTTTTGGTTAACAGGAAACTAAATGTTTTTTTGGAAGTAGTTCACGCAAAAACAACTGTAAAGCAACATTTTCAAAAGATATTTTCAAAATTAAGCATCTTATTTTTAGCATTTTTGCTATGCATCTGCAATAGACAGACATTTAACTCCAAAATTGTAAAAATTTGCATATAATTTGCATATTGATAATAATTTCATAATAATTAGCAACATATTCCCCAAAAATTGTCAGTTGATCATGTTTTATAAATGTATAATTCTAATTATTCTTAGTGGTGATTCTCATTACTGTAATAGAGTAATTTTATTGTATTAAAATACTGTGAAGATTTTAAAGATTTTGATAAATTAAGGCAGAACAACAAATACTACCAACATGTGTAAATATACACACTGTATGTTTGTATTATTTGTTGTTCTGCATTTAATTTGTTGACTTAAATACAAAAATCTTGTATGAATCTTATAATTTATTTATTGAAAATAAAATCTATAAAAACATATATTATTTAGATTTTTTTTAATATAAAAATATAATTAAAATATATAAAAAGATAGACTACCGTAATGAGAATTAAAACATGATTAATTATCACTGTCTTAAAGGGATAGTTCACTCAAAAATGAAAATTCTATCATCATTTACTCACCCTCAAGTTGTTTAAAATCTGTATAATTTTCTTTGTTCTCTTGAACACAAAGGAAGATATTTTGAAGAATGTGTTAAACTGAACAGTTTTGGGGCACCATTGACTTCCATAGTAGTTTTTTTACTACTATGGAAGTCAATGGTGCCCCAAAGTGGCCTGGCTACAAACTTTCTTCAAAATATCTTCCTTTGTGTTCAAGAGAACAAAGAAATTTATACAGGTTTGGAACAACTTGAGGGTGAGTAAATGATGATAGAATTTTCATTTTTGGGTGAACTATCCCTTTTAATGCTTCTTACATAAATCTTGAGAAATCAAACTTAGAGTGAAAAAAGCCTATAGGAAGTAGCTGTATGGGACTGTAGTTTGATTTATTACTTTCATCTCCTGCAGGAGTTTGTGGAGAACAGCAGGAAGTCAATGGCGATGGAGGAGCGGGGGCGCAGCAAGCGCGCCCGTCCCAAGGAAGAGGTAGAGTTGACGGAGGTTAAGGCCATGGTGAGTGGTGACGTGGGTGTGGCAGGGCCGGAGTGGCAGGACTTACAGGAGTTCCACCTGTACTACCTGCTGCTGTGTGTGCTGCTGGACTGGGCCCTGACGGAGCACAATCTGGTGCTCTGCCTCACACAAGACATGATCATCTTCCTGTCTGTCTGCCTGCCCACCTCCACCCTCTTCTTCTTGGTCACATTGCTCCAGAACATACCGGTTGCTGTTGCTGCATGCTGACTAACGCTTCCTCACCTCCTTCTATCATTTCATCCATCTTTCTATGCATCACACTAACAGTGCATGAGCATTTTTTATCTGTGGATTATTTATTTATTTTTTTTTTCATCTTTTTTCATTCCATTCTTGCCTCTTCTTTTTTTTACTGACTGTCTTGAACTCATATGGCGGCTATAAACTGTACTTACATCCGTGGCCTTAAAAACACCATGTTGCTCTTTGGAGGAAAGATAATTGAAACTGCACTTTTCAAGTTTTTGTAATATTATTAGACATGTAGTTTTGCTGACACTAATTGAGAGATATATCTGCAAGAAATATGCCTAAAATATACACTTTTTTTCTTATAATATAAATTTAACCCTAAACTCTTGTTGTTGAAGAAGTTTATGGTCATTATAAAAATTCACATTCACTACCCATATGCTCTCTGTATTCCTGAAATCTGTTATTATAACTGTTGTTGGTGTGTTTTATACAGGGGGGAGAATCTGGTTTCAAGACAGCCTTTACCATCCATCATAACACCCTCAATAAGCATGGCTTCTCACACCTGCTTTTTGCAATGCCATTTTAACCCTTTTTTTTTTTTTGGCATTCTGCTCCTTGAAAACTGATGAAGTGGACTAACATCTCCAGATCCAGATCAGATGATTGGTTGTTGGTTTGTTTGGAAGTAATAAGACTAATGACATGTTTTTTTTTCCTGTAGGCTCCCGGGACAAGCTCTGCTTGACCAAAATCAGCCCATGGGACTTTTTAAAGACATTCCAAAATGTTTATTTTTACCAATGTGTAACATGTTTACTATGGTTTCACTCCAGGGAATACAATATTTTAATAAGAAACTGTAAAAAATGAAATAACAATGTAATGAAGCACTTTATATTGGAGCGCTGCATATTTTAAAAAGCCTGATGCATTTTTCGTAGTGATGTCCTTTTTATAAGACTAAAAAAACCCAGTTGCCATCTAGTGAAACACAGTATTAATAATGTCTAGAATCACTGTTTTTATTATGTCAATTTTTCATAACAAACTTTTTTTTAATTGTTTTTTTTTTTTTTTTTGCGTTTATGAGAAACCCACATACTGCAGTGCAGCACTTGTTCTTTTTATTTCTTTTAATCCAAATACTGAAGCATCTACGCTTTTCATTTCTTAATTTAAAAAAAAAAAAAAAAAAAAAATGCTTGGTTGTGTTATTTTACTAAAATAACGTTACCATGTCTGAAAATGAAGTCCGAGGGCCTTTCACTTCTGTGTAAAAAGATTGGTTAGTTGCTTTCCCTCCAATGGTGGTGATTTTAGTTTGTTTCTGAGTTGTGATAAAACTGTAAAGGTCAGGTTTTTTTTTTGTTTTTTTGTTTTTTACTGCTGTGACTGTTAGTGCCGGAAGAAACTGGGTCGAGTTACCTTAAACTGGGAGGAAGATGTTAATGGTTTCTAACTACAATCCACAGTTGCTGTAACTATGAGTATGAGTGACATTTACAACAAAAAGCACATACAAAAAAACAAAGAAATATATTACACAAAATGTTGACTTAAACTGGTCAGTTACACTACCAGTCAAAAGATTAGAATCATTAAGATAATACAGTAAAAACAGTAATATTTGCTAAATATTATTACAAATAAATAAATAAATAAATAAATAAATATATATATATATATATATATAATAAATTTTCTGTTTGAATATATTTTAAAATGTAATTTATTACTGTGGATGTAAAGCTGAATTTTCAGCATCATTACTCCAGTCTTCAGTGTCACATAATCCTTCAAAAATCATTCTAATATGCTGATTTGATGCTTAATAAACATTTCTCATTATTATCAATGTTAAAAACAGTTGTGCTGCTTAATATTTTTGTGGAAATGATACTTTTTCAGGATTCTTTGATGAATAGGAAGTTTCAGCATTTATTTGAAATAGAAACATTTTGTAACGTTATAAATGTCTTTACTGTAACTTTTGATAAATTTAATGCATCCTTAATAAATAAAAGTATTAATTTCTCTTTTATTAAATCTTACCACAAATGTTTGAATGGTAGTGTATCACTGTTTCCATAAAAACATTAAGCAGCAACAACTGTTTTCAACATTGATAATAATCAGAAATGTTTCTTAAGCAGCAAATGAGCATATTAGAATGATTTCTGAAAGATCATGTGACACTGAAGACTGGAGTAATGATGCTGAAAATCACGTTTTAAAATATTAAAATAAGTTATTTTAAATAGTAATATTGTAAAATGTTATTACAGTTTTTACTGTATTTGATCAAATAAATGTTGCCTTGGTGAGCATAAGAGACTTATTTCAAAAACATTAAAAAAATATTGTAATGATTTTAAACTTTTGGCCAGTAGTGCACATAGAAATGGTTTGTTAGCTTAACAGCTAATTTAGAGCAATTCATCCTTCGAAGAAATGCATGGCTACTCCTGTTTGTAAATCAGCAGTGGGGCAATTCTGGTGCTGTAATGTGGCTTGACATTGTCTGTGGTTGTTAAAGTAACATGACTTTGCCTCCTTTGACTGAAATTGAATGCATGAGCATCTATGATGGTGATTCACAGCATAAAGCACTGATCTCTCCTTGGGTGCGATTCCTCATCCAACATGTAGGGGTAAAATGGTGAAATGTTGCCTTTTCTTTTCTTGGGAGATATGTACTAATCATAGCTTTTACATAGTTTTACAGATTTATCTTTAGAGCAAGTAATTAATCATTTCATTTGTCCTCTTTTGCTTTGCAACCCATGGAGAATTTGGTCGCATTAAGCTAGACGTCTAGGGGCACCGACTTTCATATCTGCATCAAACTTAAGTCTTCCTAGTCGTGCAAAGTATCTTGAAAGGAAACGTCATTTTTTATTTTCTGCTAGACAGTGGGAGATGAGGAGAGTCACACAAAACTTGCATTTTGCCTTAACCAATTGAGTGAATGTCGCCCCCTGCTGGATTATACAGATTAGTTCAGTGCAACACAGGACTCGGAATGGAAACCGTTCATAAGCCTTAAACAGATCTAACCATTCACAGTAATTTAACTAACCCATCGAATGACAGAACGTGGTAGATGCGGCTGAGGAGAATATATCATTTACTCACAGATGAATCTGCAGTCTGTTTTTTTCTTTCTAACAAATGTCGGATTTAGCAAAAATGTCTGTGATGTGTGCAGTTTTTGTATGGATGTTTTGAACATGTCATGTTACATATTGATAAATATTGACTGAGGAATAGAGTTTTTTTCTTTATTATTTTTATTCCATGTTTTCGTGTCTTGCATTGGAGGGAAATGTTGTGAATTGTGTTAAAATGAGGGGATCTTTTTGGGAGGGTTCAGAAATGAACACAATGTACTTATGAGATATTAAGAGCATGAATTAAGAAAAAAAATCTAGGAGATTTAACATTTTCCACACACAACTTATGCTGAAAGCATGTTAAATATTGCACTAAGATGGCATCCATTAAACACAGAGATGAATTAAAGATATCTGTAAAACATTTATAGTTCAAATCGTCTTATAGCGCATTCAATATAGAGATGTTTCATAAATGTTTAAAGAAAATCTCTGTCAACAAAATTGTCTTTTAAATGCTTGACGTTGCAGTTTCTGGTTACGCAACCCACAGTTTTATCAGGTAACATAAACTTGATGACTGTACAAGTAGGTTGTGATTAAAGATGAACGGTGGAACTTGCCTTTTAGGGTGAATCTCACAAAAACATGTTTTTGTGAGAAAAATCAAAAGAAAAAAAACAAACAAGAAATTATTTCGCATGAAGAAAACTAGAACCATTAAGGTTATTTGTAATTGTGACATTATTTTTATGAGAATTCGGAGGGAAAATGTGCTTAATTTTCCTTACTGTGATGCATCTGGATGTTTTAATTTTAAGGGTTTTTTATGGTTTTGCCCATTACATTATTATTATTATTATTATTATTATTTAACAGTTATTTTTATTTAAATCAGCACAAAGGCAGGTATATGTGCCCTTACGAGGTATAAATTAAATTTAGAACATTTTATATATATATATATATAAGTTTTTAAAGGGATACACACAAACATACACACATATACATATATATATATATATATATATATATATATATATATATATATATATATATATATATATACACACACACATGTATACAAATACACACACATATACATTATATGTATATGTGTATATATATATATATATGTGTGTGTGTGTGTGTGTATATATATATATATATATATATATATATATATATATATATATATATATATATATATATATATATATGTGTGTGTGTGTGTATGTATCCCTTTAATAAACTTTTAATAAACCATTTTTTTAATTGATGATTTTGAGAATTGTGCTTAATTGTCATACAATAATGTCACAATGAAGAAAAAAAAAAAGTTTTGTTTATGCAAAAATACAGGTTTTGTGAGATACATCTTTTAATGCTAAACTAAAATCAGTTTTTTGAACTCAAAATGATTGAACCTTGGGATTTGGGCAGGAAAACTTACAATGGGCATTTACTGCCCAAGTTTTTTATTTTTATGGATACTAGTGTCATAATCACTGGAACGATCTTTTTGGCCTCAAACATTGGCTTTGGCTCACAACTCCACTTTATATTGCCAAATGTGCACAAAAGGTTATGTAAGCAGTGCACTCTCTCTTATGCTACCTGGTTGAAAACCAGTTAGCTTTTGTTTTTGTTCGCAGCCTTGTTCTTCTTTCTCGAAATGACTGAAAGCATCAGTAACAGCTGTGACATTGCTAGTCTTGTCAGTGTGTATTAGAAAGAGACAGATGAGCTGTGCTTAGAGGCAAGCTAGTAAAACGCACACACACACATATACACACACACAGACACACACAGATGACCTGCATGCTCCTGACCTGGGATTTTTCTAACTCTTTAAAACAATGAGCCATTTTTGTAGGAACGTGAACTGTTTGGCATTAGAATACATGTGACTTAACACTGATAGAACAATAGCTTTATTATGCGACAAGCCACTGTTTTTATTTTTCGAGGTGAGATTGTGAGTCTGTTTCTCCTCTTTATTTTGGGAAACTGCTTCTGTTCGTCACACGGGGGAATAGGCCGATTCTGTTATCAGACAAAGTCATGGATAGGCAATACATCAGTTTACTCCTCTGGTGTGATATTAGCTATTAGCTCTTACCTGCAGTAAAGTTGTTTGTAACATTGAACTAAGTTTTTGTTGATTTGTTTGATTTTTATATTTATGATTTCATATGTATCCTGTTTTTTAAAGTAATAAAATGGGGAAAAAATTACAATGTTTCTTCAGTGTCAGCTGTTCAGACAGATTTTATACTGGATTTTCACCAAATAAGAAGACAAACTGGAGTTTTAAAGTTTTATATTTATTATGTGCATGTTTTTGGAACAATATCATATTGAGTTTCTAAACTGTGCATGAGGCTGATAATATATGCATTCATGTGTTAAATACAGTAGTAGTGCAATACAAAATCTTAAAAGAAAATGCCACAAATTTAAAAACAAATCTTTACTGAGGGGGTTACATACATGCTACTGTTCAAAAGTTATGGTGTCATAAGATGTTTTAATGAAAGAAGTCTCTTATGCTCACCAAGGCTGCATTTATTTGATCCAAAATACAATAAAACAGTAATATTGTGAAATATTACAATTTAATATAACCGTTTTCTATTTTAATATATTGTAAAATTTAATTCATTCCAGTGGATGTAAAGCTGAATTTTTAACATCATTACTCCAGTCTTCAGTGTCACATGATCCTTCAGAAATCATTCTAATTTGCTGATTTGCTGATCAAGAAACATTTATCAATGTTAAATTCTTTGAATCTTTGAGGAATCGAAAATAAAAAAATAGCATTCATTTTAAATAGAAATATTTGTAACAAAGTAAAACTCTTTACTGTCACTTATGATCAATGTAATGCATCCATCTTGCTGAATTAAATAACAAACAAATCTTTTTGACCTGAATCTTTTGAAGAGTAGCATAGATGCAAATACATAGCAAATACAACATGCCCAATACTGAGGTCAGTGCAGCTTTCTGCTGCCCCTACTGTAAAAATGTATCCTTTTTTTCAAGCCATTTGTGCATTGTCTTACGGAAAATGAAATCATCATTTACTCACCTTCTTGTCATCCTGATAAAAGCACCAAAAAGTAGTTGAGAGGTAGTGGGCAAGATTTTCGAGACCGGGATAGCTGGGTGTGCCGAAAGGTGAATTGCTACAACAGAAACAACCTCTAACCCTACCCCACACCCTGACAGACAGCTTTCAGGACCGATGATAAAGACCTTTCGGCAAGCCCCAACCTTTTTTTTGGTTTGTTACAACCTATTATATGAGTTTGGAAGACTTGGAATATAGTGCATGAGTTGTATACTTTTATGACTACTTATATGGTGTTTGGACAGAACCCATCTCCATTCAGTTTTACTAAATGGAAAAGGCTGACCATATGAGTTTTGAACAAAATGAGGGTGAGTAAATGATGAGTTCTTTTTGTTTAGTGTTACTCGTTTTGCTCATGCATCAAGAGCTTATGTTTGACTCTTCTATACCTCCTCTTCATCTTCACTAGCGAGGGTGTCCAGCTCTTTGTCTTTGCACTGGACGTTTTCAGCTTTGTATGCTTTCCGTAAGTTCTCCAGCTCTTTAATCTCAGCGTGGAGACGTTCCAGATGCACGCCACGGCGGTTCCATAGCAGCTTCATGGGCAGTGGGTTCATGTCATTGAAGGCAATGCTTGTCAGCTTCCTGTGGAAAAGAGGTATATTGATTATATCTAAGAAAACTACTGCCTGTGGTTTGGAAAAGACTCTACCCAAGCAATCTTCTCTGCTTTGTTTTTGAAACCATGCCATACATGTGCTAAAAGCTGGAATGATCAGGTGCACGGCATGCACGCATACTATCAGGTGCGAATGTTAAAAATAGCCACACCACAGAGACATCTGACCCATATTCTGTTTCTATTTGCATGACTGCTGCTCAGACTGATACAGGCTGCTATGTTTTACTATGGCTCAATGAATTATATATATGGTGGTGATGTCTGACTGTGGCGAAAATAGCTACACTGTCTACAATACCAGGAGCTCCTTTGAACTTATATGGAAGAGAGAAAGTGATTTTTTTAATCTTTATATATAGTTTTTGTTAATTTTTATTTCAGTTATTTTAGTACATTAAGTTAAACAAAATGAAAATTAGAAATGCTGCCTTGGCAACTAGCTGGAATAAAAGTTTTTTATATTTATTTTATATTTCAGTTAATTTTTATTTAAAGCAAGAAATGTTTTTTATGGTTTTAGTTAACTATAATAACCCTGTTTCAGGTACAAATATACATTTAGATTTATTAATATACACTATTATTACTAATATATACTATTTAAAGTACAATTTAAAAAGAATAAAATACGATATGATGCTTTCATAATGCTTTATAATAGATCTAATGTTTGCTTATAAATAATTATGAATAATTTAACTCTTAAGTGTGTACAAATGCATTCTATAGGTATTAAAATGTCATACAGCTATTCATAATGCCTTAAAATACACATTGTCCATTGTGATTTAGCATTAATAATACATTATAATACTATCCTATACGTTTAAAGTCAAAAATCTATCTGTCTATATTATATGTTACTCTTACTTTTTTGTACACACTGTTAATAGTACATTCTTTTCTATCCTTCATCTTACCTTCCATCTGCAATGGTGTTAGGGAAGATGCGGAGATACTGGTACATTTCGGCACTGTCTTGAATCTTTAAGATGTCTTCCTCTTTGTATTTGAAAAGAGCCAGTGCATATCGGAATATCACCTATGAAAAAGATGAACGGGGGATTTAGCCCACAAAACTATTGCGAAATATTCAGAAACATCAAACTATTATTTGTTTGTATTCTATTCAGTAATTCAAGAGAACCCAGTACTGATCTATACACCATTTTCCAGAATGCTTTGTCATAGATCCAAGGTACCTTGATGCCCTCATATAGGAAGGCGTCCCATACTTTAAACAGTATGCGGGTAGGCAGACTCTCGACGAACAGCACCAGGAACCATTCAACAGTGATGAGTGATACATCTACTTTTAGGGCTTCCAGATGGGCTGTGAGTCGAGGCAGTTTCTCGGACATGAGGTCCTTTAGTACACGCTGGTCGGCCTGGAGAGATGAGAAGAAGAAAGTTGGAAGAAGTGTGTGAGAGAGAGAGAGACAGTAAAATGAAGATGGGCCATTTAGAGCTTGAGGAATATACATTTCCGCTCAAAACATCAGCCCATTTCTCGGCCGTCACAGAGAATGCTTTAGAGCGGACATAAGGCTGTGATATTATACTGCCCTATGCCTATTCTACCCTAATGAAAGCCAAATTATGAGCAAATACAGCTTTATTAATTCATGTGTATCCATACTCTTGTTTTCTTCATAGTAAAATGGCAGTGACACACAAAGGAAATTTGTAAAGTATACATAAATGGAAATTATAACGCGGGCACGAAAAAAAATCCCTGTGCGCACGTGAAGAGTTTCTCGTGGGCACACGAAAGTCTGTATATTTTTAATTTTGCAAAGGTCCCTTTAGGGGCTCCAAAAATTGGCCTTAAAGATTTTTATATTGTTACAAAAAATATTTTATAATGCTGTTCTTTTGAACTTTCTATTCATTCATGAAACCTGAAAAAAATGTATCACTGTTTCCACAAAAATATTAAGCAGCAACTGTTTTCAACACTGATAATAAATGTTTCTTGAGCACCGAATCAGCATATTCAGCTTTGCCATCACAAGAATAAATTACAGTTTAAAATATATTAAACTAGAGAAAATAGAAAAAAATAGAACTAGAAAAGCATATTAGAATGATTTCTGAAGGATCATGTGACACTGAAGATTGGAGTAATGATGCTGAGAAATCAGCTTTGCATCACAGGAATAAATTACATTAAAGAAAACAGTTGTTTCAAATTGCGATGATATTGCAGAATATTACTGATTTTACATAAGAAACTTCATTCAAAAAACATTTAAAAAAAAAAAAAAAGGCTTACCACACCCAAACTATTAAACAGTAGTGTACAAAAGTATGTTGTCGGTTTATATATTTATAGTTGGATTGAAAATCAAAAATTAAACCTGACTATAAGCAGCAAGTTTTAGGATTATGTATTAAAGTAAAACTATAAAAAGTGTATTTTAAGATTAAAGGATTAGTTCACCCAAAAATTTAAATTCTGTCATTAATTACTCACCCGCATGTCGTTCCAAACCCTTAAGACCTTTGTTCATCTTAGGAACACAAATTAAGATATTTTTGATGAAATCCAAAAGGTATATGACTCGTCCATAGTCAGCAATATAATCAACACTTTCAAGGTCCAGAAAGGTACTAAATACATCATTAAAATAGTTGACGTGACTACAGTGGTTAATTTTATGAAGCGATGAGAATACTTTTTGTGCATGAAAACAAAACAAAAATAACTTTATTCAACAATATCTTCTCTTCTGTGTCATTCTCATATGTTGTTTACATCGAGCGCCGACTCATTATTGGCTGGCTCCTGCGTCGGCATCACATGTATGCGTCATGCAGCTCACGTGAACAGCGTCGCAAATACTGAGCCGGCATTCGGACATAAACACAGAAGCCTTCACTGTGCTTAGTGCGGCAACTGAGTAAGGTTAATGAGAGGAAAGGGAAGAGATTGTTGAGTAAAGTCGTTATTTGTGTTTTGTTTTTGCACACAAAAAGTATTCTCGTTGCAGTGGTGCTTCATAAAATTAAGGTTGAACCACTGTAGTCAAGTCGACTGTTTTAACAATGTCTTTAGTACCTTTCTGGACCTTGAAAGTGTTGATTATATTGCTGTCTATGGACGAGTCATATACATTTCAGATTTCATCAAAAATATCTTAATTTGTGTTCCGAAGATGAACGAAGGTCTTACGGGTGTGGAACAACATGAGGGTGAGTAATTAATGACAGAAATTTCATTTTTGGGTGAACTAACCCTTTATGCAAAATATTTGCAATTTTTAAGTTCTCACCTGACAGCCCAGCAGGTCTTTAGTGTAGTAATTGCGAGGCATGATGTACTCCACAATCACTACCAGGCACCAGAAGGCATCTTCCTCATCCTGTAGTACCAGCAGAGCAATGGCCGCCAGTCTGCACACAGTGGCATAGATGTTTTTTTTTTTGCATATAGGTGTCATGGCCCTACAGTAAACTCACCCCTAATCCTATGAGACTATAAGGCACCTTCTAAGCAAGTTGTTGATCAACAAATGACCACTAGATGTCAGTATATCACATGAAATGGTCTATATAAGATCAGCATGATGGTACTGAATAGTTTGTTGGCAGTTTAGCATTGCAGATATCACTTTACATGTAGACTGATGGTAAAATATGTCATTTCTGTGCTACTTTGTAGTGTTTAGTAATGTCAAAGGGGTGTACTCAATTAGGACACATTAAAGGTAAAATTAAGCATGTAAATTTAGCAAAAAAATGTCTTTCATATTGCCTCATGTATTTTATTTAGTTTAGATTTATATTCAATATTAGATTTAAATTAAATATACATTTAATATAAATATAATATTTATAAATTAAATTACATTTAAGATTTAAATCTTTAACTTTGACATAAATTCTTGTTATTACTTTGATTGTAATTACCTGTTGAGTCCCTGCACGTAGCCGATGGTGGGGTTTTGCCATGAGAACGCTTGAAGAACTCTCTCCAGCTTTTGAATCATGGGGCTTGAAGGAGGGGAAAAGTGTTGATTGGAGGTCAATGTACGATCCAGGTCCAGCTGGATCTGTCTGGGCACCAGGTGCGGTGAGGTTCTGCTGTTCTCGCAAAGCTCCTGATAGCGGTTGGGATGACGCCCCCTTACTGACTTGGTTCTAGTCTGTATCATAAAACGCCAAAACTTCACGCGGTACTTTCGTGGTAAGCCTGTCCGGAGTAGACTCTTCATTTCTGTTGATGAAGACAGTTCAGCTTCAGGACGTCCCAACAGGAGCGGAGCGCAACGAGCCAGCAGCGGCCCATCGCATTCCTCGTGATTCAGCAGGTTTTGGGATCGGATCTCCAGGGCCTGGATCTTAGAAAGGAGCTTTAGGTCCTCAACTTTGTAGTCTATTGCGATCTTAAATCCATATTCATCGTAATCACTGTGGAATGTTGGGAATTGTGATTTTTTTTTTTCCAACTTTGACAAACATTTATATGGTAAACTGTTCTATGATTTACCCTATTCTTCCTAATAAACATGATTTCATTGAAGCTCTACATTCTTTTAGTAGGTGCCTTATCTAAGCAACAATTGATCTATTTCTTTATAAATAAATAAATAAATAAAGTCATTTATTTCCATCCAAAAATGAAGTCTGGAATGGTTTACTATTCCAGATAAATGTGCGCAAGTGTGAATGAGAATTGAGATCTCCAAAGAAGATATGAACAGGGTGAGTAAATGAATTGTGGGTGAACTGATGGGACAGTGTTTACCTGATGGGGTTTAGTTTGATGACTGTGTTCAGGTCTGCCTGAACTGCATCTTTAATCACCTTCTTGATTGCTTCCCTCTGCTCCGGATTCAATTCCTCACTCTCCAGGAGTTTCTGGAGGATTCCCAGGTATCTGCTTTCCATCTGACAGTTATTGGCCTCTAAAACAGCACACTAGTACACACAAAGTAAAGCTATAGTAAATCTTGTTTCAAACTTTTTTGTGACATTTACCATCAAGGTTCCTATTCTAAAAATGTAATTTCCCTTTAAAGTTCTATAAATACTCTAACTTTCAAAACACAAATCTCTAAGTTCATAAATGCCTTATTGAGTGTTCAGATGAAGAGGTTAGCCAAGCAGAACAAAGGGTAAAGACGTCTTTAAAGTACAGCATCAAGTACATGCTTGTTTTGGTGCAAGAAACCTTGACAGAAAAAAAATCACCTTTACTATCAGACTTTGCTCCTGTTCTGAACTTTTTCTCCAAAGTGTCGTCAGCTGGTAGATCTCAGAGTTTAGGTACTGGTTCTGGGTTTTATATGCTTTCAAATCATCCTGAAATAGAGATATGATCATGATTGTGTTTACAGCAGAGCTGTAATCATGCTTGGCACAGTCATTTCAGAATCGACATATAATGCAAATAAACTGCTCATAAATAATGCACATTTTAAGGGTTTTTTTGTTTGTTTGTTTGTTTTTGAAAACAAAACAGTTTTTGCAGACTTACATACAAAAGTTTGGAATCGTAAGATTTTTAATGTTTTTAAAAGAAGTTTCGTCTGCTCACCAAGGCTGCATTTATTTAATTAAAAATACAGTAAAAACAGTAATATTGTGAAATATTATTACAACTTAAAATAACTGTTTTCTGTTTGAATATATTTTATAAAGTAATTTATTCCTGTGATCAAAGCTGAATTTTCAGCATCATTACTCCAGTCTTCAGTGTCACATGATCCTTCAGAAATCATTCTAATATGCTGATCTGCTGCTCAATATATATATGATAGATAGATATTGTAAAATGCTTTATTTTCTCACTTTCAAATGTTCATTCTCCAGTGTTAGCTGTTTAAAGGTCTCAGTTTCCAGCCCAGTGGTGTAATGCTGGTCTTCCCCACAGGCTGCTATCTTCTCAGATAGTTTCAATATCACTTCCTGTTTGGCCTGGTTCTTGTGCATCAAGAGCTTGACACTCTCTTGGAGTTCAGCAATATGGGAGTCCCTCTGGTTCAGATCCCTCCGTAGGCTCTCGTTCTCCTGCTGCAGGGACTCCAGATGGTCTCGCAGTTCGGCCGCACGCCGTTCACCGTGTCTGAGGAGCTCCAAGCGCTCCTGCTCTCCCTCCGCAGCTAGAAACTGAGCACAGGTACGTTTCTCCAGCTGAGCATCTTCCAGCACTTTATGTAGCAGAAACACCAACTCCTGAAAACATGCATGTGCAGGTTTTAGTTGATTATATGAGTAATAAATAATCCAGAAGGAAAATGAATGTGAAGTGGTGGTTAATGTCCTCACTTTACCTTCTGTCCTTTGACCTCTTCAGCCAGGGAAAGTTTTTCATGTTGAAGTTGAGATGTGTCTAGGTCCAGAGGTTTGAACTTTTCTTTGTAACCCTTCCTGTTTTGTGACACTGTGGATAGACGTTTTTTTTTGCAGGTCCTCACACCTGGCATTAGCAGGGGATTCCGGGGTTTGAAAAGAACCGGATGTGGGGGCTGCTAAAGCTAAAGAGGAAGGTTCCTATGAGCATTTACATTTTAAACAATTGTTTATTATTTTTCTGGTGAGAAAGTGGTAGCGCTTACTGGATGTCTTAGATGAGAGTGTTTTTTGGGTGACATTTGGTTCGTCAATATGGAAAACACTTTGTCTAATTTCCTGTGACTGCCGGTTACGGAAACTGTGCATTGTGTTCCTGTAAATCAATCACAGAGACACCTCTGAAGAAATGACAATAACAACTACATTTTTGCAAGAAAAAAGCCAGTGTAAAAGTTGCAACATGAAGCTAATTGTGTTGTGGATGGTTTCTAGGGCATTGCTATGTGGTTGATAAGGAGTTCTAAGTCTTCTGAGTGGTTACAAGGATGTTAGGTGTTTGTTAGGTAGTTGTTTACTGGATCAAATCAACAGAGCCCACTAGAGTTTCTAGATACGGCTGGGTCCCTCCAATTAAAGACTGAAGGGATTCATTGCCCATTTTATTAACCATCAGGTGAAAATAGTGAGTCCAATCACATAAAAAAAAGTAAAAGCACAAACCTCATGATTTAGATCACATCCATAGCACAGTTGGTGCAAGACAAGTTGTGCTGAAGTTTAATACTTAGGATTGATATTGGAACTAATCAGAGCAATAGTAAAAGCAATGCCTCCTTTATGTGTCTATTATATAATCAAATGAATGATTTTTGTCATTGCAGATGATGATGAAACAGTGTTTGTGATGATGTGTTTTTATTCAGAAATAGAAGCAACTTCCCACTTCCTCACTGAGACAGATGTTAAACTACAATCACTTCCTAATCTTATATTAGACAGACTATACGGTACAATTCCCACAAAACAAGCTTATTTTTCTAGGTTTATTAGTAATACCTTTTATAATATTAATAATAATATAATTATTTTAGATTTTTTATCTTATTTTTTACTTTAATTTACTTGTTTTTTTTTTTATATTTTAGATTACTGTTTACGAAGTTGTGAACTATTTGTGATTTTTATATGGTTATTATCATTTATTAATGTTTTAATTGAATATCCCTCTTTTCTGATGTTGTCTAATGTGAGAACCCCACATAGGACAGCTTGGTCACTCTCATACATATAAAATGTCTGGAAGTATGTGTGTGGCGTGACAGAGTAAAATTCAAACTTCCCTAAAATAATAATTCTAAAGAAATTTGGATAAGATTTTTTTTTTGGGGAAGGTGCTGATGCAAATTTCCAGAGTGACCTAATTTTCATTTTAATCTAGAAATATACCATGATGCCAGTGTCCATTTTGTGAGAACAGACAATAAGTACACTACTCACTGTAGCTCAATTAGCGGATGTTTGATAGACATATTGAGGGGGCTGTTTAATCCTGGTGCAGGCAGACTGGCAGCTTCTTCACCAACCAGACCAGGAGGTGTCTTCACCATAGGCAAGAAGATAGCTGTGTAAAAGAAAGCAAAACCCATTGCATTAAATACATCAGATAGTCCAGAATAACTAGATGCTTTCAGATAATGAGACTTGTTTCTAATTTGTTTTGTAAGAAAAACCTTTTTTTCATGTTTTTGAAAGAAGTCTCTTATGCTCACCAATGCTGCATTTATTTGATCAAAAAACAGCAAAAACAGTAATATTGTTAAATATTATTACAATTTATAATATATTTTTTCTATTTTAATATATTTTAAAATATAATTTATTCATGTGATTTCAAAGCTGAATTTTCAGCATCATTACTCCAGTCTTCAGTGTTACATGATCCTTCAGAAATCATTCTAATTTGTTGATTTTGGTGCTTGAGACACATTTCTTATTATTACCAACTGCTGAAAACAGTTATGTTGCTTTATGTCTTTATGGAAACTCTGATCCTGATGTTTTGTTCTGTTCTGTTTTGCTCCACTTAGTTCTTTTAATGACACAAGCACACAATGTTGTATTGTTTTGTGTGTTTATTATTACAGGGTGAAGTACATGTCTCAGCATGCCTGAAATTCCTGCTTCCCTGAAGCGCTGTTTAAAGTAGAAATGCACTGATTGCAATTTTCTTGGCCGATTCCGTGTGACCTGCCGATACTGATTTTTACCAATTCCGATTTTCTTTCAAAGAACTTGACAAACAAAAATCTACTTTATGTTTAAGCCCAGTAAGCCAGTCATTTTGGTACTTGCAACTCACAAGCTGGTTGAGACTGAGAGGTGGCTTGTGCCCACCACTTAAAGGGGTGGTTGATTATGCTTTCACTTTTTTTTTTTAACTTTAGTTAGTGTGTAGTGTGTAGTCTTTTAAAGAATTCTCTGTTTAAGGACTACAACAAACGGCTGATAGGGACTACAAAGAGCTTCTTCCTAAAATTTACATAAACCCTGCCCCTGAGAACACGCAACAAAGGGGTGAGGCCATGTTATTGCATGTACAGTATAACAGTACTTAACACAAATGCAATAGCATGTCATAAAAGCAAGATGACAACATAAGTTATAACCATAATTAAACTAAACTATACTTGTTCTGTCCTCATTCTCTGGCTCTGCGGGCATTTTAGAACAGTTCCCACACGAGCGATTTATAGATTATCATGACAGAATATGCTAATCAATAACTTTAAGATAGTTAACTTCACATCAGCTACATACATTCTACATGTTGTCACTTCTTCCTGAGTCTAAGGCTGAACAGTTCCTAACATTTTAAGTGAGTCTACGTGAGGTAATCGTAGCTGCTAATGCTAACACAAGCTCTTGAAACTCCGCCTTCTTCTTGGGAACAGCAGCTCATTTGCATTTAAAGGGACACACACAAAAACGGAGCGTTTTTGCTCACCCTCAAAAAGTGACAAATTTAACATGTTATAAAAATTATCTGTGGGGCATTTTGAGCTAAAACTTCACATACACACTCTGGGGACACCAGAGAGTTACATCTTGTAAAAGTGGCATTATATGACCCCTTTAAATAGATCAGTGGCACGTGCGCTTTTTTGTTGTGAGCGCGAAACCTGCGGGAATTAGTAGAGTTATGCGCAATACAAGCACTATTTACCGGGGCGAATGAGACGAGTGAGAGGCGGGTGTGTGTCACTTCACCGTCGGCGAGAAGAGAGCGAGAACGCGCAACTGTTGTTATTGCCTGTGCCTCTAGCAACAAAACAAAGCAGCTCGGAATCGCCAAGTCTGGCCGGTTACTGGCCCGGGCCAATCATGCGGAAAAGAGGAATGTTCAGTCAGTATGAAAGATCGATATGCTAACCACTAGCTAGCACAGAGTAAAACAAAAAATATGAATTCTGTCTCTGAGAATACTTTTAGGCTATATTTGCCCGGTGGAGCAATATTTCATTTTCTACAGATTCGGCTGCTCAGGCATTCACTCTCATTTCCTGCATTTGTCATCCTACAGCTATTTCCTAATGCCTGAATACCAGAGCTTGTGGTTGGAAGGGGGTGTTTGTGTAAAAGGTATGCAAGTGCTTCTAGCACAACGACAAGCCCAACCCTATTTGGATTCCTATAAATTATGCATTTATGCAAGGTAAATTAAAAAAGACTGGGAGCGATTTGCAATATTAATAAGTCAATCCAGTCATCTGCATATAGCAGATATACATTAGAAAGCAATTTTATATCAAATTACTGCAGCCACACTTCCACTATAATTCCCAAAAGGTTTCTGTGCCTCAACCATATAACTGTCACGTTCCGGGTCGCAATAAAGGTGAAAAAGGATCTTTTCGCTGAGGTGTGGATCTTTATTTAAGAACACCATGAAAACCAAATAACCGCTATACACACGACGAGATCTGACAATGAACGGAAAGAAACCCAGAGCTTAAATACACAGACAAGCCAATCTATGAAATAAACAACAGGTGCAAATAATAATCAAACAATGAGAAACCATAGTAACTAACAGAAACACAGCTACAGAACTAAACTCATGTAAATCCAAACAGAAACGCAAATTATCCCTTACAATAACATATTTTTTACTGAACAAAAATTGTTTTTTACTTAACATCACAAGTAAGCATGAAGTTCCTTTGCCTCTAACCCTTTCAAAAACTTTTTTAAGCAAACTTGCAGTTAATTTGTGGGACATTTGCAGCAGACCAGTGTTATTTTAGTATTATTTATATACTATTATATTATTTATTAATCTTTTGGGTCACAGTTTATATTAGGGGTCTTTAAATATTATGTACAGTACTTACATAAAAAAGTTAGGTACAATGTACTTTTTGTGTTCATGTTGTATTGCAAAACACTTTTGCTGCCACTGAGGTTTAGTTTGGACTGGTTTGGTGGTCTGGTTAGGTTTAAGGGTGGGTTAAGGGGTAAAGGAAGAGTCAACAGCATATTTATAGATGTAACTACAGAAATGAATTGCAGCTGTAATTACATGCAGGTATTTTTTTAAATAGAAGTATGATGTAAAAACGTATGTACACAATAAGTGCATTGTATCAAATGATTAATTTAAATGTTAGTACATAGTAGTTAAAAACACTTAATAAAAAGTTAGACCATGTTTTGAATGAACTTTTATTTTTATATTTTCAGTTTTCATTTTAATTGTAGTTTTAGTATATTTTGTTATGTGCTTTGGTCATTTTTTATATGTCACATAAAAATTAGGGTATATTTTATTGTATTTCTGCTTTATTTTAATAAACGCAAATGAAATAATTTTAGTTAAAAATAACACTCCAGCATTTATTCAAAACTATATTTTTGTAACTCAAGATGTACTAATGCTTCTGGTAATCATTTATAATAAGTATATATACAGTGGTGTGAATAAGTGTTGGCCCCCTTCCTGATTTTTTATTTTTTTGCATGTTTGTCACACTTTAATGTTTCAGATCATCAAACAAATTTAAATATTAATCAAAGATAACACAAGTAAACACAACATGCAGTTTTTAAATGAAGGTTTTTATTATGAAGGGAAAACTAAATCCAAACCCACATGGCCCTGTGTGAAAAAGTGCTTGCCCCCTAAACCTAATAACTGGTTGGGCCACCCTTAGCAGCAACAACTGCAATCAAGAGTTTGCGATAACTTGCAATGAGTCTGTTACAGCACTGTGGAGGAATTTTGGCCCACTCATCTTTGCAGAATTGTTGTAATTCAGCCACATTGGAGGGTTTTTGAGCATGAACAGCCTTTTTAAGGTCATGCCACAGCATCTCAATAGGATTGAGGTCAGGACTTTGACTAGGCCACTCCAAAGTCTTCATTTTGTTTTTCTTCAGCCATTCAGAGGTGGACTTGCTGGTGTGTTTTGGATCATTGTCCTGCTGCAGAACCCAAGTTTGCTTCAGCTTGAGGTCACGAACAGATGGCCGGACATTGTTCTTCAGGATTTTTTGGTAGACAGCAGAATTCATGGTTCCATTTATCACAGCAAGTCTTTCAGGTCCTGAAGCAGCAAAACAGCCCCAGACCATCACACTACCACCACCATATTTTACTGTTGGTATGATGTTCTTTTTCTGAAATGCTGTGTTACTTTTACGCCAGACGTAATGGGACACACACCTTCCAAAAAAGTTCAACTTTTGTCTCGTCAGTCCACAGAGTATTTTCCCAAAAGTCTTGGGGATCATCAAGATTTCTGGCAAAACTGAGACGAGCCTTTATGTTCTTTTTGCTCAGCAGCGGTTTTCGTCTTGGAACTCTGCCATGCAGGCCATTTTTGCCCAGTTTCTTTCTTATGGTGGAGTCATGACCACTGACCTTAACTGAGGCAAGTGAGGCCTGCAGTTCTTTGGATGTTGTTCGGGGTCTTTTGTGACCTCTTGGATGAGTCGTCGCTGCGCTCTTGGGGTAATTTTGGTCAGCCAGCCACTCCTGGGAAGGTTCACCACTGTTCCATGTTTTTGCCATTTGTGGACAATGGCTCTCACTGTGGTTCGCTGAAGTCCCAAAGCTTTAGAAATGGCTTTATAACGTTTTTTCAGACTGATAGATCTCAATTACTCTCTTTCTCATTTGTTCCTGAATTTCTTTGGATCTCAACATGATGTGTAGCTTTTGAGGATCTTTTGGTCTACTTCACTTTGTCAGGCAGGTCCTATTTAAGTGATTTCTTGCACTTTTTCACACAGGACCATGTGGGTTTGGATTTTGTTTTCCCTTCATAATGAAAACCTTCATTTAAAAACTGCATGTTGTGTTTACTTGTGTTTTCTTTTATCAATATTTAAATTTGTTTGATGATCTGAAACATTAAAGTGTGACAAACATGCAAAAAATAAATAAATAAATAAATAAATCAGGAAGGGGGCCAACACTTTTTCACACCACTGTATATACTTTTATATTTGTGTCATGTTGCCTATTTAAATTACTGATCTGTGAAAGCATTATGTAATAGAAAAGGTTTTTTTTTTTTAACAGATGAGAGTGGATAATGGCTTTTTGCGCAGTCATTTAAATGCCTCCTCTTGGGTTAAGTGCACAAGGGGAACTGAGCTCAGCAGTCATTTTGTGTTGAGTTCTAACCCCAGATTGTTATCTAAGTGCTATGCAGCACTGATATGCAATGCTAAGTTGCACAGCTGTCCTGCGACATATATGAGATGGATATTGACATTCATCCCACCCTTTCCCAGAATTACTAAACATTTAAAGAATGCAGATGATTACTAGTCTTGACATTTCCTTTCTTGTCACACCCAGCTGCTGCAACAGATAACAGAATGACAGAATGAGTAGATCTGCTAGACAAAACACGCACAAACATAGTTGGAGACTGTATGAGTCCTGGTGAACATTCTACAAATGAAATATCAGACTGTGTTGCAACTTGCAACCTCCCCCTTGGGCTAAAGAACATGGATGACTAAACTACAATGATGCAGCCAGCTGAGTAACATGCTATCTGATTTGTTGCTTTCAGCTGCCCCATTTGAGCTAATCTTGTGCTTTCCTCCCTTTATCCTTGGCTTTTCTTCCTCTCTGCCCTGTATTCATGCTCAGAGCCTATGGTTTAGTAACATTGTTTAGTAACAATGGCCTGAATGTTATTTTGAACACCAAGTATATTTATATATAGTAAGATATAAAATTCAGATTATCATCTAAATGAAGAATTTATAATAGTTTGAAGGTGAAGAAACTCCTCCGGCGATAAAAACAGTCAGTTTAAACATTTTTTTTTGGTGCACAGATTCCAAGCATTCTAGAATAATCCTCAAGTTCTGACTGCGTCGGTTGATCTTTCACTTTCTATTACCTTATCACATGACTAGCCAAACTGAACTTTCCTTTGAAAAAACGAAGTACATTCACCCTCTGATCATATTTCATAAACAGTGTAATTTCAGTGTAAAGTGCAGTAAGTGCTATTTAGTTTTCATATGAGGAATGCTAGGTTTCGTACTGTCTTCCTCAAGGTCTTGTATTACTAAGCTGAAGAGTTCAATGTCTTACCAGGGCAGTTTGCTGATGGTGTAATTTCCACTGTTAGGTTGTCTGGTTTTGGCATGGACTGATGTTCAGGTTGCTGCTCCCTGTATAACGCACGTTTCATCTGCAGCTGTTGCAACCAGTACATCTGCGCATCTCTGTTAGCTGCCTGAAAACAGAATGATGTTTGAAAACACCAGGTCACTATTGAGGAGGATTTCTAAAGAATTGTTGTCTTACTCAAGATGCTCAGCTGTTATTCCTCTATACTTAACCCCAATGTTAATCAGTCAAATGAGGAGGAGAGACCCTTTAAGAAGTCCCACATATTTAATATTTAGGGTGGCCTTGTTTTAAAAATTAAGAAAAATGTTCTCTTTGGAATACACATTATCAAAATGTGTACTCTCTGACATAATTTCAGCACTGTTGATACTCAAGTATGTGATGCATTGTAATATGAAGTGCAATCATGTGACCAGTGTGCCCTTTTAAAGTAAGGACTGTCTGACCCTTTTTGGAGACAAGAAAGAAAGAAATGGAAAGAAAGAAGGAAAAAAAGAATAAGTAAGGCTTTATATTCCTCCCTCATTTAAATGCCTGAAGCTTGTTTTTTGAACAGCAACTGACCTTTAGAAACTTTTATATTATATTATGAATTGTCATTAGAAATCATAAAACTGGGTTTCACTTTTGTTTTGTTTTTTCTTTCATTTTAGTCCAATAGAAGTTTTATGGACATTCCCAGGTCTTTAACCTAATAACATTTCATATTTAGCAGAAGATAAAACACATGAAAGTCACATTGTCATTTTTTATTCATAATTTTCACAACCATGAGGCACATATTCCCTCCAATATAATTTAATTTTTTTCTGTACAGTTGCCATATTCTTCTCATTGATCCCATCCCAAGCAGCTTGCCCCCCTTTTTTGCTTCAAAAATCACAGTTCATGGAAGCCTGTTATTTCAAACCAAACCATGTGATAACATTACCTTGAGAATGAAAGTGCGCTCTGGTGTCTGTATATGAAAGGTTCCCTCCTCTCCATGCAGTGGGTAACTGAACGTGGCACGAGACAGATCCACCTTACCCAGAGGATTGATATCCTGTGCCATGCGGTAGTAAAACAGCTGACAGCTCTTCTCCTCGTAGGCAAACCAGCGGGACTTCCAGGCTTTGAGAGGTCCACCCTGCTTGTTGAGGTAGCCACATAGTTTAGGGCTGGACTGAGTGGGTGTCCTTCTGAAGGTGGCAGAGGTCCCATCAGGCTGAGCAGCATGGATATTGGTGTCCAATTTATCATGTGACCCATCTGACCCCCCCAAACTCTGTTGTTGGGGCTCCTCAGTGCCGACGCACTCATCTGCTAGAGATTTGTGCATGTCTGGTGGAGGTGGAGTGCTGGAGCTTTCCTTGGTCTCCATCTGGTTATCTCAACAAAGAGAATAAGTGACATCAGGAAAAAATGTTCTCCAAGTAATTAGATTATGTCCATCAGCATAGCTTCAGTAAAATATATGTATACTATACTATTACTAATACACTAAATGAACAACTATCAATATTAGGGTAAGATGGTGGAAGATGCTTAAGAACAATGTGTATGTATTATAAAAATTAAACATATTTAAATAAAATCTTAGTATGTGCAGGATGTTGATATATCAGGCAATATTTTATATATATATATATATATATATATATATATATATATATATATATATATATATCATTAATGTTACATACTAAATCAGCTATTCTAATTAAAAAAATTGTGATTTGACAATTTAGTTAAATAAGTGAATAGCTAATGAGAGACAAAGCAGAATCCCAGTAAAAGAGATTCATTTGAAAGTTAACTTGATTCTATGATATATATGTTTAACTGCCAATATTTTAATTGAAGATATGTCATAATAGCGACACTGAATTCATATTGAATGATTTAACTCAATTAGCCTATAGGTTTTAATTATTTTCAAAAATGTCTGAAATGATTTACATCTAAGCATGGAATTTAATAATAACCCCATTAATTACACAATCTTTTTACTTCAAAATAAAAACAATATCTTACTCCACAAATAAAAAAAAAAAAAAAAAACATTAATGTGTTCAAGAATCACCCCATTAATAAACAGACACCAAAAAACTTTGATTTTCAACATAATACAATGTCACAGATCACTATTTTCCAGAGACACAAAATTAGAGCAATTAACCTTAAAATTATTTGGACTAACTAAATCTTACAAATTTTTATATATATATGGTCAAGAGAAAAATATTAAGGTCATCTTGGGACATCTTACCCCATGTTATCCTACTTAGAAATAAAAAAAATAAAAAATGGAGAACTATACATTGTATGGCATGCAAATACCACTTTCAAACGCATTGCACAGTACACAGCTAGGCTATCTCAGCTAGGCTATGTCAGTTTCCAGAAAGGTTTCACAATTAAATATCACCAGCATTTACATACAACTCCAGTTAATTCTTTAAAGTAAACTTTATTAATAATTCATTAACAAACAAACATTACACTTTATGTCAGTACACCATATGTTCAAATAGAAAATATAGTTTCAAACTGTAAGCTGCATGGCATTTCAAATTATTTTAATGAACATTAATGGACTGTTAAACATTATATAATGTAAGTTAATGTTATTAATGAAACTCTAACCATTCTCTGTATTTTAAAGTCATTTAGACAACACCTGGTAGTCACACGCGCGCACTGTTCGCGGTGTCAGTTGTGATAAATAAACTGAAACAAAACACACTATTTACACAAAAGCAGTTGATAATAATCACATACCTTTCTTTAAAAAGCTTAAAGATTCTTTAGTCCATGTGTTTGTTCAGGGCGCGTCTATACTGTATGGAACTATCGATAAACAACTCGCACACTGCTACACTTCCTTCATGAATGATTCATATTTTTCACAGAGTCCCAGCAGTAAGGAAATCAGGAAATGTCACATCAGGAATATTTAAATTTTGGGTAGTACTGCGGACGTCTTTAGGCAGGCGTGTCATGAATGTAATCTTCATAGACTGTTTTGAAACGCTGCTCGTTTCAAATGTATGTGCATACCATTTATCTATTTATATTTGCGTCTTGACTGACTGTATGACAGTTTTGTCAATAAACACATGCAATAAATTGCATGTTGAAATGTTTCCAGCCAAAAATAAATAAACAAATAAATGAATTTTAGTATTGTTTATAAAGAAAATGCAAACTGTATTATTTACTAAGATTATTCATGGCTTCAACAAACTGACCTAAGAGATTATTACACCCTTATTTTATAGCACTAAATCGAAAAAAAGTGCCTATAGGTCTTTGCTTCTTTAGCGTTTTGGGGAATGTGGTTCCAAATCGCCGGCTTATTATTTTAACCGATTCTTTGAAGAATCCAGTTCAAAAGAACCGATTCACGGAAATGAATCTGACGTCCCGATTGTTTCCTCCACGACGGTAGAGTGCGCATCTGTTCATGTCACCACACAGCGCCACTTTTTCTACGATGTCAGAGGCTGCACTGACAACATCGTGCTTGTGTTGTGAATGGATATCCTGCACATGATAATTTACCTAATATAGAAAGGAATACAAACACAACAAGGTAAGTGAAACTGATCGTTTTGTTTCTATATATGAAAAACAGCAGCGTTTGCTGCGTAACATACTTGTTTTAGACATTGACTGTCTTGATTTTGTGCCATAAGAAAGACAGACTGAAAGTCAGCGTTTACTTACCATTTTATAGTCCTATAAATTATTCTCGTATTGAAATATGTTATTTACTGGATAAAGAAGAACTTGTTATTTATTTAAACAGATCTATTTTATCCAGTTTGATAGCACTTTATTGAGAAATTGCAACCATGTGTTGTATTTGCACTATGGCAATAACTTGTTTTTTTATACATGTATCATGTGTTTGTTTTTCTCGAGTTAACTTGTAAATACCATGATACATGAATTTAGTAATCACTTAATACCATACTATGACATACACTACCATTTAAAAGTTTGGACAAACTTTATTTTTTTAGTAAAGGGAAGTGATCAACAATCTCTAGCATTAATTGGTATCTGTTTAAAAAAGCATACCAGGATGCACGTCATGAAGTTGAGGTGGATACAATGCCTTTGCCACTATGTCACGCATGCTAGAATATTTCTTGTAATCAAATCAGTCAGTACAAAATTCAAAAACTGCACAGTTGTTTCAGATCTCATCTTGATGAAAGCATCCACCCAAAATGAGAAACCTCAATCTGCTGCAGCGCTTCAGATGTGTGGATCTTCCAATCCCGGGATCCCCACAGTGTTTCTCCATCAGAAGTGAGGCTGGAACAGTGCTGGTGGCCTCCGAACTTGCCATCACAGAGTACGACCCACGGAGTGGAGAGGTATTTCTAGATTAAAATTAAAGGGTTAGTTCACCCAAAAATAAAAAAATATGAGAGATTTCTGTCCAGCTATGCAACTACCACTTTGATGCTCCAAAAAGTCTGTTTGTGTTCGCTGATCAATGTTTGTACCTTAATTAAAGCCTACATTAAATCTGTTTATCATATAAAGCAATTGTGTCTCTTCAGAAAATTTGGTCTAAACTGCTCAATACATATGGATTAGTTCTACAATCTCTTTATGAGCTTTTTGGAGCGTCAAAGTGGTAGTTGCGTAGCTATCGATGGAGGGACATAAATCGTTTTGATTTTATTAAAAATATCTTCATTTGTGTTCTGAAGTTGAACGAAAGTCTTACGTGTTTGAAACAACATGAGGGTGAGTAAATGATGACAGAATTTTCATATTTGGGTGAACTAGCCCTTTAAGTTTCCATATGGGTTCAAACCCCAGAAGACTGACAGACTTAAAGTGTCTAGTCCAAATAGCTATACATTAATCTTACTGTATAATGTGCTTTCATAGGTTTATAAAGAGGTTTCACTGACGACAGATGACTATCTCCCAGAGGATGGTAGTGGACTTGTAGTGGCGATACAAGATCTGCCAGATCAGGAGTCAGTGTGTGTGGCCACTGCCAGTGGTGATGTCATTCTCTACAACCTCAACACCAGTCAGGTGATCATTCATTTGATCTAAATGCTCTTACATTTAAAATGATTTTATAAAACATGCTCTTACTGTGCTTTATTAATTTCTGTCTCACAGTTGGAGTGTGTTGGCAGTGTGGACAGTGGTCTAACCGGAATGACTTGGAGCCCAGACCAAGAGTTGGTAACTCTGACCACAGGTCTGTATCTCTAGCAATGTTAACTATGGTTTTATTTAACTGTAATAACCCTACCTCTCATCATATTTCTGTGCAACTCAATTAGTTCTGTTTAGAAGTGCATAATAATGACATTTTGCATTGTGTCCATTTGTGTCTAATATGGCATATCAGGTCAGGAGACCATTATCATGATGACCAAGGATTTTGAGCCAATAACTGAGGTTGCAATCAATCAGGATGACTTTGGCGAAGGTATAGCTAATAAAAGTTTTTATTTAATGCTTTCATGCAGGTGACTTGTGTTCACTGCATATGAGCAGATATAGTGCCTGATTGGTGATTTTGCTTCTGTGCATCAGATAAGTTCATCACAGTTGGTTGGGGGAAGAAGGAGACTCAGTTTCATGGCTCTGAAGGCAAGCAGGCCGCCCAGCGCAAAGCGGCAGTAAGTTTTTGTTGTGTTTAGTATTGTTCTGTTTTCCCAAACAAACCCACTGCACCCAGCAAGTATGATACTGAGCTGAGGATCATCAAGAGACCATTGGCATTTCGACCTGTTTTGACTATGATCCTTCTCACCTAGTTCTGATCCACTTTCACAGGAAGTGCAGCCTGCCCTGCCGTGGGACGACAGGAAGCCAAGAATCACTTGGCGTGGCGATGGGCAGTTCTTTGCCGTCAGTGCTGTTTGTCCGAATACTGGTGAGAATTTCCCTTTTTACTGTTGTTGTTACATGGAAAATGTTTGTGACTGTTCAAATATAGCTGCATTTTTGTTTCAGGTGCTCGAAAGGTTCGCATCTGGAACCGAGAATGTGTCCTGCAGGCCACCAGCGAGGTTGTTAACGGTCTGGAACACCCGCTCTGCTGGAAGTAAGATATTCTGAATGTCTTTTAATTTTATTAAAATTTAAACCATTTAGGGAAAGTGAAATTATGCCATTTCCCACACTTATACCTGTTACTTCATTATCAGTCATTGTCAATTAAAATTAAAGTTCACCCATTAATTACTGTCATTAATTACTCACCTTCATGTTGCTCCAAACCCGTAAGACCTGCGTTCATCTTCGGAACATAAATTAAGATATTTTTGATGAAATACGTAAACTCTCTGGCCTCCGATAGACTGCAACACAACATTCAAGGCCCAGAAAGGTAGTAAAGACATTGTTTAAAATAGTCCACGTGACTACAGTGGTTCAACCGTAATGTTATGAAGCTACGAGAATACTTTTTGTGCTCAAAAATAAACAAAAATAACAAATTTCTTCTCTCCCATATCAGTCTCCTACGGTGATCATGTAGTACACACGATGCAGCGCTTCTGTGTTCTACGTCAGAACGCCGACTCATTATTGGCCAGCTCCTGTGTCTGCATTACACGCATGCATCATGCTGCTCACTTGAACAGCGTCGGCCAAGTTCTGAGTCAGCGTTCTGACGTAGAACACGGAAGCGCTGCACTGTGTGTACTATGTGATCAGCGTAGAAGACTGACATGGGAAAGAAGAAATTGTTGAATAAAGTCATTATTTTTGTGTGTTTTTTGAGCACAAAAAGCAAAGCATTCCTGGCGCTTCATAACATTGTGGTTGAACCACTGTAGTCACATGGACTATTTTAACAATGTCTTTTAATACCTTTCTGGGCCTTGAAAGTGGTCATTGTGTTGCAGTCTATCGGAGGCCAGATAGCTTTAGATAGCTAGATAGATTTCATCAAAAAGATCTTAATTTGTGTTCCGAAGATGAATCCAGGTCTTACGGGTTTAGAGCAAAATGGGAGTGAGTAATTAATGACAGAATTTTCATTTTTGGATGAACTATTAAAGTGCTGTTAGTTCTAAAGTGTAGTTTTCTTGTAGACCCTCTGGCAGCCTGATCGCTTCCACACAGCGGCACCCTAACAAACACAGTGTGGTGTTTATGGAAAAGAATGGACTGTTGCATGGAGATTTTACTCTGCCTTTTGGAAAGGACCAGGTCAAGGTAGATATTAACTCCTCTATATATGATTTTTGTAAATCATGAGGAATAAATATAAAAATGGTTTGTGTGTTTTTCAGGTGAAGGAGCTGCTGTGGAACAGTGACTCTACTGTACTGGGTGTTTGGATGGAGGACTTGAAGCCTGGAGAGAATGCTCCAAACACATACAGTATGATGCAAATCAAACTGTTTTGCATATTCAGTGATGGGGCCAATAATAATTAATGGTGCTGATTATGGCTGCATGATTAAAACTGAAATCGCTTAGTGCGATTATCACATCACAAAGGCTGATTTAATTAAATAAATATATGCGCTGTATGTTTCAGGGTGTTTTTACATGTTAGTCATTATTTGCCAGTGTTTTCATTGTCTCACATCGTCACTTTTGAGTCACTTTAACATGCATTTTGGAAAGCAACATGTTCCCATATCATCATAATATCATCTTCCCATATTTGTAATGAGAAGAACTTCAGACATCCATAAATATTAGTTTTGTAATGTAATATAAAAGTATTATTATTAAATTATTTTTGTAAATACCTGTTTTTTTTTTATTTTACAGTGGAATATTACACTAGTGTTTTCTTGTTATATTTCTTATTTTGTTTTTATTTACTGTTTTTATATATTCACTAATAAAAATAATTATTGTTATTGTTAATATTATTTTTTTAATATTGTTTTATTATTAAATTGATATATATAATCACAAGATTTCGGACAAATTGTGCAGCCCTAAAAACAAGGGATACCTGGGATTTTTATTTTATTTTATTTTATTTTATTTTCGCAATCAAATTTTTTAAGGAAAATCGTACTTACATCCCCCCCCCCCCCAAAAAAAATCATTCAGCCCTTGTGATAATACTCATTATCAGGGTTAGGGCTTTGTTTTAAACCTCTGACCCATTTCTTTCACAGTTCAGCTGTGGACGGTTGGGAATTATCACTGGTATCTGAAGCAAAGTTTGCATTTCGGCAATGAGCCCCTCAGGGCTCCAGCATGTGTGTGTTGGGATCCGGAGAAGCCCTTGCGTCTCCACCTCCTGACTCGAGGATGGGCCAGCTACACCTACGACTGGGGCTGGAGCACTCAGCGCAGCCATGGCAATGATTGCCATGACAAAGCCAATGTGGCAGTCATTGATGGAGGTAGGCATGGCCATTGTCCAACTTTTGAATAATTGGCGAATCTCTGAAATATTGTAAACAATGCACTATTTCTCATTTGTTTAGTAAACAAGACATTTTAGTAAAGTCTAACAATTGATGATTGAAGTGAATGATTTTAGTGTTTAACATGTTTTGCAGATAAAATTCTTGTGACAACATTCCGCCAGTGTGTGATCCCTCCACCTATGTGTGCATTTGAACTTCAACTTCCTGTTCCTGTCAACTTGGTCACCTTCCATTCTCAAGCCCAGAGGACCAATGAGCTTGCAGCTCTCACAGCCGATGGGCATATTTATGTATACGGTGAAGGTGAGTCACACTCGAATTTGAAACTTATATCTGAATTTGAAACTTCAATATCATGTTGTTATGTAGGATTTCCCACTTGTATTTGTACAGGTGGTGGAGTTGAAAATGGAGGTGTACCCAGAGTTCCTGGCTTTAAAGTCATCTCCGCGCCATTAGTTCTAAGAAAGACATACAGGTACTGGATAATTTTGAGTTTCCTTCAAAAATAATTCTAATATGATGCTTTGATGCTTAAGAAACATTTCTTCTAATTATCAATGTTAAAAAGCAATTTTCCTGCTAAATGTTTTTGTGAAAACTAATTATATTTTTTTCATTCTTTCATTCATTTTTTTTTCATTTCTGAATAGAAAGTTCAAAAGAACTGTCGCTTTTGATCTGTAAGGCATTCTTTGTTGAATAAAAGTATTTATTTCTTAAAAAAAGTTATGATATCAGACTTTTGAATAGTAGTGTACAATATATTGCATTTATTGTGTTTTAATGCAGTATATTGCAATATATTGCATTTATTGTGTTTTAATTGTGTTTTAATAACAAATTTAAATGATTTAAGTGAAGGGCAAAACTATCAAATATTTTATGTGCTTGAGTACTATGGATTATTTTTTTGCTAATTTCTTTGCAGCCTTTCAGTCAGGCAAGCAGATTTATTGAGCACTACTGTGTAACATGCAGCCTGTATTCAGTGTACTGATGCAGAATTGCAGATGTGTATTACATTCAAAAACTCCCCACTACTGTGCCTTGTCTCTTATTATCATATTATGTAGCTCTTATTTTTAGTTCCTTTTTTTTAGCTCTTATTTAACTCTTTTTGTTTAGTCTGTTTAATATAATTTCATTATGTACAGTTTAGTTTTGTAGTTCTGTATCCAGTGTTTGTGTAGCACCATGGTCCTGGAGGAACTCTGTTTTGTTTCACTGTGTACAGGCTGTAATAGAGCTAAAATGATGATAAAGCTACTCTGACTCTCTGACTCTGACTGCAGGGTCGCCGTGGATCAGGGAGAACCTCTGACGCTGCGCTTGCTGCTGTGGCTGAGTGAAGATTTGTTTTTGGCTGTGGCCCACGTAGGAAGCTTGACACGCCTGTTGAAACTCACCCCATCAGACAGCCAGGACCCAAAGGACACGCTGGAGATCAGGTACTGCTGCTAAAATACCTAACTACTCTGGTCTTGTTCACATTTGTATTCAGTGTAGCTCACACAAAGACAGAGTGATCTGACAAGCAAAGACATGAGCTCAGGGGCTGAGAATTATTTAAACTTGTGAATTTTTTAAACTCTGTACTTTTTTGCAGTGCCTTTTCTTAAATTCGTGGTGTTGGATATTTCTCAGGTCAGAAGTTCCTGTGGATGGTCATGTGATCAGCTTATGCCACAGCCTCAGAAATGGCACTGTGGCCCTGCAACTTGAAGATGGACAGATCCGGAAACTTCTTATGGGTCAGTCAGTTCAATAATTATGAAAGGAACTGCAATTGGCTACTACACAATTTATGTTTAATCACTTGTCTTTTGTTTTTATTTTTAATGTAATTTGAAAATGAATAATTTAATGACACATATAAAGACTATTAATGCTAGAATATTCCATATAGAATCTTCAGAGCTCAGTCTAACTGAATGGAAGGATTCTACTGGCAATACCATCAACTTTCCCCGGCCTTGTGTTCAGACGGCACTGTGTTCCCTCAATGGAGAAGTAAATATATATTCTCCAGCCAGAACTGACTTTTCAATCATGCTTTGTCCTTAAATTACCATAAATGCTTCAAATTAATTTGTCTTTTAATAGGAATATTTGATAGGCCTCACTGAGAGATCACACCTCTACATCGGTGACTCACTGGTAGGTGTAAGGGTGGGGACACACAAAACCGACGCCAAAGAACTACGCCTGCGTTTAAAGGAGATAATTCTCTATTATGCAGATATGTTCGTCATTCATAAATGGAAAGTGAAACTAAGACTGTAGGTATGCAAACCATAAACAAAGCAATGCTTGCTTAACTTTTTGAATATCAATAATGCTGATCACATTCTTTATTCCACTCCTCTCATGTTACTATGAAAATATTTGCGCAGTGGAATGCTCAGGTAAGATGACGTAAAATTAGAACAGCCTTCTGTCTGTGCCGTCATGACTTCTTTGCTCGCTTTTCACTTTTGCTCTTATTCTTGTGCACTGACCCGATCTCTAAACTGAATAGCCAATCAGAGTTCTCTCTTACTGACTGCCTGACACAGATTCTACATGCTGAATCAGCCAAAAAACAGATGGCGTCCGACTAGAGCTAACGGTTCTAACGACAACGACAATTGCCGTCGGCTTAGTGTGTCCCTGGCTTTAGGATCCCAAAAAATGATTACAAGAATATAAATTGCATTACATTTCTTGTGTTGGTGACAAAATCTTGGCTGTTAATCTCATCAGAGTTTCACTTCCACAGGTGGCTTCCAATATCTCCTCATTTGTAGTTTATGACGACTTCCTCCTGCTCACTACACACTCTCATATGTGCCACTGTCTCAACCTAAGTATGCTTTCTGTTAAAGGTACATGTGAACACATCAAAGACAAAAAATATGTAAATATATTAATATATATTATAATAATATATAATATAGTGTTATATAATATAACACTACTGTTTAAAGTTTGGGGTTTGGTAAGATTTTTGTTTTGAAAGAAGTCTCTTATGCTTACCAAGGCTGCATTTATTTGATGGAAAATGCAGTAAAAACAGTAATATTGCAAAATAGTATTACAGTTTAAAATGTTTTTTTTTTTTAGTATATATTGTAAAATGTAATTTATTCCTGTGAAATATTTATTATTTTATTATTATTAATGATGAAAGCATTTGTGCTGCTTAATATTTTAGTGGAAACTGTGATACATTTTTCTTTTCATGATACTTTGATGAATAGAAAGTTCATTTGTTTTGAAATACAAATGTTTTGTAGCATTATAATAACTGTCTGTACTTTCACTTTTGATCAGTTTAATGCATCCTTGCTGAATTATAGTATTAAGTTCTTTAAAAAAAAAATCATACTGACCCCAAACTTTTGAACAGTGTTTTATACAAATGTAGGGATAAATTAATGTAATTATGCATGCATGATGTTATTGGTGTCCCTGCATAGGTCTGCAGTCAGCTCTGAGCTCAGATGCCAATCAGAATGATGAGACTGTAAGAAAGGTGGAACGAGGCTCTCGTATCGTTTCTGTGGTTCCCCAGGACACCAGACTCATACTGCAGGTGAACAAAGTGATTTTTTTCCACAATGTACAAGTAGTTATGTAATTATTTTTCTAGGAAAAAAATATCATGGGATCTGAGCCACATTTAAGGATCAGATTGTTATAGATACTTTGGTGGTGGGATCTTTTGAGCAGTAAGCAAATACCCTAGCAACTGCATTGCTAAAAACTGATAACACCTAGAAACCGTACAGCAGCATCCTGGCATTGTGGTGTCAAGTTTTCGTGGGCAAGCACTATTCACATTTTCTCCAATAAAAAGTCTATTTGTATTGTATATGTATGGTTGTAGGTGGATGCATGTCTGTTTTTGGTTATTTTGGAATTTTTTGTGGTGTGTTTTTAAATATTTTTGTTGTTGTTGTGTGTTAGATGCCACGAGGGAACCTGGAAACCATTCATCATCGGGCTCTTGTACTTGCTCAGCTCAGAAAATGGCTTGATGGGTATTTTTACATTTAAAAAAATTAAATTTCTACATCAAAAAATGTATTTTATTCATAATGTATTGTATTAACATTTTAAAATTGTACATATATTATTTTAAATTTGTTGAAAAAAAAAAAAAAAATTAGGAACTGAATTTAAGTGAACCTGGTTTGAATTCATTTGAATCATTTTAATGTTTTGTTTGTTTCAGTCTCAGATTTAAAGATGCTTTCGAGTGCATGAGGAAGCTGAGGATCAACCTCAACCTCATTTATGACCACAATCCCTCTGTGAGTGACCTCACTCTGATGTCATTTCCTTTTACAGTAACATCATAATGCATTCTTCTACACATGTGGTATTTAAATGGCGGACCACGGTCTGGTTCTAATCCCTGGTTTGTTTCCATCCAGATCATTGGACATAATTGCGCAATTTTAATGTTTCAGCAGTTTAAAATGAGCAGCACGTCACAACAACAGAGCTGTTCACACCACAAGCACTCAGGGCCATTCATGGTGATGATCTTTCGGCGCTACATCATCTAATATCTAATATTTTTATCCAAATGAAATCCAAATTTTATCCTTCATTCAATCCTTTTCCCCTCTGTGCACGTTGATTCTCTCTAAAGATGTAAAGCGCTACATGATGATGCACTTATTTTAACAACTTGGTGAGCAGCAAAATAGACACTTCAGCTAAAACTCTGCAGAAAACAAGAATGCAGCAAATACAGTTATTTTTATACTACTAACGTTTAACTAAACCTGGTTTGTGACAAGTTAATGCATGGTGCCTTTAGACCTTTTTTTCTCCCCATACATTTAGTAAGTTTTTTTTTCTTCTTTTTTTCAGTAGGAAAGGTGTCATTTAAGCGGCTACTAAAGTAATAATTAACAATTTTTACAAAAACCAACTTTAGCTCGATAATAACTTTCCTATTGTCACTGTGAAACTGCTTTGAAACAATATGTATTGTGAAAAGAGCTATATAAATGAAGATGACTTGACTGACTTCACTATTAATAATGAGCATATTAAGTGCATTTCATAATAAACAGTGTTATAATTTTGAAAATTATTTAGAGATGCAAGGGAAGACAAAAAACTTTCTTTTCTGCTCATGATGAGAGTTTTGATTATTAGACTATGTACAATTTTTTGTTTTTAGAAGCCTGGCTTATTTCTTTAGCAGACTATAAAAATGGTCCATACATTTATGGAGGTAAACCCTGCACCCCCAGTATGTTTTCTCAATCCCAAGGCCTTCTATTTGCCATAAATGTAGGTGTCTAAAAAAAGAAAAGAAAAAAAAATAGCCTGATTAAACATCTGATTTAACCCTTTTTATATTCATATCCAGTTAGGATAAATATTTACTTTTTTTTTTTGGTAAATATTGGTAAAAATTCTTAGACCACTGCTTTGGCTCTCGGGACCCAAGATTCTCATATTTGATGATTATTTTGAGTGCTTAGGGTTTTTTCTTTTACAAAGTACTACAGCTGCCCCGATGGAAGTGTATAACTGTTCCAAAAAAGTATTGTCCGGGCCTCTGCTAGGAAGGAAATATAGATATTTGCATTTCCTTTCAGAGAATACTACTAAATCGGACTTATGACCTGTAATGTTTCCTGAATCATAATCATGCACTGTTCGATGTTGGCCAGAGGAGAACTGGCCTCCCGACTGAGCCTGGTTTCTCCCAAGGTTTTTTTCTCCATTCTTATCATTGTTTTGTCATCTGATGTCACCTGATAGAGTTTGGGTTCCTTGCCACTGTCGCCTTTGGCTTGCTTAGTTGGGGACACTTGATATTCAACAATGTTTTTGATCTGCCTGCATTGACACCATTGTATGCGAACAGACCTGAGCTGGACGATGACATTCCTGTTTTCTCCAGTGCTGATATATAGATAAATGAACTAATTATTGATTTTTCAACCTAATGAATCAACACTGAATTCACTTAAGCTGGACAAAATTATTCACGAGTTATCACTGTAAAGCTGCTTTGACACAATCTGCATTGTAAAAAGCGCTATATAAATAAAGGTAACTTAAATGAATAACACCACTGCCCTCCACCTTAATCCCATGATTCCTCTCACAGGTGTTTCTTGACAACATTGAGATGTTCCTGAAACAGATTGACTCCATCAACCACATCAACCTGTTTCTCACTGAACTCAAGTAAGTCTTCAATACAAAAGCATTGATTACATTTCTTTTGGTGTTGTTTTCATGACTTATCTATTCATTTAAATAATTTGTCATTCTTAGAGAGGAAGACACCACCACAACAATGTACCCAAGTCCTTCACGCTCAGACTCCAGTTCTGCTTCAGGTAAAGGAGGAAAGAAGGTGGACACCGTCTGTGATGCTTTGCGGTCCACAATGGAGACTCTCGACCCACAGAAGTCAGTTCCTCTGTTATAAATGTTACATATGTTTTTATAAATTTCAGGAAGTATAGTATAGCCTTTTTACTGCCTTTTTTGATTCCAAATAAGATTAGATTACATTTCACACGCAGTGCATGCCAAGCCCTGTTCTTCCTCTGAGATGCTTTAATCTCTTCACAGATTTTGTTTATGTATTCTTACATCACACGTGAAAAAAACTGCACCAGAACTGGAAATCGCTCTACAGAAGGTCCATGAGTTGCGAGGTGAGCCTCAGTTCACTCAAGCCCACTAAACAAACATGTTTGATTATGTGTCTGTTACATCTGTGTGCTTTTGCGGTTAGTGAACCCACCCAGTGGCTCCAACAGCGTGAATGCAGAGGAAGCTCTAAAGTATCTTCTTTTCCTCGTCAATGTGAACGAGCTGTATGAGCACTCCCTCGGCACCTATGATTTTGACCTTGTGCTCATGGTGGCTGAAAAATCTCAGAAGGTCAGTCAAAAGATACCCACTCTGAAACTGTTAGTATATATTATATTATATCATCATGTTAGATTTTTATTATATTATAAAATGAACAAATGCAATTCTTTAAATACATAATGAATAAAATTCACCTTTTCACACATAAGCAACCATGTCAAATATTTGTATTATTATATTAAGTATTTATAAGCAGCCATTTCACATTTGAACTTTGTGTTAAGTTATATTATAATATTAACAAATACCATTCAGTAAATACATAATGAATACAATTTCACATTTGATATTTATATTATATTATAGTATATATTAACACATAATGAGTAAAATTCACTTTTCACATAAGCAGCCATTTCACAAATTTGTATTATATTAAATTGCATTATTTTATATTATAAAACAAACTGATACAGTTTAATAAATAATTAATCAAATGCATAATTTCACATATAAGCAGTCATTTCACATATTTGTATTTCTACAATGTATAATTTTATTTTATATTACATTATTTTATATTATAAAATGAATGTACAACACATTAAAAATAGAAATTGGGCATTAGCTGACTGACATTGTTTCATAACACACTATAACAGGCAGTTCCAGAGTAATCCACTTTTTTGATAATGAGATTGATCTAGTTTAAGTACACGTCTGTTGTGGTTTGTCACTGTTTCTTCTCAAACATGTAGGACCCTAAAGAGTACCTGCCCTTCCTGAACATGCTGAAAACCCTGGAGCCAAACTACCAGCGCTACACTATCGATAAACACCTCAAAAGATACAGGAAGGCCTTACATCACCTCAGCAAGTGTGGTAAGGGCCTTGTAGGATGTGCCAAGTGAATACAACACCAAAAATCTTCTGTTGTCTCCCTGTTTAGTTCTCTTGTTCTACCTCATGTTTTCCAGGTGAAGAACACTTCACAGAGTTGTTAAACTTGGTGAAGGATCAGAAACTGTACAGTGATGCTCTTGAGCTCTATCCTTCAGACAGTGAGCAATACAAGGCAAGTTTTATAGATGGTCCATATTTTTATTTGTAATATTTGTAAAATTTTTCACTGAAATCCGTTCGTGTATATATGTATATTTTTATACCATGGTCTGTCTGAATACTTTATTCTGATTGGTTGGAAGGGTTGCATGGTATACCGGTACTATGTTAGTTTCGCGATACTAAAGCTTCACAATACTGGCGATGCCACTGTATTTTTTTTAAATGGTGGTATCTGTATCAATACGGTAGTACTGTAAGTAATGTTGTATATGCAGCAGGTACACTATTTAAAATGTTCAATTGATCATGTATGTATGCAAGAACATTTACAAGAGAGTCTTTTTGAGTGCCGCTACCTTTCTGCAATCAGCACGATTGCAAATGTGATTGATTTAATACATCAGTTGAATAAACAATTTGTTATGAAATGACTGTTTAGACACAACATTGTCAATATTGATGTTTTCACTCTATTTCACCAACGAAAATGGTTCTAAAGAAAAAAGTAGAACTGTTGCACTTCTCTGAGCAGCTGTGTTTTGTTTAGTTTCTGAATTAATCTGTGTTTTCGAACAAATCGAGCGAATCAGTGATTCACTGAGCCATTCATAAAAACAGTCACTTGCTTTATTCCTGAATAAATCAGCCGTTTTGATTGAATCGTTTGAATGAATGATTCAGTTAATCATTAAGACTTGCTGCCACTTACTAGCGGTTTTAGTTTCCCATTTAAATGCAGTCCTAATATTTCATTTTTTCCAACATTTCATATTTCTATATTCAGGGTTTTATTTAAAATAATCTCATTACATTATTTATGCAATTGTATTTGCAGTGTAAATGCATTCATTTGTACAACACCTGGTTATTCATTCTTATTTATAAAGTATTGTTTTCATTTACATTTTGGTTAATTTTGTAGATTTGATTTGTGAATTATTGCAATACTGCATGGTATTTTGATACTACTTGGTATCGTGATGCTTCATCTGGTATATTATTGTAAGATATGATTATGGTATAGTGACAACCCTAGTTCCAAGTCAGTTTAATCACCATGCTGCTTTTATTGAAGCGCACACACACATACATCACGCGCTCACAGAAATCGGAGATCGCACTGCTGCACAGACAGAATCAGGAGCACTGAAACCTGTCAACACTGCCCTGTGACTTTTATTAATAAATTAACTTTAAATAGCAACGCTGACATAATCTTGACCCCTATGATGTCATCAGACCCTTAGCGTGGCCTATGGAGAGCATCTAGTTGAGCAGCAGCAGGCGGAGCAGGCAGGACTGTTACTATGGAGATGTGGAGAGATGGCCCGTGCCTTGCAGGCCTTCGTCAGCTGTACAAGCTGGAGACATGCCCTCGCCGTGGCAACACACATCCCATTGCCACCAGAACAGCTGGCACTGCTCGCCCGAGACCTGGCAGGTAGACATTTCTGTTTTGTATCCATGTTTCTTACTGAGATTATGAATATCCGTAAGCCATCTTGTATGTCTAATGTTTTCAGAGAAACTTCTGGAGGCCAGAAGGCACAGAGAAGCCGCCCTGTGTTTGGAGCAGTATGCTAAGGTATATTTCATAGACATAGTCATTCTGTTCTCCATTGCTTCAAAAAATACTCTGCAAGAATGTTGTCTGCTTTGCTAATGTCTGTTTGTTGTCAGGACTGTGAGGAAGCGATATCCGCTCTGATACAGGGAGCTGCATGGGATGAAGCACTGAGATTGGTGAGCCTGTTCTTTTATTTGTGTCCTTCTTTACCATTTATTATTATCAGGTTATAATGTTTATTATTGTTAGGTAAGTTAAGGTAAGTTTAGGTCTTTCCAAAAATGGACACTTGGAGACTCCAAAAAGACACCAAATAATCAAGTGATATAAGGAGACCGTACAGCGGTCTAACAGGACAGGTTTCACTCAGAACAAGCCTCGCCATGGTCGACCAAAGAAGTTGAGTGCACGTGCTCAGCGTCATATCCAGAGGTTGTGTTTGGGAAATATTTGAGTGCTTATGAGTGCTGCCAGCATTGCTGCAGAGGTTGAAGGGGTGGGGGGGTCAGCCTGTAGGTGCTCAGACCACACTGCATCAAATTGGTCTGCATGTCTGTCATCCCAGAAGGAAGCCTCTTCTAAAGATGATGCACAAGAAAGCCCGCAAACAGATTGCTGAAGACAAGCAGACTAAGGACATGGATTACTGGAACCATGTCCTGTGGTCTGATGAGACCAGATACATTTATTTGGTTCAGATGGTGTCAAGCGTGTGTGGCGGCAACCAGGTGAGGAGTACAAAGACAAGTGTGTCTTGCCTACAGTCAAGCATGGTGGTGGGAGTGTCATGGTCTGGGGCCACATGAGTGCTGCCGGCACTGGGGAGCTACAGTTCATTGAGGGAACCATGAATGCCAACATGTACTGTGATGACCACTGCCTTGCTAAAGAATGTCTCCAGACCTAAACCCTGTTGAGCATCTGTGGGGCATCCTTAAACGGAAGTTGGAGGAGCGCAAGTTCTCTAACATCCACCAGCTCCGTGATGTCGTCATGGAGGAGTGGAAGAGGACTCCAGTGGCAACCTGTGAAGCTCTGGTGAACTCCATGCCCAAGAGGGTTAAGGCAGTGCTGGAAAATAATGGTGGCCACACAAAATATTGACACTTTGGGCCCAATTTGGACATTTTCACTTAGGGGTGTACTCACTTTTGTGGCCAGCGGTTTAGACATTAATGGCTGTTTGCTGAGTTATTTTGAGGGGTGAGGGGTGTACTCACTTCTGTGAGATACAGTGTGTGTGTGTGTGTGTGTATATATATATATATATATATATAATATAATATATATTGTGTGTTCGTGTACCATAACTTCTTTTCTTTTTTATTTCAGATTTATTTGTACAACAGACAGGACATCATTGAGACAAATCTGAAGTCTGCTCTTTTAGATGGTAAATGATCACATCATATCATCACATCATTTAGCATTGACATGTTTATTTGGTATCATATTTTGTGCTGCATCTTAACTGTATACTTGGTTGCCTTTAGCTCACAGTAATCAGACGTCCTTCCTAGAGTCCCAGAAGGCTTTGTTCATCCGCCACAAAAACCGTCTTGCTGTGGTCCGAGAACTTAAAGCCAAGGCCAAACTTGAGCTATTTGGTAAACAGGAAGTTTTATTTATATCCTTTCATATAATTTGTTTTTCTGAAGATGTTAGAATATTAGATGTTTGATCTCACAGAATATTTTTTATGAGTTTTGATGTTAGTGTACATATATTTTGATGTATTCCTCAATCACATTAAATGTTCATCAGTACACTTGGTTTTAAACTATTTCCTGTTGCTCACTGACAGTCTCTTTCTGTTCTATTTCAGATGAAGATGGTGCTGACTGTGCGGATGCTGAACTCTACTCGGAGGCCAGCAGCGTCTTGACTGGCAGCCATCTTGGCTCAAAATACTCCCGCAGCAACTCTCGCATTTCATCGTGAGTGACATCACTGCAACCACAAATACGGAAACACTGTGGTTCACTTAAATCAGTGGTCTCAAATTCACCTCCTGGAGGACCACTGCCCTGTAGAGTTCATCTCCAAACCTAATTAAACAAACCTGAACCAGTTAATCAAGGTCTTCAGGATTACTTGAAACTTCCAGACAGTTGTATTGGAGCTGGTTGAACAGTGGCCTCTAGGAGCAGAGTTTGAGACCACTGATTGAAATGTTTCAACAGCTGTCAGCAACTCAAATGTCAAGCCAAGTCTGATGTAGCAATTGAAATTTGTCTGCAGGAGGTCGTCTAAGAATCGGAGGAAAGCGGAGGGAAAGAAACACAGTCTGAAGGAGGGAAGTCCATTTGAGGACATCGCCCTCCTGAACGCACTTATTCAAATCATCACCATTGTTGATAAAATGAGAGGTCAGTAGGAAATATCAGTTTACATTTCCATTTTGCTATTAATTGTAATAATCCAGTGAGATTTTTGTATGCACAAGGAGTCTGACAACAGCAGGTACGCTCCACGAGGAGATCTGATCTCACCAGCATCGAGTCTATCTGAGATTACATGAAGAAACAGAAAAAACTGAGTCAAACTAAATCCAGAAGATCTGAGGCAACATATCCAAGACCCTTTAATAAACCTATACCTCCAAAGTAAAGAAGTACCTCTGTACCTCTGAAAAGTTTTAGGCACTTGTGTAAAAATGCTGTGAAGTGCTTGTTGACGTTGCCATAGTTCTTCTGGCTTTAGTCTGTCTGTTTTTTCTGTTTCTTCATGTAATCCCAGATGGACTCGATGGTGAGATCAGATTTCTTTGTGGAGCATACTGGCTGTCAGACACTCGCCAAGTGTCAAATGAGAGTAAAAATTGGCGTTGCTGAGTATATGAAATGGTGTCAATTGCCAGTTGGCCAGTCACATTTTTATGAATTCAAACAATGCAATGTTGTGAGAACATGAACATAAACAAATATGAATATTGCTCCGGACAGTTTACGGGCCAGTTCTGCAACATCACATGCATTCCAATTTAAATATTCAACCACAAGAAGACCCGAAAGGGACCACAATTATCATGCGCTGTGTGGGAAGTTTAAATATCTGAAGCGTGCCCAGAAAGCCGTGTCACAGACAGTGTCAGACAGCATCAGTAAATGTATGGATAACAGTTTAATGCTAAACGTGGCATAGTTTGTCTCAATGTAACTTCAGAGCTTTACAGAATTGACATGAATATGATCATTTTTCACAAGCTGTATTCTGTATGTTTGTGTACGTGATGTTTACTGATGCGTACTGATGATTGTTCTTGTCTGACCCTGCAGAGGAAGTTCACAGCCTGCTAAAAGCTCTGGTGCTCTTCCAGTTTGATGGTCTGGCCAACATCCTGCAGAGAGACTACAGTGACCTGCTGCAGCTCATGGAGACGGCCCTTCCGGAGATCTGGAGTGAGAACCTGCAACAGGGCCAAACTCCAGTGAGTCACACACACGCACAGGCTCTCGTTAAATGGTTTTAGCATTTTACAGCTTAGCTCAGTTTGTGTTTTTAATAGTGTGTATTGTTTGAATACAACATGTTTTGTTTATTGGAACTCTGATTTTCCTCAAAGAATGTAAAATTTTTGTATTTTCATTTATTTTTCAAACCTATTTACTATTTTGGTCAAAGTTACTTAATTTGTTTCTAATTAAGTATTACATTTTACATGCTTGTTTGTCTTAAAGCTCTCCAACCCTTAGAATTAGGTTCTAAAATGTATTTTCTTCTGTTTTATTTATTTGCAAAAGCCCATTTTTGCACTTGGCCGTTGTTAATTTTGCCTAAAATTAAATGTTATGACTGGCTAACCTCATCCCATGTGAAAAATAATAATAATAATAATAAAAATAGTAATAAGAACCATTAATTTGACATGAATTTTGAAAGCATAAAGTATGTACATTAAAATGTTTCTTCTCTCTCCAGCTCACAGGTCCTAACTCAACAGCCAATAGCATTATGGCATCATTTCAGCAACAGAGACCCGCTGTGCCTCAGAAAGGTAGAGTAACTGGAAACTTTCTGTGAGGATGTTTCATTCATGCCATCTGTTTTAAATCTACAATAATTCTGTTCACTCCTCAGACACAGAAGCCCTGACTGCTCCTAAGATGAGAAACACCATGAAGTGGAAACTCAGCATTCTCAAGTAGTTTGCGTATCTTTATGCTTTTTTTATTTTATTCAAATAAAATGTTTTATGGGATATTATGGAAGAATTAAAGATTATAAAATGTTTTTTTTTTTGTCTTGTGAGCTTCATTGGATAGCTGTAGTTATCATTTAGTATAATTATTTATTGTTTAAAATCAATTATATTTGGTCTTATTTTCAGAGCAGTATTTAAGAATCGGTGCAGTTGTGTTTTTTGGTAACACTCTAAGATCCAATTTTCACTATTAACTAGTTGCTTATTAGCGTGCATATTACTAGGATATTGGCTGTTTTTAGTACTTAAAAGCACATATTAATGCCCTATTCTGCATGACCTTGTTCTACATCCCATAATCCTACCCAATACCTAAACTTAACTACCTTACTATTATTAATCAGTAATTAGGAGTTTGAGGCAAAAGTTATAGTGAGAACTGGACCCTAATCTAAAGTGACCTGTTTTTTTTTTCTTTTTTTCTCATTAAGATAAATATAATTTTTAATTTCTTGTTAATAAGCCCATAATCCAAACTAACCAATGCTCTTCTTTCTGTCAGGTTAAAATAAACTTGATCAGTTTGTATGGATGGGGATATAACACTAATTTCTGCTATTAATACTTGCTTTAATCTAGGCCTGGCTTGAAATTTTTTCTGTAATCTTGAATGTATAATTGCTAATTTCATCCCTTAGAAATCCATCAGTATTGCTATCAATGATACTGGCCTTCATTCATAGCACTTAGCATAACATACCATTAAACAGTAACACTTCACATTAAGGTTTTATTAGTTATCTACGGTAGTCAAAATTTGAAGTGGATCAAAAAAGTTCATCAAAGTTGTCCTAAGAAGGATTTAGGACAACTCTGATGAAAGGTTTTGATCCACTTCAAATGTTGACTACTTTAGTTAACATGAACTAATAATGAACTGCATTTAATCTTTGTTAATTTCAACATTTACTAATACATTATTACAATCAAAAGTTGTATTTGTTAACATTAATGCACTGTGAATGAACAATGAATGACTATTTTTTTTTTATTAATTTAACTAACAAAGATTAATAAACACAGTAACAAATTATTGCTCATTGTTAGTTCATACATTAACAAATGAGACCTTATTGTAAAGTGTTACCCATTAAACAAATTGTATTAACAAATATTTAAATTGTTGTCTTTGTGGCATTTCAACATTAAAATTTGTAATCATAAAAGAATGTTTATGTTACTAGAGATTAATCAGATATTGGTTTGACTTTTAAAAAAAAAAAAGCTCTAGCTTTTCAACATGGAACAGATATAGTCAACTTGCAGTCATATGTTTTAATGGTGAGACAAAGGCAAAGAATGACAAGAAAAAACAATTGAAAATGATCTATTGTTGGATCAAAAGAACAAAACTTGTTACTATAAATTACAGATGCTTCCATTTGCTCCATTTTTACTCTGTAGAAAAAATGAAAAAGTTAATCACTGCACTTAAAAAAACAGGTATATACACAAAAAGGGCTAAAAAGTAGGCAACAATTTTATAATTGTATATTCCTGCCCGCCCCAACCAATCAGGATCCCCATATTGATGCCACATCTGTGTTGTTATGGCTTCCAGAGTTTGAGGAGCCCATCCTCACTGTATGTGGAGATTAAATTCTGGTGTGGGTGGTGGGCGATACCAATGACATCCTTCTCATGAACCTGTGAAGACACAGATCAAATAATCAGCATCTACAACTTCTTTTGTGCATGTTCAATATGAAAAACATTTTTGAAATAAATATTTTTGAAATTAAATATTTTTTTATACTTTATTTATTAAATTAATATTTTTTATTGGATGGAAGTAAAAAAAAATATTTTTGAAAAATATTTTGAAATATTTAAACAATGAAAATAAATGTTTGAATTAAATGAACTTTTTTTTAAATAAATCAATATTTTAAATAATTTAAATGAATAAATAAAATAAAAATTAATCAGTATTTTTTAAATAATTATTTTTAAAAAATAATTTTGTATCGATGGATGGAAGTAAAAAAAAAAAAAAAAATGTTTTAATTTATTTTTCTTTTTTGAATGAAGGGAAAGATGGACTGAAAGAGGGCTTACGGTCAGGGTTCTCTCTAGTTTGCCCGTGACTGTGCTGAAACAGTAAAGCACAAAGTCCTCTCCGACACAGTAGATCCACTCGCCACGTGGAGACAGAGTACAGCACACAAAATCACCTCCTTCTCTCTTACCAGAGCTGAAACTCCTCACAATCTGCAACAGAAAAACCATAAGGAGACTTCTCAGAGATTCATAATGCACAGACAGACACAAATAATTTCAATACTGTCATCTCGTTTCATTAGCATTAGTCTTGACATCCTCACCTGGCCTTGCATGTTCATGATTACAACAGTGTTGGATCGGTTACACACAACAAAATGCTCAGGGTTTTTGGGGAGCTGGATCACGTTGTTAACAGTGATGTCGGTTCCGGCAGAGGTGCCTAGAGACTTAAATGTGCTGGTGCATTCTGTGGTCTTCACGTTCCAGATCTGGGAGAAAGAAAATGCAAAGCCAGAAGTCAGATATTCAGCTTGAACATTTTATGAGCTCTTTACTTAAAACATTTTTGAAAAGATTTCACTAGTTAATAATTTTAACAACATTACCTTCACAGTTCCATCAGATGAGGCGCTAATGACATGATGCCCGTCAGGAGTGAGCGTGGCTTCATTTACAAATGAAGAATGACCTCTGAACTCCTTCAAACACTTGCCTGATTTTAACCCATGAATCCTGTTGAAAAACAAACAAGTTAATTTTGCTGTGGTTTTTGTGAAAGCTGAGGACAGTGCTAACAGACGCTCACCTGATAGTCTGGTCGAAGGAAGCAGAGAGAATCTGAGTGCTGTCTTTACTGAAGCTTAGGCAGGTGACGCCTTTACTGTGAGCACGCTCATACCGCCGCAAACACTGTCCGCTCTGAATCTTCCACACCTGGACAAACAATACAATCCATCAATAAATCCTTAAAAAAAAAAAAATCAATACATCAGCCTTCCTGTATAAATAAATTACATTTTATGCAGCAAATGTCATGTTTAGAAAAATGTTAATAAATTTGGTCAAGATCTTGTATTGACAATGCAAGAGTGAAGCTCTCTGTCAAGTCTACTCCAGCACATCCCAAAGACTTACAATGAATTTAAGGTTTGGACTCAGAAGTGCCAATTCATGTGTGAAAATGATTATTTATGCTCCCTCCCAACCATTCTTTCACAATTAGAACCTGATGAATCTTGACATTGTTGTATGTCTCTGAGCAACACAGAGCGATGCTTTGTTTCTGAATGAATCTGCATTTTGAGTGAATCAATCAGGTGAACCAATGATTCAATGGCCCATTCGTAAAGAGAGCCATTTCCTTCATTCATGAATGAATGAACCATTTGAACAAATCGAATGAATGGATGAATGACTCATTTAGACATTTACTGCCACCTACTGGCAGTTTTAGTTTCTTATTTAGAGTTTTATATTTTCATATTAATACTGGAATCATTTACTCACCCTCATGGCCATTGAAGCCTAAAAGTTTATTTGATTCAACAGAATTTATTACAGTTTTTTTTTCTAAAGCAATTTGTGTGTAATGTCTAGTTGATTATATATATAAAAATAATACAATTTTGTTTGAATTTTGATTCTGTTTGAATGCCAGTGCTTATGAAAATCAGATTACTTTTTTCAAGTAAACTACTAAAGTTAAATATCGGAGTTACTTTTTCAAATAAGTAACCCAAGTTACTTTGTTGTCCCAAAGGAAAGTCCATTGATCATCAAGCTTCACTCTCTGCAATGAAGGCATCACCATCTTTGCCAAAATGGCTTGATACTTCAAAGAATTCATGATGTCCTTCATACAGTCAAGATTTCTACTTCCTGACAAAGAACCCCCATAACAAGACTGAACCACCTCCATGTTTCACAATGGAGATGGTGTTCTTCTGCTCATAAGCTGTGCCTTTTTTGCACCAGCCGTACCACTGATCCATGGGTCCAAAATGTTCCAATTTGGTCACATCCCTCCATAAAACATTCTTCCACAACTCCACAGGTATATCCAAATGAATTTAAGCATATTTAAGCCTTTTATGTTCTTCTTGGTCAGAGACTGAAGCTTGATGATCAATGGACTTTCCTGCAGGACACCCATCCCCCAAAGTATACATCAAAATCCACTTGAGCTTTGTTCAGTCGTAGAATGTTCTTGAGTGGCCTGTACAGGCTTTAGATTGAAATAACATGGAAACCAAAGACTAACAGTGATCTGGAAGCTTTTTCAAGCGAGGAATGGGCCTAGATTTCAGTAGAGAGGTAACAGAAGCTTCTAAGCACTTACAAGCAGCATTTATTAAAGGTTAGAAAGAATAAAAGATTCTGCACAAAATTTGACTTTTGAAGGGTTGAATAATTTTGTACACATATGTTCAGAGCCAGTTTGATTTTTTTTTTCATTTTTCATCAACTTAACCTTCTCGGAATCACTCAAATGTTTTGTAACTAAATGTTAATAAACTAAAAATAGTTTACTGATGCCTTTGATGAATTGTTTTCATAAAATTTTGTTCTCAGCAGCAAAATGTCTTGCAGGTTAAGAGGGTTGAATAATTTTGATTGCAACTGTAAATATAACATTATATTCATTTCAATATTTGATAAAAAAAAAAAAAATTGTTTCTGGTAAAACATTTTTAAAAAACATCCATTAAAAGAACTTTGTGTAAAAACACTGCATAGTGACATTCAAAGCCACTGATGTACAGTATTGTATTTGTTAAACAATCCATCCACTTACAGGGATAGTTCACCCAAAAAGGAATGTTCTGTCACCATTTACTCGCCCTCATGTCGTTCCAATCACATTCATCTTTTTGGAACACAAATGAAGATATTTTAATGAAATCTGAGAGATTTCTGATCAGTGAACATTGATACGTGAAAACAAAAGCATTGATGTGTGAGAATAAACCTCACTGGTTCTTGCGGAAGCTCAAATGTGCTGGCTTGACACACAAGAATAAACCTCAATGATTCTCGGTGTCAAGCAAGCATGTTTGAGCTTCCATTTACCAAATTTGAATTTTGTAAAAATAGTTCGCTGATCAATGTTTATATATGAATACAAGCCTAAATTAAATCTCCTCACCATATAAAGTGATCATGTCTCTTCAGAAGACTTGGATAACCATTAGATTAATATGGATTTATTTTACAGTCTCTTTTGGGTGAATAGACTTTCAAAGGAAGGACATAAATCTCTCAGAATTCATTAAAAATATCTTCATTTGTGTTCCAAAGATGAATGAAAGTCTTGTGGGTTTAGAATGACATGAGAGTGAGTAAATGATGACAATTTTCATTTTCGGGTGAACTAACCATTTAATAATGGTTTTATTTATTTCAATAAATTGTGTATGAGACCTTAATCTTGCCATCTTGGGCTCCTGTGGCCAACATCTCAGTATCCCGACTGAAAGACATGCACAGCACCGCATCATCCATCATCATGAAGTTGTCCTGAGCCTGATACTTCAGATCCTGTCCAACAGAGACACATGATCCATTAATAAACATGTAATTAAAAGATCACCAATGCAAATGAATAAGTCTCAGGGTAGATTCACAGACCTTTCTGATTTTTCCAGTAGTAAAGTTCCATACTTCAATAAATCCGTCCACAGATCCAGTGACCAGATATTGGCCATCAGGAGAGAAGCGTGAGCACTCAACATGAGACTTCTGACCAAACTACAAAAAAAATAGAGAGGTGAGTGACAAATCTTCATTCATTCATGTCACTGTTGAGGACAGATGCTGATCAGTGTACCTTGATGTGTCTGGCCAGCTGTGTGGGAAATCGCTCCTCCTCTACATCCTTCACAGCTGCTTTACCTCTGAACAAATCAATGGTCATACCAGGAGGCAGAAGTCCCTGATGCTGCTGCCACTTCAGAGACTTCAGAGAGAGAAACAGACAATTCCATCAAATATACTAATATGAACTATTCTTTTAAGTGTAATTCTCAGATCAGTGTATGGTAATATGAAAAAGGCTAATGCCTTATTGCACTAATATCCCATTGCAAGAGAAGTTTTGCTCACCTGTCCAAGCAGAGCCATCAGACGTGACGGCGGTACCACACTGACCTCACCAGCAAGAGCCTGTGCTATAGCTGCTCTACGCTTCTCCTTACTGCTGCCATCAGGATAGGCCTAAAAATAAATATATCAGGTCAGATCATCCAGAATGGAGGTGAATATTATTGCTGTTGGGTGGAAACCTCATATGTCCAAAACTGCTACTTTTCAGGAAAAGGAATGTCAGACATGTTTTGTCCATCATTAGAACGGTCATATCTGAGGCAGTAAGTGCATCACATTACATTTTCATCAACTTACAGGTTATAAAGTTTATTATAGCAATGTTTTTTTTTTTTTTTTTGGCATTTGGCCAAAATCTCATGTTATTAAGGACGAAGTGCTATGCACAGGCTATTTAAGACATTATTGGCTATGGTGATATTAGAAGATATGTTTCTGCCTGACAGAGACAATATTATGGCGTACTGAAGATCAGCCTGAGGCATGCCACAGTTTCATAATGAACCAAAAATATTTGTACAATTATCATTACATAAATGCTCTCTAACGTTGTGTTCGCGTCACTGCTTTGGCAAAGTATCTGTCAAATGAACTAAAATCAAAATCGTGATATGGCTTAGTGTGCTTAATAAATTGCAAAAGGCTGTGAATTAAATAATTATATAGTCTACTGCGCTGCGTGTTTCAGAGCAAAGTGTGGCACTGTGTTCACACGAACAGCTCATGACCCTGTGTTTTCAGTGCATTGTTTCAGATCCCTCACCTCTCTGGGGTCAAAGTATGAGCGAGCCAGAAGGTTCTCCAGGTGGATGTATCGCTCAGGTTGGGTTTGTTTGAGCATAATCATGGGGTCCGTCTGCCTCAACAAAGATCTGGCAGCTCCCAACTCTCGGAGCTCAATCAGTTCAAGAACAACCTGTAAAAATACCAAAAAAAATCACTTATGATGTGTCCAATTATTCACAGATCAATCAAGGTTCAAAATGAGCCACGCCATTACAGTCCTGATTTTCTCTGCTTCTTACCTGTTCGTAAAGGTCAATGAGGGTCTTGTCAGGGAGTTTAAGGGACTGTATAGCCTGAAGTACAGTGTCCCAGTGACCGCTATTGATATCAGCCACAAAACTCTCAATACTGTCCACCGTGTTGAGTGACACTGTCGTCTCTTCCTGGAGTGTCACTAAAGTCTTATGCAGGTTGTTTTCCTTCAGGTACTGCATAATCAGACGAATCACGCTGGAGAAACATGACAAAAGAAGGCATTTTAATAATAAGAGTTTCTTTGAAAGACTTTGGTGAATGATTATATTACAAGCGCTGAGTTGAATTAACTAATGGTTTTGTCTGGAGAGTCATAAGCAATGCTTACACATTGATATGTGCAGGGGAATTTTTCACCAAAAAAAAAAAAAAAAAAGAAAGAAAAAAAAAAACCTGCAATGTCTAGAAACATAATATTATACACACACAAAAAAATATTGTATTGTAATATTGTAAAAACAAGGCACATGATACCCACAATATAACATTAAATTGTTTAAAATCGCAGTTCAAATGATATTGCATGTGGTCAGTTTGTTTCTAATTAAAAGAGAACGGAGGACTCTAGAGCTGTTTTACCTACTAAAACCAGACAAAATACTTAGCAGGCTGCGCTTCAATACTTGAAATCCAAAAACATTAAAGAAAAAAACTATTCTATATCTAAACTGTGTGCAGAACATAATCTCCTCATAATGCTAACGCAGTTAGCTAGAGAAACAACCCAACACCTAAACAGTGCAAAAATCAGCCTTCTAAAATAGATGTGCTCATTTAAATTACACAATTATGCATGCATGTGATGTTTTGAAACACACAATTTAATTTACTTACTCTGCAGACTCTATTTCAATAGACATGATTGAAAAATGCTAATTTTGCTGTGCGGACAGACGCTGAAGACACACAGGAACAACACGCACGTCTTCTTCTACGGCTCTGAGTACATCTGAACTGAACACAAACAGCGACACCTAGCGGCTACAACCATCCGTTACCAGACATTCTACAGACAATGACAAACTATTTGCTTTGAAATTACTGAAATTATAATGAAAACCAGAGCTGTTTCATGTAGACTAAATTTGTAAAATGATTGTATTTATTTTATTTTTTTATTATTTCAATAACTATCTCTACTCTCTTCTTCTTCTAATTGTTGTTATTATCATTAGCCTATGTGTTTTTGACTTCAAACGACTTTTCACTTCAACTCTACAATATTTGACATATCTCAGTTTGTGCTTTTCATACGTCACATTAAGGTTAAATGGTTATTGGGTTGTTATGATGATGTCTCATCAATCTAATCCACGCCAAATCTTTCCTCCAAGCATAGTCTAAATTAGTCTGGAGTGAGAGTCCTCTATCTGAACACAGGCTCTAATGATCATAAGCACTTGAAAAATCCTGCTGTGATTGCATGTTTTATATTCCAGCCTCTGTCTAGGGCCGGTGTACCATTATCATCCTCTCCACGCATCACTTCTGACTGTTCACGTAATTAGCTGCAGTTCTGTGTTTGTCTGTAGAGGGCGCCAAAGAGACGCCTTTATTCCAGCGCGCCCTGCAAGTGAAGGTCTCCCAAGGTTAAAGCATTTATTGCTGCATCAGCCTCACATGTTGTTCTCTTATGAGGGCACAACGCCGTGGGCATTAAACTGCCCAGATAAAGCAGCTTACTAATTGCCTACCACGAAATAGCACTTACTCATTCTTATTAATGTGCAAAATACCTCAGAAAACAGTGTGATTTACAAGTGTGTATTCGTTCTTCTAGCCGATTACAATTTCAATGCTTGCCATTAAACACCAAGAGGAAAAGTAACAGGGCTCTGACATTTTGCAAATAACAACAAATATGTCAATACCTGTTTTGAGTCTATTATGAACTAGCCATTACGAGGTGTCGAATAGATTAAGGGCCACAGTGGGCAATTTTTTATTATGAGTCAACACCAGAGGTATTGTTTCCAGCTAATATATTATTCTGGACTTATGAGCCTGTTCATCGTTGATAACAGTCCCACCACTCACATACTGAGAAAAGAGTATGTGGGAACTCAGACTCATCAATTATTGAGTACCTATTAGCAGGTTTATTATTTCCATGGTTCATCAGAAAGAAAAAGAGACATTAAATCTTAATTTGGTTCTACTAGGAATGAAATTCATCATGTGCTGTTTATGCTACAAACGTGAATGATAATTCGAATCATGCAGCATCACTCTTAAAAAAATGGCTCAGTTGGGTTTTATTTAGAACGATAGGGTTCTTCACAAAATTTTACAGAACCCATTATGCCAAAAAGGTTCTGAAATGTCTTAAATGATTGCATAATACTTTCATGTTTAAAGCCCAGAACACACCAAGCCAACAGTCGGCCGTTGGGCAGTTTTTGTTTGTCGGCTGACTAAGTTTTCTCAGTGTGTTCCGCACCGTCGGTTGAAGTTGGTCCTCGCTGGCTTTTTTCGGCTGATTCGACATGTTGAATCGGCATCGAAGCTCGTCGGTCAGTCAGGCCATCTGATGATTCTGATTGGCTGTTCAGCTACTGCCACCTGCTGGTACGGAAAGGCATTTCTTCTTATGCAGGCACAGAACGGACATGCTACTTGGCCGTTAGGGGTCAAGCGTCGGTTTGGTGTGTCAGGGCAACTTTGGACCCAGACGCTGCCAACCTGAGCCAACCCCGCAGTCTGCTTTCGTCGCCACTAGTTCGTCGGCGTCGGCTTGGTGTGTTCCAGGCTTCAGTGTGTTCTACACTGTCGGCTGAAGTTGGTCCTCATCTGCATTTTTTGAATGTTGAATCTGCGCAGAGATTGTATATTATAGGGAGATGAGAGGGTCTGTATCTCTTATCATTGGAGAAAGCGTAACGGCTAATTTAATCACGTGCAGCACCTCTCAGCCTATCGTGTAATGGCAGTGACATCAGTCGCAACATTCCCTAGTCTGCCTTTTCTTAAAAAAATACATTTTTTATCAAGCTAAATTCTACATATAGTTCCCAACGAAAGTATTGTTTAGTGTAAAACATGCTAAAGATTAGCAAACAGGCTGTCGATTAATTAAATTATTAGCTATTTCCCCACAAAAGCTGTTTAATCAGCATAGTGAAGCCTCTCATCCATTGACATCCATTCAAAAAACGGCCTCTGTCTCCTTCCCTGCGTACTGCCAGAGGCGGAGCGTTAGCATTAGCCATTACGCTTTTTTGGCTAAAGGTTGCAGGCTTGGCTTCCAGTGGCTTTGATCGGCATTCTGATTGGCTGTTTTGATCAGCTACTTTTGATCGGCATTCTGATCAGCTACTGCCACCTGCTGGTACGGAAAGGCTTTTCTTCTTACGCAGGTGCAGAACGGACGTGCTGCTTGGCCGTCGGGTGTCGAGCGTCGGTTTGGTGTGTCAGGGCAACTTTGGACCCAGACGCTGCCAACCTGAGCCAACCCTGCAGTCTGCTTTCATCGCCACTAGTTCGTCTGCGTTGGCTTGGTGTGTTCCGGGCTTAACAGGTTATTTCATTTTATTTCAACAGGTTATTTATTTTTCTCTAGAGATAAAGTATTATTATGAGCTGTTTAATTAATAAAGTTTAATCCAAATAGAAAATTATTCAAAACATAACGAATTATTAAATTCTAAGTCCATAAAGTGATCCCATGATGGAAAACCACATAAGCTTCTATATATGAAGTGCCTGACAGAACCTTTTAGGGTTCAATATAGAACTTTTCTTCTAAGAGTGAGATTAATTAATTTTCCTGTTGATGAAATGTATGATTTTCACCTGGCAGGTAATAAAGTGTGTAAAAGACCTACATTGTGCTATATAGGGACCAGAATAGGCTTTTTTTTCACATGCTAAAAAAAGCAATTTGATAGCAACGACCTTGCGACTGTCCACAACACTCTAGCATCATGTTAACGACTTTTGCATAGCCACTCGCCACTTCCTTTTCTTGCAAGTGTAAAAATCTAGTCTTATTTTAGAAGAGGATTTTATTTGTAAGCGTGCGATAGAGCAGCTTTCTCACTGCACAAAGAGAAAGAGAGAAATTGTGTTGATCATCAACTATAAGCACTATTTTGTCATCTAAACACCTACATAAAAGCCTGAAGCGCTGACACAAGCAAATGCTTTGCTCATATCATTGTCTCAAGTGCTGTTATTGTTTAAAAGGAGGTCGTCTGTGAGACTGAAGAGTCTGTGAACATAACTGCAGTGTCAGGTGGTTTATTGCTTGAAGACATAATTTGTTCAAGTTAAAAATGCTTTTGATATAATGATTTATACCAGCACTGCTGAACTCTTGATTCTGATTGGTTGACAGAGCTTCTAAGGTATTAAGAAAGGAATAATTGATGCTGGAATGTTGAATTACTGAAAATTAAGTACTAATTTAATAATTAAGGATTATTTAAATAATAATACTAGAGTCCAGAGTCAGTTATTCCATACATATGTACATGTTTACCTTTTGTGACCTCACACATTCTTACAAATATCAGATTTCACAGAGTGGCATTATAGTGCCACAGATTAGAAGACTTTTCTCAGTCAGTAACTGAGAAGTCAGAGATTGCACTTTGTGTCTTCAAGTCATTCATTTGAACATTTTCACCTCTCAAGCACGATTTTGGGCTGTGCTAGTGGTTATAACGACCACCAGCATTTGATTAGAGGTAACTGAATTTGTCCACCAATTGTGTCTGCAGCCTTTACACCTCTGCCATGGATATTGAGTTAGTCCTCTTCATAGACTTTGTTTGCCAGCATCCTGAGGCACTGTTTATTCCATTAATATTATTATTATAGGAAATGTAATATCCAGCATAAACATATTAAGCACTTAGCAAACTCTGAAAGTCAGAATTTGACTGGACAAAATATTTAGAGAAAGAGTGTTCACTTAAGCTTTTAAATGTGCTACTTAAGAACAGAAGAAACACATCTTAAAGGTCCATAAATTAGCTGATGTCTTCTGGTTTTATTGTACATCAGAGGTGTTGCCTTTTCCTTTTCCAAAGAGCCTATTGATTTCCCTGAGTCTTCACACTGCACCGGCAGAAAGGCGATAATAACAAAATCCATCTTCTTCGGGCCTTGGTGGGAGCAGACGCCTCCTTCTAATGGGGCACTAAACAAAGCATAGCAGCCAATTTGGAGTGGAAAGGCTGACACATCACAATACTGCTGAGAGTCATTCAGCGGGGATGTTCAAATTTCAGACTAATCAAAGACCAGCGGCTAATATTTAAAGGAATAGCTCACATGAAAATGACAGTTCTGTTATTTTCTCATCCTCATGTCATGTTAGAGGCCATTTTTGCAGGACTTACTTATTTTGACAGCACTAACAGGACCAACTTTGTTACATTTGCAGTGCTTCATGAAGAGAAGGTGTCCCTGTAAGCTCTTTTGCCACAATTTGCTCGCCGCAACTCTCTGATTGGTTGTATTTTTTGAACAGCATTATGGGTAATGTAGTTATTTTTTCACCACAAATTCAGCTGTCTGTCTATAAAGGTTTATAAGTTACATAAAAAAAACTTATGGAGAAAATGAATAGAGTTTTTTCTTGTGGAACCGGAATGTTGCACTATTGTTTTTCTTTGCAAACATGCGCTAGATTGGGCATGTTTGCGCCTGGCGTCTTTTTAGCAGCATCATGCGCATGACAACGTTCTAGTTTAAAAAATGCGTCTCTAGAGATTTTTTTTCATACACACAGAATGTGTTTTTGCATTTAAATACATGAGAGGCAAGCAGTGAAATGGAAAAAAAAAGCTATCTGGAGACGATCACGTACGAGACTCTGCAAAACACATGAGACACAAGTGCAACAGTCAAATACGTCCGTCTAGTGCATGTTTACATAAAGAAAACTGAATAGTATCGACGTGGAATGCACAAATGTGATTCATCCTTTGCTGTTTTTATTTCTGTGGGGCTAGTGGAACGCAAAGGTTTACATTCAACAATGCAATTGATTCTTGATCAATGAATTGATGTGTCATAAGCGAATGAGTAATAACCAGTTTGAATATGCGATGCTGCCCATTGTTATGTATTATGCACATGATTGCTTTATACCTTGCATTTGCATCATGTGCATGTCCATTCAGACATTATACATCTTGTAATTCCATAATCTGTCCTTGAATGTAACTGTTTTACTGACACCCTGTCTATCATTATAATGGGCACTATATTTTGACGCATACTATCATAAATTCTGTCTGAAGTGATTCATGTTTTAAGAATAATCATTGACTAATTGTATCTATAAAACATTTTAAAGGCTGATATCCTGAGAACAGTAAATGACTAGCTGGGTATTGATATGAATTTAATCTTTGCCTTTTTATTGCTTTGGTATTATACAGCTCTCAATAAAAGTAGCCTACATGAAGAACTTGAAAATGAATTCCTGATTGACTTCCTCCAAAACTTTGAGATTTAATTTCCTCTTCAACTGAGCAGCCATATCTTTGTTCATGTGCAGCGTCTCCTCAAAATCAGGCCATCCAATCAAATCTGTGCAGCTCCCAAAACACTCTGCTGTTGATTCCAGTAAAAAGGGGATTGAATAACCATCCATCCCTCAAAACATCTGCTGATTCTTGTGTATGAGCAAAACATTGGCATGCTGTCATTGTGCTACAGTGCAGTGAGCAGCCGTATCGATCAGTCTATGGCTTTCTGGTGCCTTCTCACTAACATGCACATACGATTTCGTAGATTATGTTTCCATGTTCCAGACACAACAATTCTGATTTACAGGGTTGTTCCACAAGAGCTTAGTCTAGAACCATTGATCTAGTCAATGGAAACCAATATCCTTTTCTGCTTTACTCTGGTGTTTACTTGCACTAAAAAGTCTGATAGAATTCTTTTACATATAAATGGAACTAAATCCAAGCATTTCCAAGACCATGTAACGTCAATAAGGGTGGAAAAACCCATTATTAAACAGTGACATTAAAAAAAAAAATGTCACTGTACAATGTCATTATTGGTTTATAAAGATATATGATATCAATCATGGGAAGCATTACTTAGGGTATGAATAAACCATTTTTAATGTAGTTTTAAAAACCTCATAAAAGAGCATTATTTATTATATGAGCCAAGGAGAGATGTAGGCTACATCATAAAGAGCATAATCTTATCAAGTCCCATAAACATGATACATACAAAGCTAGTTGTCACATGTGCTGTATCTGAGTAACTATAAAGTTTTGACTCAAAATGCAAAAATACAGTGTTTTTCTTTAATTGACAGGTCGGGGAATGTTGTCACACACATTTTAAAAATGTATAAATCATGCGTGCCACACGAGTCCTGAAAAGTGAAGCAACAGAGTCTTGATTGCCCCCAGATGGCTGGAAGCAGTATAGGTCATAAACCCCACCCTCTCCATCAAATGTAATGGGACGCAAGACAAACTAAACAATCAAATTACACTTCAAACTTTTTTTACAAAGACAGTTTCTGTCATTTAAGGCAGTTTTTATCACGCTGGTGTTAATTAAAGTGTTCGTTCTTTAAATAAGTTTGGTTTTAGTTAGTTATTTGATGGTATAAAAATGGGGGGGGGGGGGGGGGGGTGGTTAGGGGAGTAGTCACTGAGGTGCCAACCGACTTTTTTTCTGGATCTTTGAGAGGAGATTGGAGCTTTAACTTTAATTCCTACATTTCATACCGACATAATGAGTTGTTCTGAGTGTGGGCTGGACCTTGATATCGTGGCTCCATTCGTGCTCATTACTGCGCAGACTCGGCCTCCAAGTTCACTATGCGCAGACTCGAGACTCAAGATGTCAGCACCATATAGTGGCACACTGGCGGCTTCAGTTACTACATCTTTTTTACAGTCTATGGTATAAATACAAAGTTGTGTCATGAAACTCTAGATGGTGCAGGCTAATAGGTCCTCTAACTCATCATCATTATCTATAGGGCACAGCTGATTGGTTTCCTGCTGTATCAGTAGCCAATGAGCTTGCGTGCTCAAACTTTAAAATACTTGGGTAGCATTTGCTTCGCAGTACAACAAGCTTTCAGAAACCCTCCACCTTCCCCAGCTCCACCTGTATAGATCTGCTATGGGTAATTTATGTACATTGTACAGCAGCAGCATGTCTTACTTGCACATAGCACTGTGTCGTGTATTTATTGGCAGTAGCAAGTCCCGTACTTGCTCTGCAGCAGCAGATATAACCTAGAGCAGCAGCTGGAATAAAAGCAGCGTAGCAGATCTATTCTGCCAAGACCAAACATATCAACATTGTCATACCCATTAGTTAAACACTCAGAGAGTTGTCATGACAGAATTACTTTTATATGCAGGCTATATTATGTTTGAATTAAAAAGTTACCAAGACAATGATTTGAATTTTTGCATGTTACCATTTATATCATTAAGGTAACATTATATTTCATATTTTTCCCATTGTGACAATTAACTTATCCCATGCAATGTGACAACATGTTGTTATTGTCTTTAGTTTATGTGTGTTCAATTAACTGCATCTTTTTTCTTGGGCAATAACTATTAAAATATTTTTGTAGACATTTTGTAATATTTTCCTGTACAGAAATTGACTTTCAAAAAAAGTAAACCGGCTCTGAGAAATATTCATATATTCAGTTATATTTAAGTAAAAAAATTCTCCTTTGGATGGCTTTTGTGTGTGTGTGTGTGTGTGTGTGTGTGTGTGTGTGTTCCTAACCTCTTTGAAGTGCCACCAAAGACAAATCATGGCCTCTCATGTTCATTAATTTAGTATTTTAAGTTTGGTGGTGCTGCACTAACCACTGGCTCAACTAAACCCAGCAACAATTTAATTGGCATGTTCATGAAATCACAGAATGGAGATAATTTGTTTCTGCTCTTTTGAACCTTCATAGACGAGAGCTCAGTTTCCGCAGCTCTCTGCGCCATGTAGCACAAATTCATCCCGACTCCTGAGAATAGATTCCACCTGACAAAGAAAATAACAGTCCTCCACTCAAACAGATTAGTTCATGGTGTATGGGACATAAAGAACATCTCCGCCTGAGAGGGCAATGCTCCATACTTAGCATCTCAGCTTCACTTTGAGATAAAGGGTAAAGCAAGCTGCTATAAACTTCATAGCATGTGATGTCTATACTGGGATGAATTACATGTGACTGAGTTAAATCATAGTTTGACAGAACCTCAGTAATTGAATTAGGTGATGGCTTTAGTGTGAGAGACACTTTTCAGAGCCAAAGACGATATATTCACAACAAGCAGAAAAGGATATGTCATGTGTGAAAAGGAACAGGTTGAATAGTAATTTTATTTGCTTTCATCGTTTAATAAAAATAATAATAAAAAACTATTTTATGGTAGATTGTTTTCACCACAGAATAAAAAAATAAAAAGGTTACTCTGTCTCACAATTCTGACTATTTTTTTCATTATCGCCAATTTATATCTCACAAGACAGAAATTATGAGAAGTTATAAACTCACAATTGTGAGTTATAAAATCTATAAATTACTTTTTTTATTCTGTGGTGGAAACAACCTCCATAATATATTTAACCTTGATTTATTTTTATTTCAGTTTTAGTAATTTTATTACTTCAACTTATTTTATTTCAGTTAGTTGCAAAGGCATTTCCAATTTTCACTTTCAAAAGTTTGTTTTTATTATGTTTATATTTTACTCTATTTTATCTCATTTCAATTACCAAAAACATTTTTAATTTTTTTATTTTTGTTAACTTGCTGGTTTGGAGGAAAAAATGGGATTTGGCTCTTTATCATAAAGCTGTTGCTGCTGTTTTAAAAACATCACTAATAATGTTTCATGCTGTGAAATTGTGATGTGTGGCTACTTGCCATTTTGTAAAAAATCAAAACAAAAACAAAACAAAACAAAACCATGATCTACCCTAATTTCCTGTTCCAATAAGAAATCCTTCAACACAAGAAAGAAAAAAAGAAAAGTCATATCTTTGTGTTTATAAAGCTGTGAGACCTAAACTCTACTCTACTCTACAATCTCATATCTGTCTCATATTCCCTTCTTTTCCATTTGCGAACTTTTAGAGTGTTATTTCATCTGTCTTCCCAAAAGATATGCCACATTACCAGAAATGTTTTGAGTCCTTCAGTCTCTGTCTAGTCTATCACCTGTGTACTGCCCTTTGCTTTGCTCCAAGAAGTGGGCCTATTTCCCACAAGATTCCAAGATGACAAACAGAATTAAAGTGACTGGAGGGAATTTCGGGACACATTGCTGCTGTTATTAAAGGCCATCCAATCTATCTCAGATGATCTCTCACCATGAGAGCAATAAAAAAGAAAAGAAAAGAAAAGATTCTGAGATGCCTGCTGCCCTGGACCAGACAGGTTTTTACCTATACAGACTTCTGCCTCCTCTTTGCTTTGATCTTGATGTGTATTTAATTCATGCGTTGTTCTTTGAAGTGAACTTCCAAGTTCTGAGATCTTTTGAGGGAAGATGCTGATTACTATCCACTACCTTTGGAGGCATTAGAAACAGAATTCTCTAATCAGTAAAACACTCTGGTCTTATCCCTAAAGGCCTCATTCCATTCCACAGGATGTAACAACGTCTTCTGATCTAACCGTGAGATGTGGACTGAATTTTGGTCCCCCTGTGGAGTGAATATTAAGAGAAATGTTTATTTCTCGAACAGCGACTGCAGCGCATTTAGTGGGTTAAATTCACAGGAAATGATCAATAGCAATTTCAAGGCATCTCTCTTTATGAGAGCAGACTGAGTTTTCATTGCTTTGACTCCCGGGTTTATCTGTTTTAGGAGAGTGTCTGTTTTAGAAAAAAAAGTGAAGCTAAAGACTTTAAAATGGACAAGTCTGGAGTTTTCCTTACTCAAAGGAATTGGTGCAACTTAAGAAGAAGAATATAAGAAACGATGGAGTGACATTTAAAACATATGATATTTTGCAAAAAATAGACTGCTAGAAAATTATAAATAAATAAATAAATAAAAATAGATGACCAAATATTTTTTATACAATTTGTAAAGAAGTGCTTGTTTGTGCAAAACTCATCACCATTGGTGCTGTAGGTGGTTGCCAGAGTATGTGAATTACCTGAGGATGTGTGTCTCTTAACAGTGTTCGACAGCATTTTCTCTACTAATAGCGAAACTGTAAGTTTATCTGCTCAAGAACAGTGCCGTTATTACCTCGCTAGTGAGAAATGTCATAGCTTTTAGGTTGTTACACTATTGTACTGATAAAATTGTGAGAGCAGCACTGACAAGTGACAACACGTTTCTGTGCGTGTGTCCATACTGTATCTGTAAGTGTGTGCGTTTGAGTGGGAGAGAGGGAGAGCGGAGAGAATAGGCTACCCATACGCTTTTCGTAACGTAATCTTGTGGCAAAAAGATGGAAATAATTTGTCATTTTTATCCTACTGTTAATATCCTATTGTTCCTATTTATTTGCTTGGTCAGTGTCATTGTGAGTTTTGGTTCTTTTGCTGTTGTAGGCTGTAAGGACCTTTAGTTTGAAATAACTGAAATAATTTGGTGAAGTGATATGGAACTGTAATGTGGTCAAGACCTGCCTGGAACTAATTTAGCCATGCATTTCCCTGAAAATAATTGCACATCTTAGAACATTTGTCAACTAAAAAGAATAAGATTCAAGCATTCAGCAGCCCTTTAGTATAAATAAATAGGATTTAATTTTTTATATTTAAATTATTTGAATTTAATAATAATAATAATTAATAAAATAGTAGTTCATAACGTTCATAACACGAGAAAGAGCTCTCGGAATGAACAAACATTTCTGCACCAGATCACTGACATTGTCTGGTAATATATAGTTGCTTAATTTTTCTGTATTAGACATTCTGACTTGAAAAATTAATAATATTTTTTTTTTCATTGTATGTTTTATAATATTAATAATACAGCTGTTAGCTACACTGCATAATAATAATAATTTTATTTTATATTAAATTATTTATATAATTTTAATTGATTAATAATTTAATAATAATTATTGGAAATAAAATGGCTAATGCTTTAAAAATTAGAGAAACACTTTTCAACAAGGTTCCATTTGTTAACATTAGTTAACTTGAAATAACAATGAAAATACTTCTGAAGCATTCATTAATCATCATTTATAATGCATTATTAAAATTGAAAATTGTATTATTTAATAAACCTGAGCTAACATTAACAATAAACAAAATGTACTTTTATTTACTAACGTTAACAAAGATGAATAAATATTGTTCAACAAATGTATTGCTCATTGTTAATGCTAGCTAATGCACTAACTTTAATTAATGGAACTTAAGTGTTACCAAAATTAGGCAGCTGTATTTGAATAGAGTCATGAAGAGATCTGATGCAGAATTGTTGGTTCATTCTTTGGAAGATGCTGCATTTCACAGCAGGTCTGTAAATCTGTGGCACATTCTGTTTGTGTTCAGTGTTCCAGTGTTGTGCATTAGCTGAGCTTCTGAGAGCTCTTTCATGTTCATGAACTCCTTTTCAAACTACTCGAGGATGAAACAGCATTCACTAATAACAGTGGACGCCATGATGTCCTTGAAACCCATTTCAGATATTTGAGTCAATTCTTTTTTGCACTTATTACAGCAAAAAAGACAACAGTAATGTGACTGAATAGATAAATCTTATACAGTATGTCTACAGGATTGTTGTGTACTTTCCATTGATCCAAACAGTCCAGAGAACAAAACACATGTAGCATGTTTGAATAACATTTGAATGTATTAATCATGCTGTTGTCTCTATGTGTGTTTTGTACCATACACATGCCGTGGGTAATTCAGCAGGCATGCAGCAGCTCTATTCGTTCAGATGTACCCATTTGATTGACAGCTCTTGTATAAACAGGGACTCAGTGCATATAGTACCATTTCCCTGAAGACAAAACAAGGGCCTAAATGAATGGTAAATGTCAGCAGAGGTCAAAGTCATCTTTCAAATTTAGTATTGCTTCCTAGGCATAAATGGCAGTGTGTTGCTGGAAAATAGGATGCCTTGTTAAGGGCATATCTGACATTAAATGTGACATTTTGTAACAAGGAAAATACAAATAAAAATCAAATTATTAAGCAAAAAATTAAATTAAATTAAATTAAAAATGAAAAATTAAGCAATTTAATTAAAATAAATTAAATGAGCAAATGGATTAAGTATGCATTATGCAACAAAAATAATGATCTACACACACACACACACACAAAAAATAATAATAATAAAAATCAGCCTAGTGTTTGGACTGGTGTATGGTTCTGTTTTGGGCAAGAACTCCCTGCCCATCCATGCAGCCTAGCATGGATAAGAGCGGGAGAGTGGCAATAACAGAGGATTAACCCTTAGGATTAAAAGAACAGAACCAACATAAATGTATTGCAGATATCACTAATGTTCAGTAATTTAATGTACAACATAATTCAAGAAAAATGAGTCTGAGGCGAAGTGGAATATCAGAAAGCCAAATCCTGACTGGACGAGAGGAGGAGGAGCTGGGGATGAAGGAGGATGTCATGGTATGTCAGTATGGTTCTGTTCTGGGCAAGAACTCCCTGCCCATCCATGCAGCCTAGCATGGATAAGAGCAGGGAGAGCAGCGATAACCCCCCAAAACAAAACCATATTCTGATATCCCCCAAACACAAACTGGAAGCGAAAAATCTGAATGCCAATATAAGACAGACAAGAGTAGGACATTTTTGGAAAGGAGCAGCATGTCCCTCTGAAAACTCGGGGCAGCGTGACCCTTACAGAAGTTAAGCAGCTGAGAAGAACAGCATGCCACTTTAAATGACCTTTAAAAGGCAACAAGCATGTTGCCAATACCTGTATAAGCCATAAGCAACAAGCATGTTGCCAATATTAGCAGAAAAGTGTTTCAGTCGATTGAGCATCAGAGCTGTAGTTGAGAGAGAGACTGACTTCAGCTTAGCAAACCAGAGCACTAGAAGAAAAAGCAAGTGATTAAGCAAGCAAACACACACAGAAGGGTTCTGAGCATTCCAATGCAATATTTCCATAAATGACATGCCGTCTGGAATGAAGAAAGTGATCAACATCAATCAAGCGCTGCTTATGGTTTGTATATTCACAGTTCAAGTTCCAGTTTCTTTCGAGTAATGAATACTACTACTACTTTATTAGATAATCATAAAGAAACAAGCATGTTTCCAATAACCAGATGAGCCTTGAGTACAAGCATGTTTCCAATAACAATAACAACAGCTTTAAGAACAGGTTGCTGTTCTTGCTGGTACCCGAATAAACTTACTGATACACACTAGTGGCTTCAGGAACAAGCATGAAGCTGATACCCAGATAGATAAGCACAGTATGTTGGCAATGACACCAGATAACCCTAAAACAACAAGCATGTTTCCAACAACAACTATATAATCTTAAGAACAAGTGTATTGCCGATACCTGAACCAACACTGAACTGACTTCAACCAAACAATGACTGTTCCCCTACTGTCCCCCTCGAGCTGCTTTACAGCAGAATTGAATTCTATTTGCATCATTGAATTGTTATTTTCCTGTTATCACTGTAAATCTGCTTTGAATCTGCATTGTATAAAGTTCTATATAAATAAAGGTGACTTGATTTGATAGGTTTAAGCACAGCATCTTGGCAGTTACAAGCATGTTACCAGTGACAACAGATAAATCACACACATTGCCAATATGATCGCCTAAGCCTAGCAACAAGCATTTTACTAAAAAACAACTAGATAAGCCTTAAAGGGATAGTTCACCCAAAATGAAAATTATCCCATGATTTACTCACCCACAAGCCATTCTAGGTGTATATGACTATCTTCTTTCAGACGAACACAATCGGAGATATATTCAAAAATGTCCTTGCTCTCCAAAGATTTATAATAGTAGTGAATGGGGGCCTGTTTTGAAGCCAAAAATAAAGGCATTTCTTTCAAATACATAATAATAAATAAAATAACTAGCTTCTGGCAGACAACCATACGCATACTATATAAGTTGACTTGCACCAAATGAGTAATCCCTGACGCGATGTATGACGCAGGATGCAGGAGTATCGTAAGCTTAGAAAACTGAAGCTCCTATTATATGAAGCTTCTATTATATCGAAATCCTCCGACTCTTTAAAATTTCTCATTTTAGACTTCTAATTTACCTGCTGCTTGGAAATATTTTGCTGGCGGAGTAACAACAAACGAAGTAACTGGCAATATTTTGTCTAAAAAACTAAGAACAAGGAAATATGCCACCAAAGAAGAATAATGAAAAAAAGAAGAGATAAAGAAATCACTTGATTTTCTGTCTCTAAGCAGCAGAAAATGATAATGGATTTGATGAGCGAAATTAAAGAGCTAAAAAAATTACATGAGGAGAAGGATAAGAGAATCGCTAGTCTGGAGTGCTGCGTGGCAGACCTGGAGCAGTATACATTTACATTACATTTACATTTACATTTATGCATTTGGCAGACGCTTTTATCCAAAGCGACTTACATTGCATTATACTATACATATGTATCTGAGTATGTGCAATCCCTGGGATCGAACCCACGACCTTGGCATTGCTAGTGCCATGCTCTAACCACTGAGCTACAGGAAAGAAAAGTATACCCGCATGAACGACATTGTTGTCAGCGGACTGGAGACCAGGCTTCAGTCCTACGACGGTCGGTGGGTAGCCAACTGATTCAGACATGGACTCCATGGAGCAACAGGTGACTGCTTTCTTTCACAGCAAAGGCATATTAATATCCAACACAGATATTGAGTCATGTTATCCTTTATCCCGGAAAAACAAAAACGACAAACCTGCCATAATATTTTGCTTTAAGAACAGGAAAAAAACAAAAATTCATTGCTCAGACAAGGGAAAAAGCTCAAGGGATCTGATGTTTATGTAAATGAGCACCTAACAAAAAAGAATGCAGATATAGCCAGAAGGCCACGCTTCCTTGGACAACAAACTGCAAGGTGTATATAAAACTTAACGGGGCACCAGAGGAGGCTAGAGTGTTGAATGTAAGATGCATCGAGGAGCTGGACAAATACCAGCAATTCAGAAACATAAAACACACACAGGAAAAGAACATAGTGTATCAGTGTGTGTGACTGACGTGGATTAAAATGTCTATGGACTCTATGGAAGACCTTGACTGTTTAAACTTGACATCTGCCGGAAATGAGAGTGACAATGATGAGTGTGATGGTTGTAACTTTAAGACATTTAAATTCACTGATTATAATCTACATGATTTTGAACAAGATATTGACCCTGAAAATAATTTTCTTAACAATATAAACAACAACTGCTGTTACTACTCTGAAGATCAATTCAACATGAATATAGAAGCTGAACAGGGAATGTCAATTATTCATTTTAATAGCAGAAGCTTATATGCAAATTTTCACAACATCAAAGAATACTTAAGTCAGCTAAACAAACCATTCCAGGTGATAGCCATATCTGAGACTTGGCTTACTAATGAAAAGAGTGTAGACTGTGAGTTGAATAGATATGAACTGAATTATGTTAATAGAGAGAACAAAAAAGGAAGTGGAGTGACTTTGTATGTAGATAGAAGATTAAATGATTAAATTGTGACAAATATGACAACTAATATTGATGATGTGATGGAGATCATAACGGTGGAAATTAATTTGGAAAAAAAGAAAAATGTAATCATTAGTTGTGTATCTAGAGCGCCTTGTATGTCTAATATTGAAACATTCAAGAACAGTATGGAAAGATTGTTTGCTAAGAAAGATCATAAAGTTGTGTTCATTTGTGGAGATTTTAATTTAGATCTTTTAAATCCCAACAAGCATAAACTTACTGATGAATTTATTGATTTATGTTCAGTATGAGTTTTTTCCATTAATATCTAAACCGAGCAGAATAACATCTCATTGTGCAACTTTAATAGACAACATATTCACAAATCTAATAATAGCATAAAGAGTGGGTTACTTCTAAATGACATAAGTGACCATTTACCAGTGTTTGTGATGTGTATTTGTGATTATGTGAAGTATAAAGATGTTAATGGGATCAGTTACAGGAGAGAAAGCAAGGCATGTGTTGAATGAGAAAGCACTTTATATTTTGTATTGTTCACTTGTCTTGCCGTACTTAAATTACTGTGTTGAAGTGTGGGTCAACACCTACAAAACCACCTTACAAACATTAAGCACAATACAAAAAAGAGCAATTAGGATAGTAAATAAAGTAGGATATTGAGCATACGAATTTACTGTATTTAAAATTACGTACTTTAAAGTTTAAAGATATGGTAGAATTTAAGACTGCACAAATAATTTATAAAGCAAAAAATAAACAGCTGCCTGAAAACTTACAACTGTTCACAGATAGAGAGGGGGATTATAATTTGAGAGGGGCTTTAAATTTGAGACAGCAGAATGCTCAAACAAAGGTCAAAAGTATGTGTATTTCAATTTGTGGGGTGATTTTGTGGAATAGTTTGAATAATTCTATCAAAGAAAGTGTAAATATCTTGCAATTTAAAAAAAAAAAGTACAGAAGTGGGGAGGGAGAGAGATCATTTAGCTGTTGTTAATGCTGCTTGAATTTTGTTTTGGTTTGTTCTTCCTTATATTAATAGCTAGATATGGTAGGATGGAAATTGGAGTAGCATTTTTGTATTAGTCAAAATGGTATGTATGATATATCTGGTTTAATTATGATTTGGATTTGTTAAGTACTGGGGTAGGATTTAATAAGTCTAAGGCTTCTACCTATCCCTTTTCAAACGGGTTGAGTATTATTATGTTGAAATTTTGTCTTGTTTTATTATGTTATTGATTTTTTTTTTTCTCAATATATATTTTGTGTTATTTTTGTCTTTTTCTTTTAATAACTCAAGTTTTTTTTTTTTTTTTGCTGTGATAGGTATTGTATTCCTATAGGTAGACATGGATCAACTGAGCATCAGCTGATGCGAGCTTGACTAACGTGACCTGCCAGAACTAACGTTACACTTGATTTCCATGTTGGAAGCGAGTTTCTGTCATGGTTCTGTCACTTCGGTCTGGTTTATTCTTGGTTTTGTGAAAGAGCCCTGACACTCCTGTATTGTCTTGTCTTTGTGTGCCCATGCAGTTTTGAGTGTGCTTGAGCCGTGTGCTCTCTTGTCTGCGTGCCTTGTTTCTTGTTTGTGGCATGGTATTCAGATCCTGGCACTCATGTCTTGTTGGATTCAGTTCCGTGTCTGAGTTCGGACACTCATGCTCCATGTTTTGTCTCTCGTGTGAGCGCACAGTTGTGTGTTCATTCACTCTATGTGCGCTCTTGTCTTGTGTTTTTTGTGGGCGCCTGTTTTGGCTTCATTGGCCAAACGCTCATGTGTTTTTGTGTTCTGTGTAACAAGTGGCTCTGTTTCTTTTTTTGGCTGTGGCTTTTATGTTATGTTTTGTGTGAACACGCGGCTTATGAGTGTTCTCATTAGCTGCGTGTTCGTGTCTTGTTTTGTTTGAGCATATGGCTTGTGATTGTGTTCGCTGGCCATGTACTTGTGTTTTTGTGTTGTTTGGTGTGAGCACATGGCTTGTCATGTTTGTTTCTATGTGTCATGTGCTCTCCTGTCTATTGTCTTAACCCTTGATTATTGGTTCATTTACCCCACCTGTCCTCTCTCATTACCTGCTTTGTTTGCTTTCCCTATTTATTCTCCTTGTGTTTGCAGTCCTGTGCCAGTTTGTTGTCTTATGTCCTGTGTCCAGTGTTGTTTTCCCCCACCTCTTCCCTCAACTCCAACCTTGACAATTTCCCTTTCATTATAATTATATTATGTGGACTTAAACACATTGTGTAGTGGAAATCTAACTGAATTGAGTAACAAATTAAACTCAAAAGAATCTCTTTCAAGTTGACTACTACCTAACAATTGTATGCTAAATGTAAGTTATTTTTAAGCCTTATGCATATATACCAATCCTCATCCTAACCTCAGGCCCTGTTTACACCTGGTATTTAGATGCGTTTTGGAAGCTTGTGCAGTTTACATACAAACGCAAATGGAGACGACGGAAAAACATACGGAGAGCATCAGTTTTTGTTTCTGCTCTGATCGCCACAAGTCCATGCCGAACGCTGTAAGTGCGTGTCATGGTGAGAGGGGAATGGTGAGAGAACATTGTGCTTGGTACTTTTTCGTATTCAAACCAAACTAGGGTATTCAGCCGACAAAATTTAAATCCTGTTAGACTATCGTGCTTCCCATAATGTTTACACATTAGGTCAGTAGGCGGAGAGTAGGCGGTCTTTTGTGGCAATCCGGTCGAATGCGTTTTCAACTACCTCTGGAAGTGGTTGAAAGTGGACAAAATGTTTTAGAACCCATTTACACCGATATTTAGTGTCATCCACTTGTGTTTACTATCATGTGGCCACGGGAGAGGATTTGTGAGTGGCCATGTAGTGATGCAACCGATACTTGTAGGTCACATGACAATGACAACATGAGGAATGTAGTACATCTGGATTACATTCATACTACACACATTCATACTATATAGAACATACTTTTTTAACAGTCATGAAATAAGTACTTGCGCAGAGTATGCAATACTCTCCTGGTCCAGTCCTGTTTAAATTTTGAAATCCCCTTCCCACTTTCAGATAATGCAACATATCCTCTTGCACTCAGAAATATGTCACAATTTAGAAGTACATATCATACTGTAGCCACGAATTAAGAATTTGTTCCCTTGTTTTAGTAAATCATGGCCATGTTGTACTAATTCGTTCCCTTGTTTTTAATCAAACTCAAACAAGGGAACAAATTATTACAACATGGCCACGATTTACCTAAATTGAGGGAATGAATTAAAACTGTAATGCTGGCAGGCACAGAAGAGATCCGCAAAGCAGATCTAAGTGCAAGGGGTTTTATTACAATAAACAAACAAAACATAAACTGAAACAAAGAACTAAGTAACATAGAGAACCAGGAATACATTACAAGAACCATCTACACACTACAGCAAACATCGACTGACGAGGAACAAGGGAAACACAAAAGCTATTTATTACACAGAGGAGCTAACAAGATAACAAGGGGCTAACAAGAGACAGGTGCAAGTGATTAATTGTCATGTAAACAAACAAGGGTAACTATGGGAACAAACAAGGCACAAATCAAATAAGAACAAAGCCACTTGAAGGCAAGCCTGCAACCTTAGGCGAGGGCTGCGTTCCACTTCACTTTTAGACACGCACTTGCAAACTTCCCTAAGCACTTCCCTCGGGGGAATCCTTGCCGCCATTTTGAAGCACGTTCCACTTCAAGAAGTGGATGAGGGAAGTTTATGTGGACAGACAGACATGTGTAAAGACATGTTGGCCAATCGAAGCCCTGTTAGCACAGTTATTAGCAGCAATATTTTGGCTACGTCTGCCATTGCACAGACTCGCCTCATGTAAATAAAGGAGATGGCGGCACAAAAAATGTTGTCATACAAAGGAGATAACAGCGTGCATTACAACATCAAAAGCCATAATCTCCAGTTTCACTGGCTACACGACAACACTGCAACCGGAGTTTCTGAAAAAATTTACCCTGGCAGGAGTTTTCAAAAAGGTTCAGTTTCAGTCACCTGATACTGCGCTTGTGTGTGGACGAAAAAAGCTTAATGCCTGCTTAATGCTGCGGTACGCAGGGAAGGAGACAAGAGGCCATTTTTTTAATGGATGTCAATGGAGGAGATGCTTCAATATGGTGAATAAGCTCGCTTTTGTGAGGAAATAGCTTATCATTTAATGAATTGACAGCTCATCAGCTAATCTTCAACATGTTTTCCCTTAACTCTTTCCCCGCCATTGACAGAATTTTCCATTATGTATGATACAACGCTTTGCCGGCTTTCCATGTTTTTACTATTATACGATAGGGGGAGCTATTTTGCATCTTACGCAAGCAATAAAAGCATTGCTTATGCAGGTTTTAGTCTTGGAAAAATAAAACTTGATTTTCTTAGCTTTTTGTTCAATTGTTTTTGTATGTTTATTTAAAAGCAGAGGCTCTGTTCTTTATTTTGATATATTGCATGTTCAGATATTCATAAAACAAAATATTCTGGGGGCCATTAAATTTTTGTAAAAATGATCAAAAACGCAGGTGGTGTTTTTAGAGTTTACACCGAATAAATGCTGTTTTATAAGAGAAGTCACGAACAATTGGGCGACAGGTATGGTTCATATTATGCCACTTCTCATTCATTTCTATGGTATCTGCAAACAGTGATTGACTGTCGCACAACACGTCAAGGCTGTAATGTGATTGGTTATAAAGGCACGTGATCCATAGACATTACACTTTTTCCATGGACCCTCATCTCTCCCAATAATAAGACCATCTCTGACAGGAACTAAACACAGGAAGTAAACACAGAAAAAACGATTCAGCATAAAAGTCCTTAAACACAAGACCATAATCATGACAAAAACAAGGCAATGAATTGTTAATTCTGTGGCCATGATATATTTATCTCACGTGTCATGTCATAGCTACTACTGCTGCAGAACCAATTAATTGGTCCTTTTCTAACGGAACAATGGACATTTTGGGGTTCTGTTTGATTTACAATACACAGACTTCACAGAGAATTTGATGATGTTCTAAAAATGAGCCTATGTTACCACAGACCAATGATCGTGCCCTGATCCCTAAAAATAAAACCTTAATCAGTCAAAATGATTGAAATTCAGACCTGGCGGAAATTACAGACGCAGTTGGACACATTTCCCGAAGAATGTTCTAGAATGTGAGAAATTCTATTAGTGGGCAGATTTGCATAATTTAACATGTATTAATAATGGATCTTCTTGGATACAAACGAGTTCTGATACTCCAGGGCTGAATTTGAGTTTAAGAACACTTAATCACAGACTTTGGTCCAATCTGTGCCACAGAACTGCTGGCATAGGAAGTTTATAACACACCGCAGACCTTGGACTGAAATATTTTGGATGAATGTCACAATACAGCAAATTAACTGTGAACGCAGTGACCATAAAGCAGTTGGTCCCAAATATCACTGGACCCAGAGCCAGCAGTGCTCATTCACATCCTGGAGGATGAGGAAGAAAAATACAAAAGCTCTGTATGTCTGTGTGCCAGGTCTGCAGTGAAAAGGGAAGATGCTATTGTAACAAAAACACTGGTCTTTTATACCGCACTCTCTGTCTCTCCCTCTCCCTTTGCTAAGTAGTTTCTGCACTGCTCCAAGCTTTGATCAGAGCTGCCATGCTGAAAGTATAATGCTGTGTAGAGTTTCTTCTCCACAGTGTCCATCACTTTCATCTTGTCCTAACCTCCAGATCAGTCTGTCACCCCGCTATGATGCCTTTGCTGTCTGATGAGTGGTCTGATATCATGTACTGGTTCCTGCAGTCACATGTGTTGCTCTGTGATGACAGTCTGGCCATGTATCTGTTGTATATCAGTTGTCCTATGACAGTGGACTTGTGGCAAAGTATATGTGAAGAATTAAATTCAAAAAGCCACATGCAGAGAATAAAGAGCTCTTTATATAACATGACAAGTGTGTCAGAATGAATAAGTTCATACATTAAAATGCTGATAAATGTCAGAAAACCTTTTCAAGTTCATTATAAAAGTCAGGCAATGAAAAAAAAAATAAAATAAAGAATTTGGACTCAAAATTTAAGTATTAGTTGTAGCCACAATTTATCTTCAAAACTAATTTCAAGAATTTAAGCATTTAAACCTTTACATCTAAAGGTTTATGAGCAACAAACATTGTAAAGTGTGTCTAAACTATTGACTAGTATTTATTAGTAGGCCTGTCAGAGAGTCACCACAGTCTCCACTGACTACATTCACCAGATCCCAATCCCCTGATTACTGATCACCATCACCTGTCAGCACTCATCATCTGCACTATATATCTGCACTCCTCCTGTTCACTCACTGTCTGGTCTCAGCCTTACTTTGTTGCCTAACCTGACCCACTTACCTGTTGTTTACTGCCTTCCCTCCTTGTTTTCCCACTGCTACAGATCTCCACCGTCTTCATGCATTACTGTTCCCTCTGGATCCCCTGGAAATTTACAAAAGGACAATCAGATTCAGATAAGTCCCTTATGACTTTCCCATTCCCCGCCTGCTTACCTGGATATTCCACTTGTCTGTAATTCCACTGTTGTCAAATAAACTTGCTGTATATACTTCACTTACCTCTGTGTCCCGTGTCTCTCTGCTGACAAGGCCTTGGTATCAACATTTGATTTTAATCGATTCCGATTCACCAAGTCTTCTTTCCTGTTGATTCTTATTCAGTTTGATTAGATTATTGGGAACATTTCAGTTTTGCTTGGATACAAAATACATTTTATGTGCATATTCAAGTGTGTCCAAACAGGGTATTTACTAGGGCTGGGACAGAAAAATTAATATGATTTGTTTCTGTTCAATTCAAAGTGTTAATGTGAGTAGATTTTGATTCACTTTGATTTAATTCATTTAGATTCTGATACTGATTACCTTGCACACTGAGTCCAATGCGTATTAATTAATCCGCTGCAAAAAAAAAAAAAGCAAAACAATACAAAATGGAGTCTTCAAGCAGTGAGCATTATTTAGTTGTCCTCTAAATATTGAGTCCATCCAATCCCGAGATTGCATAGAGAGAAAGGAGATCCACCTTATCAAGAAGCTGCGTGATTATCCCGAGCGTTTCAAAGTTTACTTCAGGATGTCAGTGGCTCAGTTTGATGCTTTGCTACTGGCATAATCTCTTCATATTCTGTCTCTTTGTATTCCGGACTTTGTTTGTCATACAGTGCTACTGCTTTGTGCTGTAGACGATGTGAATTTTGGCGTTCGCTTGTACGGTGGCTCTGAATTGTCAAAACATCTCTCAAAATGCGTGCCACGGATGTGAAAAACGCAGAAAATCGAACCTGATCCAAATTTTTTTTATGACGGACGAAAGTTTCAGAGGCAGTGTGTAAACGTGATTGACATAACATGAGGTTGTATTTATTTTTTAACGTGCGGACATTTCGGACGCAAATTTCGGATTCAGTGTGCAAAGGCCTTTACAGTCTAGGATATTCTGTTGGTGTAGTCCTATTTAGGACTGTCACAGTACCATTTCAGCAGATGTAACCAATACCAGTAAAATTTTGTGGTTCTCGTTACCAATTTCAGTACCAGAGCAAAAACTGTTGAATTAAGTACTTCAGGTACTGTCTTGTCCTTTGTTTATCACTGTTAATCATTGCAATTTCTGGTTCAATCAAAATCAGAATCAGAAAGAGCTTTATTGCCAAGTATGTTTACACACACAATGAATTTGTTTTGGTGACAAGCTTCCACAGCAAAAACAGAATGACAGTGACAAGACACAGATAATAAAAAGAATAAAAATTGAATAAGTAAATAGGAAATAATATACAAAAAATATAAAAAAAAAAAATACACAATATACATTTATGCATTTGGCAGACGCTTTTTTTATCCAAAGCGACTTACATTGCATTATACTATACATTTGTATCTGCAATCCCTGGGATCAAACCCACGACTTTGGCATTGCTAGTGCCATGCTCTAACCACTGAGCTACAGGAAAGCCTATATACAAATATACAAAAATAGACAATACAGTTAACTCCAGAATTATTGGCACCCTTGTATATATGAGCAAAGATGGCTGTGAAAATACATCTGCATTGTTTATCCTTTTGATCTTTCATTTAAAACATTCACAAAATTCTAACCTATCATTGAAGTAAAACAATTGAAAGTGGAGGGAAATGTCTAGGTTACTGATGTAACCCCTGTCCCCTGAAGGAAGGAATGGAGACGTTAACGTCAGAATTTGGATCTCGCTGAGAGCCCAATCACCTTTGAGTGATAACAAAATGAACCAATGCATATTGGCAAGTGAGATTTGCATCGCAAACTCCCCGCACTGCGGGTATATAGGAAGCATGCAATCATATGCTCACTTAAGTTTTTGTTGAGGAGCCAACAGACAGTGTTCCAGCCACTCAGCAGTGGTCACAGGGATTGTGGCGACGCAAGTAAACGTCTCCGTTCACTCCTTCAGGGATCTGGGGTTAGGTCAGTAACCTAAACGTTCCCTATCAGTCAGGCACATTCGACGTTAATACCAGGTACTGACGAATTTGTGATCCCTAAGAAAAATGGCACAAGCGTTGCGTCTCCAGCACCCCATGTAAGCCGCCTAATCCCTAAAGCCGCCTGTTGGGGCAGAGAAAGGACAGGGCTATACAGTGAGACTATCGGATAACACTGGGAAAGCGTGCCTATGCCAGATGGAAAGGGATGCTATGGAGACCACATCCCATAGGGAAGTAACATGTAGAATATATATGGACTGACTACTAGGGCAGTGCTACATATGGTCTCTGAGGTAGATTCTGCCTAAACAGGGATGGAGTCAAAACCATTACAGAGACTGCAGAGGAGCTCTGCCAAGGGAAAGACATGGGCACCTAGTTGCACAGGGGTTGACTAACTGGGCATACACACAAGTGCTAGACCTGGCGTCAGATGCCTCCTCAACGTCTAACTGCCGAAGGGTGCTGAAGAAACTCCCTCCAGGGTTCGCCAAGCAGGGAACTCGCCTGGGGAGCAAGATGAGCACTCGTATCCCATCCTTGGAGAGGAATGGCGCTGCAAGTGAGGCACCGAGCTGGACTACACTAGCTACTTGTAGCCAGTACACGGGAAGAAACCAGCTCTACAAAGAGATTCCAAAACCTTGCAAATGTGTTAGGAGTCGCCCAGCCCGCAGCTCTAATGCCAATGCCTAGGAAGAGGCAACACTCTAAGTGGAGTGAGCTCTCACCCCAAGGGGACATGGCTCGTCTTGGGACTGGTATGCCAAGATGATGGCATCCACTTTACAGTGGGCCAACCTCTGCTTGGAGACAGCCTTTCCCTTCTGCTGGCCTCCAAAGCAAACAAAGAGCTGTTCTGAGGGTCTGAAGCTCTGCGTGTGGTCCACATACAAATGCAGGTGCGAGCGGGACACAGCAACGCAAGGTCTGGGTCTGCCTCCTCCAGGGGCAGTGCTTACAAGATCACCAACTGGTCCCTGAAGGGAGTGGTGGGAACTTTGAAGCGAGGACTGCTTATTCTGTGTGAATGAGTGAGCGACTGGCACTTTTCTGTGCTATGTGCACAGTTGACTGCCACTCTGAGGTGAGTTGCTGCTTATTCCATAAATGATAATGAGAAAGCTGTAAGGGACGGCAATCCAGGCACCGTCCACTGAAGAGTGTACCTCAATGGTGAACTATAGGTGGCTTCCCTAAGGCAGCATTGCTGCATGAAGGAGTAAGATTCTGATATAATTTGGCACTCGGCACTACCTATATAGCATCATTGGCTATTGCAAGTGCAATAGCATGTTTCAGTCAAGCTTCAGCAATTTCAGAGAAAGGAGTTTCCCCAAAGCATAAGCTATTACGCAATGTTGAGAGACGTTTATCAGATGCTTGTACACAACATGTACAGAATTAAGGGTTAGTTCACCCAAAAATGAATTTTCTGTCATTAAGTTCTTACCCTCATGTCGTCTAATACTGAGCCGGCGTTTGGACATAAACACAGAAGCGCTGAACTGCGGTCACTATGTCAAATGTGTATTACAACAGTTCAAATTGTTAAAGTCATTATTTTTGTTTTGTTCTTGCACACAAAAGTATTCTTGTCACTTCATAACATTAAGGTTGAACCACTGTAGTCACGTGGACTATTTTAACAATGTCTTTACTACCTTTCTGGACCTCAAAAGGTGCAATGACGTTGCTGCCTATGTGTGGTTCAGAAACCCTCGGATTTCATCAAAAATATCTTAATTTGTGTTCCGAAGATGAACAAAGGTCTTAAGGGTTTGGGATGTAACGACTGAGACAAATCAAACACAATTATTTGTTATATTTAACAAATAATTGTTTAAAACTTACTCTGGGGTCTGTCCCCATCCCCTGAGAAGACCAGCTTGAGATTTATTGCCCTGAAGTATGTGTGTGCCACGTGGAAAAGCAGAGACAAAGAGACACATAGAAAACCCTCAAAACAGACTTTTCTGCATTCATTTATAGACAGGCTGTTCTATAAATGAACATACATATCCATAGGATATGGCATCCATTATTATTTTTTGTTGTATTGTACTCAGTATTGTATTCACGTTTTATGATACATGTAATGTAACTTCAATTATGCCATGTTTAGTGTCTATGGGTTTGTATCGAGAAGATTTAAATGCTTTGTGTATACGATATGTAAATACCTGTGCAACACATCAGTATTACAAGAATCTTTAATAGTTCTTCTTCAACAACTCAGCCAGTTAAATCGTGGTCGTAAAAGCCCCAACAGGAGGGATGTTGTCACCTGGAAATTCAACCTTCTCATTGGTCAGGTCAACCCTAAGAGGTGTGACTTTGATCAGAGGTTAAAAGCCAGTGCACAATGCACCTCCCTCTCTCTCTTGCTTCTTTAGACAACTGAAGAGACCCCCTTTGCTGCAGGCCTCTTCAGGCCAAGACCTGTGGGCCTGCAAGGCCTGCGACCCAGCCATGTGTTCATCTATGAGAGAGAAAAAGACTTCTTTCCCCACTAAGATTCAAACTAACCATGCAAGTTTGTTATCGCTTCTTCATTCAACGCAGAAGGCATCGATTGCAACTTCAATACCATCGGACTGAATTCTCAAGACTTCCTACGGCAGCAATATATCCAATACATATTTGGTTCTGATGCTCTGTCTGCAATGGATTGCCTCTTGAATTATCAGATCTGATTACCAGCTCTGTAAATGCTTATTACAAAGCACTGTTAATACTAAGAAAGAATTATTTTTCTGTGGCCATGAAAAATACCATTCTCATAGAATTAATTAATAATCAATACAGAGTTATTGATCGTAATTTTAATGTAGCTACTTCAAGTTAATCTGATTAACTGATTCAAATATTCATAATTAATCATAATTAACAATCATAGTGAGTTATGAATAATTATTATTATTTCCCCTTGGAGCTAATATCGCTACAGGAAGACATGAGGGTGCATACTTAATGACAGAAATTTCATTTTTGGGTGACCTAACCCTTTAAGTACCTGTGCTATCTGGTTACTGAATTTTACACTTTCACGAAAACTCCCGTTAAAATAAAAAAGATGTCTTTAATTGTACAATCAATCTTATATTTACATTGTGTTTACACTTGGTTATAACAAAAGGATTTGCAAACGTGTGGCTTGTGTTGAACAAAACAAACCCATCTGTTGTCATCTGTTTTCAGCAGTGTGTCTAGCACCTTTGATAGGCCATTGCATTCACATGCTCAACAGATATGATTTTGATTGGTTACAATGCTCAACGCCTGTAAAAACACATTGTAAATAGAAACCTTTGACATCCAGAGAGTGCTCAAACAAACACAAATTTACACAAATATACTGAATATACCTGGTACTCTGTACTACCGGTACTGCAGAAATGCTGGTATGGCAACTTTTTTTTTTAGTACTGACTGGTACCAGTAGTAATGGTATGTTTGACAACCCTAGCCCTATTTGTAACAATATTCTTGTTTTTGCACAATAAATACATGCATGTTCAACTTTTATTGATTTCTCATGTAGCGTCTGTGGTGGATCAAAATTATCAATACAACTATAAATTAAAGAAAGCTTTTAACGTTTGACCTCCTTCAGATAACCCATAGACCATGGCTCCGGCAGGTCTAGATGAAATTACCCTGGTGGCATCTTTGTTACCTTCAGTGAGGAGAAGCAGGAGGCTTTCTCCCCAGCTCTGGGGACTTCAAAAAGTTCACCCATGCTCCCCCTCCACATGGCACTAAGGGCCATGTGGCATACCCAAGACGCTGCGAAAACCCAATACACGTCACACACACACACATACAGAGACACAAACATACGTTTGGAAACTGTATCTACATTTAGCCTCAAAATATGACTATACCAAAGTGTACCCGTTGCTGTATTCAAGTGAACGTGCATGTATCCCTAGTATATAAGATTAGTTATGATTGTAGCAGTGTTAGTTTTATTCTAAGCGGTATACTCAAGTATAAACTGTATCCCTCACTTTTTATGTGTTGATGTCCGACGAGTTTGGTCTCATTGTAAAGCTCTCTTTATGCCCTAAATAACAATGTATGTCACATCACTGTAAAATGCATTGTTCTATTTTAATGGTATTTTGAAGAGAATGTACTCAGTTCTGACACTTCATAAATTATGCAAATGAGGCCATAAATGGAGACAAAGAAAAAGTTTGCCCGCCAAAGTTGCACCCGCACCATTGGCTGACGCATCCGAGAAGGCGTTTGACTTGTTTGTCCTTAAAAGACATTCACACGCGTCTCTCGATGGTCTCTCGATTATCTCTCAATCGTCTTTCGATTGTCCGTCGCCACCTCACGCACGTCTCTCCCGGACGTCTCGGCGACCGCGCTTCCATCACGCGCTCCTCTGCATCTTCGGGACGACCATCTGTTTGGCACAAGTTCGCTTCTGTCAAGCCTCCGTCATCCTCCATCACCTCGGAGACGGACTCTCTCTTCTTTATTTTCCGGTTATCTTACTCTCAAGTTAAAACCTTGTTTGAAAACCCCGCCGAGAACCCAGTCTCGGAAAAGGACCAATCGCTCCAGCCGCACGCATTGAAACTCCTCCAGAAAGACACGCAACTCCAGCACCTAAAACACTATGCAAGTATAAAACTATTCTTTTCGAAGCGTTTTAAGCTCCATGCATAAGCTGAGTTTCCTTGTTGGCTCTCAAAGGTTTAACTGTTTGTAATTTGCCACTTTCTTTGATCACCTCTGTTTTCCTGTCTTTACTTTCGCTTTTGTATATATGTGTAGTTCTTTGTGTATATCTAGTTATATAACGTTAGCACATGTAGTTGTAGTTTCGTATATTAAATACATTATATTCATGCTTGATTGCCTCTGTTGCTCATTCACGAACCAGGTCCCTTCTACGTTTGATTCTGCAAAACTGCTTTACGCTTTAATGCTATAATAGGAAGTTATTCTCGTGGCCAGAGACCAACTTCCTTTTATAAATAGTTTATGAGAAAACTGACGGTTTGCTGGACAAACTAGGATAGTCTTTCTCAAATCACTATTGAACTAGACCTAATCATATATGTAATTAATTATAATCCGTTGTAATTAATTCACAATATATGTGCATAATTCCCTCTTTGGTCGATCTATATTATAATTAATCATAACGCGTTATGACTTAATTATATATATATTTCACCCATAATTTGAGCTAATTGATTGAATACATGTAAATTCGCTACACTCATCAATATGAGCATTATGTATGTGAATATGTCTCATAAATCCTGCTGTGGTTGACTCACAAAGGTTAAATTCATCTCACATGTGAGGTAATACTAATTGTCTGGGCATCATTCTGTGAGAATGGATGCGGACGGTTATACAGTCTGGTGTAAAGTAATGCATTGTTAATTTTCTCTGTGTGAAGTTATGCACATCAGTTCTTTCACATAAGTTATGGAGGGTTTCCTCTGCTTGAAGTGATGAAGAAAAGCTTCTTATGACATTTCTAGATGGGGTTAATCTACACTTTTAGTATTACCTTCTAGGTCCAAAGTTCTAGAGCTTTCAATACTCAGTTTCCTCAATAAAATTTATGAAATGAGAATCATGTGACTTATTCTTATATTGTGTTACTGAAGAATTATATTAAATAACTCACCATATGTGTATATTGCCCACTGTTGTTGCAAATTGTCCATCCATTTCTAACTGAAAAGGAGAAAGAATGGATTATTAGAGAGAGCATTGTAGGATAAATGAAATGGGCTCGCTTAATTAGAATACAATTAACATGCTAATTACTTTGCTTTCATCTGAAGAAGGCACAATGATATGGAGGGAGAATGGCCAGCAAAAGCCTCACACACACACACACACACACACAGAGAGAGAGAGAGAGAGAGAGAGAGAGAGAGAGACTTACAAGAGCATTTAGATGAGCCATCCTTTGTTAAATACAAAATCTTATTTAGTGTGTAGAGAGAAACTGGAGGCCAGGGGAGAAAATTTTAGAAGAGAACAGTTTTGTTTGTTGGAGGTTCCACTGTCAATATCTGTAGACACTGCTGAGATAAATAGTCACTCAGCATGGAAAACAAACCCACACATATTAATTCAGTATGCAAGACACACCACACACACTCAACATGCAAGACAAATCGATATGTCGGGATCAGCCTATAGCAATGTGCTGCATTGGATTCTCACTTGCTGCCATTGATAGCGCCACACACACACACACACACTCTCTCTCTCTCTCTCTCTCTCTCTCTCTCTCTCTCACGCGCACACACACACACACACAGAGAAACATACTAACAGTTGTGTTTGCTCTAGCATGTGGAAGAAATCACCAAAGGACAGCTGAAACCATGTCAGTTTTTCTGTGGCTTTTTGTGCTCTGCTCTAAACATTCTGTTCAATAGACATGTAGTACATCACCTAAAGAACACACAAAAGAAAATATTTTTTTTTCAGACATGTCAATTAATGATTAGTAGGCTGTACTGAAGTACATTATTCTGGAAGTAGGTACAGATTTGGTTCATTCTTAATCACCAATGCCACACACATTTATAGTTTAGAAGTTTTAGAAATGTTTAGAATGTTACAAGCATTCAAAGATGAATGAACATGATTACGTATTACTTACTTAAGTGCTTTGTATGTAAAGTTCTAGAACACATGGTCAGGAGAAAGCTGGTGATGCAGACTTTGCATTGAGTCTGTTATTGAAGGATGGGTCATTAAAACTGTACTGGACCCATTTGTGCTTTATGGGCCCATTTACAGTTTTTTTCTTTTTTTTTTTCTTTACCAATTGTTAGGACCCATTTCTCAATAGGTCACTTCTTCAAAATTCTTCACACAGTTCTCCTAATCATATTTCATCTTGGCACAGCAGTTAATTTCACATTCAAAATTCACCAAATCTACCAAAACACTTGTCTCAAATCAACTCATTCTTCCAGAACTCTAGGAAAGGTTTTCACCCAGCAAACACAGTCATAAAACACAGACCTAAAAAGCACTAACATCAGGTAGCATTATACAATGTTTTCTTTTGTAAAATTGCTTAACAAAACAAGAATAACACTCTCTATTGTTTATAATTCAATGTAGTTTGTTACATGAGCCATGTTTACATAACAGTACAAAATTATTTCGAAGTTTTCCCCTTTGAATGGATTATAATCGAGCGCAGCCTTAGTTCACTCAGGCCACATAAGCATAGTGCTGCGACCAGCTGACGCGGTCAGCTGTCAAATCGCTACAATCACCACCATTATCCTATTAGACACGGACATTAGACATATATACGTGGCATTACTGCTCGGTAAGTATGCTCAAACTGCTCGCAACCCTCCCTCCCTCCCCATTATAAGCATGAGCATATTACTGTGCACCTTCTGGATGTCGTCTTCTTTTGTTTCAGATTACTAAGGCTTTCAAGTCCCGGCTGGCATGGGCCTCACTGCTGAGAGACACTCATCCAAATAACCAAGCTACAGTATAGACGTCCCACTGCCACATCTACACGATTACCACTGTTCGCTTTTAAAGACATTACTAAGTGTGTTAATTGTCTATGTATTTCCAAGCTGATGATTCCGGGGGGTTAATGTTAAAGCTCGTGTATGTTCAATTAATTTTGGAGCAAGAACCCCCATAAGGAACCATACCGCCAAAGATAATTTGTGTTTCAAGAAACTCAAGCAACTTGCCAAAGTGGTCCTGTCTGAAATGAAATTGAAAGACTAATACTTGTGTAGGTGTTTAGTTTCATCTAACTGCTTTGATAGTATTTGATGTTTTTTAGATTCAGAATATATTCTATAATTATGTTGCAGAAACTGTTCATACTTGTACTTCTATACTCAAATTAACACAAATTCTCATGAAATCATATTCACCTTTATCCTATGCCCCATGATGCTCTGCGTGAATTATGGGTGTAACTTGTATTAAACTTTGAATGCAATAACACACTTTTTTAAAAAAACTGGGCACAATGACATGACATTATTCCACTCACCATTCAACCATCTAACATTAAAAGGAAAAGATTAAAAAAAATGTGTAAAAGCATCAGCAAAGTACATCCAACAGACCGTGAATAGCCCCAAAACCATAATACTTTCCGCAGCAATACAGACATGTTAAATATCAATGTGGTAATATATACAGGTGCTGGTCATATAATTAGAATATCATCAAAAAGTTGATTTATTTCACTAATTCCATTCAAAAAGTGAAACTTGTATATTATATTCATTCATTACACACAGACTGATATATTTCAAATGTTTATTTCTTTTAATTTTGATGATTATAACCGACAACTAAGGAAAACGTCTCGGGTTACGGGTGTAACCCTTGTTCCCTGAGTAAGGGAACGAGACGCTACGTCGAATGATGTGATGGGAACCCTCTGCGTGATTGCATCTAACCAATGATGAGACGAGACGTCAGAAGCGGGTGACGTCACGGACCAGGAAACTATAAAGCATACCCAGAACAAAGAACGCTAGCTTCTGGATTATGGCTGAAGCAAGACACTCACAGGTACGCTGGGGGTACGGCAACGTGACGTAGCGTCTCGTTCCCTTACTCAGGGAACAAGGGTTACACCCGTAACCCGAGACGTTCCCTTTCGTGGGAACTATTGACGCTACGTCGAATGACGTGATGGGAACGCTGTCCCAACTACGCCGTATCATCGAGTACCTGTCTGTAATCTTGTAGACAGAACCGAGGAACCCGGAGTAGGATTTATGTCTATGTTGTAGAACCTGATGAACGTGTGCTGGGATGACCATCCAGCTGCATCACATATGTCGTTCAAAGACACTCCTGACATTAACGCCTTAGAGGCCGCCATACCCCTAGTGGAATGAGCCCGGACAGCTAAAGGGCAGGGCTGTCCGGATGCCTCATAGGCAAGTGAGATGGCCTCGACCACCCACTTGCTCATCCTCTGCTTAGATGCTGGGCCCCCCTTTTTTGGGGACCCATAACAAACAAACAATTGGTCTGATTTTCGCCACAGGGCAGCTCTGTGGACATATGCATTTAAAGCCCTGACAGGGCAGAGCAGATTACGTTTTTCCTGATCAGAGTCCAAGAAGGGAGGAGGACAGAAAGCCTGGAGCACGATAGGACCCGGGACATTGGTGGGGACCTTTGGCACATAGCCAGGTCTAGTGTGCAGGAAAGCCTTAACCATACCGGGCGCAAATTCGAGACAGGAAGGAGCAACCGACAGTGCTTGTAAGTCTCCTATCCTTTTAAGAGATGAGATTGCCAGAAGAAATATAGTTTTCAGAGTGAGGAATTTTTCTGATACCTGCTCTAGTGGTTCGAAGGGAGCCTCAGCTAGCCCCTCTAACACTATAGCCAAGTCCCAGGCTGGAGTCCTTGTACGCACTGCAGGCCTCAGCCTCAGTGTACCACGGAGGAAACGTATGACAAGGGGGTCTCGACCCACCGAGGAACCCCTTACGGGAACATGGTAAGCCGAAATGGCTGCTACGTAGACCTTCAACGTCGAAGGAGATAAACCTTCCGAGAACTTTTCTTGGAGGAACTGAAGCACCAGGCTAATCGATGACTGGACAGGGTCCGTATCACGTTGACTACACCAAGTAGAAAACAACTTCCATTTATATGAATATAGCTTCCTCGTGGAGGGAGCTCTGGAATGAAGAATGGTCTCCACAACCTCGGTTGGGAGACCAGAATCTATGAGCCTTGCCCCCTCAGAGGCCAGGCCCACAGTTTCCATAACTCTGGGCGAGGATGGAGTATCATGCCGCCCGCTTGAGACAGGAGGTCCTGTCTGAGAGGAAGCTCCATTGGAGAGCCGTCTAACAGAGAGATCAGGTCCGCGAACCAAATCCTGGTCGGCCAGTACGGAGCCACCAGTATTAGGCTGACCCCTTCCTGGCGTACTTTTTCCAGAACTTTTTCCTCGGCCACGTCTGCAGCATGGCATCCAGCCCTAGAGGTGCTGGGTGCGTTAAGGAGTACCACAGAGGACACTGGCTTGTTTCTTTTGATGCAAAAAGGTCGACTTCTGCTCGACCAAAGGTTTTCCAGATGAGCTCCACCACCTCGGTGTGGAGTCTCCACTCCCCGGGCCTCGGCCCCTGCCTCGACAGGGCGTCTGCTCCCACATTTTGATGCCCCGGGATATAAGCTGCTTTTAATGAGAGGAGCTTTCCCTGGGTCCACAGGAGGATCCGACGGGCCAAGTTGCAAAGTCGGCGAGACCGCAGACCCCCCTGATGGTTGATGTATGAGACCACCGTCGTATTGTCCGTGCGGACCAACACGTGATGGTCCCTCAGATCTGGGAGGAAGTGTTTCAATGCAAGAAATACCGCCATCATCTTCAGCCGATTTATGTGCCAGGAGAGCTGATGGTCCTCCCATAGACCTTGAGCTGAGCGACCACTCATGATCGCCCCCCAGCCTGTGAGGGAAGCATCTGTCGTAAGCATAACACGACGACGAGAAGTCCCCAGCACAGGACCCTGGGACAGGAACCAAGGCTTTTTCCACATGACCAGAGCACAAAGGCATCGCCGCGTGACTTTGATCGTGCGAAAAGGATTTCCCCTCGGAGAAAACCCCTTGGTCCTGAGCCACCACTGTAAGGGTCTCATGTGCAGAAGGCCAAAAGTTATCACGTTGGACGCAGCTGCCATCAGACCCAACAGTCTCTGAAACTGTTTTACAGTGAGTGACTGGCCTAACTTCACCCCTTTCACGGCCCCGAGAATGGAACTCACACGAGCAGGGGATAGATATGCCTGCATCGTGGTGGAGTCCCAAACTACCCCTAAATAGTTAGTAATTTGACTCGGAACCAATACACTTTTCTTGGCATTGAGCCTCAGCCCAAGCTTCTTCATGTGTGACAGAACAACATCTCGATGTTGAACTGCCAAGTGTTCTGTTTGAGCTAGTATCAACCAATCGTCGATATAGTTCAGTACGCGAATGCCCTGGAGTCTCAGCGGAGCCAGAGCTGCATCCACGCACTTCGTGAACGTGCGGGGTGATAGAGATAGGCCGAAAGGAAGAACCTTGTATTGGTAAGCTTCGCCCCCGAAAGCAAACCTGAGGAACTTCCTGTGATGAGGGTGGACGGATACATGAAAGTAAGCATCTTTCAGGTCTATCGCCACAAACCAGTCCTCGGACCTGATCTGTGGGATAATCTGTCTGAGTGTAAGCATCTTGAACTTTAACTTTTGTACAGATCGATTTAACACTCGTAAATCTATGATCGGAAGTAGCCCTCCATCCTTCTTGGGAACAATGAAGTAGCGGCTGTAAAAGCCTGACAGCTTGCTGGGAGGAGGAACCCTCTCTATAGCTCCTTTCTGCAAAAGTGTCATAACCTCTTGTTCCATAACCAGAGACTGCTCTGGGGTCACTACTGTAGGAAGAACCCTGTTGAACCTGGGCGGTCGAGAGCAAAACTGTATTTTGTAGCCCTGTTCTATAATAAGCAGCACCCATTTCGAAATGTTCGGGAGAAGTTTCCATTCTTCTATAAATTCTACTAAGGGAACCAGTCTCTCGAGACTGGCCTCTGGTGTTTTTTGAGCACTCGGCTCGTTGCTCTGATGCGGCGCACCAGCAGATAAACGAAACGAGTGACAACCGACCCTCCTCAGAGGATCGGTGGAGACCGCTGCGCCCTGACGCACACTGGGTGGCAGGGTTGGCAGAACGGCCTCCGGAGGGCGCCGAAGGGGAACGAGAGCCAGATTTTTTGACACTCGGACCCCTCCGGGGGGGGGCTGCCCTCATGAGTCCTGAGCATCTGGCGTCAGGACTTTTTCTTTGAAGCCTTCCGGGAAATAATGACGGTCCTCAGATCCATCTTACCCCCAGAAGGCTTCGCCTGTGTCGGCCGCCCCGGTCCCCAAGATCTCTGCGGGGGAGCCCGGGTGGCCACACTGGCCTTTTGTTGCGCTCTGTGCGCTGAGGAGCTGGTCGTCGGCCGGGGCTGCTCCCGCTCAGCAGCCCCGGGGGGGTGAGAGCGGCGGGGAAGGAATCTCTGGAAGGCCGCTGATTGTTTACGTGTCTCCTGGAACCTATCGACGACAGAAGATACTGCGTCGCCGAATAGGCCCACAGGAGACAGCGGCGCATCCATGAGGACGTTCTTATCTTTATCCTTCATGTCCGACAAATTGAGCCACAGGTGTCTCTCCGTGGCCACCAGGGCTGCCATAGAACGACCAATTGATTTGGCCGTCTCCTTGGTGGCCCGGAGAGCTAGATCTGTCGCCCTTCTTAACTCCTGTATAGACTCAAATGTCGCTTCCCCGCTCTCATCTATCTCCCCCAGCAGGTCAGCCTGGTAAGCTTGCAAAATAGACATGGTGTGAAGGCAAGCTGCAGCCTGACCCGCCGCCGAATAAGCCTTGCCCACCAAGCTCGATGTTGTCTTTAATGGCTTAGTGGGCAATGTCGGGGTCTTGAGGGACGATGCAGACTCAGGCGAGAGATAGCTCGCGAGCGTCTCTTCAACCCGAGGCATCGCCCCATAGCCGTGGTGTTTCAGCCCCACGATGTTACTATATAATGACGTTTGGGGACTGAAAACACGATATTGGACAGGTCTATTCCACGACCTCGACACCTCGGTGTGGAGGTCGGGAAAGAACGGCAGACCCCGACGCTGGGGTAGTGACCGTGCGGGGAGAAAGCGCTCATCAAGCTTGCTTTTTTGTTTTATCTCACTTTTCTCCGTGGGCCAGTCTATTTTTAGTTTATCGACTGCCCTAGTCACCACCTCCAGCAGCTCCTCATAAGCTGGAGACGAGGATGGCGGGTCCTCATCTCCAGTTTCGACGCTCATCACGTCAACCTCCTTGGAGGAAGATATGTTGAGCGTCTGTGTCTCCCTCCGGGGGGAAGAAACCGCAGCGCGTGCTTCCGCCGCCAGAGGAGAGACACTGGGTCTGGCAGGTAAGGGGAGCGATAAGGCTGGGCCCGTCTCTCCTCCCTCTGCCAGATCCATTTGTGATCCCCACGAATGCAGATCCGCGGACCCGATCCGCGGGGAACACTCGCCGCGGCGCCCTCCTCAAAGAGCGCCCGGCGTGATCTTAACACTCTGAGAGTGAGCCGTTCGCAATGTACACAGACAGCCCCCTCGAGAGCTGCCTGTGCATGCTCAACTCCCAGGCAAACAACACACATCTCGTGTGTGTCCCCACCCGTGATGAATCGCGTGCAGGGAGACACACACTTGACGAACTGCTGCTTATTAACTTTTTCCGCCATTCTTTATATGTGTATATATTGTGTCTTTTGTGTGCTTGAAACTCTTGTCCTCAGACGAAGAGATCACAGTAATGTAGCTCGGGACAAACAACACTAAATAAGACACACAAGATACAGATAGCGCTTGCTGAAGACAACAGAAGCTAGCGTTCTTTGTTCTGGGTATGCTTTATAGTTTCCTGGTCCGTGACGTCACCCGCTTCTGACGTCTCATCATTGGTTAGATACAGAGGTGCTTCACGACGCAATCACGCAGAGGGTTCCCATCACGTCATTCGACGTAGCGTCGATAGTTCCCACGAAAGGGAATCCCAAATTCAGTATCTCAGAAAATTTGAATATTACTTAAGACCAATACAAAGAAAGGATTTTTAGAAATCTTGGCCAACTGAAAAGTATGAACATGAAAAGTATGAGCATGTACAGCACTCAATACTTAGTTGGGGCTCCTCCTGCCTGAATTACTGCAGCAATGCGGCGTGGCATGGAGTCGATCAGTCTGTGGCACTGCTCAGGTGTTATAAGAGCCCAGGTTGCTCTGATAGTGGCCTTCAGCTCTTCTGCATTGTTGGGTCTGGCATATCGCATCTTCCTCTTCACAATACCCCATAGATTTTCTATGGGGTTAAGGCCAGGCGAGTTTGCTGGCCAATTAAGAACAGGGATACCATGGTCCTTAAACCAGGTACTGGTAGCTTTGGCACTGTGTGGAGGTGCCAAGTCCTGTTGGAAAATGAAATCTGCATCTCCATAAAGTTGGTCAGCAGCAGGAAGCATGAAGTGCTCTAAAACTTCTTGGTATACGGCTGCATTGACCTTGGACCTCAGAAAACACAGTGGACCAACACCAGCAGATGACATGGCACCCCAAACCATCACTGACTGTGGAAACTTTACACTGGACCTCAAGCAATGTGGATTGTGTGCCTCTCCTCTCTTCCTCCAGACTCTGGGACCCTGATTTCCAAAGGAAATGCAAAATTTACTTTAATCAGAGAACATAACTTTGAACCACTCAGCAGCAGTCCAGTCCTTTTTGTCTTTAGCCCAGGCGAGACGCTTCTGATGCTGTCTGTTGATCAAGAGTGGCTTGACACAAGGAATGCGACAGCTGAAACCCATGTCTTGCATACGTCTGTGCGTAGTGGTTCTTGAAGCACTTACTCCAGCTGCAGTCCACTCTTTGTGAATCTCCCCCACATTTTTGAATGGGTTTTGTTTCACAATCCTCTCCAGGGTGCGGTTATCCCTATTGCTTGTACACTTTTTTCTACCACATCTTTTCCTTCCCTTCGCCTCTCTATTAATGTGCTTGGACACAGAGCTCTGTGAACAGCCAGTCTCTTTTGCAATGACCTTTTGTGTCTTGCCCTCCTTGTGCAAGGTGTCAATGGTCGTCATTTGGACAACTGTCAAGTCAGCAGTCTTCCCCATGATTGTGTAGCCTACAGAACTAGACTGAGAGACCATTTAAAGGCCTTTGCAGGTGTTTTGAGTTAATTAGCTGATTAGAGTGTGGCACCAGGTGTCTTCAATATTGAACCTTTTCACAATATTCTAATTTTCTGAGATACTGAATTTGGGATTTTCCTTAGTTGTCAGTTATAATCATCAAAATTAAAAGAAATAAACATTTGAAATATATCAGTCTGTGTGTAATGAATGAATATAATATACAAGTTTCACTTTTTGAATGGAATTAGTGAAATAAATCAACTTTTTGATGATATTCTACTTATATGACCAGCACCTGTATATATATATATATATATATATATATATATATATATATATATATATATATATATATTATGTAATATACGTTGCCTTAATCAAAAATGTTCATTAATGATAATGTTTTAAAGTGATTTCCATCATTTTGACAGATTTTGACAAACAAACCTAGAAAGAGATGTGAGGATTTGGGGAGAAAGACGATGAGAGATGCATTCCAGTGAATTATTCATGGGATATATTATAAATTAAATTGTGAAAACAGACCACAAATGCAGAGTGTATGTTGTCTTTTTAATACAGCGGAATACAAAGAAAAAAAAAAATTAATCTGGAGGAAAAGAATGCAGCAACTGAAAAGAGCTCTTGCCATAGACATTCTTGTGATACCACGTCACAAGACGCTAAGCGTTATGTTATTATCTTGACGTCTGAAAATAAAACATGAAGGAATATTTTTAAAGCTCATTCAGTCAAAACTGACGGATAATGATATTTTGTGGTGCAAGCTTATATTTTGAAATGATTCATTTCAGTCTATTTAAATGGAAGTTGCCAGAAGTGCCACCCATAATTTTAAACACAGTAGGCTTGTCAGGAATAAGGTGGATACTAAGACTGTATTAAGCATGGCCACCAGACTGGAGCATTCTGGGAAAAACTGCACAAATCTGCTGAGCAGAAACCAGGAAGCTAGCAGTCACACAGAAAGAAAATCATTTGCACTGCTTTTCTGTCCAGTAAAGAATAAGACCTAAATGCAAGCCGGGTTGATACCCTGCATATGCTGAAGTAGAGGCAGATGAATGCTTACCCATGCATGCAGCAATAGCAAATATGGTGCGTGGGAGGAGAGGTTCTGGCTGAGCACAAGTGTTTATAACCCAGTGTGGATAAATGGTTTGTGGGCCGAATCCTGCATCAAGAAGTTCTGCTCTTTGACATCATTTTATATTTCTTGCACGTTCCTGGTTAGTTACTTGATTTTCATTTTGGCTGTATACTGTCGGTAAGTAAATGTCAGCATACCAAACGACCCAGAGAAGTCTTTGCATTATTTAAATCCCATTTTCAAGCATCCAACCATTTGTGAATTATGTGTCACCTCCAGTTAAATATGATGTGTGGAGATTCCTCTGCAAGAAAACACTTCTTCACAAGGACAATTACGAGCAAATGCACACAAACAGAATGTCATTCTGATAGGCTTCCTGGCATCACCCTCAATCACATACACAAAGGAAATCAATTTGTTTTTATGCAATATTCTATGAGACATCAAATGAGTAAGCTCTAGCAATTTGAATCTGTAATTTGCTTGTTCTCTTTATACTGGGACTGCCTGCAACATCCTAAAATGAAGATCAAACTTGTCAAGTACCATATTTGCATGCTGCTTATTGCATATATGTTGCTGATTGTATATATATATAAAATCATATTTGGTGCAGCTTTGACAGGCAGAAACTTAAATACACAGATGATGATTACTAAACAGGAACAGCTGACAAGACTTAATTAGAAACCATGGTGATTAAGGAGAACTAATACAGACAAGACAGAAGGTGAACTAAACAGAACACACACTTGACATAACACCCCCCTCAGAAAGGCGCGTCCTCGCACCATAACTGAAACAGTACATTATGAGGAAAGAGGGCGGAGGCTTCGGTGGAGGGCGTGGAGCTGGTGACGGGCAGCAGCCTAGGGTAGTTAGCCACAGGCACTACGGTGGTGTCGACGGTGGGAGGAGCCAGGGTGGAGTCCTGACTGCAGGGGCGGACGGAACCCTGGGACCAATTGGCAGAGGCGGAACCATGGTGAGTGGAGGAACCGGCGGAACATCATGGCTGACGGACCAGGGTGACATCACAGGCCTGGAAGCCTGACGCTGAGCTGCTGGCTTGTGGGACCGAGGTGGTGACGATGACTCGGATGACCGGGGCGACGCTGCAGTGAGCGCGGGACGACGGGGAGGTCGACTGCCGGAGGCCGACCTGGAGTGACGAGGGAGCCCAGCGGAGTCTCCACGCAGGCGGGCTGAGGAGGCGCTGAGGGAGCAGTGGGCTGAGGCGATGGTGACGGCTGACAGGTCGAGGTGGAGATGTGGGCCTGGAGGCCAGAGGTGGAGGCGGGGACTCGCTGGTGGAGATGAAGCCCAAGGCGAGGAAGATGAGCCGCATGGAGTTAGCAGCGTGGACAGAGCCAAGGAGCTTGTAGTGAACAGTAGACGTGATGGCACCAGAGCTTCACAACAGACATCCTTTTGTCCCACTTTGATTAATACAAAAGAGTGTGATAGGACCCTTAATGACAACTAAATGAATATTGTAATTAGGACTGCCAAAGGTGGAGGACAGGAAAGATAACATAATCAGATACAAATGTATAGTATAATGCAATGTAAGTCGCTTTGGATAAAAGCGTCTGCCAAATGCATAAATGTAAATGTAAATGTAAATGACATCAATGGACCATTGATCACAGGCTAATCTAATCACGAGTTGCCTTTGTTCACCTCAGCCCTCCATGCCTAAGTCCAAGGTGTGAATGGCCATGGATTCCTTGGACTACCAAACTGGTTCTGGCAAGAGCACAGCAAGAACAAAGAAATGCTCCAAAAGAAAGACAATTTCTAAACATATTGGCTTGAAATCACCAAAAACAGACAGGAATACTGTAAGGAACATGTCCTATATGTTTTTTTTATTTATCCAGGAAACTGTGCACACAGTCGAAACCGCACCTGGAATAAAAGCTAATGCAATTGCACCCACTGAGACAGAAATGTGATATCTCAACCAATTCACATCAAGTTTAGACTCTACGGGTTCAGAACACTGCCACAAGGACTTTGAGAAAGGTTTGAAAAAGAAATAAAGCATTTCCAAGGTCCTAAAGACATTGTTTAATTTAACTGTGTATTTTGGGAAAACGTAACAAGTTCTACAGGATGAAAGGTGGCCGTGATGGGCGGACACCTGGAATACTGTGACCCAATCACATCACCACATCAGGAAAGGCGGAGATTAGTAATCCCCTCCCCAGCAGGAAGGAATAAAAGCTTTCCCAAGTGGACAAACCCTTGTTCTGAGTTTCTGACCTGACGAGGGAAGAACAACATTACGACCAAGGTGATACTCTTGCGAGTAAACCTTTCACTGCATGGACCTTCAAGCAGCCCAACTGCTTCTGCAGAGGACTTTGGCTCCTGACCTGCATAACTCAAGTACCTCCAACCTACAGAAGATCCTGCGGACCGACCAGCATTTGACCTACAGTACTCTGGATTACACAAAGACCTCCAGCTCTGCAAATGTTGGAAATCAATCCAGTCTCTCCCACTGCAAACGGAAAGATACCAGTAGAAGACATTTTACCATCCCCGGACTGATCGCCCAACCAAGTGAAATGTAAATATAAGATAACCAAACCTTTTCCCAAAGGCCTTGGCATTAGGTTGTTGCTATATGAGATTGCTATTTGTGTAGAGACTGTTTATCTAGGGTCAGCATACACAGATAGATACATTAGACATGTTATCTGTATTCATAGTAAATGCTTATTTACTATTTCATACAATTATCCAGAAAGACCACAATTGACTCCCCCATAGACTGCTAATTACCCATTCATTGCTTCGTCCAATCCGTTGCTCGTCTACTTGGCATTCATTTTGTTAACACCCATTTGTGTAGTAGTTTGTAGTTTCTGTTTGATTACTGATTCAATTTTCTTAGTAGTTTAGTCATTTTTGCTTAGTAGTTTAGTCATTTTCCTTTGTAGTATTTAGTGAGTTTAATATTTGACTCTTGTATATCTTTTGTTAATAAATTCATTTTTATTGCTAAACTTTGCAGGTAGGTAGATCTCTAGGAACAGGGTTGGGCACCCCTGCTGTAATATATAATTTTGGCAAACAATCCACTGGGCATCTGTGTGTGTGCGCCCTGGCGAATGTCTTTCTTTTCTGTTTATGGTGTGTTTTGCTGCCGTGGGCGGTGTGGCCGATCACGGGCATGTTGTTGATCCTGAGTGTGGCCATCAGAGGTGTTATATCAGTCATAGTCACTCACTGCTCAAAACACTGAGGTATTTGCTTTAACAACAGGAGTGTAAAAAGGAGACTCATCGTCAACTTGCCTCCTCCTGCATGTTGGTGGATTTTCTGACGTACATGTAGGATTTGAGGAAGAACCAGACAAATGAGTCTTCCAGATGATTCATTCAAACATAACTCCATACAAAACTCATCTCAACACTCCAGATCCCAAATCAACATGCAGGACCCAAAATCAGAGAAAATCATTTGCGGCTCCATCCAGTCTACCAAGACTCCAAGCTAAGTACATTATGGCCTTGCAAGCTTGTAAAAGTCAGCCTAGCTAAGGAAGAAGGTGTCAACTGTAATCAGTTTGTAAAAGACGGATTGGTCTGAAGAGGGCACAGCGTAAGCCCTACCAAGATAATGGCAGAAGTTTGTTTGATCCCCGAAACACAGATAGAAAACAGACCTTCTTCTGAGTGACCTCTGAGTGACACTGACTTGAAATCCACAGAAAAACCCACAGAGACTGTTTTTACAAATAAACTGCATCAAATTGTTCCAAAACAATTCTAAACGGACTTGTTATCAAACATCATTCAACTGCATAATTCTATATCATGTCTACACATTATACATGTGACCAGTTATGCTTAGAACACTCACAATTCATGTAATAGTTATAAATATTCAATGGTTTATTGAAAGTGTGCCTTGTTTGGTATGAATGTAAATTTCTATTCATAATTCAAATTCTGGCTAAAATGTCTGTATAAAATGTATTGTATTCTTTTTAGAGAAATCATGTCTAAACTGTACTCTCTGTATTCTCTGCTGAGAGCGGGAAAGTTAAGAGACCACAGATAAAAGGCCACCTCTAAAACAAAGACAATACCTAATTGGTCAGAACTCCTCAAAGAGGTTGGACAAACACCTCAGTTTGTGTACTTAGTACACAAAGACAATTTAGAATAAGATGAGACAGACAGACAATGACGAGCAGACGATAAAGAGCAGACGACCTGATCAAGGCAGATCAAGATCAGATGACAAAAAGAATAAGCCGTTTCATTTCAGCCATCCAACCTACTCCCGTCTCACTCACTTTCGTTTCTTTTACTTAGTTTTCTTTCTTTTCCATTGAGAGTCTCGTTTGCAAAGTTTAATCAACGACTCTACAGTCTTTGCCTGCCTCAAAACTTCAAACTTCAGCCATGAGGCAGACTCGCAACATCCCACAACATCAATCCGGACCCAAAAAGACCTGCAGCGAATCAGAAAACCCTGGGAAACACCTTTCTCCAAGCCAAGGATGCCAACAAAGGAATCCCCAATTAAAGACACAAACGTACCTCCAGATTCTAGCTGACCTGGTGCATTGATATAAAGTCTAATAACCCACCTAAGAAGCAATAGAAGGGTTAAATTAATGATTGATGGTTCGTTCAGAACAGGTCTTATGAAGTGCATATATTGCTAGGAATTTGATTTCATCATTTCACTCTCTTAAAACTCATTCTTTCCTCGCTTTCTTTCTTTCTGCAACTCGTGTGAATGTGTGTGCGTGTGTTTGTGTTAGATATTAGTTTATATGTTAGAATAATCAATAAAGTCTCATTTTTATTTTTAAAGAGAAGTGTCTTGTACGGTGGCCGAGAGAGCTCAATGCGCTGCAAATGAAGAAAACACATGCAAATAGAAAAAATACCAGCAAATAAAGAAAACACCTTCATCAGTCTGACAACACATTCGCTTCAAAAGTTCACAACACATGCAAATACAGAAACGCGCTGCAAATGTTCACAACACATGCAAATACAAACTAAAAACTCAGCGATGAGAGCAACATGTTCTGATAACCTTCTATTTAACCTTAATTTATTTCTTAATATTTCTCTTGTGGCCCATACGTAGTGAAAAAAAAATGAGAAAAGAGGTGTTAAACAAGTTGTTTTTTAAATGAGGAGTTAGCTAATCTTATTACAGCGCGTCGGTTATGTGTGATGCGGTATAAATTATTGCGGGGCGATTAAAATGTTAATTTAATTCTAAAAGTAGCCTAATCATCATCATCATCATTCAGATCATCGCAGAAGGGGCTTGAGATCGCTGGGCCTGGTATGTGCTATTTGCAGTGCGTTTCTGTACTTGCATGTGTTGTGAACTTTTGCAGTGCATGTGTTGTCAAACTGATGATGTTTTCTTTATTTGCTGGTGTTTTTTCTATTTGCATGTGTTTTCTTCATTTGCAGCACGTTGAGCTCTCTCAGCCACCGTAGTCTTGTGTTATGTGCTTATGAATTTAATGTCTTAAACCGCCGACCTATGTTACCTTGCTAATAAATAGTGTTTTCACGATAGTTGGATATTCATATCCGCTACAGAGTTTATAGTTATGGCCCGTGCGAATGAACGCTGGACGATTCAGTTGCTCGGTCGTAAAATAAGTGACTCGTAAAAAAATTCCATATAAATTAATTAATAATTCCATTTGAGCTAATTTGCTTACCTTCAGTAAACTTGGCTTCTATTGTTAAAATATCATGTCACCTGCTCTGTTGGGGGGTAATTTATGTACGATATAATGTACAGCAGCAGCATGTCTTTCTTGCTCACAGCAGCATGTGAAATAACCTAGAGCAGCAGCAACAATAAAATCAGCAGCAGCGTAGCAGATCTGTTAGCAGAGTGAAAAACAACAGGCAGCAATGGCTGTGAATGAAGACGAGGAATATGCAGGTGAGGAACCATACACACACTTGGCAAAGTTAACAAAAATGGTTAATAAGCAAGTTAATAAAAATGGTTAATAAGCAAGGTTAACTTTCCTTTGGGTTTGCAGGTGTTCACATGAGGGCACACAGGAACGAACGAGGAGACTTGACGAGGAAACAGGAGCAAGGAGCAGGACATGGAGGTAAGTACACTTCAGGTAAGTCTTAGCCATAGACGAGACCAGGCAGTTTGTGTGTGTGGAGTGTCCTTTTTATCTGGTGCTGGGGAGATAAGGTGATTGGAGCTGGTGATGATTAAGGCCTGGGTATACTTCACTTTCTGTGCCTGGACTCATGCGCAGTCGTGTACGTGCATCTTTCAAAGTATACTCAACCACGGATGCGCGTGGATGACCGAATTCAACACATGCGCAGTACAATTTTTTCTATACTTTTACCAGACATCGTGTCATCAACGTGACATTCGCTGGGCATGATCGGAGAAGAAAAATAGTGCATTCACCATTGCAACATAGTTCAGAAGATACACCATGAGAACAGGAATCATAAACGATGGAGAAGGTTATGTTTCTAAGTTTACTTGTATTGTTTTTGAATCACTCTTTCTACACTCTTCTTCGACGTCCGCACACTGTGCTCAGTACTGTGCGTATTACCACCTAGTACACTCTTCTGTCCTGCTTGCACATGAGCTGCTGTACGCGCACCATCCGCGCGGTCTCGAAATTTGGGCTGCATGCGGACGGGCCCTCCGGATGACGAAAACTAAGTCATGCGGATGGTGCACGAATGCGGATGGCCGAAGTATACTTTGGGCTTTAGTATTCTGGAGATGGTGACCAGCATGACTGAGTTATGCTGTCCCAGTGCTGTATTTAGGTACAGACATGAGATTAGGTAGGTTAACATGTGTAGTATTTTGCTTGAAGCTGAGTAGTTCTAATAACAAGCAAAATACAAATAAGAATGTATTGCAGGATATAGTGTAGGAAAGAAAATTATTAGTTAACAGGATAAATAAGGAAAAAAGCTTTTATATTTATAATAAGTGTTGTCAAACAACACTTACATTGAATCAAATGTGCACAGAAAATGATAAAAGAAATATTTTTACAGAGCAGTGTTATTTTTCTGCCTCTCCTGTGGTTCTGCACCCAGCATCAGGACATCAGCTGGATGAGAGATGGCAGATATCCCAGGAGAACTGCACTTTAGCAAACTTCCCAGCGTCCGTCTGGGTGGACGTTTCGCTGATCCTAGACCAGCGTCAGACACTGTTCCACCCGTCTTAAAATATCACCACTGCTAGTAACATCACTATAAGACTGATTTCATATCAGCATCAACAACTTCTGCCCACATTGACATGCTATGCTGTGACATTTTCTGACTGTAAATGTCAGTGATGGAGAAAATAAAACAGAAAAGTGACTTTTGTGGCTTGTAGTTCATGTCTGTTAGCTTTGAAGTCATCTATCTGCTACAGTGTTCTTCTAAAATTAGACAATAACTTATAGCATAATTACACTAACGTTTAAAAGTTTTAGGGTTTTTAAGATTTTTAATGTGTCTCTTATATTCACCAATGCTGCATTTATTTGATTATTTGTTATTTTAGTGTTATTGAGATACTATTATACAGTAGTTTTTATTAATATTTTGAATCAGATTTTATTTTTTATTTAAATTTTAATTAAAGTTTTAGTAATTTTGTCATTGTCACGTTTTGCCTTTGTTTCACATTCATTTTCATTATGGACATTTAGTTTGCTTGTCTTTGTTTGCTTGTCTATATTTCCACCATCATTTGTTGTCATGGTTACTCATTATTCAATTCAGTTCACATTTATTTGTATAGTGCTTTTCACAATACACATCGTTTCAAAGCAGCTTTACAGAAAATGCATGTCAACATTAAAATTTAGAGTAATCTGTTATCAGAGGTGACTGTGTCCAAAATATGTAGGCTAATTTCAGAAATGTACATATACAAATCACGCCGTTAGCTAACAATGTATCATTTTAAGCAATGTATTAATTTAGGTAGAAACAATGAGCTCATGGAAGTAATAAATACATGTTAACAATGATTAGGATATATGGCAAAATTTGGAATGGTGCATGATGATCCAGAGTTTGCATCATCTGAAGTCCTCGCAGGGGTTTGGGGTCATCTCTTCACAGGTGTTGAGGCCTCTGAAGTCTTCATAAGAGACTGGATCCAAAACTGGAGCTGATGTACTCTCTAGTCACCTCAGAATGGGTAACCAGTGTAAAGATGATAAGATTGGTGTTATATGATCATATTTTCTTGATCTGGTAAGAACTCTAGCAGCTGCATTTTGGACTAATTGTATAGCTTGTTTATTGAGGATGCAGGACAACCAGTTAGTAATGCTTTACAGTAATCTAATCTAGACATCATGAATGCATGAACTAACTTTTCTGCATCAGAAATAGATAACATATTCTGTAGCTTAGCTATATTTCTGAGGTGGAAGAAGGCTGTTTTTGTAACATATGAAATATGATTTTAAAAGGAAAAGTTGCTGTCTAATATAACTCATGAAGAACTAAACCATTAATTAATGATTAATGCTGCATCAGCAACTAATAAAGAGTCTATATGATTAATAGATTAAGTAATATATGAATTGTTATTAAATAAATGTGTCATAATGTTTTAATTCCTTAGCATATTTTATTAACTAATAATGTAAGTTAATGTGTTAATTACCACAGTGGGTTGAAGCCATGTACTTCAACTTCCAGTTGTTTGCTTTAATTAATCTTTAACTAATGATTTGAAAATGTATCATTATGTTATGACTTTACTTGTTGAGGCATATGACTATTAACTAATTATTAAGTAATATGTCATTATGGTTTTGACATCTACAGTATCTACAGTAAGCCATGGATTTCAATTTCCAGTCATCTACAACCGTGATTCCACTTTACTAGATGAACCATCCAGAACCTTGTTGTTCATGGCACAGGAATGTGTCAAGTTAAGCTTGAGGTCAAGGATTTAAAGGCAGAACACTGAGAACATACAGCCGGCCACTGCTATTTCGTAACACTGTGTCAAGACCGGACAAAGAGAATAGAACCCATTATAATCAGTGATAGTGATACTGTCAAACTGCAACTGTCAAAACCCATTAATGACACATTACTTAACAGTTAGTTAATAGTCATGTGCCTCAACAAGTAAAGTCATAACATAACGATACATTTTCAAATCATTAGTTAATGATTAATTAAAGCAGACAACTGGAAGTTGAAGTACATGGCTTCAACTCATTGTGGTAATTAACAAATGAACTTACACTATTAGTTAATAAAATATGTTGTCAAGTCAAGTCATCTTTATTTATATAGCGCTTTTTACAATGCAGATTGTGTCAAAGCAGCTTTACATTGATAACTGGTATATAATTTTGGCTCTTAAAGAATAGTGTCAATGCAGGCAGATCAAAGCACTGTTCAATATCAAATGTCAAGTGTCCCCAACTAAGCAAGCCAAAGGCAACAGCGGCAAGGAACCCAAACTCCAACAGGTGACATCAGATGGCAAACAGGTGGCAAATAGACTGCTGTGTTAAAAATGGAGAAAAAAACCTTGGGAGAAACCAGGCTTAGTCGGGGGGCCAGTTCTCTTCTGGCGAACAGTGCTTTGGTACGATTCATTTTTCTTATGTCCGTTAGGATCACAACATTCAAAGTATTTATTCCAGTTCAGTCCAGTTGAGGATCGTATTCATCACACTGGTATGGAAGGTTTTTTGAGGAGCTGTGAATGATCTAGTTGACTCAATCTCTGCTGAGACTTCAGGGCTGCGTTGTGGTCGTGTCAAGGCGCCGGTCCTCAGTCTCACCTGGATACGGCCCGGATCTGGTTGACTACGGTAAACCTCGGGATAAACAGAAAGACTGATATTAGCGTAGATGCCATTCTTCTTCTGATGTAACGAGTACATCTGGTGTTATAAGAAGTGTTCCCGGTTCCAGCTGACCTAGTTTATGCAGCCTAATAATCCTTTAACGGATTTGAAAATATAAATTGATAATGTGTTATGTGTATGCCAGGTTAAAGAGATGCGTTTTTAGTCTAGATTTAAACTGACAGAGTGTGTCTGCTTCCCGAACAATGCTAGGAAGATTGTTCCAGAGTTTAGGTGCCAGATAGGAGAAGGATCTACCGCCTGCGGTTGATTTTGATATTCTAGGTATTATTAGCTGGCCTGAGTTCTGAGATCGCAATAGACGTGAAGGACTATAATGCTTTAAGAGCTCGCTCAGGTACTGGGGAGCTAAACCATTTAGTGCTTTGTAAGTAATTAGCAAGATTTTAAAATCTATACGATGTTTAACAGGAAGCCAATGCAGTGTTGACAGAACTGGGCTAATATGGTCATACTTCCTAGTTCTGGTAAGAACTCTAGCTGCTGCATTTTGGACGAGCTGTAGTTTATTTATCAGGCGAGCGGAACAACCACCCAGTAGAGCGTTACAGTAATCTAGCCTTGAGGTCATGAACGCATGAACTAACTGTTCTGCATTTTTCATTGAGAGCATATGTCGTAGTTTAGATATATTTTTAAGATGGAAGAATGCGGTTTTACAGATGCTAGTAACATGGGCTTCAAATGAAAGATTGGTATCAAAGAGCACACCCAGGTTCCTAACTGACAGCGAAGACTTAACAGAGCAGCCATCAAGTGTTAGACTGTATTCTAGGTTATTACATGAAGAAGTTTTTGGTCCAAAAATTAGAATCTCTGTTTTTTCTGAATTTAGAAGTAGGAAATTACTGGTCATCCAATTTTTTATATCAGCTATGCATTCTGTTAATTTTGTGAATTGGCAAGTTTCGTCAGGGCGCGAAGAAATATAGAGCTGAGTATCATCAGTGTAACAGTGAAAACTAACACCATGCTTCCTAATGATATCTCCCAAGGGTAGCATGTACAGAGTGAAAAGCAACGGTCCTAGTACTGAGCCTTGCGGTACTCCATATTGAACTTGTGATCGATATGACCTCTCTTCGTTTACTACTACAAACTGATAACGGTCAGATAAGTATGATTTGAACCATGACAATGCAGTTCCACTAATGCCAACATAATTTTCAAGTCTATTTAAAAGAATATTGTGATCGATAGTGTCAAATGCAGCACTAAGATCCAGTAACACTAATAGAGAGATACAACCACGATCTGATGATAAGAGCAAATCATTAGTAACTCTAATGAGAGCCATCTCAGTACTATGGTACGGTCTAAAACCTGACTGGAAATCCTCACAGATACTATTTCTGTCTAAAAAGGAACATAGTTGTGATGATACTGCCTTTTCTTTTTCTTTTCTTTTCACTACAATGCACTGTCTGACACGATACTGTAGTAGACAGTTGCATGGTTATAATTTTTTCTCTAATAATATCAATCTTACAAGTAAAGAAGTTCATAAAGTCATTACTGCTGTGCTCTTTGGAAACATCAGAAGTGCAAAGCATGCCATTTCCTGTTGCCAGCAGGTGGCACTATGACTAACTGAATTTTGGCATATAGATGTCTTCAGGCCAGGACTCTTATCACATGTGAAGTTTGGGGCAGATCGGACATTGTATGCCTGAGTTACAACAGCTTCCTCTTTCATGGTGAAACATCAGACTTTGTCAGGCCGCCACGGACACGGCCTTCATCGAAAACTCAAGATCTTCACAATTTAATGTCGCAAAGTCCTTTAGATTAGACTGACCAAATATGTTGTTGATCTGATTAAAGCTCTAGGAGGAGTTTGTTAAAGTACAACGTCTGGAAATGGCAAAAACTGCCAAAATTTTGCAGAGAAAATTAAAAATATCTCATTTCCTGTTGGGTTTTCAGATTTTGCACCCAGGGACTTTTTTGTAGGTATTGGGCTGTTACATGCGTCTACCGAATTTCATACCTGTACGTGAAATGTAGCGTGAAGGGCAGTTAGTTGAAATCTTGTAGGTGGCGCTATCAAACCATTTTGCTACACCTAATTCTGAAACCCATATCAGAAGTAAATTTTCTCCACTTCTGACGCGTGTGCAAAGTTTCATGAGTTTTCGAGCATGTTTAGGCCCTCAAAAATGCAATTAATTTTGAAGAATAAATGACTGAGTGATTACAATAGGGTCCTCTCACCATCGGTGCTCTGGCCCTAAATACCATCATACATTTTCATTTTCATGTCTCCTTTTCTATTATGATTTTAAGCAGATGTTTGAAAACAAACTATGACCTCAGTGGGAGCCAATTCTTCAGGGGATTCAGCGCTGGAGGACTGTGTCTTTAATGTGGAGATCTGGATTGAGCAGCTCCTCTGTACACAGTGTCACAGGAGAGTGAATGTGGGCCATAAGGAGCAGAAACATAACGTTACTGCAAAGGGAAAAAATACTGAATTACAGCCCACATGCTTTCTAAAAATAATATGGCTGAGGTGAAGAAGCAAAGAAACAGAAATATTAGTAAATCATAAAAGAATGTAATTATGTTTCACCTGTATGACAGTCAAAAGAAAACTCTTGTCTCCGCATATAGAGTATTGAATTTATTACAGCAATAAAAAACACATTCATAAGATGTAAATTAGGAATGTGGAAAAGGAATACATAGACATATGAATTCTTTGAAGGTATAATGAAAGCAGCTGTTCATATACACTTTTGGGCCGTGAACTGATTAAATTAAAATGTGCCTACTATGATAGCACGTTCATTAAAGTCAGCATGAAATGGAAATTGCAATACGCTTTTCTTCCCTATTGCGGTGAATATTCAAGTGAAACGGCTTCTTGAACAAGAAAAAATGTAGGAGGGGACTTGATTTTATTCAGGGGGAATTGATTGGATGGATGTAGTTTGCTATTGCTGTAATGTCATTTAAGTGACAGGTTGTCCCACCCTCGCGCTAGTAAACACGTCATCAGAGAAGAGAAGAGATAGGGAAATTATTTTGAGGGCACATAAAATGTAATATATAGTATATACTGTATATGTTTGTGGAATAGTGCAAATTTTTTTTTTGCTGTTCACAATGAAGAATGGTGGATAATGATGTCAAACTTGTATTGCAGATGCCAAAAATTGCTCTGAAAAGTAATTTCTAAGAAAAGCTTGTGCATTGTTTGTTTTCTTGTTATCTAATGCAATACTTTATTAATTTAATTTCAAGTGCAATTTTAGTGTTCACATTTTTTTGGGCCTTGTTTATGGAGTGAATTTTGTATCAATAATAATTCACGCAAAAAAAAAAAAAAAAAAAAAAAAATTATATATATATATATATATATATATATATTCATATTCACACATGTATAGCCAATTTCAATAACCTAATTCATGTGCACAAAAAACAATTCATGTGTGCAAAAAAAATATATATATACATTCACAAAAAGCAATTCACGTGCACAAAATAAAATTATATATTCATAAAATACATTTCACACACGCAAAACACAATTCATAGAAACACAACTGTGCACAAGTTTCGAATGTTTGAAACTTACGAGTTTATCCTCACATTCGTGTGTGAATCAACTTGGATTTGTGTGTGTATTTCTAAGACAATCCTGGCACCAGACACCTCCCACATGGGTCATTCGTACTCTTCAGCCAATCAGATTGAAGCTTGTCAATCGACCAATCATTATCACGTGAGGGCGTGCCTACCTCGGTGTTACATCATCAGCTGTCGCCCTAGTTTGCCAGGTCTACTTAGGTAAATGGAAACCATACTTAAAGAGGTTGTTCCACATTATTAAGCAAGTAGACCTGGCAAACTACTCAACAAACCTGTCTGGGATTGATACCAGTTATCTGAAATCCTACTGAAATGTAACTTACATAATAATTTGGAACATCGTGTAGAACCGTTTAAATAGAGAACAAGATTAATAGACTAGACTAGGGAGAAATAACAAGCAGGTTCACTATACCGAATGGTATCCAGTCCCATACGAAAACGCACAATGAGAGAAGCATCAGGCCAACTCACCCGATGGGAGAGCTCGAGAAACTCCTCCACATACCTTTCCAAAGGACGACCACTCTGCCTCAGTCCCCATAGGCAGTCCTCAGCCAGGCTCATCTTTTTCTGTTTGTGGTCCTGTATTCTGTCACGATTGGTGTTGTAGTATTCAATGCTCGACAAAGGCGATATCTTCAATAACATTTAATGGAGTACTATGAACAAAGAACAGAAAAAAAATCACCAGGAAATCACACCTACAAACACCACATAACATAATAAATACAGGACAAGGGCTGGACAGAAACTGAAGGCTTAAATAGACAGCAAACAAGGGAGCAAACGAGACTAAATTAACAAGACACACCTGAACTGAAGACACTAATTAATCAGTAACCAAGACAACAAACAAGTGGCGGACAAACTGAGGAGAACATGTTACCAAAGAAAAACAAACCCATACATGAACAAAACAGGGAAACAGATTACAAGCAAACTCAAAACGTGACAACTGCGTGTTAAATCCAGAATTCTCATTCAGAGCTAACGTGATGCTGAGCTTAGGGGTAAATACTTGTGTATGTTTTTGGAAAGTCTGCAGATACTAGTAACAAACTTAAAAGATGCTAAGGAAAAAAAAGACATGATTTCATTAGGTGCAGAGATTACTGTTTATAGGCAGATCTGAGGAGGTAATGAAAGAGGTGGAAGCAAATGTAGAAGAACGATTCCCAGGTGAAAAACATTTTAGAAGTAGAAGAAATTGCTTTGATGCTTGATATAAATATTCTGTTTTATTAATGCATCATGAATGTGTGTGCAGTATTATGTAAATATTATTCAAAAGATGATCTCATTTAATTGTCCTGACCTCAATTTTATTTTAAAGTGTTTAAAATAAACCAAACATACACAAAAGTATTTTCTAATTAGATACCCATTAGTTCCAATTGCATACCCTATAAAATCACAGTTGTTTTAGTCTATCATATTGTCCTTCTTTTATGGAATTACTGCCACCTGTACAGAGTGAAGTGACCACTGGTGCAGTAATTAGCGAGCGTATGTATTTTGACGGGTCTCCACAGGTGGTTCTTCTGCTGCTGATGTCCTGTGGGTGTGAATAAAGGCCAGCATATGATCTCTAATTCCCTCAGCAGACTTAATACCCAGCAAATCATTACAAATTTGTACGCATAAAATTAATTATACTGGCATTAGAAAAATGGCAAAAAATTACTCTTGCATTGTGGTTGACAAGTCATTTTGCTCAAATCTTTGAAGAAAATAAGCAATTGTTTATATACGAGAATGGCATTTTACTGAAGCATGACAGTGTGCAGCTGGTAGAAGTCTTTTTTTTTTTCTCATAAAATTGACATTTTCAAAAGAAACACTTAATTATTAAAGTTGCTAAGCACGGACATCACCATTATTTTTGTTCTAGTCTTCCATAGCCAGACCTTTGACTTAGAGCATAAAATCTGGTCATCACTGCAGCTTGTCCTAACCAACTGTCTAACTGTCCATTCAGACAGGACAAGGATGTTTTGTATTTGTGTCTTATTTGGGTTATATTAAATATACCTAAACAGACATTTGATATAAACCCCCAACCTTAAACTTTTGTTCTGCATTTATGGATATTTATCATGCTTCATAAATGTTATTACCTCTCTAAGCAATCCCATATGATGTGATGGGCAACAAAAACAAATCCCATAGACTTACACTGAAGGAGGGATCTTGAGACCAGAATATTACAGAGGTATAGCAACACACTCACAACTCAAACTCTTATTGAAAAAGTAACTCAGATATTTTGTTGTAAATTTAAAATGAATTACTTTACTATTTACTTAACCTGATACTCACATTACTTATACCCCAACACTGCTCACAACATTATAGCAACTGCAAATGTAACCATCAATGGCATCATTCATATTTTCTTTTCTATTTCTTTTTCTATACAGAAATAAAGGTAAAATGTAGGCTGATAATCTCCTGCAATTATACCTTCATAAAAATCCCTAGTCAGAGATGAAAGTTAATATCATTTTAGATTTTCTGTTCCCTATTGTTCTAAAACAGCCCAAACCTTTCACTTATCAGTTTTTCTAAAGCACAGTCAAGTTGCAGAGCTTTTGAGGAGAAAGTTTGAGGTTTATAAGTTTCACTTTTTTGTGAATTCCGGCAAATGCTACAGTACATGGATGTAATTCAAGTTGACAGCATCTGATAAGAAGCCACTAGTTGGATCGGAAGAGGAACACCCAAAAGCATTTTAGTTAGACACACACTGCTGCATTGTTACATAAACAGCCTCACACTGAAGGATGCACAACAGAGCAATAAGTAATTAACTAAAGTTGACAGTGTATGATGCACCAAATCTTCCCAAATATTAAAGCTAGGAAAATAATTAGAGCATTATAAAATCTATCCATCTATCTTCACAGAAGCACACACAACTCTCTTAAACTCCCTATTCTTAGCAAACACAAAGTTCTCATCTCCTGAGAGCCGCCACCTTTGTGGCACTTCCAAGAATAACAAATAAACCCCACCTAATTGTAGCCTGTCAGCCTGAAATTGTTCACTGCAACCCCATATTTCCTCACTCAACTGTGAGCAGACAACACCGCAAACTCACCGACTGCTTCTGTTACCAAGGGACAACCTAAACTTCAGGAGACAGGGCAGAGACAACTGCTGCCTGCGATATGTGCTTGAATCAGTGAACGTATGGTGATGGAAAACAGGATGTTGAATGGTGGCATGAAACTTGATTCCTTACTCTGTAGAGTGCTCAAACACATGCGAAAAGTCAAGGGACCATTAGCTTGCTGTGCATGCTGTAGATCTCAAAAGGTGGTTGCAACACAAAAACAGCAAGTCTGTTCTGATAGGATTGTGGACCATATAGGGAAAAACAATGCTAAATGCAAACAACAAAACTAAATTAATCAAACTTAGTTAATAGGCTCATCAAATTATGTTGCTAATGTCAAAGTTCATGGGTCTAATCAAACAAAAGTGCAAGAGTGCAAATTCATCTGGCAAAAGATTGACAGGCTCTGTATGTCATGCCCTCAAGCTTAAACAATGTAATATTAATTTTAATGTTTGACCAAGGGCATTTTGGTCACTTGTGTTGGGCGCCACTTAAGTGATTACAGCTGTATTTGCATAAACATCTTTGACACTAAAATGTATATCGACATATTGACAGAATCTAAAATATAAACTCTCTCACATGTACAACTTAAGAGACATTTTTAGAGCTGTCAGACATTTAGAAACTTTGTCAGAGAAAGACCATCAAAGGAAAAATAAATGAATATATAAATAAAGTCAAGATGGGTAAAGTAATTTGCACTTAAACATGGCTGAATTTATTAGAAATTAGGAATCACACAAATTAAAATTAAACCATAATATTGTATGTGTTGAATACATGAATGCAATTAATTAATTGATAATTTTATTTATTTATTTTTATAAAAAATAGATTAAATAGATCTTATAACAGATTTTATAAAAACAAAATCAGTTAAAGGCACTTAAAATGAAAGTAATAAGTGTCCAGTAATAAATGTGATGCTCATTTTTTAGTACTTAAATTAATTCTTACATAAAAACATGTTATTATTTGAGTTGCACAGTTGTCTAAATTGTTATTTTTGTGGTGGGACTACTGTTCTAACTGGTTGAACTTCTAGTTATCAGCCACCAATATAATTTTTGAATGTTTATTTAAGAATTTATGAATGTCGTCGGTACATCAACAGAGGAACGTCATGCACCTGGAGTCAGATAAAAACACAGTAGATGGCTTTTGTTTAGACCTTCTGGCTTGTTTTCATAATCAGACAATATTAACATGCAGACAACTGGAAGGAGAACGACCCTTGATCTCTGCTCAGTTTAAGCAGTGTTAATATTACCAGGTGATTTACATTTAATTATACAATTTACATAAATTTGAATTAAAACAACCCCATGTACAACCCCATTTCCAGAAAAGTTGTGACATTTTGTAAAATGCATTAAAATCAAGAATCTGTGATTTGCTAATTCTCTTGTACCTTTATTTAACTGACGAAAATATGAAAATATTTCCAATGTTTTCACTGACCAAATTAATTGTATTTTGTAAATATAAACAAATTTTGATTTTGATGGCTGCAATACACTCCAAAAAAGTTGGAACAAAGGCAAAATAATAGTGAAAAGGTTATATAATATCCAAGTTAAACAGTTTTGAAACAGTCCACAATAAGCAGGTGAATTGGTAATAGGTGAGGGTAGTGATTGAGTACAAAAAGAACATCTCAGTCTTTGCAAGCAAAGATGGGTCATGGCTCACCACTTTGTGCCAAATTTCATGAGAGAATTGTCAGACAAATCAAAAAATACATTTCCTAATGCAAGATTGCAAAGTATTTAGGTCTTTCACCATCTACCATGCATAATATTTTGAAAAGATTCAGGGAATCCAGAGAAATCTCAGTCCGTGTAGGGCAAGGCTGGAAACCTCTGTGAATGTGCATGACGTTTGACCCCTCAGATGACATTGTATGAGAAACTGTCTTGCTGCTGTGTTAAAAATAGCCACATGGACTTGGGAGTACTTTGGAAAACTGTTGTCACTTAATACAGTCTGCCGCTGCATCAAGAAATGTAACTTAAATCTCTGTTAGGCAAGTTCTCTGGGCCTAAGTTCATCTCAGATGGTCCAAAAGACAGTGGAAATGTGTGCTGTGGTCAGATGAGTCTACCTTTCAGCATGTTTTTGGAAACATTGAGTTCTCAGTCCCAAAGACGAAAGGGACCATCCAAACTTTCATCTTTCTGTATGGTGGTGCATCAGTGTAAACGGCATGGGTGGCTTGCATATGAAGGAATCATTGATGTGGAGGCGTATATTGGAAGTATACAGAGACATACTACCATCAAGATGACATCTTTCCTGGATAGCAAGACAATGCCAGGCCTCCTTCAGCATGTGCTACATCAGAATGGTTTCTTAGACACTCTACACCGTGGATACAGTGCGATCTATCTTTAAAACCATTAAATCCCAACAATAATTATATTTTAGGATTAGAAACAGTACTGTGACTAAAGAGCTTACAGCTTATTTGTTATAACGTGTGAATAAAGACTATTTAGTTGTTTCAGTTTTGTAGATGTGCACAAAACAGAGGAGTCGTGTGATAACTTTGTAATGAACTGGTTTTATCTGTGTCCGAACAGAATATAACACCTGCTCTTCCCTCCTAGGTCTCCACCCCCTTTACCATGTCCATTTACAAACTCCCGTACATATATGAATAGGTGCGACACACACATATTCTACATCTTTCTTCTTTTTTTTTTTTTTTCAACATAGAAGTAAACACTAGCAACATATAACACGTGCTCCAAACTATTATAAACATGGCGTGCTGTGTAGGCAATCAGTATGTGACAAAGTCTTTGAACGTTGAATTAGGCTTAGACACTCTTCCTGATCGAGTGACAGCCAGTGGAGCTGGATCCTCTTGCCTGGAACTGTCAGTGCTTTGTTGTGGTGGCATGTCACCTCCATTTTTTGAAGTGTCAGGTGGCATAGCAGCACATGGCCTTTCTTGGGGTTCTGGAGAGATCATGGGTACAGACATGGTAGTGGGAGGACAGTATGATTCGGTTACTCGTAGAAGGTGACGGCGGTTCCTTACATAGTTCTTACCATGAGACTGGACAATATAACTGTTAGGTTGGAGGGCCTTTCCAGAAACCGTGGCTAGTTTGTCAAACCCACGGGTCGTCTCCATCCGTACGGTCTGCCAGATTTTGTGCCATGATTTGTTAGCAATCCCACTTCTGACACCATGTAGATGTGCACAAAACAGAGGAGTCATGTGATAACTTTGTAATGAACTGGTTTTATTTGTATCTGAACAGAACATAACACCCGCTCTTCCCTCCTAGGTCTCCACCCCCTTTACCATGTCTATTTACAAACTCCCGTACATATATGAATAGGTGCAACACACACATATTCTACAAGTTTGTTATTTACCTAATAGATGACAATAACATTTTTAGTTTTAAACAAGTTTTTGACAGATTCCTCTTTATTATGACATGTGGTCTAATAAATTTGTTAAGCACTATAGCTGACTCTGTAGCAGAATGACAGTTGAGCTCATGTAATCGTGAGAGCAGTGACTTGTTTTGCTTGCACCGACATGAATTCATGATATGTTTGCGTAAGTGTAATCCATGCATATATCTAAATTAATTACATGCATTTCAAGGCCTGTCATAGCTTGACTGCCTTTGCTGGAATACAGCTGCACTGGACTGCAGGAGAGACAAGACCTGTTTCAGTGTATGTTAATATGACAACAATGTAGCTTACTAAAAACGGAAACGTTTTTCTTTTGCGTTTTTCACGTACAGACGACAACGTTGTTAAAATGATGCCAGTTCACATGGTTCCTCAAAAACTACTTGATGTTTTATTAACAAAATTCGGGAGGAGCACATTCAAAGGATCTACCTCCGCTCCTCGACAGTCTTTTCTGCATCCCTCCGCCACATTGTTAACTCTACTACTCTACTAGCTGCTTGAATCTGAGTGCAGGAGCTCAAGGTTACCATAGAAACGCAAGTGGTTTGCCGTTGATTTCTGCTGTGGCCCGTGACACTCGCAAACAGCACTCAACACACTTTTGGCCGGTACAAATTGAAGTATATTATTATTATAAACTTTTCATTAACTTCGGAAGGCTGTAGCAACAACAAAGGAATTGTAATTTGGCTGCTTTTTCTGTAGAAAGCTGATTTCTATTGATGTGTCTAATTTTTTATCGAACATTTGTTGGTAAAGAGTGAGAGACCTGGCGAGCCATCGGTTCCTGACCACTGCTCTAGTGTGGGGAGTGCCACGATGCAACCAGGAAAGCACACAGATTCCATTCACAAACAACCAGAGTCCCGCCTGTGAACACTGGAAATCAAAATTTTTCACATCAAACATGACTTTAAAGTAAACAAACATGGCGGACGAGTGTATGGACTGCTTTTATAGAAAATTAAAATTGCAGGGGAAAAAAAGAAAAATGTTTAGATGAAGTCGAGGAGACGGTGTGAACATGGACTTTACATGTTGCAGCACGAGGTGGAGGTGAGTCTTCCGTTTGAATTTTTGAATTGTTACGTAATGCTTTTCTAATCTCTAATTTACAGAGTCCCTCACATGACATGCAATGTTCCCACGATTTACTATTTTGTTCCCTCGATTTGCTAAATCGTGTGGATGACTTACTATTTCGTTCACTTGATTTGCTAAATTAGCAAATCGAGGGAACAAATAAGTAAATCATGCACACAATTTATAAATCGAGGGAACAAATTAGTAAATCGTGTGCATGATTTAACCTACTTTTTTTTTTCTTGCATGTCATGTGCGGGGCTCCATACTAATTGTAGCTTTTTAATTTCTTACAATTTATAAATTTGAGAATTTCTGTCATGATGGTTATTTTCCATAACACTGAATGTGGTAAAGAGCTTTAAACTTTATCAAAGTGATTTTTACCCATCATACGGATAAAGCAAAGATACCTACATTTAATAAGAAAGTACAGTTATGTGACAAAAGAACGAACGACTCGAACCAGAAGACTTGAGAGGTGAACTAATCATTTCTGTATCTGGTACTGACTGCATAGCTTCAGCCTGGGCTGTCACGGGTTGAACGAATGACTTGAACCTGAAGACTCAAGAGGTGAACTAATCATTTCTGTATCTGGTAACAACTGCCTTGTTGAAAAAGATATGTTTTGAAGCATGGAAGCTGGGGACCAGCGCTTGACCAGATTAAACCAGCTCAAACCAGCTTCCATGCTTAAAAACATACCTAACCAGCATATGCTGTTTTTTTCAACAGGGTGCATAGCCTTATACAGTAGCTTATGGCTGGGGAATGTAATGGGATGAATAAACGACTTGAACCCAAAGACTTGTTCACCTCTCGAGTCTTTGGGTAAACTGCATAGCTCAGCTTATAGGGATGTGACGTAACAAAAGAACAAACGACACAGATTGGGAGATGAGGTAAACTGACAGACAGCATAGCTTGAAGACCCAGCTAAGCAATGAAGTTATTTTCTTATAATTTGGCCTTGGTTGCATTATAGTTTTTTCTTATTCAAAATGTGATCAACGTCGCGTAAGCACGTGTTGGGGAATTTGATCATTAACATTGATGACCGAGATTATTATTTGATGAACGAGATTATTATTCCGATCACTTATATTGGGCACTTTTTGCATTTAAATTGCCTTATTCTGACTGTTGACATTAAAAAATGATGCATGTGTTTTTCAGAGGGTATCGGCTAATTTCTTGATTGCCATTTTGACAGTCTATCTGGACATTTTAGTCATGTTTGGTAATGTTTTTTAATATATTTGCCCTGATTTGATCAGTTTTCCTGGAAAATTTATCCATTTTTATAATATTTTGTCATCATTATTTTGTCTTAAGGTGTTAAAAATGGTCCATATCAACCTTGATTGACATGACAATACAATTCTATCACATTATTTTGACAAAGTTTTGGTCGGGTTTTGGTGAGCTTTTCGGCTGGAAATTGTCCACCCAATCTGGCAACACTGAATGTGATAGAATTTTATTGCCATGTCCATCAAGGTTGATAGCACCATATGACAGCTTAAAATGTTATCTGATCTAATCAAAAAAAAAAAAAAAAAAAAAAAATATATATATATATTTTTAGAAATTCAAAATTATTTTGGAGTTTGACAATGAACACACTGCAAAACAGCTATACAGTTTTGGTCAAAACAATACAGGAAAAGAGGTGAAGAAACATATTCAGACATTCAGAAAAACACAGAGCTGAACAAAACACTCCCCCTCCCTCCACTCACTGAACAAGAGAGAAATAGATGAGCCAGTACAAATGCTGTAAATTTCTTGAAATAATATTTTATAAATGTTCAGGTTCTTTATTCACCAAAATAATACATTTTTAACATTATGCCTTTCCAAAGTTCAGACATATAAAATCAACAGTATTAAAACAAAACATCAAAAGAAGAAATAAAGTACAAAGTGGGAACAATGGTATAAGTGGGATGATATATGTATGTCCTTCATGAACTAGTGTCACACTTAAACTCAGTGTTATGGAGATTGTACACTAACTAGTTTTACATGACCCTTAAGTGACCAGGAACATACACAATGCAACAGATTGATGTTTGATGTTGATGTTAATGATACTTTCCTATCTATTACTATGGCTCAAATAATACAAACTGATGTCAGTAAAGATGATTTATAAGTCCAAACCATTTAAGGGTTAAAAAAGAGAGAAATTTTAAAAACACATAATACTATAAAAAGATAATAAGATGTCTATTGTCTATAGTGTTGGCACCTGAAAGTCTCCATAAGCTTTCAAGCCTCCTGAAAGTAAAGAAAAAAATATAATTTAAGGAAAACAAAAAAGTCCTTTTATTCTGTCATTACTGATGACAACCTCTCAGTGGATGCCCTGCATACCCTGCTGCTTGACTGAGAACACAAAAATCGCCTTTCTATTTGAACAGTGTCATTTTTCATCCTATGTGTCTACTGGAAAGTAAACACTGTTAACCCCAGGGGCCGGGGCCAGGGCCCCCACCAGCAGCTGTCAGCAATTCACAAAATTCAATTATGCATCATACCTACTCCTGTAATGGAGATGACATGAAAGAAAGGCCCTTGACACTGTAGAGACTGTCTAGTAATCCTGTATGCATTATCTACCCCAAGGACTTAATTGCATAGCACCACATCCTCAGTTACGAGGATGAAAAAGCCCTGAAATCATGAGCAATACTGTAGAGTACTACAAAAAACAAAGATTATTCATTCTCCATGACGCATTTGTAGAATGAATCCTGATGTGTTTATGAAGACTGTAACTACACATTGCAAAGTGCACAGCCTTCTGGATAATGTCCTGTCTGCGTGCAGATCACATGGCTTGCAGAGGCTGTATTACATTTATTTCGAAAGGAAATGGCACCTCTATCTCCATCAATCAGTGGCTAATTACAGGCTGCATATAATGGACCACCCTTGCTGGAAAGAGTAGGAAACAGATCTTTTGAATGGTTTTGGCTCTCATAGCTGCAATACAGGCTGTGCGTCTTCCCATACGTGGAGTCAAACAAAAGCCGAGTGGCAGCAGCTGCGGAATATCTGCCCGACCATTAGCAGGTTTGTCAATGCGCTCACCATCTTCATTACAGGAGCGAGGCAGAAATCAATACATGATCCAAGCTGCTTTTCTTTCAGCTGTGACTTGAGATGCCACTTCAGATTCAGCTCACACATGGATGAAGCACCATTATCAGACTTTACATTTTTAATATCAAATGTACGATGGAAAATGAAACTGAAGGAAAGGGGTTAAGCCTGTTTCATACTGCAAGCGTAAGAAGAAGCAGCAGCATAATTGCAAGAGATACTGAAATTTACATGAGTTCCCATATTGAAAATTGCAACCATAAATTATGCACATTATCTTGCTTATTTCATGGCAGTTACCAAAATAAATCAATATGTTGGTTTGAGTTGAAATTACTTTATAATTTTATCATAAAGCTTCCACTATGAAAAAAAAAGTCAGTTGTCCTAATATTACCTCTTATTTTGAACCTGACAGCTGAACATCTCCAGCGCTCAAACATCAATTCAGTCACTAAAAAGTAAAAAACAATTGAGTCCCCCAAGAGCAGGTACTGATATAAGAAGAATCTTTTCAGCTATTCTTTCCTTCAACCTGCTGAAACGGAGACACGACAAACGACACAAAAGCCCGACGGCACCGCTCACCTCTCTACACAACTACCGCAGGGAGCGTCACCACCCACACATGAACCGCCAGAGCCCACTTTAATCACAAGACGATTCTCACAAATACACACCTACAAATAGGCACAACCTCTACAGAAGTATCAGTGCACATCACATAAAGTACACACACACACACACACACACACACACACACAGCAAATGCTCTGGTTAATAGCTGTGGCAGTAGGGTGAAGGAAGTTTTACCTCATTTATGCTTTTTTTGCAATCTTTGGCAGCAGTGTGGGCAAAGCTAATTCACAGTTGATTCTATTGCTTACTAGTTGCTTACTACTATTCTACTGAACTAGTTTAATTAGCCTACATCGCTGTTTCACATCATACTTTTAGGCCTGTTTCACAGACTGGGCTTAGATTAAGCCAGGATTAGGCCTTAGTTTAATTAAGACATCTATGCTTTTATAAACGTGCTTTTAAAAAAAATTACTGGTGTGCATCCTGAAACAAAACAATGGGACTGACATATTTTAAGATATGCCATTGCGAAGATGCTTTCCATTAAAACCACTCAAATATGCATTTTAGTCTAGGACTAGGTTCAAGCCTTATCTGGGGTTTAGGCTTGTGTGGGGTTAAGGCTATTTGTATCATTGTACCATCGCGATTTATGACAGATTGTGTTCAATCCAACTGCGACCCTTAGATGAGTTCACGTGAACAAGTAAGCTAATAGGAATTCCGATTAATTTCCACAAGTCAGTTCTTTCAAAAATATATTTTCTAACTAGTTAAAAACTAATTTCAGCAATTCTGCAATTCTGCAACTCTGACAATTACATCCAACTGTAGCTCTAAGAATCATAAGTGTAAGCTGTTATTGATATTTTGTGTGACCAAGTTTATTTTGTAGCCACAAAATTTTCCGCCCAATCAGTCAAATCCTTGTTCACTCCAAATGCTTGCTATTAGCTCGCTAAAATGATTTTTGGTTCAATGAGTTGGTGAGCTGATGACTCAAAAATTACTTGGACCAATTCAAATCCTTTGAACGAATCGTTCAGACCAGTTTTGTGAGCGAATCTAATTCAGTCCAATTCATGAATGGTTCTGGCTGATTTTATCAACTGGTTCAAACGAGTCAACACAAGTGACAAGTTTTATTTTATTTATGGAATATAGCAGCATTAATTATAAATGATTTATCCAAATTCATGTGCCCTTGTAATCTTTCATCAAAACATTTTACTCATACTAAACTGAAGTCTGTCAGACAGACTCAGGTCCACCCTAACAGTTTTGTGGAGCTTGTGAAAGCACCTGAGAATATCTGTGCATGCAAATGCATCGACGATTGCTGGTGGTTTCTCTCGCTTTGTCAGACTCAGTTCTCCAGAGCACAAAAGCACTCCCTCTCAGGCTCACTGTGGTAGATATCTTCTGCCTGGAAATAGAACTGCACCCTTTATCACTTTAATATACACAGCGCATTAATCTATTCATTGACTGCTTTTCCCTGGAGTCATTTCAAGAGAGCTTATTGATGTTTTTCTTCTCAATGCATTCACATACGTCAGAATTACCAGCATCTGAGTAGATGTATAGTCATCTTCAAAGACCTGTCTTTTCCAATACAACTCTTTCATGGAGATCATGCAATCAGGCATATATTAACGTAATTTTTAATAATTAAATGACATGGAACTGAAATGCACTCAACATATCTAAAGACTACTTCATGTCAAAGCACTTTTTGAAAATCAATACTTTGGTACCTCTGTCAACCAATCAGAATTAATAGTTCAAAACTTTAAGGTTTTAGCTAGACTTTGCTCACAGTTTAACATAATTGAATTGTAGCACCTCAGAATGTTATTTGATGGAGCAAATGTGCTACAATTCCAGATCGCTATATCACCAGTCATTTGTGTTCAACTCTGCTATTTTCAGTGCTTGTGGTGCTCATCTTTTACCTTCATTAAAGTGAGTATGAGTTCCATCTGTGTCTCAATACACACACATGACTTTGGCACAATGAGTTATGTGCAGACAGAGAAGAGAGACACATAAAGGGAGGGAGACACTGAAGGGAGAAGGAAAGAGAGAGAGAGAGATAAACTAAACATGTAATACGCATGTGCATGACGTCACCGTTTTCACAGATTTGCATTTTTGCAGTTTACACAGAGATGACAATGGTAGTTTTTTTGAAAAAACTTGCACTTTGAAACCCGTTTACAAAAGCCACTAAAACACCGTAGTCGTCTAAATGAACAGCCAAAAAAGTTTTCAGTTTTTAGTTGAAAATGGTGTCATGTAAACAGACCCTGACTTATTTGCATGATTGGAATAAGCTGGCAGTTTGTGCCCATTTATGCTCTGATTAATATAACAAGAATACAAAGCATGCTATGAAGAGGTGATCTACACCTGTGTGTAGGGCATTAAATGAGGATTTTTTTGATAGGAACCATGATATAGATAAGGTTATCATAAAGCATGCCTAAAACAAAGTACAATACAAGAGACAATATACAAAACAGTGATAATAGGTACACTGTCCTGGGGATATGCATGTTCATTTATAGAAATGCAGAAAAGTTTTACAGGCTTTATGTGTCTTTCTATGGCCTGTGCTTTTCCATGGGCCTTTTCCGAGGCCTGTTTTACCTTTTTGGGGTGTTACTTGTTCTTTCGGGGAATGGTTCACAACTCTAAAGGCCCCAATATACTCACAGCAAAATTATTTTTCGTTCTTCACTGACGCTGCCCACTCTGCTAAGAGCGGCATTTGGATGAATATGTCAATATGTGCTTTCTTCTCAATAACAAAATAAACCCTCAACAAAGTTGAGAAAACATCAAGCATTTTTTTTTTGTAAAGCCTAAGAATAGCATCTGATCATAGCAACATGGATATTTTTGCACAAGCTCTGAAATTAGGCACTCTAGTAAAGTCACATCACATTTATTTATCTAGCACTTTATACGATAGTTTTCTTAAAATCAATCTCTACTTTACTAAACATGAAAAACAGTGTCAGTGTCTCGTTTCTTTAGAAGTACAACTTCATTTTCTACTATAAAGCAGCTCTCCAGCGTGTTCATGTTTTCACTTGTGGACATCTAACCTCGATGGACTGAACAGGACAAATGAACCAGAAAAGATTTCCATGTGAAAGAAAACGGAGCCTACGTGCACACCTACCTATTATGTAATTGCCACGGACCAATTGTAGTACAAAGGTGTTTGCCAGCTGTGGCCAAATTTTCTGGAAAGTTCACTTTGGCAAGCTGTTTCAAACTCTCAAAACAAACTCCAAACAAACTTCATTTTGGCCTGATTTTGTTCAAAATGGCGTTAGATCAGTTCGTTTTTCGATTTCACTTGAAGTATACTGGGGCCTTAACACAGTTTGTTGGGGAAGTGGGTTTGCTGGATTATTCATTAAATATAATGAATAATTGTGTGTCTGATTGGTCCAGATGCTACAGACATACTGAATTAGACATAAAATATATGCATCAATGCTAATATAAATAAATAAATATAAGTAATTTAATTAATGAAGCCCTTCAATATATCCTGTTCAAACCATTTCATGGGGAGTAGACATGAAATATTGTTTTAAATTTAGATCATTCTATTATGTGTAAAGAAAGAGATTGCGAACTGATACGATAAACGTGAGCCCAGCAATCAGTTCCCTGGAACAACTAGAATCATTGTGCAAAAATATATGATGACAGAATGCCACAATTTACCAGAATGATTGAAATACAGTATTACATATGAAGTATGTATGTTGGGAGACTGAGGTGGCAACGTTTTAAATCCAACAAATGCACACCAGAAAAGGTTCTAAGTCTTCAGCACTGTGTGTGTTTGTGTGTGAGGGGAGAGTAGGAGTTGAATGTTGATGTTTCTTAAACAAAGCGGAGGTCTCCCCATGAGATTCCACCCCCATCTCTACCTTCAGCAGTGCAGAATGAAAGGCCCATTTTCATCTGAAAACTTCTGCGTGTGAAGGCGGTGTTGTCTGACCGACCACAGAACACTGACATCGATAGAAAAGGCACAGCATCAAAGCCTCCGAGCACTTACAGGGGAGCAGAGGAAAGATATGAATCCATGATGATGTAACATTCATAGATGGTTTCTCAAAGTAGAAGAGCTGAACCAGAAAAAATGAAATTATTAATACTGTTGCATCAGGTATTGTAGATTTTTCCCTCTGGTCGACTTTATTAACTTTTTAAAAAGATATCAGAATATTCTATGTCAATCCGGCATAGAAAGTCATACAAAAACTCAAAATATGCATGCACTCCAGATAATACAACTTCTGCTTAAAGGTTTGCCAGGGTCTCTAAAAGACATGGCAAAATGACAGGCTGTCAGGGGTATTTTGTAGCTGAGAAACTATATTAATAACTGGAATGGAACCACCACATTTTGCTAATTATAGGTTCCATGCGTGTATGGAATATCATGTTATGCATAATGGCTGTGCACCGCTTTTTGTCACACATTGTTAAAGGGACAAAAGGTTTCACCTTGTTATGTAACCCACTAATAGAACCGAAGAAAATTAGCCTACCACATATTCACAGATATCTTACATTTTGACATTAATATTAATGTGAAATTGTTTGATATACGAGTTAAAGGGTTAGTTCACCCAAAAATGAAAATTCTATCATTAATTACTCACCCTCATGTCGTTCCACACGCGTAAGACCTTCGTTCATCTTCAGAACACAAATTAAGATATTTTTGATGAAATCCGAGAGGTATATGACTTGTCCATAGACAGCAATATAATCAACACTTTCAAGGTCCAGAAAAGTACTAAAGACATTGTTAAAACAGTCGATGTGACTACGGTGGTTCAACCTTAATTTTATGAAGTGACACAAATACGATTTTATTCAACAATCTCTTCTCTTCCCTATCATTATCCATATTACCCATACAGATTACCCATACCTGAGCCTACTGTGTTCAATGGAGTCCCAATTCAGTTTGTGGACTGGAAAGCCTCATTTATGTCACTTATAGATAGAAATGGCGTCTCAGCAGCTGATAAACTCTATTATTTGAAAAAGTATGGGAAAAACTCACTTTTATAGTGTTCCATTTCTGTAGACCATCACGCTGATTAACAATCCGTTAATGATCATCACGTTCCCATCTTGAGCAAGTACATGCAGCGAGGTTTTGAATCAGCGAAGGTGAAGCTCTTACTGTCTTACAGTAAGATTATTCACAATAAGGTCTGTTACATTTTTTGGATATTACCTTTCATGTAGTGTGTAAAATTTGTTTGTTTGTGAATGCAAAAGGTCTGCAAAGTGGATGATAAATTATTGTCTTCCAAAAGAAAGGACCTTTTCGGAACTGCCTGAAACGAGTGGTCAGTATTTCCAGCCAAAATAATTATTTAGTCTCATTATTTAGTCTGTAAAACATGCTATTGTTAAAGAACATACTCAACTGGATGCAATACATGAAGGGTTAGTTCACCCAAAAATGAAAATTCTGTCATTAATTACTCACCTTCATGTCGTTCCACACCCGTAAGACCTTTGTTCATCTTTGGAACACAAATTATGCCATTTTTGATGAAATCCGAGAGGTATATGACTTTTCCATAGACAGCTGCCCCAGTATGGGAAAAACTGCCCCAGAGTGCTAGCTCCCAGGCAAGTCACCAATACCAACAGCAGTCAGTTTTTGTCACAGAGTAGCCAGCTTTGACTCCTGTGGATGCTATCCGTATGCTTGAGTCAGACTTTAAGAGGACAAGACAATCTCTTAAGATGATATCATGTTCTTAGACAAACTCAAAGAAGGCATAAAGAAAAATGCTCAAGGACATAATGAAATGTCTCTTCTGGCCATACCTCTTCCATACATAACAACGGCCATACTTACCTGACGACAGAGAGCTTGCCAAAGTCAGACTTACTCATTTGAACAAGAAGTTCTTTAGAAATGAGAAATACAAGACAGACTACATCACTTACGAGAATGACATCATTGAGAGAGAGGTCATGTAGAAATAGTGAATGATGATGGAATTGATGGTGAAAAGTGGTACATACCACATCATGGCATCTACCATCCAATGAACATCTCAATGAACATTTGTTACCAGGACCAGACATGATAAACAATCTCACAGGGGTCCTTGTAAGGTTCAGAAGGCATCCTATAGCAGTAACATGTGACATTGAGAAAATGTTCTACCAGTTCAATGTCCAAGAAAATGACCGGAATTACCTGCGGTTCTTATGGTGGAAAGACGGAGACACAAATTCAGCACTTCAAGATTACCGAAGGCCATTATTTGGGCGGGGTCTGCTGCACATGATATGGGCACTTTAAACTACAAACAGAAAAACCCTGAAACAAAAAAATAGTTTTCATCTGACCAAAACTGAGAAACAAGTGCATTGTCTGTTTCAATTACTTAGTGTTGAACCACAGGTTGTGAAGCCAGTAGCAGTTTACCCACAGTGCTAGTGTTGCCGCAGAGCTTCCAGCACTCAAGTGCTTATACTGTACATTTAAGTAATGGTGCAGGTGTCTATACAGATATGCCATATTAGAACTCATTGCTGTAGACAGGGAAAACACCAGTCTATTTCACAGAACAATTTGAGCCCTCCAAATAATAGTGGACTAGATACAAAGAGAAAAGTGCATACCTTTGGGCATGTCTGAGGTTAAGAACAGGTGAGACTTTTATTTTTGTTGTTGTAGCTCCAGTCATACTGAAAGATTTCCTTCATAAAATCAACTCCTCACTGATATAACATTTTAATATTATACCAGTTTTAAGTGTATCATTTTCTAGTAATACTTCAAAGGATGGTTCACAGATGTTTGAGCTGAATATCCACTGACCCTGGAACTGCCTCTGGCTGCTATTAACTGAACTGTAAACTGTGAACTGCAGCCTATGCAGATACACAAGCCACTGCTCACCAGACGCCGTGGGCCACAACTATGAAGAAAAATAAACCGAGTTTTTCTTTATTCTGTTCCATTATCTCAGTTCTCATCGGAGGCCTTGTTTTCTTTTGACATGATCCGTATATTAGATTTTCTGTCTGATGCCCTGTGGCATCTCAAATGTGTATTCATAAGAATAAACAAAGTGACCACTCTGGTATATCATACAATAATACCATACCATCTATTCTGAATATTATTGTTACTGAGATTTGTTTTTTAAAGGCTTCTACCATTGAAGACACAAATTAAGCACGACAAAGCCAAACTGTTGATTGTAAAGAAAGTACAAAGCTAGTCTCAGGACCTTGGTGTTGATAACAACATGCTATGTGATGAATGTGATTTTGGCAGATACAAGAAGCCAATAAGTAATTTTAAACAGACCCATAATGTGTTTAAAATCCAGAAGACAGGATGCAAGTTGAGAGGATCTGATCCTTACATTGTATTTTATTTTTATGATCCTTACATTGGATTTGCATCTAAGCACAGATTTGTATTCATAAGAGCGAACACAGTGACCGCTCTACACCAACAACAATTTATTCATTCTAAATTTTATTTAAAATTGCTGTAATTTGTTTTGTTTCTTTTAAAGTCCTCTAGAGGAACATTTTGTACTCTTTATCATTACAGCAGGCAGCAGAGGCAAGAATTGAGTTCTACTGTCAATAAAACTGTAATACCTACAGTGAGACAGAAACTATGTAAGCCTGAATAAGCTACTAAGCTTGGTTGAAAGAAAAAGGAAACCACTGTTAGAAATAACAAAGCAGTCATAGGCCTATACTTAAAGGGTTAGTTCACACAAAAATGAAAATTCTGTCATTAATTACTGACCTTCATGTCGTTCCACACCCGTAAGACCTTCATGTTATGTTAGTGTTGTCAAATGTTCATGTTAGTATTATCAAAAGTACCGACTTCGATACTAAGATTTACTGAAATTGTAAAAATGTGACTCTTGGAGCTCTGTTGAGCGGATTCGCGAACACCTATGATTGGCCACTGTGTTCACGCGCTCATCAGATATGTCTGTGATTGGCTACAATAATCAACGCACGGAAGCGTCTGAAAGCACACAGAAGTGTTTTGAAAGCGGGAGCAGGAGCATTTGAAAGCAGGCTTCTGTGCCTGTGCCATCTTGTCTTATGTATAATAAGAAGTACAACACAGTACTCGTTCCGTATCTTATGGTGCATTCAAACAAGACGCAAATGAAGTGTTAAGCACGAGTGATTTACATGTTAAGTCAATGCAAAGACGTGATAGACATCCTGCGGCATGATTGCGTGGCGCGAGTTGAGAGTTTCGGGCATTTGATGCACGTAACACGTGATTTGCGCGAGTTGAAAAATCTGAACTTTGGAGAATATTCTTGTCGCGTTAACCAATCAGGAGCTTGCTCTAGTAGTGACGTGATTACGACGTAGCGAGTGGAGGCAGAAATCTGAAACAACAATGGAGGACAAAATCATCGTCTGTATGTGGATACCCGGAGCTGTACGATTCATCTTCATACTTTTATAGAAACAGGAATAAAAAGGATCTTGCTTGGAAGAAAGTGAGTGAGGAGGTCGGACAATCTAGTAAGTTGTAAAAAAACGCTCTTTACTCAATTTGAGCTATATATATATATACATATTGAGACTACAAGCTAGCTAAAGCCGGAAAATTGAACTTGGCGTCGCGTCAGTTACACTTTTTCCGTAAGTGGAATAGGGAAGGCGTAGGACGTGGCGTAAGCTTTTTGGGTAACACTTTAGAATATTGTTTCTTACTTACTGCATAACTAATAAGGAATTACTGAAGAACTAATAGGTAATTCTTCATTAACACTTAAGTTACAACTGTTAACTACTAAGGAAGATGTGTTAACTAATCAGTATGTAATAGAATTTTATGATTATGTTAAGTAACAGTTAGCTAATCAATAACTAATGAATTCTGTCATACCTCCTGAAGAACTACTATTAATTATCTACTAATTAAGGTTCAAGAAAAATAACTAAGCAACTACTAATAAACAGTCAAACACAATTACATTAAGTTGTGGCCCTTTCTTATTTACTAATGTTATCAGTAGTAGTATTATGAAAATGCATTATTAACAAATACAATACATTTTATAGAGGTTTTTGCCTGTGTGGTAAATAATTGTTTTGTGAGTGTGTTCTGTAAGAAATCAACTTCAGAAAGGAACCACTCTAAAGCCAACTTACCTCAGATTAGTTTTTATATGTCATATACAGTAATGTAAGTGTGTCTGTTTTCCTCAGCATATCACATTACCATTGACTAAATTCCAGTATGGAATGACTGGGAGGACTGAAGGAAAGTTAAAATACAGGGAACCCATTAGTAATTAATAAAGAATTATCAAATAATTCTGCAGGAATTACTTAGAACCTGAAATAGTATTCCAAAGTGAAAATATAGCAACCCCATTAGCAATTCATAAAGAATTATTAGATAATTCTGCAGTAATTACTTAGAACTTGAAACAGTATTCTAAAGTGAAGATTTAAGGAACCCATTAGTAATTAATAAATACCACGTAATTCTGACTCAAATATATATATTGGTCAATAACAACACAAAAAACTACCCAACACTGAAAAATTAACCCAAAAATGACTCAACAGCCTCATCCCAGTGTTTGGGTAAATAAATAAATAAATAAATGAATAAAACATTTTATATCTGTGGTAAGTTAGATAGTTATGGCAAGGCAGTGGGGGTGGGGTTCCTTTCCGAAGCTGATTTCTTACCAGAACAGGCGCACAAAGTAGCTAATCACCATACAGGCAAAAACTTCTGAACAACTTGTTGAAATGAGTCTTTTTGGTAGTGCAGTACATTATGCAGCATACAAATGCATATTTAATTTCCATAATAATAATAATAATAATAATAATAAGTGATGGACTTCGTTTCACTTCAGTAGGCCTTTATTAAAGCTTTCTTCAGCTTATACTCGTTTGGTAATGCTTACTGCCATTATAAAGCTCAGATGCGTCAGGATATTTATTAATATTTCTCCGATTGTGTTCATCCAAAAAAAGAAAGTCATATACACCTAGGATGGCTTGAGGGTGAGTAAAGCTTGGGGTAATATTCATTTGAAAGTGAACTAATCCTTTAATTGCTATTCACATATGCTCATATGATATTATAATGCCAATATGCACTGTGGCCTGGCCCTGTGTTAGCAGAATACTGGCACGTGGCCAGGTACATGTGAACCAGCCATCTTGCTAACTCTGGTGTAGAATCACCTGGCTTCAGTAATCACACCAGCTGGCTAACTGATTGCATTGACATATTGCTCTCTGTGTTTCAGGATGTGTCAAGTCTTTTCAAGGGGAAAAAGAAATTGAGGTTAAGAAGTGAAAAGCAGTCACAAAAACAACACCAGAATCTGAATGCATCCTTCAAATAGAAATATTTATGTCAAATGCCAACACCAGGCTAAAAAGAATACAAAATAAAGAAGGAAACTGAATTTTTTAAATACTTTGTTGATGGAAATAAAATATCGACTTCTACATGATGTTTGCGATATAACTGACTAATATTAGAGAAATTTTGAACTCACTAAACTAACAGAATGAGAGTTTAACACAATTATATCACAATGGTCTCACATGGTTTGAGTGCACTGTGACCTCACATTGTGACCATAGCATGAGCACACAGTGATTGTACTGTGAGGTTACACTTTTAGTTTACTGTCACCTCACATTGTGACGACAGTATGAGTATCCTGTAAGCTCACAGTTTGAGCACACAGTGAGTGTGCTGTGAGGTTACACTTTTAGCTCGCTGTGAGGTACATTGTGACCATATCCTGGGAGCTCATAGTGAGATCACTATGAGATCAAATTGTTGACTGGGGGAGCCACAACGCTAGCTAAAATTATGCTGCATCATACTTAAAACAGTTAATGTAAATAAATACAAATAATTCAGTGGGGGAACAAAATGTCATTTACTTACCTCAAAATATGTGCTGTATATATCCTAGAGTTGTGAATTGGTATCCAGCCTTCTTACTTCACTGCTGCAATCCAGGCGTCACATGGTTTTTAGTAAATTTAAATACTTTCATTTCCTAAAGTAGGTTAATTCCAGGCCTGAGGGAGCATCCAACCACCGAGCAACATGGACCTAATTATAATTTTGATATTTTTAATAGCAGGATTAAATAAATTATTGCAATCCGACAGATGTTTTGAATGCGCTCGACAACTAACCGGAAACATCCAAGGAACAAAGACGTCACTTCCTTAATCCGACGAATAGCCATTGAAATGGTCTGTAATGAATAATTGTGTGTCTGATTGGTCCAGCCACTACATAAAAGTATCTTCTACATTATAAGATGTGACAAAAACAGTCTTCTTCAGCATGATGAATTTTCTCCTTTCATAAAATTTAAAGTACAGCATTTTATTTTCTGAATTGATATGACCTGCTGTGGCTGCTGTTCTCAATCTGTGACGCACAGTGAATCAATATGTAGTTTACCAGAGTGTGTTTGGTGAACAGATTTCACAATCTTAATTTTTTATATTATTTATAGGGAGGGCGGGTTGTAAGAGTTAAATTACCAGTTCAGTGCCATCATGCAAAATGTCTAGTACTTTTTTTTTTTTTGTAATAAATATGAAGTATATTAAAGAGGTAAGGTAAGGCAAGGCAAGTTTCTTTATATAACACATTTCATACACAATGGTAATTCAATGTGCTTTACTCAGAAAAGAAATTAAAATAATCATAAAATAATCACAGTATATGCATAAGAAATAAAAATCACTAAGTTTAGTGTACCCCTATCTGGAGTGGAAGAAAAGTAGAGTCAGGTTCACGATTTTACACTAGACATGCCCCTTCTGGTGGCTCTTCACTCTCATTAGAGTGTGACTTTGTTGTCCATCAGAGTGGATCTACATGGATCTTCCTCACATGTACGCTATGGAAGCACATGTGTAGCAAATTTCAATTTGAAATATAATATGCAAAATGGCAATGCAATATGTAAAATGGCAATGCATTTCTTTATTTGAATTTACATTTTCCATACCATATGAGCAATGTTTGGAGCAAAATGATAATTCAAATTTAATATAATTTACATTTGCTATTTCCTAACATAGTTTTAATATATAATTTAAACATATATTTTAACGGTTTATAAGTTGCAAAATTAAAATGAAAATGTATTACAGAAATTGTTATGTTTAACACTTCAAGCAAAAATTGTAGCAAAATGACCATTTAAATGTTATTTTTCTTAATTGCATTTGCACTCACAGTTAAGACACTTGCGATTGCATTTTCATTAAATGTCCCGCAATGAACGTAGCAAAATTCAATGTGGATTTGAAAATGCATTTCGAGCCGATCACGTCCTCGCCCCACCCTGTCAATCAGTGCGTCAAGGCGGGGCCAGGTGTTGGAAACATGACGGAAGCAGAGCTATGAAGAGCGAGGCATAAACTGGCAGATGAAGCTGAACAAGAACAGAGAAATGTCAGTGTTCCTGAAGATAATACGTGTCCGTCAGTGATATAACTTGTGTGTTATTAGAAGCATAGATATTTACTGTTAGGACGACTCGCGCCTGGCGCTCGTGCACCTTGAGGTGAGCGCGCTCGCATGTCTGTAGAAGTGCTGAAACAGACACGTCGAGTGAGCGGTGCTTTACAACAGGTTACTTACTCATAGAAATAATCTTAAACAAGCTGTTCAGAGTAGGGCTATTCTTCTGGGTCACATAAACGAATTACATAGGCCTATTTTTTCTTCTTTTTGTTTTATTTTTTCTTCTATGAAACAAATTCATTTTACAAAATCGTATTTAAAAATTCTCAACTGCAAATGTTTTACAACACTGTACAAAAGCTATCATGCCACAAAACTCCAGTTCCAGCACATCCCAAAGGCGCTCTATTGGACTGAGATCTGGAGACTGTAGAGTTCTAGTGAACACATTGTCATGTTCAAGAAACCAGTCTGAGATGATTTGAGCTTTGAGACATGGTGTGTTATCCTGCTGGAAGTAGCCATCAGAAGGTGGTACAATGTGGTCATAAAGGGAGGAACATGGTCAGCAACAACACCGAGGTAGGCTGTGGTGTTTAAATCTCAATTGACTATATGCACTGTTACTTCCTGGTTTTCCAGCTTGGGCATTTCCGGTGAACTGTAGGTTGTCATTCTGTACTCGCTGTACATCGACACAAATTATATTGTAATGCTGTTATCCCACTTACCTAATTTGCCAATAAACCAGTTTTATTGATAGCAATTAAGATGAAGCTAATGGGAACGTTTGAATAAGAAACACTGTGTTTGTTATTAGACACACACACAAAATTTTTCCAGCACTTTAAATGTTATTTTTGATGACCAAAAATATTTGTTCATCCTTCTAAGATTGTCCCCATTTGTAAACCAAACGTTTCAAGATATAGGAAATACAATATTTGATAGAAAACACTATAATTAAAAATAAAAAGCACATTCATTAATTACCACTTTAACCAGCAGATGGTGGCAGAGGAGCATTTATTGGCTCATATTAGACATTTCATGTAATATTGTTTCCACACGTTTCACTTTTGAAAAAAAATATTAAACATCATAAAATCAATATAGGTTTAAAAATAAATGTCAAGGTTAAGTAAGAAGTACTCACAAAGTCTCATGAAAAACAATAACTTTTCTGCATGAATTACAGAAAACCGGCTCTCCCTCCCTTAATCACTGACTGAAGCTGTCAGTCACTGCAGCACAAGCTCACTGATTTCGGCATACTTGTGAAAGCTCTCATTTTGTTCAGTGAATCTAAGTGCACAGTAAACCCTCAGTGTGTTTACGTTTTCTTTCTTTCTTTTTTTTTTTTTTTTAATTTGCTGAGGAGGAACTGAAGGATGCGTCTTTTTAATATCGTCTTACGTTTGAATAACTAAATTAACGCTATTCTGATTATAAACTAAGTACTATTGATTTTGTTAAAGGTAACTCAGGACATTAAAGACAAGTGACGTTTCACGGGAAGTCTTCCAGCTGGTTTATATTATTGCATAAGTTCTAAAGAACATCCCATGTATATGGTCCATTGGTACTAAGGGGCCCAAAGTGTGCCAAGAAAATATCCTACACACCACCAGCACCTGTTCACATCAGACCACAGTGCTTTCTATGTGAAAGATGGGTTTAGAAATCACCAGAGATATTTTTGGGAACAGAAATTATTAATATTATTACTATTATTATAAATAACACTCATTAGCATTCATACACATCGTTTAATTAATAGGCCTATAAATGATGCATAAACAGTAATCAGAACGATAAAAAGAGAAAAACATACAGCCATACTGATAGAGCAAGCAATAATCTCGAACAGCTTGTTTAAGATTATTTCTATGAGTAAGTAACCTGTTGTAAAGCACCGCTCACTCGACGCATCTGTTTCAGCACTTCTACAGAGACGCGAGCGCGCTCACCTCACGATAAGGTGCACGAGCGCCAGGCGTGTTCTCTACGAGTTGTCCTAACAGTAAATATCTATGTTTCTAATAACACACAAGTTCTATCACTGATAGACGCGCATTATCTTCAGGAACACTGACATTTCTCTGTTCTTGTTCAGCTTCATCTGCCAGTTTATGCCTCGCTCTTCATAGCTCTGCTTCCGCCATGTTTCCAACACCTGGCCCCGCCTTGATGCACTGATTGACAGGGTGGGGCGAGGACGTGATCGGCTCGAAATGCATTTTCAAATCCACGCTGAATTTTGCTACGTTCATTGCGGGACATTTAATGAAAATGCAATCGCAAGTGTCTTAACTGTGAGTGCAAATGCAATTAAGAAAAATAACATTTAAATGATAATTTTGCTACAGATAATTTTGCTTGAACATGTTAAACATATATAACCATTTCTGTAATACATTTTCATTTTAATTTTGCAACTTATAAAGCGTTAAAATATATGTTTAAATTATATATTAAAACTATGTTAGGAAATAGCAAATTTATATTGTTAAATTTGAATTATCATTTTGCTCCAAACGTTGCTCATATGGTATGGAAAATGTAAATTCAAATACAGAAATGCATTGCCATTTTGCATTTCAAAATTGAAATTTGCTACACATATGCTTCCATACACATGGAGGAAATGACTACTTTAAAATATTTGTTGGGTAGTTGTATTTAAAGAGTTCCCTTGAAGACAAATCTTCCTGGTCCCACCAGGGATGTCTAAAGCCCCAAAGACTAATGCTGCATTCACATGCTATCAGAAATTTGATAATTCCCAATTCTGAAGTCATGATTTGGAGCTTATCGCATTCAAGTTTTGAAATGGGAGGGCGTTCATGTGCAATTTTTACCTAGGAAACTTGTATTTATGGTAATTCCTAGAGCATGTGAAGACAGCATTAAACCCAAACTTTGCGCTGCCTGCCTAGGACAGCTCCCGGCAACTTTTTCACAATTATACATCTGTTGCGTCCCTTATCACAGTTATAAAAAAGAATTAAAAGAATAAAAAGATGATACAGTTATAAAAAGAATTAAAAGAGTAAAAAGATGATATAGATAAACAGGTCAAAAGGAGAATGCAAAAATGAAATGCAGTGCAATCAGTCAGATGTAGCACAATGCTCATTCAGTAAATGCACAAAAAATAAAATATTTGGGAATTGAATGAAACACAACCAATTGTTTGAATAATAATGGAGTCAAGATTATTTATGTTTTTTTAATGCTTTCCTTATTGTTATGCATTTAACAGCTATTTTATCATTCTGAAATATTTTAGAGTATTTCATTCTACTATAGTAATCTGTTATGTCACTGAAAATCTCCTGTGGAAATGCACAGAGCAACTGAATAATGTTCTTTCCTGATCACAATCCACTGAAGTATGACAGCACTCACTTCTGTCCTCAGGACAAATGCTTATTACAGTGTCGATAGAAATGTGTCATTGTAAAACAACGTTTAGGTACTGTTGTTTGTAACACAGGTCTGTTTCATGTACCTGATTCATTCTGGAATAAGGCTGCAAGCTGCAGGAGAGAGTGACAAGCTCATTAAACTGGTCATCAGTGTCAGATCCCATGGTGAAACTATACGAGGTGCCCCACTGAGACCGTGAGAGTCTATCACACAGACCAATTTCAGTCCTGTGAGAGGTTTCCTGCTTATCTTTGTCTCAGCGATTGTGTATGTGAATGAATATGTAAAATAAGAAGAGAAATAGAGAGAAAAGGGGAACGAGGAAAAGAGCATGTGTGTGACAGGCCTCCGTGTCGCAGAGACAGAGTGCTAGACATTGACTCTCTCTGAGGCTTTAGGCTCTTCTCTCCCTCATTAGAGAGCGGAACGCCATCATGTCCTGCTTCTCAAATCAGATTTAGGTTTGTAATGACCCTGAGGCTTTTATCAAGGTTTTCTGAGCAGTGACCCCTCCATTGTTTTCCTTCTTGTGTTTTTTTTCTTCACTCTCTTGCTTTTTCGAACACATGGTTTCTTTCCCATGAGCTGCTTTGCTGTTTCTATAAGGGCAGTAACTAAAATGCAACCTCATATTATTTATTCATATGAAGCAAAAAAAGTTTCTATTTGAAGAGTCATCACAAAATTAATTTAAAGATTTAGGATGTTGCTAAGCAAACGAAATGATACTCTAATAAGAATACAAATACATAACACATATATTGGGTATTTATTTATTTATTAAAATATGTATTTATTTTCTATTTTATCTTACATTTTTAATTGGATGTAACTATATAAATATAACTACCCCCCGGTTTCACAGACAAGGCTTAAGCCTAGTCCCAGACTAAAATGCAAGTTTGAGCCGTTTTAACTGAAAGCAACTTGCACTGACATAACTTAAAATATGTCAGTGCCATTGTTCCCTTTCGAATGGTAACTCGCACTGCGTCCTAGGAACCTAATGGGGAATGCCTCAGCATGACCGGTGTCTGAAGCATGTGTTTAAACCCAACAATTGTATTGGCTGGCAACAGCATATGACGTCACTATTAGTGAGAAAGTGAGGTAAAAGGGCACCTGGAGAACATGCTATCCTCTTTGTCGTCTTTAGGGACTGTTTTGTTACTTTGTACATGTTATTTTCTACATGGTAAGAAAGTGATTTATTTATTTCTGTTCTTAAAACTCTCTCCCTTGATGAAATTTAAAGGAAGCATTCCGTATGTCTCGTAATCATTTTGCTATCTGATCATGTATAATCTGGGCTGATTCAGGGTACAGCTGCACTTACCTGCAGTCGTGAATGCAGTGATGGATCGACTGGTGTTTGGATTTCATGTGATATCTCATTCTGCTGAGGTCACTGCTCTTAGAGCTTCATACAGACAGCAGTAATGGAGTGGTAGGCTCTTAGGAGTTCACAGTTCAGGAGTTCTTTTTAGGTATGAGTGTTGTTAGGCTTCCTCTTGTTATAGAGAGTCGTTCTGTTGAGGCCTTCGCTCTCCAGAGCTCTGTGCAACAGTGTTATCAATATATTGGCTCTTGGAAGTTTCTTAGGAAATGTTTATTTGCTAGAGGTTTGTAGGTGTCCTCTCATTTAGAGAGTCATTCTGGCCGAAACCTCTTCTCTCAGAGCCTTGTTAGACAGTTGTTTTGAGAGTAGCAGGCTCTTTGGGAGCTTCCTCTGGTACTGTTTTTAAAGAAGGTTTAGGCCCCTTTTGGAGTCCCCTCGGTTATCAGTCTGAGTCTTGTTAGGCCTCCTCTCATTTAGAGAGTCATCTTGCTGAGGCCTTCGCTCTCCAGAGCTCTGCAAAGACAGTGTTGCCAAAAGGTTGGCTCTTTGGTAATGAGCCTCTTCGATAGACTGTCTTTAGAGAAAAGAGTATGGTTAGGCCTCCACCGTTTTGTGTGTATGGTCAAGCATAGTAGTACTCTTCTCGTTTTTGAGGGTCATCATAGAGATTGCTTTGCTTCCTAGAGCTCTGTGTCACAGGTGTCCTGTGAACACCCAATATGCTCAGGTAAAGTCTGGATAAGTACTCCCCTTGTTTTAAAGGGTCATTATATAGAATAACTCTGTTCCCTAGAGCTTTGTGTGCAGCCCCGAGCACATGTGTATGACAGTTCTCGAGCAGTAGGCTTTCTATAGTCTTCTTGATAATATGGTTTCTTGAATAAGCATACATGTATTCCCCTCATTTAGAGGGTGGATATGTGGAGTACTTTGCTCCTTAGGGCTATGTACAGGAGTTATGCCAAGCTCAGAGGCTTTGTGTTAGCCTCCTTTATGGACATTTGCTGTTAGAGTTTTAGATTCACTATGGAGTTGTTGGCCCTCCGTGGGCCCCATTGACAAGCAGATTTCAGGTTGAGTTTGTTGAAGTACATCCCCTAATTGGTTGTGTCTGCTTCCTAGAAATCTACAGATTGGTATCAGGTTGTAGGGCTCTTCAGGAGCCTCCTTGATAACTGGTTCCCGAGCTTGGCCAGTACTCCCTTTGGTCGAGAGGGTAGTTATATAAAGTAGTCTGCTCCTCTAGCTATGTCAAAGCTGTCTTTGTGGTCGAGCTTTTATAGTACTCCCCTCGTTTGAGATGGTCGGTATGCAAAGTACTTCGCTCCCTGGGGCTGGATAATGGCTTTCCTATAGCCTCCTTATTAACAAAAGTAGTATCAGGTTGAAGGTTTCTTTGTGAGCCTCCTTGATAGACATGTTTTAGTAAGAGCTTGGTTGGTACTCCCCTCATTGAGGGTTACTATGCAGAGTACTCAGTTTACCAAGATCTATTTTAGGTCCTGGAGAAAACTTTCGGGTTAAGCAGTCACTCGCCTTCGCTTGGAGGGGCGTTATGTTGAGTCTTGCTTCCCAGGACATTCCCAGGAAGTGGATGACATGTTCTCTAAGTGCCCTTCTTATACCTCACGGTTGCACTAGTAGTGATGTCATAGGCTGTCGCTGGCCAATACAATTGACGTGTTTAAACATGTGCTTCAAACACCTGTCACACAGTGTCTCGTTCCCCTTCTCAGGGAACCAAGGTTACATTTGTAGACGTTTTGTCTCAAGATGCACACCAGTAATATTTTTTTCGAAGGCATGTTAATGAAAGCTACTTAAATGTCCTAATTGAACTAAGATTGAACTAAAACCTTACTTAATCTAAGCCCTGTCTATGAAACCAGGCCTACAAGTTTAATATTTAATATTTTGGTGACACTTTACAATAAGTTCCTATTATGTAACATTGTTTAGTGTATTAACTAACATTAGTACATTAACTAACTAACTAGCTTCAAGTGCTACATTTGTTACAGTATTCATTCATTATTTGTAAACGTTAGTTAATAAAAATACAACTGTTAGCTTAGATCTATTAATTATTATTAACAGATATTTAGTCATCTTCAGTCAGACATTATCAACTTTTGATTTTAATGTATTTGTGTTGAAATGAACAGTAACTAAGATTAATAAATACTTTAAAAGTATTTATCATTGCTAGTTCATGTTAACTATGCTAACAAATGGAATATTATTGTGAAGTGATTTATAGGTCAAAATGTTTTAGAGGCCAATACTGACATTATAGCTCTTTTCCCAAATCTAGTGACATACTGGAGCAACTTACAGTTACTGGTCATTATTTCATATTAGGGAACACGTGGTCTGTGTCTTTTAAATGATGCACTTGAAATGACTTTTTGAACATGTATTTTTGGACTAATCTGCCAATCTACACCCTCGTTTTCTTACTCTTTTGACAACAGAGATGTATGGTTCACTACTTCTCATTGTTCTATTTGATCTCATGAACCACAGTTTTAGCCATGCAGAAAATTAACTTTTTTCCTTCCCACTTTTCCTCAGCATAATGATGGCAGCTGCACTTTTATGGTAACTTTTCATCACCTGGACATAATTTTGCCAGGTACAGGCCTATATCCTGGCACTAGCTCCTCTAAAATGTATCAAATATTCATTATATCCTCAAATAACTTCTGAACATAATTAACAATTTTATTTTTTTTTTTTCCTGTTGGCCTTAATATTTTAGGTCTTGCTCATACTACACTATAAAGCAGTCTCATCTTAACATTTTACTTCTGGGGAAAGATAATTAATGTTACACCACTGTGAGTGGGGCAGCTGGCCACTAGTCTAATTCACACTGCCAAATTAAATTTCAGCACCTGTGTTGGGAATAATAAACCTCCCTCCTTAGTCACAGGTTTCATGCTCTTCTTCTCTTTATTTTATTTGTTGAGTTACTGCCATTAGGTTATCTGAAGTGTTGAAATTAATGATAATGGCAACCCAAAAGACCAGGTGGATGGATGGACTGGATAGACTGGGAGAACAGCATAGCTAAACTGGTTAACCTGATATACCAGCACTAACTAACATAAACCAACCTGCACCAGCATGGAAATTCAGCAGGATTTGGCAGAAATTCTTTAGTCCAGCTTTATACACAGACCAAAGAAGATGGACTCTCCTCTTAGCATTTTTAGCTAAAACTCTTCATAAAGTACACTAAAAATGAAGTCTGCACTGCATGTGGTCTTTTGCTCGAATCTCCTCACTGTTAAAATTGAGATGATGCTTGGCTTGTGTCCTCAGACTACTATTACACAGAAACAGAATTAGACATTATGGTGGCTGGATTGTACGAGAGGGAGTCGGACAGATCTGCTGATGTCAACTGAAAAACTGTTAAAGGTTCCTATGAATCCCCAGAGCAGTGATTCTTATTTTGATTATGTAATTACTTTCAACAAGCTGCAATGCCAACAGTTTTCTGTGACAGGTGCAAGGTGGTCAACTTATTTAGTTATTTTGTTATTTAAAGCCTTTGTCATCTCTACTGCATTGTAAAATATATAATTAACTATATATTATATTATGTTAATATAATAGTTTGGGCTCTGTTGTTAATTGCAACCTTTAATATTAAAGTAATGTGACCCTAGGACCAGATATGATGCTTGAAGTCCAGGACTCAAAGATGCCATCAGTTGAAGAAAATTTTACTGAAGAATAGTTTGCAGTTTTATCAGCAGATGTCAGCTTCAACACTCAGCAAGGAGTTCATAGGCAACTCTGCATACACGCTCAATACAGCAGCAATTATACTCTAACACAGGACATTAAACTATGTCATTACTTCAGGTTGAATGATTTTGCTATACATAGATAATTCCACACATTGACATAAAATCTCCACACACTGACATTTTGTTCAAAGCATATCTCCATTGATTATCCGGATGACAACAGGGGTCCTGGTTTAGGCACGAAGTGACCCACCAACGTCACGTATCAGCATTTCTAGGTCTTTTCATCTCCCCTGGTTGCCCGTTGTTCACCTCACTGGAGCCAGGACCTGTAATAAAAGATACTGACTCACACACACAGATACACAGCTTCTTCAAGGTTGACCTCTAGCTCTGATCAGTTAACTTTCCCAAAACATACTGGTAAGATGTACTTTCTCTCAGTAAGAAGTAAGAAGATAATATTTGTCATTATTCTCTAGTGATTGCAGATAAAGAGCAAAGTAAATACTTTAACTGTAAATTGGTCACATAGGAGACAGACCTGAGTGACCCCAGTGATCTAGGCTGTCATGGTCAGCTAGAAGAGTAAATATATGTTTTAACATGTGTTGGGTGCTTCTCTCAAAAACAAGGAGAGAGCACTTTCCAGTGAGAAGACTTGAAAAAATAAGTATTTAAGTCTCATAAGCTTGAAGTCATTCAAATCGCTTAATATTTAGAAGGATAAATATTGATTATTAACTTGATTACAAACCATTAAATAAGGATATATATTGAAGCGGCAATACAACCTGTATAGGTTTATATATAAAGCTGTCGAATGAGTGGTCGAAACACAATCGTGTGTAGTCTCGAAGCCATATAAAAAATGTAATTTTCTCTATGTTGCTGCGGATGCTCTCAGGCAAGCCAGCAGGAGAGCTAAGGCATGGTTCGGGCGTGTTTTATGCAAATGACTCCCTGTGTGGACACGCTCCATCATTTAGAATATAACGCAGATTCATCAACATTAGAACAAGGGTAAAAATAAATGAATATGAGAAGGCACCTGTGGTGAATCCTGTGTCGATTTTGCATGATTTTTTTTTTCTGTGCACATATTTGAATTATATGAAAATATTAGTGAATGAGGCCCATTGTTTAATGTTTTTCAAAGAACTATGTAGAATCTGCATCAAAGCAACATTGTCTGCTCCAGGTTTAACTCTTTGAAAGGCTTCCTATTTCCAGACTGCTTAGTTATGACAGCATTAATGAAAACAAATGACACTTTGTGTCATAAACAGTCTTGATCTAGATATAATAAGTGAGAAAGAAAGAGAGGGAGGGGACAAGAAAAACTGAAAAGGAGAAAAGATAAGACAGCAGAATAGACTTAGGACATGTTACAACAAAAACCATGTGAAGCGCAACACTGTTGTATTCCACTATAACAGAAATAAAAAAATGTTATGAACAGCACCTGTGAAATCTTATATTGTTTCAGTGCACAGCAAGGTTGCACAGTAACGTGTTCACACTAAAACGTTTTAACATTAATATCTTATGATAAAATACTGTATTCAGAATTATACATCAGAACTGTATTTAATATAATACTACTTAGAAAAATCACTGTATAATTACAACAACTATAGTTTCAAAATATACTGGAAATTCATACTTCTAGAGTGCAGTGAACAGCTCACAGTGTTTATAAGGATTGAATGTAAACCGATCAGGGGTAGGTTTCCCGCACAATGATGTAACTCGCTGCTACCAGAGTACGATACATTGTTGAAGAAATCAACTAGCTAACCACGACTGTTTCCCAAAACTGTATTGTCGCAAATTTGTTGTTCAACCACATTGGTTAATGATGTCATGCAGGTGGTGGAATAAGAACTTTTCTTAATGAATCCGTTTGAAATCGAATTAATGCTAGATTTTTTGCTATAAATTACAGACATGGCATCTAAGGAGTAGTTCTCATTTTGCTTTATTTCCAGATTCATTCATAGGCTCGTTCTTATGTACTAGCGCACATATGCACATGTGCACTCTTCAAAAACGGTGCTTTAAATCTCTTGACAAACTAAAAGATGTAAATGGCATTTGTATATATTCTGAATAAAAGATATAGATTGCACTGAATGTCAACTTGCTTATTTTGCTCAAGATAAGGATTTATCAAGTCCACATGTCATAAAAACAAGAAACTATACTTCTAACCATAGCTTGAGAGCTGTCGTTCCAACCACACAACTTTGCGATACTGTTTGCGAATGTTCATTGGAACTATGGTTTCAGGAAATGCTTTTGGGTAATGCATCCCTGTCTGGTTATAAATAGGTTATAAATAGGTAGTCCAATTCTGTGTGATCGACCTGAAATGGGTCTATCATTAGGACCACTGGTCATGACTGGAAAGAAGCAGAGAGATATTAAGGTTTAGACTTAGACATTGTTATCTTAGCTGCCTATTTCTGTAAGACACAAAATATATAAGTGTCAGGTTTCTGTCACTTCGGTCTAGTTTATTCTTGGTTTTGTGTCAGAGCCCTGAAACTCCTGTATTGTCTTGTCTTGGTAAGCGTGCGGATCCGAGTTCCCTCGGGCTGTATGCTCTTCTGTCCATGTGAGTTGTCTTGTGTGCGGGGCATGGTGTTCGGATCCCAGCACTTTGGTCTGAAGTTTGGTTTCGGCTTTGTGTCGGGATTTGAACATTCATGCTCCATGTTTTTGTGTTCTGTTGTGAATGAGCATTCACTCGTTCTCATGCGCTCTGTCTTTTTGTGTGAGCATTCGGTTTCAAGTTTGCTCGGCCGTGCGTTCTTTTGTCCGCGTGTGTTGTTGTGTCCTGTGTAGCACACCATTCGTGTTTATATCGGCCTTGTGCTTTCATGTTATGTTTTGTCTTGTGCTTTCATGTCATCATGTTTTGTGTGAACATGGAGCTTATGAGTGTCCTCATGTCTTGCGTGTTCATGTCTTGTTTTGTTTGGGCACATGGCTTGTGACTGTGTTTGCTGGCCATGTTTTTGTCATGTTTGGTGTGAGCACATGGCTTGTCATGACTGTTTCCTTGTGCCATGTGCTCTCCTGTCTATTGTCTTAACCCGCCATTCTTGTTACCTGATTATTGGTTCATTTGCCCCACCTGTCCTCCATTGTTACCTGCCTTGTTTGCTCCCTGTTTATTCTCCTTGTGTTTGCAGTGGTGTGCCAGATTGTTGTTGAATGTTACCTCATGTGTTGTTTGTAAAGTCAAGTCCAGTCCAGTCCAGTCTAGTCCAGTCCAGTCCAGTCCAGTCCTGTTTTCCCTCTCAGGGTAGTTTTATTTGATTTCTGTTTGTATTTTGTAATTAAGGAAGCCCATTGATTCTTGCATCTTGAGTCCTCTTCCCTTACCTGCAACCCTGGCAGTACGATCTGGCCAAAAGAGGACTCCGTAGACACTGGGCATCTTCCGATTTCCATCTCCCAGCCCTTGCCCCTCTGCTTATCAGACAATGGAGCGCTAGGGCGAGCTCCCTTCTCTTCGCCAAGGGAAGTTTACAGTAAAGGAGTTTGCCCACCAGTTTGTCATTGCTGCAGAGGGGCTCAACCTTAACAACACAGCGCTTAAGGATATTTTTAATAGTGGCCTGAATGAGCCTGTCAGCACCTGGGAGATGGGAATGCTGGGGATTTTGTCCTTATGGCAGTTTGTGAGATACTATTACAACCATGGAGAGGAAAGTGGCCTTCCTCCTCTTGGCCTTCCTCCTCTTGGCCCTCCTCCCATTCCCCTCACAAATTGCCAAGTCCCCAGTCCTCCAATGACCCCTTCGGGAAAATGGAGGAGGAAGAATGGGTCTGCCTCATCTGCCACCACCCCAGGGGTGGCTGAACCTGCTGCAGCCCACCCGGCCACTGCAGTTTCACTTGAGACGCCTGAGACCAATACAGCACTCCATGAAGAGACGGAATGCATTGCAGCTTCCCCAGAGGTGTCCGTCTCCACATTGCCTCACTCCTTGCCCAATTCTAGTGGTTCTCGAGGACCCGACCCCAGAGCTCAAGTGCGGTGGTCCAGGAGGTTCTGACTTCAGTGGTCCAGGAGGACCCTACTTCAGTGGTCCTTAGTCCGGTGGTCCCGGAGGACCTGACATCAGTGGTCCAAGAGGATGAGACTCTGGTGGTCCCTGAACTTCCTGTTATAACCACAGAGCTTTTCCTTGTCAGTCCTGCCATGACCAAGAGGGCTATTATTACCTTCCATGTAATGGCAGTCCTGTGAGCCTGGACCATCCACACACCCCTGCTGGCTGCTTCTGACCCCTCCCATAGATTGCTCCTGTCCAAGAGAATTGTCTGCCCAGTGCCCACTACATCGGCCGTGCCTCCCTTGGTGTAGTCAGCTTTATGATGTTCCCCTTCCTCACCCTGGTCCCGGTCTTGCCCAAGTCTGAAGAGCCTGCTCTGCTTGTCCTGCTGGCTCTGCCCTTGCTGCCTGCCCTATCAGCTCTACCCAAGCTCCCTGCCCTGCCGACGCCACCCAAGCTCCCTGCACTGCCCTAGCCCTCTGCCAGGACTCCAGATCCTCCAGAGCCTGCCTGGTCTGTCCCTCCGGTCCCGCCCTGGCTGTCTACTGGGGTTCCTGATTGGCCAGAGCCCTCCTGGTCTGTCCCTCCGGCTCCGCCCCGGCTTTCTGCCACAACTCCAGACCTACCTGAGCCTCCCTTGCTCAACCCCCCATTCAGAATAACCATTCGCTCATTCTCATGTGCTCTGGCTTGTTGTGTGAGCAATCGGTTTTGAGTTCACTTAGGCGTGTGCTCTTCTGTCCGAATGTGTTTTTGTGTTCTGTATAGCATGTTGTTCGTGTTCACATCAGCCGCACGCTTTCAAGTTATGTTTTGTCTTGTGCTTTCATGTCGTCATGTTTTGTGTGGCTTATGAGTGTCCTTATTAGCTGCGTGTTCATGTCTTCTTTTGTTTGGGCTTGTGATTGTGTTTGCTGGCCATGAGCTCATGTTTTTGTCATGTTTGGTGTGAGCACATGGCTTGTCATGTCTGTTTCTTTGTACCATGTGCTCTCATGTCTATTGTCTTAACCCTGCCCATCTTGTTACCTGGTTATTGGTTCATTTGCCCCATCTGTCCTCCCTCTTTACCTGCCTTGTTTGCTCCCTATTTATTCTCCTTGTGTTTGCAGTCCTGTGCCTGATCGTTGTTGAATATTACCTCATGTGTTGTTTGTCAAGTCAAGTCCAGTCCTGTTTTCCCCCTTCTCTTGAGTCCTTGCCTCATCCCTTACCCACAACCCTGACAGCAAGTAGTGCTTACTGCAGATCCACTCTCTGGATGGGTGTAGCTTGACCTAGTTTAGGCTTAGGGATAGGGTTATGGGTAAAGTTAAGGTTTGTCTGGACCTTTATGCTACACTCATTGGCTCTGCAGTGAGCAGTTTCTCAAAAAATGAGCAAGGCTATTTTGAGAGAGAATGGAAGTGTTGTGTGGCAACTGGATCAAACAATTGAATTGTAAAAATACAATTCAATAAACAGATTCATTATGATTCAGATATTGCTATATTTCTCTGATGAACTATATATAGTATATAGTTTTGATAAATAATGAATCTTGATCTTACGGGTGTAAGACCTTCATTCACTCTATATTTAATTGTTACAGTGAGCAATTCAAATGATTGCATGTAAATTTTGTTTGTATTTTTGTATTTTCAAATTACAAATTACTTGTATTTTAATTAAATACATTTTTTACAGCAGTATTTTGTATTTTAATTAAATACATTTGATGAGTAAGCATTTGTAATTTGTAACTAAATACTTTTTGATGTATTTGTGCCCATCTCTGATTGAGAGCATATGTCGTAGTTTAGATATATTTTTAAGATGGAAGAATGTGGTTTTACAGAAGCTGTCTTTCAAATGAAAGATTGGTATCAAAGAGCACACCCAGGTTTCTAACTGACGATGAAGACTTAGCAGACAGAGCAGCAAGTGTTAGACAATATTCTTGGTTATTACGTGCGGAGGTTTGGTTTATTAACCTTGTTCATTAGCAAACAATGTTTTGTCCAGTGACAAAGACAGTTACCATCCTCTTGAAATTGGTGGATTCAATGCACATCTGAAGACAATACGTACATCAGTTCAGAGTAAAGGATTGTCATCACAGCCTCAAGGACGTGAGCAGGTTTGTTTACTACAGCCTTCATATTTACCCCAGGGGGTATAATTGAACATAAGATCTTTCATAATTAAAGCAATTTTTATTAAAACCCTTGAAGCACTTCAACTTTTATAAATGCCTGGGATCCAAAGGGAAGTGACCAGTGGGGATTTGTATCTAGTAATTATCTCTTACCTTAAGGGTACTGTTTCAAATCACGTGACTTGATGAATGTTTAAATTCAAGGTCCAACTTGTTTTTCAGACTGCAGCACTTGATGATGCTGTTAATGAAACCAAATCAGTCCTGCAGGTGATAATAAAACAGAAATCTTATCATCACACAACAGAGATGTAGCCTGGAGGCAAATCAAGTTTGTACAGGAAAATGACCCTTTCTAACCCATTCCTCATGACGTATAGCTCTGAAAACAGTCCTCCCGGAGAGCAAATGGAAGGGACCAGGAGGGATGGAAAATTGCAATCATCCTATTCAGGGGTCTCTCAGCGTCCACTTACCCACAGTCATTATTGCAAACCTGCACACCAACTACCAAGAAATAACAATGAACACAAGCGCAGATGGAGTACTGTGCTTACTCAGGGTAATTCAGTTCATTTTGGGAGCAAGCAAATTGCTCGGTATATACTTACTCCTCACTGTGTTTTGGTTTGTTTGTGCTACATCCTGTTCTTTGGTCTTTTTTTTTTTTTTTTTTTTTTTGACATTTACTTGCAGGGTACCATTAGACTGCTTGTTTGCTCGACACATTACTTCATTGCATGGTGCATTAACACATTTAGTATATCATAACAGCACTGCAGTCAGAATTTCATATTTAGGACACAGAAAACTCAGAAGACTGTTGAAAATATCCTGAGAATTAGAGCATTTTATATAAGAGATTAACAGCCAGGATCGGTGTTATTTCTTTGGAGCGATGAGTCAGAACATCCATTACTTCAGTAAACACTTTTGTCTTTTCTGCCTGTCTCTATTTTCCATTTTCTCTTTGAAGGTTGAAGATGCAGTACCTGTTATAAAATATGATGTGTGGGTGTTTCAGTTTTTAGAGTTCATGATTTAGACAATTTTGCAGCCTGGGATTTTTGTTAATACCCATGTAAAGTGCAGGTTGTTCCCTTAATTGACTATGGCATGATTAAAAAATGAAAACAATATACAGCCGGCATGGCAACAACTCAAAATGAAGGACACGAGAGCTTTAATGAAAAGATACTCATGTTGTTTACCCAATAATGAGTTAATCCTGGTTACTTTTTCCATTATTTGGCCATGAATTAGGATATTAATAGATGCTGCTACTTATTAAAATGTATTAAATTAATAAATTAATAAAAAATGCTACATTTTAGAAATTAAATGGATTTTAGGTGGCAAAATCTTGGGGAAAAACAATTGAGTGTTGGCTAAAAACTAATTATGAATTAAATCAGGTTTAATATCAGACTATTTTCATTGACTTACTTGTCTGCTATGGGAAAAAGTGTGTTGCTGAGTGACAAACCATCATTTGACAAAGATGACAAAGATGTACGGTTTGGTTAGTGATTCTAATGTCACAATTTTCAAAAGCCATCTCCAATTCTAGGTAGCAATAACTCGACAAATAGAGACAAGAAATCAAATGCTGCGAAGTTTGACAGTTTGTTTTGATAATGCTACTCAATTAAATCCCAAAGCCATTTTACATTTTAATGTGTTTAGATTGAAATGAGAGAGACCTAGCCAATACAGATAAACAGATGTGGGGAATGAATCTCTAATTTAAGGAGGCAGCATTCATTAATACATTAAAAAACAATGCAAAAGCACAGCTGATCACAAAATAATACCACCTAGCTTTTTCGTCATCACCACTGCAATAGTCCTAATCACTATTGTAAGCTTGCTGTTGGTCAGAAAGTGAAGTATTTAGGCAATGCTTAGCGTTTGTAAGGTTCTTGTGTGGGCGACAACGCTGATTGAGGCTGAATGCGCTCCACTGCTGTTTGTAACAGCGCGGTGGGAGGCGAAATGTCTCAAAATGTCAAATTCAAAATTCCCAGGGAATCTGACACCCACTGCAGTCTGTAATCCAGGTTATTACCAGCCTTCACTCCCCCATATGTGAATCATTTTCTCTTCTGGCATCAATACAAATCAGTGGTTTTGAATACAAAGCTAAATAAAATATTGCAGTGCAGAAGGGCAGAGAGGATGGTCAAATTGTAAAAGATGATATATCACTACTGCGTGCACTGTAAATTCTGCTGCAATATGCCACTTTACTTGTAGACTTTCAGATCAATTTTGCAGGGAAGTTTTCAGTGTGAACAGATACAGCTGTGTTAATCTCATGACAATTTCAAATTCACGTTTGCCTACTTAGCACTTGATGCAGTTCGTTTGCATACACTTAAGATTAGATAAACAATAGATTTTCTTTCTTGTCATATCACGGCACAAAAGGCAGTGTGACTGATCTACCAGTCAAAGCTTTACTTTAAATGAAAAAAAAAACTTTTTTTCTGGAGCTATACAGACACCCACAGACGCCCACTGTCCATTTACTGACTGTCTTATGAAAACAAATCTGACAAGCCATATCTAAAAATCAGCAGTTTCAACTGAATTTGCTGGAAAATGTCAGTTATGTTAACAAGGCAGTGAGTTGGTGAAATAAGCACTTTTGAGGGAAAACTAATCACTGAATTTGACAAAACATGCCAAACATATTATTGTGGTTTCAAATATTTCAGCCCCTACTGGAAGATGTAAGAATTACATTACAGGAAGCTGTCTGAAACGGATGTCCAGGTACCAACCTGGATTGTATCCAGAAGAAAAAAAAAACACAGCTTCCTAACTCACTGAAGAATTAAATTAAATTAAACCTCAACTCTCCTGTTTCCACCAAAACTGTTCGTTGGGAGCTCCACAGAGTCAATATTCATGGTCGGCTGCTATAGCCAAAACTTTGGTCACTCATGCCAATGCTAAATGTGGGTTTCACTGGTGCCAACAGTGCAAATCTTAGGCTGTGGACAATGTGAAACATGTATTGTTCTCTGATGAGTCCATCTTCACTGTCTTTCCCACATCCATGGGAGTTACAGTGTGGAGAAGCCCCAAAGAGGTTTAAGAGAGTGAAGCACAGGGGTGGATCAATTATAGTTTGGGCTTCAATATCATGGCATTCCCAACTGTGCTTGATGGGTGCATCACTGCCAAGGACTACCGAACCATTCTGGACGACCATGATCACCTAATGGTTCAAACATTGTACCCTGAAGAGGGTGCCGTGTATCAGCATGATAATGCACCAATACACACAGCAAGACTAGTGACAAAATAGTTGATGTGATGAATATGAAAGTGAAGTTGAACATCTCCCATGGCCTGTACAGTCACCAGATATTAAGCGTATAGCGTCAGTTCTGGCAGACACGTCAGTCAAGTTTGTGTCAGCTGACATTCAGCTGATCCATACCATCCAATAGGGATACATTTCAGATTAGACCGGGTCTTTCAAATACACCTTCCAGCATTCAGATGCTGCTTGATCGCCGCGCTGCACTCGCTATATGTGACTGCACCCGTGGCTCAGTTCTGCACCTCTACACATGTAACCCAGGTTATTGTTGTTGTGTTATTAATTCCTCGTGTCTGTTTATTTATCTTTCAGGTGATCTTTTTCTGTGAAATGTCTCTGTTCTATTTTGCTAAACTGTTCTGGTAATGGGGAAATGTATCGCTGTGCTCTCTGCTCTGTCCAGGCATGGCTGCTTGAATGAGCAGGGAGTTTTGCCCAGAACAGTTCCATACCGCCAACCTTAAATTGCTATTGCATATTACTATCATTGTTTTATTGCTAACGTTCTTTGTTATCATTAATAATCTTTGACGATAGTGGTCTGACAGAACTAAATATATTAAGTCACCTTGGGGTATTTTGGAGGAGCAAGTCAGAAAACGTTTTGGCCACTTTTCTGGAAGAGGAATGGCTTTAAAATCCCTCTGGCAATGCACTTCTTGATGGAAAGAAATGTTGTGATATTATTTCCATCAAGCCTTGCATACATTTTTGGTCAAGATCTTGTACTGACAATACAAGAGTCAAGCACTCTGTAAAGTCTACTCCATCACATCCCAAAGACTTTCAATAAATTTAAGGTCTGGATTCATAGGTGCCAATTCATGTGTGAAAATGATTCTTTATTTTCAGTCCCAACCATTCTTTCACAATTTAAGCCTAATATGAATCTAGACAATCTTAACATTGAATATGGCCATGAAGTTTCTTCCTACATGGTTGTTGAAGAAAGTGAACAGCTACATACTCTATCAATTAGGAATAGAAGAACTGTTGCCACACATATAACAAGCTAGAAATAATAATCACTGCAATAATGATCCAACCATAGACTCTTAAGGATTTATACGACTTATACAACTATATATATTTATATATATTATGGCATTAATACAAATCAGTGGATTTGGATACAAAGCTAAATAAAATATTGCAGTGCAGAAGGGCAGAGAGGACAGTCAAATTGTAAAAGATGATATATCACTACTGCCTGCACTGTAAATTCTGCTGCAATATACCACTTTACTTTTACTTTTAATATATATACATATATTCAGGTATTATAGACCTAAATGAACTAAGTAACTGGGAATATCTTGCAAATGACACAGGCAGTAGCAGCACCTTCCTACTGCTTTAATGCATCCAGTCCAGATGGTTTCACTAAATATTCTGTAATTGCACTCAACATAACCTGCTAATTGAAACCAGAAGCACATACCACTTTACCAGCACTCGCTCACGGTGTAAACATATCGGCCACACTTACTTAAATCATGCTTGGCCAGGGAAACGCACAGAGAATCGCATCAAACAGTTTCAAGGACGAATCGAGGTGAGGCCGAGCACCCGGCGGCTTAATCGTTCAATCATACTGTAACACTAAAAGCACTGCACCACAACCTCTATATAAAAACGTAACCTTCCATGCATGTCCCATTTGTATGAGACATTTGCATCGTAAAGGCAAGGTGTTTTAAATAAGCTCACCCCTGCTGGAATAGCGTTGGGATTGCACAAGCAAATAACGGGAACATACAGCAGGACACATACCCACGACAACCACAGTCGTTAAAAATTGATCGCTCAGAACATGGGACGCTTCAGATGGGAGCTCTCCATGTGATTCAGTGAGTGCCTTTATCAGCGGCAGCTGCAGTTCCCCTCATAGACACTCACACTGCCTCTCTGAGCAAGAGAAACAAGGACGTCCTTCTTTTGCCTAGAAACCAGAGATGTTAGGAACGAGCAGTTAAAGACTTGCTGTATCTTTATTGCTCAACTTTCATTTCTGCGGAGTTAATCAGCTTCTTGAGACATTTGAAATCGCCCGTGCAGGTAATTATGACCTTTATGTGTGTGTGTGAATGTGGAACGCGAGCGTTTGGCTTTTGCTCTATGTGGGATGGAGCGGGAGCTGTCCGCCAGCAATGGTGCTGAAATCAGCTTCAATGAACGAGGAAGTGATTTTGTTTTCGGCACGTATCGGGAACTGGAGTAAATACTAAAGCGGGTTATTTTAACGTATTTATAAGCGTAAGAAGACACCTGGGGCACAGTAACGTACGAGATTCATCCGGACTCATTCATCAGCCAACGTTTCGGTGCATTCGGACTATAAACGTGTGGGTTTGATTCGGATGGATGAGGGAAAGTTTACACACAGATTAAGGGAATGGGCCATGCGTTGGATTATAATATTCCTTAAATTTGCATAGGATTTACAGTCTTAAACTCTAACAATAAGAAATGATCATTACAAGACGGCTTTTTCTCAAATGTTATTTGATATTCAGGTTGCAATGTAATGTTGCCATTCCCCACGAGAAGAATAAACGCTCCCTGCAGATTTACTTCAAATGTACACGATGTATGCTTGTCTCAGAGCTTGTCATTAACGCTATTTTTCCAAGTGAAGGTTAAGTTACATGCAGGCACCGATAAGCCACTAATGGTAGCCCGTGGTAATTTTACAACTCTGCACTTTGTGTGAACTGTATGCGAGGTATATTGACCTTTACTGTCCTTCATTTGTCGCATCTTGTGAATTGATCGACTGGATAGTATTTTGTATGCCAAGTAGTCATTATTATTACAGTCTTTAGTTTACGTTTTGCCATATAACCTAAAAATGCATTCATGTATAACACCAAAATAACTGGTTTTAATCAATTCAAACACATTATTTAATATGAGAAAACGCTGTATTATATTATATATTGAGTTACACTAATCAACAATTTTTAAAGGCATTTTTCCCTTAGGGAAAGAACTGCTCACATCCACTTCTTTTTACAGTGAATAGCTCTATATCCAAACAGTTTTTTGGTATTGAGTAATTGTCTGTTTCACATTGTAGATCTGGCGACAAGGAACTACTTGAAAAGCTTAACCTGAATGTAATATTTGGTTGAAGAAGGCAGGAATAAAAAGCCATCATCATGAATTTTGTTATGAAGCAAGCATTGGGAGGTAAGTTTCAGATTGTCCCGTTTCTCCAAACATGACACACACACTCACACTCACATACACACAGAATAGACTAGCAGTTTATTTTTACCGAAACTGTACACTCATGCAGTATGCTTACATAGGTTAATCTTGTTATATATTTCCTTTTTCTCTTGCTTTGTATGTCATGCGCTGCTCTTTATTTGCATGCACATAGACAGTGAACCAAGTGTTGCTTTTTCCTTTGTAGCAGGCTACCTATCTCAGTCTATAGCATAGCTTAGCTTCAAAAAATGAAGTTTAGAATAATATTGTGATGGTTAGAAAGCAGTTGATCTGTTGGGCAGATCAATATCATCACAGATAGAGGTTGTGTGTCTTTGCGCATTTCAGAATCTGCCGCAGCATCCGCACACTGCCTGTTGTTTTCTTGATAAAGGGGTTTGTTTTCTAGCTGGAGGCCAGTTTAGATGTTTTTCTTTATTTACTATAACTTTTTGCTCATTATTATTATTATTTCCATTTTAATTATTCTTGCAATACATTTTATATCCAGACACACTAGAATCATAACTATTGACAATGTGCTCTGCATAGCCTAATTAAAAAGATAATATAATTCCATAAATATTGACATTAAATGTCCAAACAGAACTGCATCTTAATGTGGTTCATTAATCTCCTTTGCATTCATAATGAGGATTTTATCCGTCTCACTCTGTGCGGACTTCCGCTCGTCAAAGCACTTAGTCCCATCAAGACTGAGATTGACAGTCCAGTCCCGAGGGATGTCAAGAGAGCAGGACTGCGGCGGTTGATTAGCATGGATGTGCTATAAAAAGGTGGCATACGACCTGTTTCATTAACCAGCTGCCGGGTAAAGCAGCCCATGAGGGTCCTGCCCTAGTCCACTTGCTTCGTCGATACCGAAAATGAGTGAAATCCACTGAGCTGTACGGAAAGGGATTTCACCCCTGAGAAGAAAAAGTGGTCCCCGGCTTCTTGTTTACTCTCAACTTTCCTCTCTTATCCTCTCGTGTCCTTTTCTAAGAGTAGCAGTGTGTGTCTAAGATAAATTGATCCTGGCTTCAGATGTTTTTGGATTGTTATGTTTTAAAGATTTGAAGTCGCCTATAACTAGATTTGCATGTCCTTCAGGAATTACCAGTACTTGCAAGGCAGCAAGAGAATAAGTTTTAGATAAGCTTAGTTTCAGGCTTCGGTTCTGTACAAATGATGATGACACTCGTGGTGCTTCTTGTTTTCAGTTGGCTGCACACATGAATCAGCTATAAATTGCTGGTTCCTATATTATGCTCATTTACAAGTACATCATTTTATTTTGGGGGGTCTTCTAGAATATATTTACATTATTTTTGTTTTATTTTTTTTTACTGTACATTGCTGCAGCACCTCTTTTCACCCTCTGCCAGAAATGCTCTGTTTTAGCTCCTGTCTCTTTAAAGCCCACCTTTCTGAAACGACCAGTCTGCTCTGATTGGTCAACTGACCCAGTCTGTTGCGATTGGTCAACTGCTTAGAGAGTGTGTCGGAAATGTAATGTAATCTGGTTTCTGGCCCCAAGGCTTTATGAGCAGTTGTAAATGTTATTATATTATAATATTTTGATATAATATTTTGAGTATCCTCACCAGATCCATCAAGTAACAGTGACACTAATATTTGATTGCGTACAATACTTGCTCTGCAATAAATAGCTAAGGCATTGCAAGTTTTATACTTGTGTATTCTTTTGTTTTATGCCTGCAGTAATTATGAGTGAAATGAGTCACTTTTCTTATTATACTGTTTATAATGAATAGATTGAGGAATACTAAGAAGGTTAATGTCTAACATTAAAAAAAAAAAAGAGGGGGAGGGTAGTGAATGACGTTCCGGGTCGATAAAGACCTGAGTTATGATTTCAAGGGTTAAGGGCGTGCCAAGGCGGCCAGTAGGCGGCCATTATGCAAATGTTCAACATGGTAAGATTGCTACATTATGTCACAGAAATGTACACACTGTAAAAATTATTTTCCAAAGTTGTAAATAAAATGAAAGTTGTACTCCTCCAAAAGATTACTGGAGTAAGTTTTACAAGAAAATACAATTTCAGTTTTTTTTTTTTTTTTTTTTTTTTTGCTATATATATATATATATATATATATATATATATATATATATATATATATATATATATACACATATAAACAGCTGTGCTACAAAGAAAAATCATTAAAACATTTAAATATATGCAAGGAGAACCAGGCCAATCACAATTTACTGTGCCAATGGTTGCAGGAAATCACTTGCAGCATCTTGGAATACCAAATAACTTGAAGTGGTTGTATGTATTTGCTCTAAAGCTTTTATTGCATCCTTTGGATGCATCCATACATGCATTACTATATTGGCCCGTGTGCTTGCAGTCTCCACTGTTGATTGATCCTGTAAATCAAGGAACAGGCAATCTCCATTTGCCAGCAGACATTTTGACGCCCCCCCACACACACGGTTCTGACCGGCATTAGATAATAAAGCTCAGGCTGAAGTGAAATAATGGGCCTGTCTGGCTCAGTAAGAGATTTAGAGGCAGCAGGTCAGCATGTGGCGAGAGAGTCCAACACTAAAGCTCACGGATGTAAGACTAATCATGGTTATGTGAGAGAAATCTCCTGGGCATCCCTGCAGCATCAGCCAGAATGCAACCAGAATGGGAGTCTACCCTTATCCACACACATGCTCTCACACTTACTCATCTCACTTTCCTGCTGAATTTCACACACATTTGCTCTGTCTTCTTTTCTTCCAGATCTTTTGCTCAGTAACACTCACTTGCACATACACTTGTGCAGTATTTCCTTCCACTTACAACCCTGATATGCTTGACCACTTCCTCCCTTTCTCCCTCTCTTTGCATCTCTCTGGCTAAAGCAGCTTGCTGAAGTGGAAAGAGAGTCCTGAATAGAGTTGGTCAGCATTGTTAATAAGCTCAACATGCCTGTCAGTGCTTTCATTTTTAGAATTTAAAGTTTATTTCCAGGTTTAAATGAAGACAATCACAGATTTCAATGTGCTCTTAGGCCTCACCGTATATATAATTTTCATGATTAATTGGGATGCTCACATTTGTGGTAAATTAACACCTGTTGTCATTAATATGCAGGAGCTTCTCGGCTGAATCCAATTTTAACAACTGCATGCGCTGAAGCGTTCGGACCTGAATCAGATCACCTTCACACTAGCGCCAGCGCTCTCGCACCTCCTGCGGGGGTCTGGCAGGCAGGTCACACATTAACGTAGGTCATGAAAATGCTTAATCTAATCAAATGTCCCTAATCAGAAGCACAAAGCAACTTCAAGTCAACTGAAATTAACTAAATTGAGTTCTATTGAATTGATGGCTGTGCAAAACTGTGCTGTAATTCCACATCACGGCTGTCACAGGGGTTAATTAGATTTACATTAATTATGGAACAAATTAATCACGTGAAAACAAGCTATTACTTATGCCATGTTTTCCCATAAAAAAAAAGCTTCTGTCTTTTGTTGGCAGGGCATATCAAAACGCTCGTCCCTTATTGTTAAATAGCCAATAAATTTGCATGTCGGTTGCAAGTGGAGGGACTCGATTTACTCATGCATTCTATTCAGAGCATTTTATTGGACAAAAATAAGTCAAAACCTTGTCTGAGCCCTTGCACTAGCATACAGATGACCTAAAAGCATGTCATGAACTAAAAGCCAAACCTTTAAATGACCACAATAACCATGCGCATCAATGATAATGAAGTTTGTCTCTCTATATTCCTGTCTAGGCTAGGGAAAAAAAAGCCTGTGACGTCAGGAAGCTCAGTGCAGCACCAGAGCTGACGCCTATTGATTTATGTGATGACCTATAAACGACTGATCACTTACGCTCAGCCGGCATGATTTTTAACCATGTAATGAGAAGGACGGTAAATGCAATGTGCTGAAATCAATACATCAGCTGAGATTGGTCCAAGGGCCGATCCCTCTGCTGAGAGGAAGGAGGTTAGATGCTAGATCCGGCATTTCGGCCAGAATCAGACAAACATTAAATTGATTATAAGGCTTTTAGGAGCTCTTAGAGCCGGACTCATGGACTAATCTGACAGTCATCAAGTTTTTAATTGTAATGTGAGCCTCTAAGGTGATTGAAGGGAGGGAAATCAGACAGAGGAGGAGCGATAAAGTCTAGAAAGACTAATGAACTCTATTTATGAAACATCCTCAAAGGGATCCTTGGCCAAATTTTGTTATATTGTAATTTTGCCTTAGACCATGTGTTTTCCAAATGAGGTCAGCAGAACACTTGAGATGAGAAATGTTAACATTTACTGAATTTTAAATTATTACTTAATACATAACATTTATATTTCATTCTGATTTTTTAAAAACGTGAAATCGTGAGTTGTAATTATCTTATTCTATTGACAGTCATGGTTTTTAACAGTAAGAGATAAAAAACAAATGTGCCTTTTGTTATAATGAAAAAGAAACATTTATTCTGTATGAGCAAAAATTATATATATTATATTTTAAATTGGCAAGTATGAAATAGTATACGAAATAGTATACCAAAATATATAAATATCTTATATTGATATCATATATATAATATTTGCTCATACAGAATAAATACATAGAGCTGCCTTTATATTTTAGGAAGGGGGGTCTCTTACAAGGATATTATCATATTTAGGGGTCCTTGGCATCAGTAAGTTTGAAAAACACTGGTCTACAGTAAACCTACATACACATCCACAGATTGTAATTCCTCTTACATTTTCACACTTGTTTTAATGGCTCTCCAGGACAGGATGCAATATGTTCTCCTGTCCCTCCTGTAGACAGTGTAAGAAACAGTATTGCTGTGAATCGTGCCTGACCTTACACCTTTGAGCGGAACACAGCGCTCTCTCTGTTTCTTTCTCTCTTTCACTATCTCAATCCATCTCTCTTTCGGGTCAGCAGATGACCACATGGTAGGACACATGGTTAGGTTCTCCGGCTGTAGGTTTCTGGCTCTGAGCTGCAGGGACTACATGTGTGCAATGGCCCTTTCAGTTCCACACAGAGAAAACACCTGCCATCATGACACACACACACACACACACACACACAAACACAGGTTAGTTTTGCTATCTTAGTGAGGACATTCCGTAGGCGTAATGGTTTTTATATTGTACAAACTGTACATTCTATCCCCCTACATTACCCCTACCCCTAAACCTACCCATGACAGAAAACGTTCTGCATTTTTACATTTTTAATAAAACATTGTTTAGTGTGTTTTTAAAGCTATTTTAAATATGTGGACTCATGAAATGTCCTCATATTTCATGTTTACGTCATAATACCAGTGTAATATACACATTATACAAATTTGTGTCCTCATAAATCATGAAAACGCTCACACACACACACACACACACAATGCACCAATGCATGCATCAAATTGACATTGTGATCTGCTCCTGTGCAAATGATGCCATGTGGACACCTTGTCAACACATCAATTCACAATCAATGTCCTTTAATTGCCAAGTCACATGCAGTGTCACATTTGCACACACATTCATATAAGCACACATACACACACAGACACAGCACAGATGGGCTCTGTCCCCAGAATGACTGCGGGTTAGATATCTGGTCAAGCTGAAGCCATTCATGTGTGTTATAAATGGATGAGTCATGACTTCGGACCGGCCTATGGTCCTACACGGTGCCATGTGGCTCCAGAAGGTCTTTGCCAGTTACACAAGCGCAAAAACTGAAAAAAAACTGGAAGTGAAATGATCTTCAGTAAGGTGTTTTTTGTTTGTTTGTTTGTTTTTTTGCAGGTTTCTCTAAACTTCTAAAAGCAAATTCCTTCTTTTACAGTTTTTTTTTTTTTTCAACTGCTTGCACACAAAATCCTTACTTGTCAAAGAATTTCTGAAACCTGATACTCAAACACCAGAACCACTCACCAAATCTGCAAAATCACACTAATCCTCGGCCTTCAACTCAGTTTTCAGCTTCATAAAACACTTTTTGCAAAACACAACACAATTCTCTGTAACACACAAAAATCTATCAGGAAGTATCTTGATTTCCTTTGTCAAACACAGCCATTGTTTCTGTCCAACTACACATGGTTGATGTATTTTGTCTGTGCAATTCTTGGATTTGTGTGTAAAGTTTTGAAAAAGAGGCAAAGCTTTGAAAATGTGTGTAAGCAGTTGAAAAAAAAACTGTATTTCTGCAAAATATGAATTCCTTTAATTCCTAAACTAAAAATCTACCTATCCCTGTTTTGTTTTTGTTTTTTGTTTTTTGTTTTTTTTTTGCAGTAATGCCATAGAATAACCATCTTTAGTTCCCCCAAAATATTTTGTGAACTGCTATTAAAAGAACCATATTTTTCTTAGTGTTAATCTTAAGAACCTTTTTCCATTATAAAGAATCTTTTATGCATTGGAAAGGTTCTCTGAATGTAAAGGTTCTTCATGGAACCATTATTTTTAAGAGCATACCAATAACAATGTAGCACTTTCATAGTTTAATTTTTCTTTCTAAATGTTTTCTGCAGATTTTCCAACCAAATTCAAACCAAAAAAAAGTTTTACTCATTACATAGATTCCATTTTGGCCTAATGATGATCCTGCTGAAAAGATTAGTTAGCTTAGACTGGTTTATGCTGGTCTGGAGCCAGTTACACCAGTTAATTCTTCCATGCTGGTGTCATGGGTGGGCAACATCCCATGCTGCACTGCTAGAAATGTCTTCTTAATGAGTTTTTAATTAGTCTTTTTTTTTTTACTTGTTTTGCTGTAAAAAAAAAAAAAAAAAAAAAAAAAAAAAAATTAGAACAAGATATAAAAATCCTTAGAACAAGATAAATTAACTTTTTAACTTGTTTATTTAAACAAGTAAAAAAAAATCTGCTGGTATAGGAGGACAAAATTCACTCGTATTAAATATACATACTCTAAAAACAAATCTTAAAGTCCCCCTGTAGTCAATAATTTTATCCCTTAAAACTCATCTTTGATCACTAAAATTACATATTTAAACTTTTTTTTCTGTGAAAAAAATCTTAATGCCTTAAAATAGCTTGAATGTAATTCTACACCCTTGCCTTATTTAATATACACAAATCTCTGAATATGATAATTAGCCCCGCCTCCACTCAGTCGCACAAGCTCAGACGAGATCCACTTGGTCAACTTACTGAGGTAAACGCTGCACAATGGTGGCTTTTTTACAACGTCGGACACAACAGTAATTAATATGATTAGCGTTTTGCTTGACTACATTATCAAACAGCTAACAATGTGTTGCTAATGTTACACAAACCATGTTCACATTCACAACAGACAGCTGCCTTCTTACAGTCAGTATCCTTAGAAACGCTTTGAACAACTCAGAACGTCAGTGGAGAAACCAGCGATTTCAAACCGCGGGTTTGAGACTGTCTTTGGTTTACTGCAGTTTTAAAGAGAAAATACTCAGCAACGGTGTTGACTTATGAATTTGCACATGGTTTGTCTTAAAGCATGTTAAAAACACCAGATAGACATTTAAACAACATTAAAAACTTGATTTTCACCACAGGGGGACTTTAATATCTTATGAAGTCTTGCTTTTCAAGTTAATTTATCTTGTTTTGAGGATTTTAACTGGAAAATTAGACAAAATCAGCATTCAAAACTTAATCTATCTATCTATCTATATCTAACTATCTATCTATCTGTGTTCTAGTCAGATGATCAGTGATCTCGTTTTGTCCCGCGCAGTTATTTGATTTATTGATTTTAGTAGACCATTAGAAAGGTCTCTCTCATTAGTAATCATCATTATCGTCATAAACTACTGACGTCATGCTTCTCCTCATCCTTACCTTCAGCATGGCAACTTTACAACGTTGTTAAACATTTCCCCATATCTACTTATAAACTGAAATTTGATTATCAGAACTAAATAAATATTTTATAAGAACCTTTGTTAAAAAAAAAAAAAAAAAAAATAGCTAATTCTCTTTTCCTGATGCACAAACAGTCATTATTGCCTTGTTAGGAAAATAAGGGGAAAAAATGATTTACTACCTACTGATCTGGGTCAACGTTGTCCAAATGGCCCCATTAAAACCTTTTTGACATTTCATTTCCTTGATTCATTACAGGCAGCTCTCAAAGCTCTCTCTTCAAATGTTACTTTCCTCTTGCAGTCAGCCTAATATTAATCCAGTGTCATGATACCATTGTGAGGTTAATCTCAGCCATAAAACAACCCCGGCCAAGGGAAAAAATTATCATACCCAGTATCCCAGAGCTCCTCAGTGAAGATTATTATATGTCTGCCGGCATGACAAAAACTTTAAAATGTCCTTGTTTTAAGAATTTTTATTTTAGCTCCATGAATAAAGATGTCTGACCTAATTTAGGAATATTCATGTATAGAAATAGATCCAGATACAATAAACTCTGAGAATGTCTCTTGAGAATTGAACAGGCTCTAAATAAAATCGCAAACTAAGTGAAAGTTAACTCCTTACACCCTTAAAGGGATAGTTTACCCCAAAATGAAAATTATACCATGATTTACTCACCCTCAAGCTATCCAAGGTGTATATGACTATCTTCTTTTAGACAAACCCAATCGGAGTTATATTAAAAAATATCCTGGCTCTTCAGAGCTTTATAATGATAGTGAATGGTGCTTGAGATTTTGAAGCCCAAAAAAGTGCATCCATCCATCATAAAAGTTATCCATACGGCTCCAGGGGGTTAAAAAAAAAGGCCTTCTGAAGCAAAGCGATGGGATTTTGTAAGAAAAATATCCATATTTAAAACTTTATAAACTAAAATCACTTGCTTTCAGTAATGGCAATACGCAAGTCGAGGTCTGGTGGAAGAGCAACCTTTGACCCAACGCATGACATAGGATATAAGAGTAGCGTAAGCTTAGGTTAGAGCAGACGCCTCTCGTGGTTCAAACTCAAGCTCCTCTTATACTGAAATCCTCCGACGTTTCTCTTGAAAAATTTTCATGTTAGACTTCTAATTCGTGAATGGTGTTTTGTTTTGCTCTATCCCCTGCACTTCTGTGTTCGTCAATACGTCATGCGTCGGGTAAGAGGTCACTCTTCTGTCGGAACTCGACTTGCATACAGCCGTTGCCGGAAGTCAAGTCAAGTTTTAAATATGGATTTTTTCTTACAAAACCCATCGCTTCACTTCAGAATGGATTACTTTTATGATGGATGGATGCGCTTTTTTGGGCTTCAAAATCTTGAGCGCCATTCACTACCATTATAAAGCTCGGAAAAGCCAGGATATGTTTTAATATATTTCCAATTGTGTTCATCTGAAAAAAGATAGTCATATACACCTAGGATGGCTTGGGGGTGAGTAAATCATGGGATAAATTTCATTTTTGAGTGAACTATCCCTTTAATGTTCTCATTGCGATGCACATTACATAAAGGAACCTCGGCAAGCAAAAAATAGGTTGCCGACGTCAGCTGTTAGATAACCTTGACGTGCCACGCTCTAGCGGTTGGGTCTCCGAGCTGCTATCCGGTATCCCTGCGAGAGAACTCAATCGCTCGCTGGCACAGGGCAGAGGTCTTTTGGCCGATACGCCACTTGCCCTTGACCGCTGTCCAAAATGGCGGTCACGGCCCAGCAAGGAACTCTGGCAACCTTTCCATCACTAGCAGAGTTAATCCTACAGCAGTCCTGGAAAGGTTGTGTACCGTTCCCTTTCTATGACCGCAGTCACAGACGCTACTTTCTGTCGACTTTTTCTCTAGCGCTTATCATCTATGACCCACAGGCTAGTATGGAGGTCTATTAAGCAGTCTGGTGCTTTTGTGATGAACTACTACAACATTTGGCAGTGTGTGTGTGTGTGTGTGTGTGTGTTCAATACAGAGTGTACGTGTGAACGTCAGTAGACGTTTGGACTGCCGGCAATAACACCACGTTATGTGATCACACTCTTTAATGGGATGTCTATTTCAGCCTCATTACCATAGAGATGGAGTCAGTCCTTTTATCAACAATACAGAAACATGCTACAAGAGAGAATGCCCATTGATGAGAATTCTTCAGTTGAGTCTTCTGTATTTGATCTATTTTGTATTTGAAATCTATATTAATATTTATCCAGTCTGGTCTTGTAGCTTTGGGTTCTTTTTGGGGTGCTACGTTCAAACTAATACAACAGCAATACAGTGGTAACATGAGCTGTCATGTGAGTACTTTTACCTATAGTATTTAAATCTGTCAGGTCAGATGTTAAACAGGTTAGCATGGTTCAATCCCTGCTGGTGAATGTTGTAACTACACCCTTCCATAGGCCAAAAGCATCTTGCAAAATATAAATCATATAAACATAAAAGTATTACTTTAAAATATTTCATTATATCAGTATTTGATTATAACCAATTATTTTTAGATTTTGAGAATAAATATTGTTAATAAAAATATAAGAGTATATATAGAAATTAAGAAATTAATTCTTTTAAAAGCGAGGACAGGTTAAATTGGTCAAAAGTGAAAGGAAAAACATTTATAATGTTACAAAAGATTTCTATTTCAAATAAATGCTTTTCTTTTGAACTTTCTGTTCATTGAAGAATCCTGAAAAAAATATTATGGTTTACAGAAAACCATAAATCATAAGCAGCACAAATTTTTAAAACATTGATAATAATAAGAAATATTTCTAAAGCAGAAAACAAGCATATTAGATCAGATTTGTGAAGGATCATCTGACACTGATGACTGGAGTAAAAATGCTGAAAATTCAGCTTTGCCATCACAAAAATGATTTTAAATTGTACTAATATTACACAATATAATGGTTTTTACTGTGTTTTTGATCAAATAAATGCAGCCTTGTGAGCACAAGACTTCTTTCAAAAACATTTTAAAAATCGTATCGACCCCAAGCTTTTGAACGGTAAATTGTGTATATTTATATTCACATGACAGGTCTTGATATCTTATTTACTGAAATATCATGGTCCCTTAAAGGTGAAGAGTATGATTTCTGTGCCACTGCACAAAACCTAAATGCTAAAATTATTATCGTTTCCAGACAGGTTTCCTAAAACATTCCGATGGCTGAGCCAGAATCTGATATGTCAAATATTTCAAACACGTTCTGAAAGCGCCACAGAGCTGCAGTGTTTAAAAAAACTTCAGGAAATCAACCTGAATGGTTTACTTATAGTTGTCACTGCACATTAATCTAATGCACTTTAACATCAGAATAATTACACACCTTTACAGTCAACTAAAGTATATGTCACCAGCACATATCACTCCATATGTTAAAGGAAGAAAACCATGATGCTTTCAGTAGTTTCAGACATAACTGGATCCCAGCATTACCCCAGCTTCCACTGATGCAGACAGAAGGCTACGTCATTCACCATCTGTCACGGGGAAATTCCTTCCCCTTCTTGTGAAAGTTGTAATAAATTTTCTGTGCCTTAAGTGATTAAAAGGAGAAGGGCTGAACAGAACAAAGGCGAGGATCTACAGTACGTTTTGATCATTGCTAGCTATTTTTGGCTTCACGTTTGCTGGCTAATGGAGTCCAGACCACTTCAAAAAATATTCCCTGAAATACTAAAGCAGTAGTAATATGTTTCTATTCTAAAAATAAATAAAATAAAATAAAATAAAGAAATAAGTTATAAAAAACTTTTAATTTACTAAATTTACTAAGATTTTAACATTTTTAAGAGAATATACATTAAAATAAGTGTATGGGCCCATTTTTTGCTAGAGACTCGTTTAAAAGTTGAACTTCTTCTAACTTGAGCATCACTTTTTTTGAATGCTGTGTCATGTGCAAGATGCTGCAAAAAAAATTTGGACCTGAGCACAACAGTCAAACATACGTTTAGCGTGTATTTACATTGAAAAACAATGGAAAAGTAAGGAAAATGTGTTCTGTGTGAATGACATTTTTTTTCATTGTGTTATGCTTCAATATAACAAAATTTAGTGCAGTGTATGTAAAATCAACTTAATTTCATACACCTATAAATAAGTCTCAAAAGCTGATGTCATTTTCTTCTTAAGTTAATTTATCTTGTTTAATAATGATGTTTAGATATTTTATTGGAAAAGGCAAACACCTTGAAAAAATCCAAGGCTTTGAATCCTAAAGCACATAAAGAAATAATAATAATAATAAACCTTCTATTCAGCATCTCTCACCACTTCCTCACCTGGCCCCACACACCCACTAAAATCTATTCCTGGAGAGAGAGTGGCCTTGCTTTTAACAAATGGTGTATATGAAATTGTGCAGCATATGCAGTCGCTGTGGTCCTCGTGACACTGGTGGAGAGTTATGGCCTACAGTGACACCATTTCAAAATCATTCATCAAAGTGAGCTTTGCGCTGTGAGCAACCTTAGGAATATAAAAAGGGAGTCCATGGCCTCCAAACGGGTTGTGTGTGCAATAATAAAATGGCTGCAAAAGGTTACATGCTTTCAAAGCATGTGCTTTTAAAATACTTTAAAACTCTTTCCAAAAAACAGAGTTCACCAAACTTTTCCATTTGGTGCTGGGTCAGAAAAAAAAAAATATTAAAGACAGAATTATGCGATCTTTAAAAATACTTTTGAATACTTTGACAGAAATAGCTTTTTTTTGATGGTTTGTTTTCTTTTCTTTTTCTCATTTGAGTTGAAGGTCTCAGAACTAATCTTGTGTTTCGGTATGCCTTTGGAGAGATACCCACATGGTGAAGGCAGGCGTCAGAAAAGGGTAGTGGGCGTCTGGAGAGGTCTCTGCTGACCCACCAACACTTTACAGAGTCCCTGCAGAGCCCCGCCAGAAAGCACCACCTCCATTGAAACAAACACATTTAGCCAGCACTCAATGCCAGGGAGAGCAATAGATGCCAAACACACTTCTTCACTTACAGTTGACTTTTGCTTAATGCCTGTCTTCTTAAATCTACAGTGATTTATATCCTCTATATTGTAGAGTCCACCCACAGTTTTAATATAACACTATTTACTCTGTGCATATGTATGCAAATAAATATGTATTTAGATGTTTAGGTGATGTTCTGCTAACGAAAAATTGTAGTATATATATTATTATGTATGATTTTCTCTTTGCCTTTCGTTGTTAGATTAACATTGAGAACAAAGACAGCAGTAGTTTTTATTAGGCTGCTGTCAGAGCTGCACGTATCCAAAATACTGTTACACACCCAATTTCTTCCTCAACTGTTTACATTCACTTAAGACATAACTAACTATGTTTCAAAAGGATACTTGCATATGTCATTTTGACATAAATTTGTGTAAATTTGTCTGTTCAAGCATAAGAAGACATGAAAGTGAACTCTATCTAATAGGCTATTCGCGCGCTGTCTGACTGGTAGCTTTCTGGGCACGCACTTCGGATGTTTGTGCAGAGGAAACTTCTTGCTCTTGTTTTCCTTATGGGGACCAAAAAATGACGTCCCCACAAGGACAAGTATTTCGGATATTGCCATCTTTATGAGGGCATTTTGTCCCTGCAACGACAGTATACCTGTATACCTGAGTATACCTGAAACACACATAGTGTGAAGTAAAATACTTAAGTGTAATTAAAATTTTACATAGCTTTGATTATTCATTCTTGTAGAGTATTGCGTTTTTAGGTTAGCAACTGGATAATGTCTGTAATATTATTATATTTTGCACTCTTCTACTTTCAGATCAAAAACCACAATGACAGCAAACACAAAATGCAACGAACACTCCTTCTAGTATTCATTCAGTTTGCATGTGACATTTAGTTATGTTCAAATAAACTAGGAAATTAAAAGCAGAGAGCTATAGCTTTGGAAGTCTAATCTAATGGGTTAAAATCTGATCTGTAATGGTAACTATAAGGATATAGGTTCGGTAACTATATCAAATTCACAAGGTTTGAGCTGTGAACCATGCATTGTTCCCTTTAGCTTGTGCATCTAAAAAGTGTACTGCATGTTGCTCTGGATAAAAGCTTCAGCAAAATGACAAATTAGTAACTAAAAAACACACACAAATTCCCAGTTGTGGCTGCAGCTGGTGTTTTGATGAGGCTGCAGCTTCGCTAAAATTCATGGGCTTGCCAATTCCATGTGTTTTACTAATAAGAATAATAAATCTGAACACACCGGCCTTATTAGATCTACAAGTTTACCTCATACCATAACAGCAAAGGCAGCACTTTATAGGTGTAGAGTGTTAAAGGGATAGTTTTGCCAAGAAATCAAACCTTTCTTTCTTCTGTGGAAGACAAAAGAAGATATTTTATCCATACAGTGAAAGTCAAATGTTGTTTGGACCTCAAAGATATCTTATCTCTTAAAATATCTTTTGGAACAGGTGAGGGTGAGTAAATGATGACAGAATTTTCATTTTGGGTGAACTGTCACAGTACTGGGAAATGATGGGACCTTTTTTTTAACCGATTCACTAAAATGAAATGGACTTCTCAATGCTTTATATGGATGAGAGAATGAACATTTTAGCCTACTGTTTTGTCACACTATATTAGTATTTGTACAAAGTATCGTGTTACTGGAAAACCTTCTGAAATGCCACTAAAAATGTAATTAAGATAGCATTGCTAATTTTAGTTATTTACATACAATCATTGATAAAAGTAATAATTCATCCAAAAATGACAATTCTGAACAATGTAAGAGTGAGTAAAAGATGACAGAGTTTTCATTTTGGGGTGAACTATCCCTTTAAATTGATCCATCTGACAAAGAAATTGAAAATCTAACAAATTCCAAGATGCAAAAGCTTGGCAAATCACTTTGAAGTGATTGTTTTCTTTGACAAGCTGAATTAAAGACAGAACATTTTCCCATTGATTAGAGATGCCTCTAAAATGTCATAGCATTCTGCATGACAAACAGACAGGCCTGCTTCCAGGGAGGGAAAAAAGAAAAGAAAAGCGGGGTTCAAAGGGCAAATGAAACAGAGGATCAATTTTGTGTCTACAGTTCCTTCCCTGAACATTTTTAACACCTTAAAAATATCCCCTCAAGAGGGTCAAACCATCACAGGCAGCTCAGATCAACTTGATTTCAAAACTAGTCTGTGTTTTGGAGAAGATAGGATAGGATGTATCTTTAGAAATGCTAAGCTCATCTGGATGGCTGGCAGACAGGTGGACTTCTGAGACTGGTGGACTTCTGGGACTGACATCAAAGGGTGGCATTGTCCTTGAAACAACAGCTATAGTGATATCTGTCTTGTCCATACACTCCAATGCACAAATCTGACTACAAGCCAAATGCACTGGATCAAACCGACCTGTCCTGGGAAAGAAAGATAACACAGGATCCAAAAGGCAGAGTCTACATTCAACATCCAATTTAAACAAAACAAAACAAAAAGTTTTAAAAGCTCTGAAGTGTATTTAAAGCACTTAGTTTATCTTGCATTAGATTATCATATGAGTATGACAGAAGGGGGGCAGGTGGATGGAGACAAACAAAGACATAGACAGATAGTGTGACTCCCATAAAATAATAATGGGAGAAAGATCAATTGCAATCAACCAATTCTGCAGGTGAACAATTCCAGAGTCACGCATGGCTACACATGGAAAGGTCAGAGACGTGAATGGAATTGCACACCAATATTCTAGCACACTTCAACAATGAATGTCATTTACGTTGAAGGCACATCTCAGAAAGTGCACAACAGAGTACTCTATGAAAGAAAACATCAGCAGAGGGCCGAACACCAGTGTCATTTGTTGTTATTGCAAGTCACCGCAGACAGTAGACAAGCAAAGCTAAAGTAAGAATGTAATTAGAAACCCATTTGTGGCTAATGCACAGACATAGCTGTGTAATAGCTGAAAATGGAGGCTGACATAGAGACCATCAGCTGCATAATAACAGACAATTCAAAGGGGAGGTTAAAAGTTCCTCTGTTACTTTACATCAACAGGTCAAAAGAAACTGGGTTTGCTTTTTCTCTTATGGTCTAGCCAGACAATAATGCAACTCTTGACACACCTGCTAATATCCGTCCATCCATCCATCCATCCATCCATTCATCCATCCATCCGTCCATCCATCCATCCATCCATCCATCCATCCATCATGTTTCCTGAGCACCAAATCAGCATATTAGAATGATTTCTAAAGGATCATGTAACACTATTGTGGAAATATCCTAAAATATTCTATTTAAACTATTTCACATAACCTAGATATTAATTTAATTTGAAGACTAAATGTGATAGCACTATAATATTTCTGAAGAATGACATTTTTCTTGTTTTCCTCTGTAAGCTGTCAACATGTTTACATAGAATTCGTAGTGATTTATGTCACTATTACACCTCTGCCAGGGATGATTAATTATTTAAACAATGTTTCAGCTTATTTTGAGCATGAAGAAAAATCACCAAGTTGAATTATCATGTCAGAATCCACAATAAACGAGAAGAGGTGGTTCTGGAAGTGCATTCATAAAAGCAAACATTGTCTACACAGTGTTCATGGTACAAAGGCTGTCCCATCACAGGACATGATGTCACCATGGGCCATGTGCCAAGTTGAGTTCGTATCATGCTGAGCTTTGTTAATGAGGGGGAAACCAAAATGATATGCTAGGCTTCAGGGGTGAGACAGGGACAATGGTGGTACAAGCTTGAAGCGGTTAATTACTAATGATTTCGATTAGGGAAGAGGGATGTTGGAATGCAATCAGGGTGAAGCTGATTAATTAGAATCTGCTCATTACATGATAAGACCTTAAAATAGATTATTTAACCAGGAATAGGGGTGTAAACCCAAAATCAAAGCTACATGTTTGTAGTTCCCACAGTGCTAGAGTCTCACAAAATTTCCCACAAATTTCTCACATTTTAACTCTTCTTCACACTGCAAAAAATACTTAATTAACTAGCATTTTTTGACTGGTATCCCAGGAAAAATATCTAAAAATCCTTTAAACAAAACATTACTTAAGAAGCAGCATATTAACACTTGATTTATTAAGTGTACTGGCAGATTTTTACACTTGTACGCATTTAAAACAAGTGGAAGAAATCAGCCAGAACAGTAAGACAAAATGCACTTCTATTAAAAATACTGTTGTGCCACCACTTACCCATCATGCAGTGCAAGGTGAGCATGAGCACTGACCATGTTTTGGTCCAAATGCTCACAAAGACTGGAATTTTGTGAAACGGGTTTGAGAGTGTGTTCTTAGTCTTTAAAGGTTCAGAATGGTTACCATTGTTGGACTGTATAGCACCAGGTGCAGCACTGGGTTGCCATTGTATATAATTATTGCATCTTCTTGTTTTTGCAACATAGGTTAATTGGAAAAACAAGCCTCTACCTACATTTCTGCAAAACTTTATTTCATAATAGTTACACTGTTTATATCAAGCATATTTTGTTGAAAATTTTAGATACCGGCAAAATTCATATTAAATTTTTAAATAAAATCTAGTGTTGTTTCTCTCTAGTGCCAATTTTCTTAAAGGAAAATAATACAACTTTACTCATTAAGAAAAGGATCTTTTCTTCGCTTATTTACTAAATAAAAACACTGATTTTGGGTGTCGAAAATCTACTGAAACGTGAACAAAATACAAAGGAGAATTTGCCATCACTGTTGGACATTTCAGCTTAGCCATTGAAACTAAGCACAACACATGAAAGTTTCTGTGGCCACAAAGCGCATGAATATTTAATGAGCAAGCATTGAGGCATTTCATGATTGGTTGTCTTGCTAAACAACTGGCTTTAGCATTCACTGCATTGTTTCTGCCTTGGCACAGCAGTTTGGGGTTAGCACTGTCACATAAAAACACAAAGCTTAGTCTGAAAAGACCGTAAGATTTCCAGAACTTTCTTGACAGATCTATTTGGACAAATAACAGATGTACGCTAATTTTATCGCCAGTTGTCCTGCTGGTTCTGTGGCTGTTGTGGGCTTTTGTTTGCATTGCTTTGAGCCTACATGTCATTGTAGGCCCCAGGATTTTACCACAGTATGCAACAATCCAAGTGGTTCTGGCACCAGATAAATCAACGTTTATGTTCATTCTTGCTTTCTTTAGCATTTTGCACAGAAGCCTACCAGGCCCTTGCCATTCGCCAGTCTCCCCTCAAGGATAAAAAGGTTAATCTTCCAAGTGAGCAGGTCCTGTCAGATGCATTACAGTAATGACAAATGTAATAGATCCAGACAATGGCAGTGTGTACACTGACTGCATCTCTACAATGACTGTGTGTGAGTCTTTGAGCAACGGCCAGAGGGTCAGTACACTCACCGTATGGCTCATTGAGTGTTGAGTCAGATAACTCAAGGAAAGACTGAGCTTTCCGGGCCTATCATGATGTATAGTAAATGCTGTGTGTAAGGCTTCCAACACTTAATGTGCCTGCAAGGCTGAATGAAAAGTGAGTATATCTCTGGTTAAACAAGTCACTAGATGTTCATCTATACCAAAGTAAATGCCATCTTTTATCTATATATAAATCTTTCAATATTATCGTAAGTACATTCCCTGAAAGACAGTGACAGTCGGATAATTCCTCAACACTTGCTTCAGAAATACAAGGCAAAAAAAAAAATCCAGTACAATCCAGTACCCAGTACTGTTATCCAGTACAAATATCTAAACATTCTTAAATCATGATACATTTATTAAGAAGCAAAATGACATAAGATATTGAGTCTTTTTTTTTTTTTTTTTCTGAAAAAATCTATCAAAATTAAGTGAGTTTTTGCTTAAAACAAGAAAAAATCAGAAAAATCAGAAAAATAATCTTGTTTTCCCTTTAAATTAAGTTTATTTCTCTGACCCCATTGGCAGATATTTATGGGAACTTGTTTACGCCATTAAATACACAATTTTTTTCAAAAAAATTTTCTCGCAATTCGTACTTGCGAGATATAAAGTTGCAATTTCATGTTATAAAGTCTGAATTGCGAGATATAAAGTCACAATTGCGAGTTATAAAGTCAGAATTGTGATATAAAGTCGCAGTTGTGTGTTTTAAAGTCAGAATTGCATGATATAAGGAGGCAATTGTGAGTTATAAAGTTAAAATTGTGATATAAACTCGCAATTCTGAGAAAAAAAAAAGTCAGAATTGTGAGATAAAACATTGCAGTTATCTTTTAAATTTATGCTTTATTCTTATTCCATAGATATTTGTTCTTGTTTTAAGCATGGTCATTTTACTTCTCAAGTAAATGCATCTTGATTTAACAATGTTTAGTCATTTGTACTGGAAAACAAGACAACAGTAAGAAAGTATTTTTTTGCAATTTAACGCCTTTACTATAAGCCCCGCCTTAAAAACATTACTGACCAATCATACATCAGCAATCTGCCAGAGAACCACTTTCTCTTTTCTAATGCAAGTCTATGGAAGTTCTGTCTTTGTATCATTTTAAATGATATTTTACAGTAATTAAACAACAATATTATAAAATGTTGTTGCTGGGACTTTTATAAAAATATATGATATGAGAATGTAAAATATTTTTCTCAAATCATTAATTCCAATTTGTAATAATTTTACTGCATAATTTAACAATTTGTTTAAAGAAAAATGCTTTGCGTTGCCACAATTAATTTCAGCTTACTTCAGCTCAAGAATAATTAATTTTTTAACATTTTATGAATACATTTTACTGAAAAAAATCACACTGTTGATGGAAAGGATTCCAAAGCAACAGTCTGTAACAACAGTCAACAAGGGGGATGGAGCTTAGCTAAATATCAGTTGCCAGATGTGAAAATGTTTTGAAATTCTTGTCAACACATCTTTTCAAGGACACCACCAATAACATGGGCTAACTAAGGCATGAAGTCTGCAGTAAAGTTTTTGACATCTTAAAAAAAAATCCAACACTGCTCTTTAAAACCTGACAGCCTTAAGAACAAAGTTGAAGCCTGAATACAAAAGAGGAGAGCTGTTAAAATAAGACCTCCCTCTTGTGCCTTTTGGGTATTTCTGTACCATTGCTGTTGTCCTTGTCTAAAACATTCTGTTTGAAAGATGAGCCAAACGAGGCAATAGCAAAAGGAAGCTTGGAACGGTAAGAGAAATAAACAGCCTGGCTCTGCAAGATACATCTATTGATATTTCTGGGCATGCCAGGAGAAGGTCATCATGGTGAATGAGTCAGCATATATCAAAACCTTCAACATATTGCTTGGCTCTCTTTGTTTCAATGTCCTTGTCCACTCATTCACATTGGGGAATTCTTGATATTTAGAACACCAACGCCTCAGAGGATTGGCAAACAGCTATAGAACTTGCTTAAGTAATTAGACATTTGAAATAACTCTGAATAATTGTCAGGTCGCCAGCTGTCCTTGAAACATTTGAACATGTTGTACAATGTACAACTTGCAGCACTGCTTGACACATAACTGAGATATCACGAGTGCATGATGCAGATAGATTGGCTTATATCACCTATTATAGGCCTATATTCCATTTTGTTGTCCTATAATCTTTAATTTTCTACTTTTTTTTTTTTTAAGCAACTTGTATGTCTGATGTCCATTAGGTTTTAAAGACAGGGTTGTACATAATGCTGGATTAAATTAAAAGAAAGAATTTCTTTGTTTGAAGTGAGGTAACAATTTAAATGTGACTAAGCAGTAGTTTTAAAAAATGAACTGAAATTCAAAGAAATTCAGCTTTGAAGTTTATATCATTCACAGGCCTTATCTACAGAAAGAAGTGATATACTATATATATGAAATATGATAAAATAAGATATGAAAATTATATGCACTTATGAAATGTGTATTTTCATTTGACCCCAAATAGATGCTTGCTACCAAAAGTTGTATTTGCCAGATGGGGGTAACCATAGCAACAGTAGGCTATTGAGCACATCCTGTTTGGATCACTATGTGAAGGTCTACACTGAGAAAACAAACTGTCAAACTTTATTGTAGCTTTATTTATCACACACAAAACTTAAACTTGTCTAAAGTTTAGAGCACTTATCAAGATAATTTACATTGGGCTAACTGTACATTTTCAGTGACTGAAAAGGAATATATAGGAACGCAAACAAGATAAGCAACACAGCTGAACAGAATGAACTAATAATGAAGTGATCATGGTAATCAAGGAGTGGCAGGAATTACAAACCAAGACGGGCATGTGACATGAGAAAAACTGAATGTCCATGAGAACTGAAACAGAACATGGAAGGTGTGGCCTCACGCCATAGAGGGAAGATGGAGACGGCTTGGGAGGAGGACGTGGATGTGGCAAGGGGCAGGCAGACAGATGGAGGACGATGACCAGGGCAGGACAGAAGGAGGTAGCATCCATTGTGGAAATGAGGGTAGGAGTGGCCAGGTGGAAGTGACCCAGAGCTCAGCCATGCCGAATGCCCAAGGCGGTAGGAGCCATGATGGTGATGATTCGGGGAGAGGACCGATAGCGACAGAGCCTTGGGAGGTGGAGCCCACCGCACAGACGGAAGTCAGAGGCAGCGATAAAATGCAGATGACTTGAACGGCCGTGATGGAGACGGAGGTGGAGATCCAGAGGGCAGAGGTCGAGCTGGTGCAACCAAGGGCCGAGGCAGAGTCTGAGGGAGGGCGGAGCTTGCTAAAGCCGAAGGGGTGGAGGGCCAGGGAGAAGCAGACGGCAAGTCTGCAGCTGAGGCTTGGCGATGTCTGACCCAGGTGGAGACGAAGGTCCGAGGGAGCCAGACGAGGCCGAATGCTCGATGATTGATGCTGGAGTCAAGGGAGGAAGGAGCGTAGGCACAGGAGCCAGGTAGACGGGTCGAGGCGGGACAGAGCACGACGAGGCTGGAAGCGGAGCCATGGGCTCGTATCGCCCAGGAGGAGTAGGCTCCCAGTTGGTCCATGGTGTAACCTCACCACCGAGAGGAGGATGTGGTGACACGGCGGGACAGATGGGAGATGATGACTGGGTGACAGGCATGGCAGAGGTCTGGAAATGAAGAGTGGTACAAAGACACAAATCAGAGTGTCCTTGATGACAGTTAGTAGAGGTGGTGGGAGAGGGAGGCTGGGTTGGGATAAAAGAATGAGGAAGAAGATTCAGATACAGGTTCAGATTCAGAAGAATTCCAGGGACACAGGGAATTGATCTCACTCTATTAAACTGTCTAGCAAGTCCAGCTGGTGCTTGCTCTTAGTGGCGGGAGGGGCTCACTTCCATCCCATCGAACTCTATGAGTACTCCCACGGCAATGGGCGTTGACATCAGCTCACACCCCTGGTCAGACTCTCCATGGTGCTTCAGCTCCGGGGCAATGTTGTGTTCCGTCATCCCATCCTCAGGCACGGGCTCACTTGTCATGGCAGGTGGAAGCATCCAGTCTGCAGGGGACTCGGGCATCGACGATCACAGTGGTATAGGCTCTGGGTCTGGCTGGGTTCTGGATCGGCTTTCCTCCAACTCAGTCCGGTGGTGTCTGGGAGGTGGATGGTGTTGTGGAAGTTTGTCCCGATCCAGAACAGGATGTTAAGGGCTTCGTCCTCCAGAACACTGTTGTTGGTCAAAACACAAAAGTTCTTAACAAACAAACAAAAAGACAATCATGGCTCTCCTGGGCCACGGTGATGAACTTAGCCCGTTCATCAAAATTAGGTGGTCCGTTCATCTGTTACAGTGGTTGCGGGAGGCAGATGAAGATAATAAATCAAAAATGACAGGTTTAATGGTATTTCTAGCAAACAGACAATCAGGCAGCAGCACACACTAACTAAAACAGTGAACAGACAAGGAGTGACTGAAAAGGAAGAACTTATATAGGAACGTAAACAAGGAAACGACCAACACAGCTGAACAGAATGAACTAATAATGAAGTGATCATGGTAATCAAGGAGTGGTGGGAATTACAAACAAAGGCAGGCATGTGACATGAGAAAACAAACTGAATGTCTATGAGAACTGAAACAGAACAGAACAGACTATGACACATACTGATTTTGTTTAAAATTACTGATTTTGTTTAATTTATTGCTTTATTATATTAATAATTAAATTAATGGAATTTTCAGAATTTGACAAAACATGATACTTACATTAAATAGGGTTAGAAAAACTTTGCCTTTATAAAGGTTAAAAATGCACCTGAAATTCAATATTTGGGGAATGAATATTGTCCCTTAATGGAAAAGGTGTGATTACAGTTTAAGTGGAAGAGAGGGTATACGCTGAAGGATGTTAAATGCCTCAGGGGTACGCCACTCTAAAAAGTTTGGGAACCGCTGCCCTACACCTAACTGCGTCTCGCCATTGTGTAATTTGCACTCAGATTCAGAGTTTCAATTCAATGCAAAGTGTAAAAAACATTAGGCTAAACATTTGTTCTCATCAATGGCTTCCGCATTGTGACAGAGTCACAAGATGCTAAAAACAACTCATTATCACCAAAAAAATTAGACATACTCTTTCAAATAGTAAATGCTCTACCCTGCTTATACTATTAGAAGAGAGATCCTTTTGATCAACATGCTTCGTTCATTGCTGTGGTTTCAGGGGCCAGAATGGCTAACAGGAAAGACCCCAAACGCTATAACTGTCATATTAACACAAGATTAATGGACTCAGAGAAGAATGACTGCAGAATCACACCCTCATTGAATAGCTCTGAATCAGACTGTAAGTAAATCAGGTCAAGGTCCCGTCCCTCTGCAATTATTATACTCAGATTGATGAATACCTGAACACCTTGAAAAGAACAGATAAGCGCTATTCTAAATAATGTATTGGACCAACACACAAAAGTGCCTTTATTTTGATTTTTTAGAGAATTCTGGGCTGACCATTTTCACCAGACTATTTTCAATTGTACAATAAAATACAAAAAAACCCTCTTGAATAAGAATGACCCGCCCCCTTATACCTCAAGGACTGACTGGAAGTAAATCATGGTTTGTCACTGTGATATAATTAAAAACATCATGAAAACAATAATCAAAACATTAAAGTAACAAGCTCATCAAATCTTAATAATAAGTTTTCTGCTTGTTACCTTCCAAAAAAAGACCAGCTTTCATGATCATGAATTTTCATGTTGGTCTTCCATATAAAATATACACTTGGAATGTAAATATAAATATAGATATAACATTTATGCATTTGGCACAGACACTTTTATCCAAAGGGTCTTACATTGCATTCAAGGTACACATTTACATTTAATCAGGGGAATCGAACTCATGACCTTGTCATTGCTAGCGCCGTGCTCTATTGTTTGAGCTTCATGAAAGCTATTAAATTAAAATATAAATATAAGTTTGGTATAAATATAATCATGTTTGGTGCTGGACTAGCTGATTGACCAACAAAACCATGCAATTCACCTGTCAAACTGGTGATACTGCATGTTTCTTTCTGGTTAGTGACCAGCTATCCTGTTCTATTCAGCAGGGCAAACAGCACAGCTTAACCTTAATGGTGTCAGAAAGATAAAGTGAGTCTAATCCTGTGAATCGACAAATGACGTGACCTGCATGGAGTGCAGTTGTCCTTGACCTTGGCTTATTGGCTCAATGCATGCTTCAATATGTCTCGCCAAATGGCTTTTTTTTTTTAAGGCTGCTGGGAGAAAAAGATGAAAGAGGAGGGCAAATACCAAGCTGCTTATCCAACACTGTGCATTTGAATAATGTATTCTGATGAGATTCACTCGAGAGCTTTTTGAGTGTTGCTCTGACCCGTCCATAGCGTTCTCATGAGCGTCATGCTGGGAATGGGATTGTCCTCGAATGAGTTTTCACAGATCTCACGATTAACTGAATGCAAACAAATTCTGTCACACACTGGCAGAGGCTGTGAGAGACGTAGGCAAGCCCAAATTTGAATAATGATGTTAGTTATCTTGGGAATCAGAACGGCTGTGAGATCGATGGCTCACTTCTGGGAGTCACAGTGAGAAATCTGATATGTTTACACAGAATAAGAAAAGGCATATTTAGATGGCAGATACTTTACCATGCCAAGTCAAGTGCTAGTGAACAACAGAAGAGAATTTGAGTGCTTAGATTTTACCCATTTATAGTTAATGAACATACCTGGAGTTCTCAATCCTGTTTCATTTAAGTATCAACTGTTTCAGATGCTTTTCCTAAATAAAATAAAAACAATACAAGAAAATAAATAACTATAAAAATTATTTTGAATAGCATATGTCTTTTTATTGATCTTGAATTTTTTATTTATTTATTTTATTTTGAGGAAAACTGAGCACATTGAGACATTATTGAGATCTTTTACCAACCTTCCAGTAAATCAGGACTACTGGGTGAACGTTGTCACCTAATTAATATGCATGAGCCAGGCTGATAAGGTTTAAAAATGTGCCCCTTTCACATATGTGAGGACATTATGAGTCATTATTGAGATCTTAAACGTATACCTTTTAGCAAATCAGGACTACTTGGTGAACATTATGCTGGCTAATTAATATTCATGAGCCAGGCTGATTAGGTTTATAATGCATCCCCTCCCACACATGTGAGATTTTTAGTGTCTGAGAGGCAGGAGGAAAACGAAACAAACGGGGGGAAAAATCCTTAACATTTCATCCCATTGCTTTCTCATTGCTTTCTCAACCCATTTAATCCCAATCTCATTTGTGTCTTTTCTTTACTACAGTATTGGAAGGAAGTCGTGGCACCTGAGTTTATATAGAAAAGTGGTTTAAAATATGTGTGTGTAGTATGTGTGATGTGACATGGTGATTATGTCAGTGTTTGTATGTGTAAGTGTTATGCCTGGAATCACATATCAGAGAACAGAAGCAGAGAGCTAGTGTTTCTTTAATAACAGCACCTTGGTGTTGGTTTCTTTAGGGCTCCAGTGATTCTGTCCTAATGACAAATCATTGAGTCTGACCTTTCTCTGTGACCTTTATCTGTTTCAGTCAGTGGACCTTAAGGCTGACCTTATTCAACCTATTTTGACATTTACCAGGCCCAGTAATGAGCTATCAGTCACTCTCACCAAATACTAACATGTGACAAGCAATGCTGGTTTAATATTGCAGATAACTTAAGAAAAAAAAATGGTAACACTTTACTGAAAGCCTTTATGAATAATGCATTATAAAGGTATCCATAATGTACATTATAATGCATTATATCTTTTCATAAATAATTGGAACAAAAGTTAAAAAGCATTATAATATTCAAAAATTTCTTGTTTCATCTGAAATTGGTTGTTTGTGTTTTAATGCATTATACTTTCTAAATGTGTATTATAACTGTGGTTACAATTATTCATGAGACAACAGCGCATTATAAGGTGCATTACAAGTCATTATTAATGCATTAGAAATACTTTTATAATGCATTATACATAAAGGCTTTAAGCAAAGTGTTACTGTACCAAAAAAGTCTGCTGCAAAATTAAATTAAAAGTGGGTAAAAGCAATAAAAAAACATGGGCCGGTGGCCAGAGCTAAAATTGTTTAAAACAAAATTGATTTAGTGTGATTCTGTGTGAATACATTTATGCAGCCTAACGATAAAGGACAGAACTCAGCAGAGAAAACAGCAGCACAGCCTCCAGTCATGAGGAAAATATGATTTTAGTAGATGCCAATCAGATGCAGAGAATAGCACTACTGCTGCTACAGCACACAAACCTACTGTGGATCTGCTGAATACACATCAATGTGCTTTATAATGCAAACTTTATAAAGTTACACTTAAAAAAATAAAACATTTAAACTCAATGACACAGCCCATGAAAATTCACAAGCAAGACCCCTTCGATTTCTCAAATAAACAACATCTCAGATATCAGAAATCTCAGATTGTTCCAAGACCAAGGTAGCAGAGTTATTATTTATATTAATTTAATAGTCCAGTATAAAATTTTGGTCACACTTTAGATTAGGGTAATTAATACTAACTACGACTTTTGCCTCAATAAACTCCTATTACTGCTTATTAATAGTTAGTAAGGTAGTTGTCAAGTTTAGGTATTGGGTAGGATTAAGAGATGGAGAATATGGTCATGCAGTATAGGGCATTAATATGTGCTTTATAAGTACTAATAAACAGCCAATATCGTAGTAATATGCATGCTAATAAGCAACTAGTTAAAGGGGTCATGAACTGCATTGTTTTATTGTTTTATAATGTTTCCTGGGGTGCACGTATAATGTTACTATGCTTTTTACATCCAAAATTGTCATAGTTTAGAAATAAAAGGCATTTTTGCTACTATGATTTTAGCCCTCTTTGATTGACAGCTCCAATGATTGCAAAAGGAGCTTTCTTTGGTCGCTTTCTTTATATAATTTAATCACCATTTAAACAACAGATTATTTTCATCCTACTAAGAGAAACAACTGAAGTTGACCAGTGGCTGTTAGTCACTGGTTTGATTTACTGACACATAGACAAAGAACATCTGACTGTAAATGAATCATATCAGATCAGGCATTAGAACAGTAGAAGTAACTCAGTTACTTACATGTTGTTGCATTACTGTCGAGTCCATGTCGTAAAAGTCTGTTTGCAAAGACTGCACCGAAATGCGATTGATTTACCAAAGAATCCACAGTGAAATACCAAATAGAAATAAATCTCAACTGAGACATTCACATTGTTGTAAATAAATAACCATATTCCTAGCATAAGGATCCTTTGAAAGGTAATGTTATTTTTGTCCTGTTGTATCACTCGTCTCCTCCGCATCTCACTAACATGCCAGTGGGCGGCGCTAACGTTGCTATGATGAAATAGGTGTTGATTTTTTCTGCGGAGGCGGCGTTTCACCATAGGTACATTCCAGGATCAGTCGTTCAATGGGCCTGGTGTCAATGAAAGCTTTTATTTGACTAACGAGGAAATTTTCAGTTCTGAAACTTACAGTATATTCTTATAGTACGATGACCTGTATATCAAAAGCTTAAGGAAAAGTTGATATCTCAATTCATGACCCCTTTAATGGTGAGAATTGGATCCTAAACTAAAATATTATATATTTTAAAATATTTAAAATATATTTTATATAGCAAAAGTTTGTTACTTTATATTTGCAACTATGCTTACTTGCAACAATTGTCCCATTTGTTTCCTGTTTGTTTTTATTTCTTCTTCTTCTAAAAAAAAAAAAAAGACATAATGGTAACACTTTAGTATAGGGAACACATATAAACTACAACTTTTCCCTCAATAAACTCCTAATTTACTGCTTATTAATAGTTAGTAAGTTAGTTGTTAAGTTTAGGTATTGGGTAGGATTAAGAATGTAGAATAAGTTCATGCAGAATAAGGCATTAATATGTGCTTAATAAGTACTAATTAATAGCTAATATCCTAGTGATATGCATGCTAATAAGCAGCTAGTTAAAAGATCCTAAAATAAAGTGTTAAACATTTACATAAACATTTCGGTAACTCTTTATTTCAATGGTCCACTTTCAACATTCTACTAACTATAAATAACTTTGGAATTACATGCCAACTAACTCTCATTAGAGTATTAGTAGACTATCTGCTTAATATCTGCTAACATTTCCCCGGTTCCCCAACTTATTCTGCTAACCCGAACCCTAACACCTAACAGTCTACTACATTCTACTAATACTCTAATAAGAGTTAGTTGACATCTAGTTGAAAAGTTATTTAGTAGAATGTCTAAAGTGGACCATCAAAATAAATTAACATTTCTTCTCCATATTTCCTGCATAAAGTGTTCTTTAAAATTGCATCAAGAACCCTAGGGTTCTATATAAAACCCAACTGACCCCTTTTTTTTTTCTTAGAGTGTGAGACAAAACATAAATGAGAGCTTGAGTAAGTGTATCAAAGGGCACATCCCAGTCATAAAATTTTCTTTTTGATAGCACTATGAAGTACACAGTTTTGTTTTTAATGTTTAAATGTGTTAAATTAATGAAAAATGAACACATCCTTTTTTATTTGAGTACAGTTAAACTATAGCATGTTATTTGATGACATAAAATCTGTCGCTGAGCTTTTAGCACCACCCTGTTGGTCGCCTATGTTGCACTTCTAGTATAAAATATCCCAATTAAAAGCTACTCTAAAATATCAGCAGTTGTATTTTACAGTGTATATGTGCAAATATAAAAGGTACATATCAGGTGAAGGGCAAGCAAATAGTTCAATGCACAGGTATGTGTTAATTTACACATCTGAATCTTTTCTCACAGTGAGGTGACAGCGCACCACACTAAAATACAATCACACATAAACACTCACTCTACAGCACAACACTAAAACATAGCTGTTTTGATATTTCCAACCGTGTCTTTGCACTCTTTAAAAAGACATCCTATTAACACTTTACCAGCAGTGGGAATAAAAAGTCAGAAAAGAAAGTTGAAAAACCAACTTACACACTTCAGACTTAAAAGTCTTAATACCAATTAGCTGGCCCAAAGAAAAGTCCTAATTGCGTAAGACAAGGACAATTAAGAGACCACACAATGCAAACATGCAGCATGTAATTTGTAAGTGAGTCTGAACCAGTTCCTGGTTAGCTGAATGCTAATGTGTAAATGTGTTAGAGTAGGTGTTAATAACTGGCTCCATCTCTGTGACCCTGCCAGAGAAGCGTTTTTAATTGGCTGCCGAATCCACAATTAGGGGCATGTGTAGCTGCACCTGAAATGCAAATGAAATGAGCCTTATCTCATTACAGTTCATTCGCATGGTTTTCTTTAGATTATAGAGTAAATAGGTGAGTTAGATACCTTAATTACACTGAGTAGGCTTTTTTCTTCAAATTCCTGTTTGGTTCACAGATGTGAAATGTGTTGCTAACTATGAAATTATCAAAGCTCTTTTATACTCACTTTAATTTCACATAAAATGCACCCAACATGCAGTGCTAACTCTCATTTATGAGATGTATCATCTGCTCAGTGGTGTTTATAGCTACAAATAGCTATGTTAGCTAATTAACATAGACAAGTGTTACATTTACATTAGATTTTTGCATTATCAGACAAGTAAAATCACAAAGTATGTGCACCCTCTTATCAAAGCAATATCAAAATATTAAAACAAAAACTACACTGCTAGACTATCACATCACATCTAAAAATAAGTGCATGACCTATAAATCCAGAAACCATTATGAGCAATACTGCAATACTGAATTTTAAAAGTAAACCAGAGTATTACATAAGCCAAAGTAGAAGTATATATTATTATTTTATTATTTTTTTTATTTAATAGAAAGCACAGTTTAATGTTTTGGATTAGGTGTTTTTTTTTTCTGTTTCTTTAGTTAAACCCTTAAAGCAGAGCTCTGTTTGACTGCATTATACATGTTAATACAAGAGCACAGTGTGTATGCCTATGTGTGTAAAAATCTCATGAAAATGCTCAAGGTCACAAATGAGAAGGAAAAGCCATAATTAAACAGCTCCACATGCATTTGGCATATCCAAGGCAACATAAATAAGAAGTGGCTGTCATAAATTTCTCTCACTTCTTTTGAAAACGAAAATGTGAATCTTTCTTTTGCAAAATCGCCCGAGATGCTGTTAGGTGATGAATTACTCTAGTTCCTAAACATCAATGTGTAGGATCTATTCTTACAACCTCCTCGGGAGAGATGGAAGTCTTTTATATTGAATTTCAAGACCCTGAGACTCTAGAATGTAATTTTTTCATTGTTCTTGTTCTGCACACTTTTCAGGGCTTCTATGTTCCATCATTTATCTGAGCAGACCAACAAAAAAGAAAACTATTTTTAACCCTTTGGATCTAAAAATAATCAGCTTTAAAATATTCCCTGATGTCTTTAGACACCAGAGCAGAGGACACTACGCAGGAGGTGTCATTGAGCTCTCTGCTAATTGGTATGCAAGATTACCACAGCTCATCATAGACCCTCCAAAGAATCTTCAAAGTTACAAGAACATAAGCTCCTCTGATCAGACTTTCATTACTGAGACAAAGTAGAGTCCCTGAATCCTTCAGCTGATAATTAAATATCCCATGGATGCCAGTCCCCAAAAGCAATCCTCACTCTCCACTTCCTGCCCTTTCATTTCCCTTTACGCATGACACAAGCATCTGCGGTGAAGGGCAATCAGTGGGCAACAATGGCAGCACTTTGAATTTCGTTCGAATAATCCTTTCACCCCAGGTTAAGATGTTGTGCAGTGGGTTCTCTCTGTTTCTCTGTACTGAGGGATGAGGCGGTCTCGCCTTCCTGCTATAACTCTGTAACCAGATGAAAGCAATAGAGTGTGAGAAAGGCGGCTACAGTCGTACATGATTTCTGGCAGCCCACCGAAATCAGCATGCTGAGCTGCCCAGGACTGCAGTACTTCCAGCACGCATGACTAGAGAGGTGGAGGATCTGCACGAGAGAACAGACGCTATAAATATGGTTTAGAATACAAGAAAGCGAGTAATTCTCCAAGCAAATTCAATTGACAGACAGAGATATCATGATAGATACATACATAGATAGATAGATTGATTGATTGATTGATTGAACAAAGTTTCTTACCACAGGAAAAAAAACATACACTGCAGCTATTAAATAGGATCAACTGACATAGAGTCAAGGTAGAAATAGCTGATTTTACTTTTATTAAGAGTCAAATTGTTTCCAAACAAAACACTCGTACAGATAGATGGTGGCCTGTAAAATCTCCCAGACGGTGATGGATCTGTCCAGCCCTGCACAATCAGTCCCATTTCCTGGCTCTCCGCACACTGGTTAGGGAAGATAATGGCAGAGAATGGGTGATAAAAGGCTTTCGTGATAGCACTCCTGCCACCTTCTCCTATCTATTCTTAGGAGATTTAGGAGATACACCTCACTTCCTGTAACCCAGTCCCTAAGAAAAAAAATGCACATCTTTTTAGAGCAAGGAATACTGGCCAAATCCTTCCATTTTGGCTTTTGCACAGTTCTTAGTTTCCGTGACCTCTCCTGAAAGACACATATATCATACTGCTCTTCTTTTTGTGGTTTACTCAATGAGAAATGTGTGTGTGTGTGTGTGTGTGTGTGTGTGTGTGCGTATATAAAAAAAAAAAAAAAAAATGGAAAAGCTGTCCAACACAATCTGCTAGAATTCAGGAGCACATAAACTTTTATGATCAAAGACCAAAGATTGATGACATTTGCCTGATATCATAAATTATAATTTAGGCATTTGTTATTGATGTAATCATATAAAACACAAAACAACAAGGATTTTTTTCCTACTGCTACCCTACATAATTAAATCCCTTCCCTGCTGTCTAAATATGAAATTGCTAAATAATTATAAATAAACAGAAAACAAATAGGATAAGATAAAATAATACATTCAAAAAATGAAATTATCTGGCATTGATCTAATGCGATTTTTCGTTCAACTTTTTAAAGGGGTGGTTCACTGGCTTTTTTCTAGGCTTGATTGTGTTTATGGGGCACAGTTTAACATGTCTTAATGCTTCGTTTTTTAAAAAATGCAGTATTTTTAATATATTTTACCTTTATTCTAGACTACTGTCTCCATTGTCATTTGAACGGCCCGTTGACTTCCTGGTTCTATGATACCATTCCCTCCAGAATACGCAATGGGCACAGATTGGTTTGCTGGCCAGTGTATTGTGATTCGCTAAAGCGCCCGCCTAGTGCACGTTGTCTAAATGCAAATATATATCAAGACTATTTTTCATTCATATAATAAGAAATCTGTCTGAGTCAGACAGATATTATAAATTATATTATAAATTATATTTATATAATTTTTAGCCTCCCCTCTGGCTGGCTGTTTTCTCTATGTGTATATGTATTATTGTAGTTTTGACTGTACATTGACTTTGTTTGTTTGAAGTTTAATTTAAAAAAAAAATTTAAAATAAATAGTGGACGTTGTCCGGAAACGCCACGCCCCTTACCATTAGATGCATGTGCTTTGGTGGAAATGTAAATAAGCATGGTTTTTAAAGGACGTTTCTGAATGGTAAGTATTTTATTTTTGTATTTGTGTCAAAGTGTTTAGATATGCTGTCACTTGTAAATGTTACAGCTGTTTATGTTAGCTTTCAATATACGGTTTTACCCTGATTAAAGCTTTACTGTAGCTGAATACATGACTCAGTAGTAGCATTTTTGTAAAGGCATTGTTTAATTTATAGCATGAACAACTGTTTCTCTATGAACATAGAAGTTTGTCTGTGTTTGTAGGCGTTGGTTGGAGAAGTATGCAATAGAATTTAGCTAACTGGCTAGCGAAGCCAAACCGCGTTGGTCTTTGTTTACGTCCTTGATGCAACCAAAAAATAGAGACATGTACAAACAATAAAACATACTTAAAGTTAGGGACCCATAAACGTCAGCTTCTGTTTTTAAAGTGGGAACTGCTTCATCTTTCAGTAATTGCCTTTGTGCAAATCCAGCATTGAACTCGTGTAGATTCTGGAAACTGTCTTCCGTATTGCAGCACGACATGGCCTCGCCCACTTTTTTGTGCGTTCCCGGGGGCAGTGTTTATGTTAATTAAAGGGTTTATGATGTCACCAATCCGGGAAGAAGCTCGTTGTAGTCCAAACCGGTCGTAATTGTAGGCATTAAACTGCCATAACTTTAAAAGACAATATCTCTGTTTGCATTGAACTTTCAGCGCTGTAACTTTGCAGGTACTGTTTATGCTCAAGCAGCAACATTACACACTAACTAAAGTTAAAGAAGTGAAATCGCAATGAACCACCCCTTTAAAATAAACTTTGTAGAAAGAAAATGGACTGAATAAAATTCAATGGAAAAATCGCATAAAAAAACCAGAGGCACTGGTTTGGTTATTATAATATTAAGACATCATTATTTTGGAGTTATGGAGATAATCAAGGACAGGATGCCAAGTCTTAAAAAATCTGTTTTCAAAGCCTCATAAAGATAATTGTTTTTTTTTAACAAGGTTGATGCACCTTCACCGTAAATCATCATTTAATTGGGATGGATTAAGTACGTCACACAAGACACGTGATTACCGCTAACATATGGAGAGTAGTGCAGAGGTTGTGCCCTCTCTGCTGTCTGGCACTGTAGAAGAGACTGTGTTTGTGGGTGTTCTGTGTGGTATCTGATCTGTCGGTGGACATTAATGTCCTCGCAGGGAGGAAGGTGTGCCACTGGGCTCTCACTGTTTAGCAGGTGCGAGATTAAGACAGATGGAGCAAGAAGAGAACACAGAGTCCTTGAGTTTGCACTCTCTCCAAGTGCCCGGACTCCACGGGGGACTTGGTCACCCCTCACAGTCCTTCAGTGTGTAGATGACCTTCACACACCCAAGCACATGCACAGACACACACTCACACACAAAAATAACCTTGAAAAGAATAGTTGAGATGCATCATTTATGCACAATAAGAGTATAAATCACAATATATTGTTATTTTTGAGGAAGTAATTCAGTGAATTAAATGCTTTACACATAAAATTTGCAATTTTTTTTTTAAATTAACTTTTTTATTTTCTCTGTTAAGGACGCAAACCAAAATATCAGATTATTCATAAGAAATAAGTTCAATTTATGTAACATTTAACAATATTCTAAAGCTAAATGAGCTAAATCTGACAAGACATAATTATAAATATATTTAATTTAATGAAATTTTATATGAAGCAAAATAAACCAGCCATCAAAGAAAAAAAAAACTCTTTTTGGTGCAGTTATGGCATCTAATAGGAATCTAAGTGCTGAAGTTAACCAGCCAGCTTCTGCCCAGTAATACATATATTGTGGCATAAATGTTTTAGCAAAATCTCCACCAGCTGGCACATTTCAACTATCACATGATACATATCGCACAGCCCTACGGGCATGTTTTCATTTTCTACACAGGCACTCGGGTAAAGAGTGGCACATTTTGTTCTCATCTACCCACACTTCCTCTCACAGTAAGGACACATAGACACACACTGACAGCCACACAAAGGAATGAGGATACGCCACCTGTCAAGTACTTCATCTCTATGACTTTTTCCGCTACAACAGACACATACTTAAGCAAACACACTCTTTTTATATAACACGGCCCATGTGACTGTACCATTTTCAAAATTCAAGCATCACTTTGCAGTCTTTCAAATCGCTCAGTGCTTCCTGGCCAACAGACGTACAATGACACAGAGGAAACCCTTGCACAGCGTTAGCTTTAGCGTAGTTAGCTGCTTGTTATAAAAAGATCTACTTTAGGGACTCTGGTATGGTCTGAACAAGTGGCTGAGCAGTAGATAGCGCTATGCTGCACAGAGACGTCGTAAAGAGTTTGTGTGTCACGCGGCGACTTTGTCACGATCAGATGAGCTAATTAGCCTCAGGAGCGCAGATTAACAGCGCGTGCTGCAGAGGAGCTGAGACAAGAGCCAGTGCCAAGCAGCTGAAAACAGCTCTAATTAAAAACAGACAATGAAAAACACTAGAGTTCAAACGGGAGAACAGAGTGACGGCTTTCGCCTATGATCTTCAAACACCTTGAAAAAAAAATGGTTAATATTAATTGGATTGAAAGTTGAGTTGATGTGGTTATATATGTTTGAAACAAGTTTTTCCTTCAAATGTCTTAGTTAGGACAGGTCTTGGTTAGGGAATATGGTCCAACCAAGGTTATTAATCATTTTGAGATCATTATTAGGATTTTGTTGTTGTTTTTAGATATAGTATAATCTAAAATAAATTCCCAAAGTATATAATTGTTAATGTTGATATTATGTTGATATTCTGTACTGTTCCTTTAGTTTCTATTTTCCTGCTCTGTTTAGTACTGGTTTACTTGGTTATTGATTATCTTGTTTGTTTCCATGGTTAAGTATAATTATCACCTGTCAGTCACTGTGTTCGTCTTGTATTTAAACTCCCTGTTATGTTCAGTCCCTTGTCGGTTCTTGCATATGATTTATGTGCTTTGTGTTGGATTGTTTTGGTCCAGAAATCTGCTGCATGTTTGTTTTGTTTATTAATAAAGATCAATATAGCCACCATTACAATAATCATGTCTTCAGGCACATTCACTCCAAGAACAATAACTATAACCATAGTATAATATTAGCATATGTTTATTATAAGTACATGCTTGCAGTTTTGTTGTCTGCTGCTTTAAATGCTCAATCTCTTTAATGTATGTTGTATTCTGGTTGGCTGTCAATGTTTTTATCGTTCATCAGCTGGAAAAAGAATTGTTCTGAAAGAGTGACCAAGGATATCGTTCCTCTGTGTTGCTGTTATAGTTGTGGTGTGGACTTCCCTATTCTCACAGAATGAGAATGATTAATAAAACTTTATAGCTATAGTTATTGTCCTTGGTGTGAATGGGCCTTTACCCTAGAGTTTTTACTTGTTGAATATCCTCATGCAATCTGAAATATGTCACATTATAGAAGTAGAATATTTAGAATATATACATGGAATTTATTTGCTACCTCAAATATCAGGCATTACTTTATTCTCTCCTACATTGAAATGATACAAATACAGCCCATGTTGAGCAATTTAAAAGAGTGATTTTAAAGCAAAGTATACTTTGCAGTGAAGCTCTATTTGTACCTTCAAGATGTTCACCTACAGCAACCAAAGATATTCTCCAAGAATACACACCAGCTATTCTTATTTCAAACCTTGAGCTGTTTAGTACAGGGATATATACTCTGCACTCGAATGGTAATTTAGGCTGACAGCTCTCTACAGAATCTCTCGGTTTCAGCAAGTTTTCGGTTATGTCAGCTAATCCTTTCCATGGATGCCCTAGTGGGTAGTTTCACTTCAGTCATCTCTGAGTCAGTTTTCATAGGTTAATCCTACCCAAAAATTAAAACCCCAAATCAACTGTTCTAAAATCACTGGATTTTTTTTTTAAGATGAAGACCAATGTTTCCTTTCATTTTCCCATTTTCTTCCCAGAAATCATTTTGAGAATAGTAGTAAGCCTGCAGTTCTTGAGGGCATGCTTTGTTCAAGCTCATAAAGTTGTACAGTTCTGACTCTTGCTAAGCTATTGATTGTGCTAAAGCTGAATGGCTGGTGCAGTGTAATATGAGTGTGGATAATTGTTTCATTTAGTTGGAATTACAGCAAGACTGAAGTGAGTCACATACACTGAAAAGTCAATTGGTATGTGATATAAATTCATGTTTTGACCCCACATCATGCAACTAAATTTTAAAACCAACAAATGTCATTCACGGGGCTAAAACTGTACTAAAAACTGACTATTTGCAAGAAAACAAAAAGAAGGGCTAAACTTGGATTCATCAAAAAAAAAAAAAAAAAAAAGGATTGAAATTGATTGGGGGTTCTATAATAGAGTCAGACCGAATGTGAGTTTGCAGTTGACTTTTTGACCTACAGACCTTTCTGTAGTAGCCTATTAGCTTTATTTCTCCTCAAAATTATGTAGCATGAATTATGTGCAAGCTCAATTTTGATTTTATGTTAAAAATGAGTAAATTAGTACAGTAAAACTCTTGTTTTTGTTGCTGTAACTTCCGATCTAGTCATTAGCAGCTTTTTCAACATGTATAGACTCTTACAGGCACTAACTGTAAAACTGGGTCTCTCATAAATGCCCAGTAAAATGCAGATGGCTGTAAGCTCACTAACCCTCTCCAGAGTAAAGACAAGCCTTGTCCTCTCAACCCTCATGCAGATATAATATGTACGAGCAGCCCAGGCTGATGAAAGAGAAATGAATCGTCAGATCTAACTGCTGAAGTCTTTCCACGTCTCTGCTGTCAGAGAGACCCAGCCCTCATTAAAATCAATTTCTAGAGAGCAGTAAATGCGAGACCATGTGTCACGCAGGTTGAACGCAGACCTCATGGACTGGTGGGCAATGGCAGTGTGCCGCCCTCAACTGCTGATCCAGGGAGAACAAAACTCCTGGACTGAAAACAGAACCCTTCATGCATTTACATGGCGTTCTGTCTCCCAGCATAAACCGACGTGACATGAATACATATTGCATGAACTTGGATAACTTCTGTTCTGCTATGTCAGCCTAATGCAGACACAAAAGTTTGGTTTGGTTTGGTTTTGAATGTGGCTAGATGTGTGCTATTATTTGAGCTCAGCATTATACAAGATATTAGTGATTTCTATAGACCTGCAAAAATATATAGAGTGAATTCCGGTTGATTGGGGCACTTTCTCCAATTGCTCTCAATGGCAAAAAAAAAGTGTTCCAATCACCCTGAATTCACCCTATCATTAGAAAAAAAAAAGAAAAAAAAAAATTCAAGAAAAAATATAGCTGCAAGCAGCAATTAAGGGGCCAAGCACAAAGAAGGCATAACAAGTCATGCCAGCATGGCTGGGAGCATCACACTGACTGCAACAATGAGCAATTAAAGACATTTCAAAATGATTTTAATAAAAAGGTATTTTAATAAAAATCATAAATACAGTCACTAGTAATATGATTTAATAGTTTATCACTTTCAACTAATAGGTGGCGCTGTGACCAAATTAATGTGGTGTGGTCAGAGTAAGGTGACAATGACATGCAAACTTTTGTGTCAATATGTCAAAGCAATGCAGAGATACAGCTTTAGAATCGTTTTGGCATCATGCAATCAACACTGTTGATACGGTATAGGAAAACATTTTTTCATCTATCGACACAAAATCTTTAACTTTTTGCCGACATGGTCTGAAGATTATCTGAGTCGGAAATTGTGAAAATCGAACAAATGGTCAATGAGGAGTTCAAAAAAGTAGTTAATGACGAAAAATGACTTCATAGGGTGCCAGGAATCAAAGGAAAAAAATAATTTTGTTTCTAGCCCTTACGGCTCTAAAGTTATTTCCATAAATAAGAGTGAAACTTTCATAACTTTGATGCAAGCAGTTCTGTGGGCTGCCATAGACTTAAAGAGAGGAAGAAGAAGATGGAAGAATAGTGTTCAGTGCAATTTTGTAACATTTTACATTTAAAAGTAATGTTCCCCAATACTAAAGGGTTATTGGTAACACTTTAGTATAGGGAACACATATAAACTATTAACTATGACTGTGCTTAATAAGTACTGATAAATAGCCAATATTCTAGTAATATGCATGCTAATAAGCAACTAGTTAAAAGACCCTAAAATAAAGTGTTACCGGGTTATTCTGACCATGTGTGATTTTAAGCACTTGTCTTTTGCTAAATGCTAATTACGCCCTCATTAACAGACACAACCTTACAACGTGTTGCATTAATACGGTTTGACCAACAGCGGAGAGATACGCAATCTCAGATAGTCACACTGCGAAGCGCTAACAAGCGACTTGATGACAGATGAATGTGAGCTGCAGATGCAATCAGAACTTATTATCTGCTTTGTCAAAATCCTGTATTCTCATGGCCTTAATGGAGTTCTTTTGTTATAATGATCTGACCCATTGTGCTTTTCTTGGCGACTGTCCTACTTGCATCTCCTGTCGACAAAGATAGCAGTCGCCAATGAGAGTATTTATAAAAGAAGCTGGATGACAGTGAGAACTAATTTATCAGCTTTTCAATTCACCTTGTGTTAGAGGATATCCTCCAAATGTCTTTGGAATTTCCTCTTTGTGATTTTTGATGTATTTTGTGGACTGTTGAGTGATTTCCTGTTCCCGATTCTCTCCTTCTTTCTCCCAAAGGGGCGACCAAAGACATGGGGAAAATGCTGGGGGGTGAGGAGGAGAAGGACCCTGATGCTGAGAGAAAAGAGGAAGAAAGACAGGAAGCCCTCAGGCAACAGGAGGAGGAGAGGAAGGCAAAGTATGCAAAAATGGAAGCGGAGAGGGAATCGATTCGACAGGGCATCAGGGACAAGGTAAATGTACAGTGAGATAATTCACTGTTATTAGGTGTCAAAATATTTGTATGATCACTCACGATAGCTGAATCTAAACCAATAAAAAATGTTACTTGAAATAAAAGAAAATAAAAGAAAACTTATTTTATTTTAGCTAGTTGCCAAGGCAACATTTATTAATAAATGCTATATAAACATATTAAAATAAAACTAATAAAAAAAAACTATAAAAAACTATACAAACTATACAAAAACTATAATACTATGTCAATACTATAAAAATTAAAGAACCTGTTAAACCAGAAAATATTATGCAATCATTTAAGACATTTTTCTATATAACTCAACAGACCACATAAATACATAAAATAAAAGGTATTTATGTTTTTTTCCTTTGTTTGTTTCACTCATGGGGAGACTGAATGCAGTTGAGTGCTACATTGTGTATAGGAATGGACGGGCCCTGAGGGTGCATGCTGTGAACCAGAGGGACTGGAAAAATAACAGTCTAGCTCTGGCAAGCATTCCATTACTGTGTGTAGAGATTGACTATGCTTGAGTCTCTGCGCTCATTCTACCATATGGCCGCGTTGCTGTGCGATAAAAAGAAAAAAAAACAAAAGAAAAAGGTGTCATGGAAGTAAAGACCCAGGGATTATTAAAATGAAAATGCTGTTCTAATAAAAGAAAGTGATATTTAACAGCTTCATTACATTATTATAATAAACACCGTTACGTTATGCAATGCAGAGTATTAGTTAATGTACAGGGGTGCACATAACTTTTTTGGTCTGGTTCTCAAGGGAGCACCTGGAGATGTTGCTTGGTACTCACACTTTACGAGACACACTTATCCTAAAAGTTGTCCTCATCAGTGGCGGCTCCAGGATTTTTTTCTTGGGGGTGCTTAGGGGGGGTTAACAGTTCACTTAACAGTGCTAAGAAAAAAAAAGTAAGTTAGATAAATAACTTAACTTCAATACCCTACATTTATTGCATTTTACTTTTTAAATTTTCTATTTTACCTTAAACTATACGTTTACAAAGTCTCATTGTAAAGTGTACACAGTAAGCACAGTAGCCTATCAATTTTGCTCAACACCTTTATTATTACCTTATTGCTCTTTTAATAACGGTTTATTTAAACTTGTCGACTACGGTCTCATAGACATATCTAAGCGTACATACGTCTATGTATACTGCTGGAAACATGGAAACGCAAACAACATGTGGAAAAGAGCTCAGGGTGTCGGGTGATGTGTTTTTAGAAGTTGAACTTGTCACGGCATTTTAAAACGTGACGCGAGAAACTGAAGATGCGAGATGCGGTCAAAGACACCTGTTTAACGCATCTATATGTTTAGATCGAAAACAACTTTCTTTTATTTTTTCATCACTTACCACTAGGCTACTGTAGCTAGGGCGAACAAAGCGAAGGAATTTATATTAAAATGTATATATTTTGACTTTTATAATGTGAGCGAATATTCAAAAAGATCAGGGTAGCTACTCACCAATAGCAGATTACAAGAGGACATTATCTTCTGAACTATTCCGAGATCTGTCTAAAGTCTGTGGTATATGGCTTCGTATTTCATTGCTCTCCAATATGATGGCTGTTGACGAGGTGCTTGATCGCTATTCCTAATGCGCGCGTCATACCTGAACGTGAAATGACTCCTCCTCCAGTAAAACCATTGTTTATAGGCACCTTTACAACATTTATTTACCCAAGTCAGAATAAAATCAAATGTAACAATTTATTAGTCAGGTAAATGTATCATGCCAATTACATAATCAGTTCAAAGATAATCAATACAAAACATCAAATGCTCAGAAATAAAGAGTAAAAGATGAATACCTGACATCAGAAAGATACATAATAGGGGTGTAACGATTCACTCGTTTTCTCGATGCATCGATTACAAATCTTGACGATGCATATGCATCGATCTTGAAACATGTTTTTTGAATCGTGAATCGTTCATTTCGGCCGATAATCGATGTAAAATGCTTAGAATCTGATTAATCGCGATTCTATAGCGATTCAGTGCTTTAAAATATATAAACATTAAATTGCTACATGCGCGAATTGATTGGAAACGTTGTGCGCCGTCATTCGCGCTCTCACAGCTCTCCTTCACTCAGACTCGCTGCACTCTTTACCGCCTTTCACTGGATTGCGCTCGCTCTCCTCAGGACGGCCACTACTGCTATTCACATGAGCAATTGAGTCAAACCGATCAAGCCATTGATAAAGCTGCCAAGTCATTGCGTGGTCACTACTGTTGAAATAACGCTTTCATTGCGTGGAAACGTCACCGTTATTTTCTAGAAGATAAAATACTTAAGTTTTACGGAAGTGGGTCATACCTTTGACATTACCTGAGCAGTTAAAGTAAAACCCCGCTTATTCAAGGGCGCGCATTTATTGCATGGACGGAGCAAACACATAATGTAAGTATCTCATACGCACAGTTCCAATGAATGATAAATTAAATTTAACTTAATGTTGTAAAACTGAATGTGCGAAGGAAACTGCTGAAATAACTACAACATTAACAACACTGAAATAAGAGCGCGAGATTTATCTATCAATCATATGCGCATTAAAGTTGCGTATGCGTTCGTTACTATAGCAACAGTAGAAACCCAGCGCGTTTTCTTTCAGAATCATCGCAAGGAAAATGTTCCGTATAAAGAGAACAAAGAGGGATTTTATAACTATTCCGTGAAGAAAAGTTAGTTTAGGATTAGTTGGGAAAATGCATATTTTAAGGTAGTCTCTCCATGTAAGCATTAGTATGTTTAATGTACACTTTACTGGAACACTTTAATAAGGCTGTGTAGCCATTAACACTATCCTGCACTATAGTTAACTATGAACTAGGCCTAACAATACTTTAAAAGCCCTTTTAAAGTTTTGGCTTATGTAAATTTCTACAAATGAAAACTTTTAGGCTATTAAAATAAAGTTATGTAGCATCATTATAACTAACATGAACCAACATTAACAATGGACAAAAAGTTTTTTTTTTTTTTTTTTACTCTCTGACCTCCTGAAGGCCCCTGTGTAATTTGCACCTTGACTAAGACACATTTCAATAACCATATGAATGCATACAAAAATGCAGAATCAAATCGAAATTTTAATGTGAATCGTTTCGAATCGTTCTGAATTTTCAAAAATCGTTCTTGAATTGAATCGAACACCTATGAATCGTGAATCGAATCGATTCGCTGTATACCCAAAGATTCACAGCACTAATACATAATGATGAGTTTCTGAAGGACACAAAGCATTACGGGCCGACCTGGCTATGAATGGTGCCTTGAGCCTGCTGCAACATCTCTTTAAATACTCAGACCAAGCTAGAAATCTCTTTCAGATGGAAACGTGCTAACAATGGGAATTTGCATTACTCAAGTCCAGACCTGGATAGTTTACATCTTTTGAGGACAGAAGGTAATCTGCATGAAAGACCAATTGGTAGATGATCCGCCCTCCACAGAAAGCAAAACATCTCTAAACTCTTCAAACCTTTATTACCTTTTGGTTTACTTCTGTGGGAATGAGACCTTTGTACCAGTCACACTGAGACATTTCAAATGATACCAGACATGTATAGCATTGTGTGATAATTGTTCACATTAAACCATATAGATTTTGGGTGAATTTCAGGTCATTTCAACATGTGAGATGTGAGAGGTGGGTAAAGGGAATGAGATAGCATATTGAGATGATCAACTCAGTGTGTTTTCGTCTCAGATGGGGATGCTAATTTGCAAGAGAAAGTTCAAATGTTAATTTCCTTTGTTTTCTCAGAGAGTAGCCCTCTCTTGGCCCAGACAGTCTGGGGATGGGACAAAAAATCATTGCATCGCGATTCTCTCTTCAACGATTCTGAGCATTTCAGAATCGATTCTGAGCTTATTTTTAACTGCAGTAGCAAGATGACGCTGCGTGTGCTTACGGCGCGTGTCCACCGGCGCGGAGCAGAGCGAGCGTTTTCAATTCATTAATAAGGATGCTGAGCGTCACTCTCGCGAGCCTGAAGATGCTCAACTTCCATAGGAATGAACTAAATACGCTCTGCGCCAGTGGGCACGCACCGTCAGAAATGACTGTATTCTGCTTGTTTCCATTTCCTCTCATACACACACCACTCGAACCTTCTATAAAATAATCTTTCATACAGTTCGGAAAACTAGAGCAAATTACATGCGGACATTCGCAAGGTTCATCATTGCACAGGATATGAGCTGTGAAAAAAACGTGCTTGCAGCTTGTGTTCTCGCCCGCCGTTAGGCCTATTTTCCTTAAAAATGCTCTACGAAGGCATTGTTTATGTTGTTTGGAGTGCTGTGGGCTTATATTTTATAAATATGAAACTCACTGACAGAAGGCTGCTTTCAGTTTCCACGTGCGCTTTGTGAAATTAATGTGAACACAACTAGTTAGATGTCTTAAGGAATTAAACAGACAGGACAAAAACATCTTATATTTCAAAAGAGATCTGTGCATTATTGTGAATCCAGCTTATTCTTCGGCTGTCTATGATGAGATCAGTAATAATCAAACAACCGTAAAGCTGAGAAAGAGAAAAATCCCTCACAGCTTTTGAATGGAAAACATTTAGATACTCTTAAAGATACTGAAAGCACTCTCTGTTTATTTCTTGTAATGCTTTGTTGTTCCTCTTTATTATTATTTATTATTAGACTACTTGCTTTTTTGTTTTGAAGCGGTTTATAGCCTATATTTACAAGTCTTTAGACAGATTATATAAAACAGTACAAATACCACAGTAAGTACATAGACCAATTTACTTCTCCGTACACTCTGGAAATCACAACAGCTCAATTGGAAGATAAATTACACATTTTCTTCTTCAATACAAATTTACAGGCCAAACACTGATTGTTTTAATGACATCAAGAGCATAGTCTTCATCATATGTACCAAAGTCAGAGATAAAAATGATTATTCTGCTTAACAGAATTGGCATTTACAAATTTGTCATGATAATTTACCTTGGGCTGCTAGGTCTCAGAGACTGAACGCATGGCTGTACAAAATGGAGGATGATCTCCTCTTATGAGTGAACTGAGTTTTTTATGCAAAGCCATGTTAAGAGAGGATAGGAGCCAAAGAGAGCCTGTCTTTTTTTTTTTTTACTAAGCCATCACCCCATGGGTCTAATTTACCACGAGGATTAAGGCAGCATCTCCACATTCTGTACAAAATGTGACTGCAATGAAGGAAGTCCTTATGTCTTATCCACGATGACTGAACTTCAGGGTTTGCCAAGCACTCCCTTCAAGTAACCCGTTTGAGTATTTCTCAGATTAAGATGCATTAATAAGATTTCTACATAAGGGATGGAATCCACATTATTCCTAATACAGATGGTTTAAGAAAAATAGAAAATCGTTGTTTATAAGGTCAGCCGCTGAATGCATGAGCTAGTTTGTGACCTCAGTAGTCAGAGGGAGAAATCATACATTGTTAAATCCATTTATTGGCAAGACATCACAATTATATATATCTCAAAGCAGCTAAGAGTCCTAAGGGAGGTATATGCCTTGCCATAAACATCATTCCTTCATAAATCTCCCTTCTTCCCATACATCGTCATTCCTCAGGATGTGACTATGATCCCCGAAGCAATACAATGAAACAGAACCCATCATGTGCAGACTGTAAGAGTTAAAAAAAAAAGCAATACATAAACAGTATATACATGTACACTACCATTCAAAAGTATTTAAAGAGTCATATTTTTAAAATTAATTTGATTAATACTTTTATTCAGCAAGGACAGATTAAATTGATCTGAAGACTGGAGTAATGATGCTGAAAATTTTGCTTTGCATCACAGGAATAAATTGCATTTTACAATATTATTGTTTTTGATTAAATAAATGCAACCTTGGTGAAAAAAGAGACTTAAAAACAAACGCAACCTTACATATATCATGAGAACATAACAACATGAGCACAATTTAAGTGGAAGTTTTCTTCATGTCTTTGTGGTCTTTCTAATGTAGCCAAAAGGGCAAAACAGTTGAATGGGCAAGAATTAACGAGCCTCAGACCCTTTGGGTGTGAAACAAAGAAGAAATGGACCATTTGTCATCTAAGTACTTCTCTAATGAAGTGGATTTCCTTGCCAATATTCAGCACACCATTTAAAATCAGGGCATTTATTTGTAAATGAGAAAGTGTCTCTGATCTAAATGAAGCTTCTGTGAATTACTAAGCTAACTGTCAGGTCCAAATAATTACACTAGCTTGCCAAATGGCAGTCTGCCAAGGATTTATGTACATGCACCATCCCAATTTAAATGTTTCTAACAGTCATGTTATAAGACAATCTAGAATTTGGTGTAGCCAGAATTCTCCAATGCTCAGACATTTGTATGCTAATGAAGAGTAAATAGTCCTGCAGGTAGTTTAATCTAGCAAATTTCCTTTCCTTTCCTTTCCTTTCCGTTCCGTTCCGTTCCGTACCGTACCGTATCAGGATCATTTATCAGGTCCTTTATCAGTTCATCCATTTTTTGAGAATCAAACCCATGACCTTTGCTAGAACCATGCTCTACTGTTATATTTTTATTTAAAAAAAAAAAAAAAAAAAAAAATGATGCCATATTAAGGGCACAATGTGTAAGAATTTTGGATTAAAATATACAAAAAGCACTAGAACAATGTTAATTATTTTGTTGACTTGTGTACTTACATTATCGCAAATGTTCCCAACAATGTTTAAATCCAGAGAAATCAGCTATTTTGACCAGTGTAAGGCCTGTGTCATTGCGTCAATGAAGTATCATGCAATGACGCCATTCGTATTACCCTCAATTTCCGGTTTTATTTCCGTAGAAACCATGAAAACACCAAAGACGCTATAATATACACCGATCAGGCATAACATTATGACCACCTTCCTAATATTGTGTTGGTCCCCCTTTTGCTGCCAAAACAGCCCTGACCTGTCAAGGCATGGTCGCCACTAGACCCCTGAAGGTGTGCTGTGGTATCTGGCACCAAGATGTTAGCAGAAGATCCTTTAAGTCCTGTAAGTTGCGAAATGGGGCCTCTGTGGATTGGACCTGTTTGTTCAGCACATCCCACAGATGGACATGTACCCGGCCATCCATGTGATGTAAAAGAAAACGTGATTCATCAGACCAGGCCACCTTCTTCCATTGCTCCGTGGTCCAGTGCTGATGCTCACGTACCCACTGCTGGCGCTTTCGGCGGTGGACAGGGGTCAGCATGGGCACCCTGGCTGGTCTGCGGCTTTGCAGCCCCATATGCAACAAACTGTGATGCACTGTGTATTCTGACATCTTTCTATCAGAACCAGCATTAACTTCTTGAGCAATTTGAGCTACAGTAGCTTGTCTGTTGGGTCAGACCACACGGGCCAGCCTTCACTCCCCACATGCATCAGTGAGCCTTGGCCGCCCATGACCCTGTCGCCGGTTCACCACTTTTCCTTCCTTGGACCACTTTTGATAGATACTGACCACTGCAGACCGGGAACAACCCACAAGAGCTGCAGTTTTGGAGATGCTCTGACCCAGTCGTCTAGCAATCACAATTTGGCCCTTTTCAAACTCGCTCAAATCCTTATGCTTGCCCATTTTTCCTGCTTCTAACACATCAACTTTGAGGACAAAATGTTTACTTGCTGCCTAATATATCCCACCCACTAACAGGTGCCATGATGAAGAGATAATCAGTGTTATTCACTTCACCTGTCAGTGGTCATAATGTTATACCTGATCGGTGTATTTTGTGTTATATTAGACAGGTGAACAACTGTTTGGATACCTTTATCAACAGAAAACTAACAATTGTTACCATTGTTATATAGCTCAACATGGTTAGTCTTATTGTTTGAATCTGTTGTTTTCTTGATTTACCATAACATGTTTTTTATCATGCCTCAGAGACAATATAATCAAGTGACTAATAAAGCACAATCAGAAAGAGCTTTATTTGTAGTAGCAATAATACAGCATTTTCTCCACCATACAATATACTGTATTTTAAAATTAATTGCATGCCATTTAGCAACACAAGTCATCCAGCTTTTATTAATATGATATTCTAATATCAATCTAACTTGCAGCAGTCTGCAACAAGTTTCTCATCCCAGCCACCGAGCGAACGTACAGAGTAACTGTCACGAACATTCAGTTATTTTGATCTTAAATTCATTTTCATGGACTTTTAATTTGTTATTTTCAGTCACATATGTTCCTTTGTTCAGTTTCATGCCACTCTTTAGTTGTCTTGGTTACAGATATGATTAGCTAATTAGTTCAGCTGTGTATCATGAATTACCCTGTCTGCCTATGTATTTAAGTGTTGTCAGTTCTGTTTGTCAGTTGGCGTTAATGTTTAAGTTAGCACCTGTGTAAATTGTGTTTGTTCTAAGCCTTCTGTGAATTACCTTTTGGATTTTTATTAAACTGTGTTTTGAATTATCTTCTGCTTCTTCATCATCTGCCTGCACCTTGCTGACAGTAACATTATAACATAACTTTAAATGCACAAATGTATTTTTAGTATGATTGTTTTGGCCAAGTAAAACAGCGCTGCGTTACCCCATAATTTTTATTCATCAAATAAACCTGTATGAGTAGTAATTCAGCACTAGTGGCTATTTTATTAAAATAAAATAAAATAATGTGAATTTAATTGATCAAATGTAACTGTAACAAAGTTCAAATTCAAAACATCTGATATACCATTGTATTAGCAACTCCCCCACCACCACACACATTCCTGTCTCACCCACTTTTTAAAACAAAGTTCTGTCAGGATCTCTATCATCAAATTTAATTGACACTTAGCATACAGTTTGGATTGGCAGTATGGTTCTGTTCAGGGCAAAAAACCTCCCTGCCCATCCATGCAGACTAGCATGGATAAGAGCAGGGAGAGCAGCGATAACTCCCCTTAGGGTAAACAGAACAGAACAACAGATGTCATTAGTTCTTAATGACATTTTAGTGTAACACATAATTCAATATAAATGAGTCTTTTGAAGGAATATCAGAAGTTGAGTCCTGATTGTAAATGAGAGGTGGAGTTGGGGATGGAGGAGGGTAATCGCAATAAGCTGCTGAATGAACCTTGTATATGGAAGCTATGACAGCATCATATTCTTATAGGTAGATGTGGATCAGCTGAGAGTCAGCTGATGTGAACTTGACTCACATGACCTGCCAGAACTAATGCTACGCTTGATTTCTGTCAGGATTGACAATTAACATACAGTTTGGATTGGCAGTATGGTTCTGTTCTGGGCAGCCTAGTATAAATAAGAGTAGGGGGCACCAGGGTTGCCAGGTTTTCATAGCAAAACCCGCCCCATTACTACTTGAAACTAGCCCAAAACCAGCCCAATCGTATTTCCGAGGGGTTCCCTTGGTAAAAATCACATTCCAGGGGCTAAATATCATGTTATTTGGGGCGCTTCAACCTGCGACATGAAAAACAACCCTCGGTAACAGTATTAAAGTAGACCAATTTCGCGGGAAAACCGCGGACTTGGCAACACTGGGGAGAGCAGTGATAACCCCCCAATACAATGATAGGCTGATACCCCCCAACCACAACTGACTTTTTTTTTTTTTTTTAAACAACAACAAAAAAAAAAAGATTTTGTTTTTGGGGTCTAATAGAATAGATTTTCATGCTTGATTGTTTAAAAAAATACCTATTTTTCCACATATTTTACATTGTTGCAGCAACTCTCTTCCCATTCTGTCAGTAACGTTCTGTTTAGTTCCGGTCTCTGTGAAGACCGTCCTTCCAAAAAGCACAGTGTGCTCTGATTGGTCAACTGCTTTAAGCGTGTTTCGAAAATGTAATAAAAAAATTACATAAAAACTGCCAAAACAAAAACTAGTTACAAAAGTTTACCAAAAAAGGTGACACTAGTAGAAAGGCCTAACATGCTGCTGTGTATTTTTCAGTATGGTATAAAGAAGAAGGAAGAGAAGGAGGCAGAAGCCCAAGCAGCCATGGAGCAGGCGTCAGAGGGTAGTCTGACCCGCCCCAAGAAAGCAATCCCTGCCGGCTGCGGCAATGAAGAAGAGGAGGAGGAAAGCATCGTGGACACCGTCATGAAGTTCCTCCCAGGCCCGCTTCAAGATATGTTCAATAAAAAGTAACAACATTCCACGACAAGTCGTGATAAAACGGGAATCATTAATGTCATGAAAGCCACTTCCTCTTTCCCCTTCCCCTCTCTCTCATTTGTTCTAAGATCTCTGGATTCAAAACATGTGCCATAACATCTGTCTTTAACTGCGATACATGTGACATTTTTTGATGAAAAGAATGAGGAAAAATACAATCTGTGCACTAGAAATGTTACACTGCATACGCTCTGCTTGAAGACAAATTTAATGCCCCCTGAGTCCAGACCTTAGAACAAGAATATTCCTCCATGCTTCATTAATTTTGTTTGTAAATAGCAAATGAAAAAATAGCTGTATATGACTTTAGGATATATATATATATATATATATATATATATATATATATATATATATATATATATATATATAAACAATGACTATGAGTAAAAGCCATAAATTTATCTTGGAGGGATTTCTCCAATCACATCATATTTTTGATTGTTATAGATATTGTTGATGAATCCATGTGGTATACCTATAGATATATACTGTATACAGATTCATTTAACATCAGTTGCTGCCATCATGAATTGTCACATTGTATCCGACTGAAAACTGTAATATGGAAGAGAACGTACACTATCACATGATTTGGCTGTTTTGCTGTTTGCTCTAAGCATAATAACAATTTTTTTTCTTTATCAGTACACTGTATCCAATTTTCATTGGCGTTTTTAGCTGAAATACACTAAAATTTAAGGCAATAACTCTGGTTTTGGATTTTGTTGTCCGACATAAACCAGTGTTAAATGGCATATTGCTCACATCTATATAGATCTTCCTTTGGAGAAAAGTAAACTATACGTCCCTCATTACGTCGTCACGCACATCCACATCACACTCTAGTAAACTGGATTTGACTGATTAAAAAGGAATCACATATGTTAGCCATCCACAGCAAGAGAAACCATAGCGCTAGGTGTTTTCTTGAATTGACTTGTTTGTGCTTTTACAGTACTTTAGATTGTGAGGGGTGACATCGATCACATACAACTACAATTGGATCAATAGGGCTATATATATATAAATATATAATCTCTTCATATTCACTGCTGTACAGTAGAATCTAGTTCTTTAGTGTCTACATTTATTTACGTTAGCTCTCACAACATGGTTGTGAGCACACATTACGTAAACAGACAGTGACAATGGTGCAATATTTGTTTCTGAATGAAGATGTCCTGTGTCCGTTGGTTGTATATGGGACTCTGATCCCAGATCAGCAATAACAGACAATCTTCACGGTTATGTATTCAGCTTATTCGCTAGAGAATGTTTGTGTGCAAATGCCATGTCGTCTTCCTAGTATCAGTCAAGCAAGCTTAGTAAAAGGAAACTGGAGAAGGAGGTTGCGCGATTCCTACTTTTTAGAGTCTCTAAACAAAGCCTGGCTCTTATTTTATGAGCTACGAATGGATCTGACTTTGTTTTTATGCTTGCTTGTTTCTAGTTTATGTATGACATTATTTCTTGTTGCTGTAACTGCATTGATAAGAGGGAAAACAGCAGGACTGAATTCCTCAATAATGAGAAAATCAGATTTGAAAGACGCAAAGTCAGATTGTATTATCCATCCTCTCTTTTTTTACTAAGAAAATAAAAAGATAAGCTACTTGGTCGTGGTTTGATAGCGTGTGCTTGTATTCTCATTAGATTATGTCCGCAATTACTGTAAGTAACAATGCGTTCAGGAAAACCTGTTAGTCGCAAATGTGTATGTTTAAATTTGAACAACATTCAATGTTCAGAAAAATACAACTAGGAATCAGGCTGCCATTCTGTTGTTTTTAAACATTCCAAATATTCCAGACATTCCATCTAATCCACACTTGCCTGTGAATGAAAAACAAAAATGTTTTTTTCAGTGTCTCTAGAAATCATACGATAAGACGTGGCTTTGAGAGTAAAATAGTGTCATATTATAGCACACGGGCACGTTGATGTAAGAGCTTTCCTGCCATGTACCACAAGAACCAAGGAGTTAATTAAATTTCTATTAATGTTTATGAAATGAATGAGCTTGCAGATTAGAATGGTGTCCTTCAACAGCTGAACAAACTAGCCAGTTGCTAAGATGCTAAATTTAATATTAGTGGTCAATCATCCTGAATGTTGTCAGATTTTACTGCCACTTGTGTTTAAGGCCTTTATTCACAAGAAATGACAATGTCAGCTATACAACTTTCGGAGAGGAGATTCAGCTAAAAACATTTGCATAGCATTAGCATAGTTAGCTAAATACATGCAACTGACTTAATATCTCCCGTTTCCGCCACCCAGAGTGTACTTTACAATCGACAGAGGTCTTTTTTGGAGCACAAACATGTTTTTTCTACATGTCTATCAACTGCCCTTGATTCTGCCGCTCTTTTAGTCTGTGTGACGTGGTGAATTTTCATCAGCTGCACTGATAAATAAATACTGCCCGAGACCCATCACTCATCTTATATCATCACCTGTTTTATTAAACCAAAGAGTGTTCCTGTTTGTGAGATTGTCTGCTGTTATTATTTTTATTATCAACTTTTATTATTTATTATCAATTTTATTATTATTGTTATTGTCAACATTTTTGTTTTCTTAATTTTAATGTTTTTTTTTTCTTCTTTATTGTCTAAAGTGGTGTAATATGCGACTACCATGTCAGTTCTTTGGGCTTTGGGTTTTGTGATTGTCTTAAACAGATTCCTAAAACAAAGAACAAAGAAATGATCACACAATTAAATTTAAAAGTTTAACATTCACCAATTCCCTGAACATATTTTGTATGTTTACTTCAGTACTGTATAAGAGTAAAGAAAAAATATTGCATAATCATCATGATGTTCTCTAAATGTAAATCAACATTTGACATGCATTCACTCAAAGTCATTCCGTGTCTCTCAGATGCTAATGAAGATACTGCCTAACACAGTAGCGTTATGAAATATTCCATTGTTGTTATCTGAATGTACGTGTCTACTGTTCTACTGCATTGTCCTACGTGGTTTCCTCTGTGTTAAAAACGATAAATTATCTTGGTGTGATTTTCCGTCTGTAATCTGTTCCTGTCTCTAGGTGGTTGTATTTTGGAAAAATTCTGTTTCTTATTTGGTGCATTTTTTTTTTTTTAAGTCACTGTAGATTCTCCTCCCTCCTCTTTGTTGATGAATTGTATGCATGCATATGATGTGCACTGTAGGTGAGGTTATAAATGATATTTCTGTGTGTCTTCTGTGTTTTCCGAGCGCTCCACCTGTAGGCCTCACTGCATGCCCGTTATAGACAAATTTTAGACTGTAACATTCCTGCCAAATGGAATCACCACACACGGATAATAAAGTGATTTCATATAATTGTTTTATAGTTGTGTGTTCCTGTTTCAGGTAGGCTGCAAAATCTCCTTTGTTGAGGTTGAAGGAAAACAAAAAGAGGCATTTTAGCATGTGAAGAACAAACAAGACATCTTACAAATAAGATTCTTATAGCTTATAAAGTGTGGAGCCAGAAGTGTGCTCTTTTGTCTTTTCCACTCAAAATATCTAAAATCTTTGAAACAAGGGTTAGTTCAGAAGCAACAACTGTACAAAATATTAAGACTTGTTTTCACAGTATGTATCTTTAATACAACTGTATTTTGACTTACTGTACTAAACAAGTGAAAAACATCAACCAGTGCAGTAAGACAAAATACACTTGTAGTCAAAAGATACATTCTTTGAGAACAAGTCTTAATATCTTATGCAGTGATTCAATGGTTATTATAAGAAGTTTTACTGCAAAACAATTCAAAAACATCTAGTTTTTTATTGCAGTGTGACCCTGTGTTTTACAAAGTAAATGCTATATGGCGATCCAGAAAAGTATCATTTCTGCATTCATTTCTCCTTTTACATTCTTTTTGATGCTGTTCTACATTTACACATTTTTGAAAAAATCTGAAATCAGTTCAATAAACATTAAAGGGCTTTGAACCGAATAATCTGTCTCATTCAAATGATGATTAGACCCTCTTTTCCAAAAGATGAAACTGGTAAATCTCACTGCTAAATAAATAAATAATAATAATAATACATAAATAACATTAGGGATGCCAAAGGATTTAAAAACAAAAGTTATTTGCCCAAATGACAGTGGCCATGACGCATCCATTAGTATTCTGGAACATCAGAGCTGTCATGCAAAAGTGACAGTGACAGATGACTTCAATATGATTTCTGGATTGTGCAAAAAGATATTTTTGGATTAATCATATAATATTAATGAACGTAATTTCAACATTGACATTATTAATCATCACATCCATATGCCTATTTACTTATTGAATGACTCTTAAATCATCATCTTTGTACAATAGCTTACAGCAGCACCAACATCTATATTTTCTATCCTCATCAATAAAAGTTCAAAAGTACAAAAAACATCACTGTATGTGCTCGTGAAATCAAAGTAAATCAAGAAAAAAGTGAATGTTGCCATTGTGGAAATGTCTTAATAAATTAAGGGAAACATTATTTGCAGTTGTAGTGTGCCAGATTTCTTGGTTTATTTTGTCCTTACCAACAGTCATAAAGATAGCTATGGCACAGGTAACCATAGTGATTATGACAAGTAAACACTCAAGATGACGACTTCTATGAGAACAGGATGTCACAACTGACACAATGATTTTTAATGAATGAGTCCAATAGAGGTGTGGGCTCATCTGTCAAATCTTAATTAACTGACCTTTTTGAACTCCAGAGTGCATTGGACAAGTACCACAAGGTTTTTAAAGGGGGCCAGATTCGATGATGTGGACACACCTGGGGGCCAGATACTTCTCCATTATATACAGTATATACACCATTCAGGCATAACATTATCACCACCTTCCTAATATTGTGTTGGTCCCCCTTTTGCTGCCAAAACAGCCCTGACCCGTCGAGGCATGGACTCCACTAGACCCCTGAAGGTGTGCTGTGGTATCTGGCACCAAGATGTTAGCAGCAGATCTTTTAAGTCCTGCAAGCTGTGAGGTGGAGCCCCCATGGATCTGACTTGTTTGTTCAGCACATCCCACAGATGCTCGATTGGATTGAGATCTGGGGAATTTAGAGGCCAAGTCAACACCTCAAACTTGTTGTTGTGCTCCTCAAACCATTCCTGAACCATTTTTGCTTTGTGGCAGGGCGCATTATCCTGCTGAAAGAGGCCAGAGCCACCAGGGAATACCGTTTCCATGAAAGGGTGTACATGGTCTGCAACAATGCTTAGGTAGGTGGTACGTGTCAAAATTAACATCCACATGGATGGCAGGACCCAAGGTTTCCCAGCAGAACATTGCCCAAAGCATCACACTGCCTCCGCTGGCTTGCCTTCTAATGCATCCTGGTGCCCACACACACACTCACACACACCTGGCCATCCATGTGATGTAAAAGAAAACATGATTCATCAGACCAGGCCACCTTCTTCCATTGCTCCATGGTCCAGTTCTGATGCTCATGTGCCCACTGTTTGCCCTTTCGGCGGTGGACAGGGGTCAGCATGGGCACCCTGACTAGTCTGCGGCTATGCAGCCCCATACACAACAAACTGCGATGCACTGTGTATCCTGACTACTTTCTATCAGAACCAGCATTAACTTCTTGAGCAATTTGAGCTATAGTAGCTCGTCTGTTGGATCGGACCACTAAGCCAGCCTTCGCTCCCCACATGCATCAGTGAGCCTTGGCCGCCCATGACCCTGTCGCTGGTTCACCACTTTTCCTTCCTTGGACCACTTTTGATAGATACTGACCACTGCAGACCGGGAACAACCCACAAGAGCTGCAGTTTTGGAGATGCTCTGACCCAGTCGTCTAGCCATCACAATTTGGCCCTTGTCAAACTCACTCAAATCCTTATGCTTGCCCATTTTCCCTGCTTCTAACACATCAACTTTGAGGACAAAATGTTCACTTGCTGCCTAATATATCCCACCCACTAACAGGTGCCATGATGAAGAGATAATCAGTGTTATTCACTTCACCTGTCAGTGGTCATAATGTTATGACTGATTGGTGTATACTTACACCATACATGTAATATTAATAATATTGGCACCCCCTCAGCCATTCAAGAGCTAAGTGATTCATCTTAATAAAAGAGTTAAGAATGACAGTTCTGAAAGAGCCAGAAGGCTAAGATGACAGAGAAGATATGCAGTATACAGCTGCTTGCTACACTCCTTCGACATCTGGCATCTCTCACGACACAACTCTCGTGGTTCTAGTAGCTTGTAGTTCCATAATTAGGTCCAAGCTCGAGTGTAGTTTTGAATCAGTCTCAAAACCTCTTCACTTGCAAGCCAAATTGTATTACTTTATGTCACTCACACAAATTTAATATAACATGATAAAACCTGAACGCTAGATATTAGCATGGGAAAGAAACTAGTTGTTTTGGTTCCCCAAATTTCCATTTGTCTAAATCCTGTAATGAAAGTAAACTGTTTCAGACAACTTGCGGCTCCTACGTTGCTCTTTAAACTGCACAAGGAGGAAATCAAGATCAACTGGAGCTCTAATTGCGTAGTATAGAGTATTCATGCATATCCATTTACTACCATGCCTGTGCTTTTGTACCGATGCACGCACTCCACTTCCTGCTCTACAAAAACATGAGGCTGCTGGAGAAAAAAATCAATTCCATTATCATTTACGCTCAAGGGTGGCCTTTTCATACTCAGCTGCTTTCTTCGTCTCAGAACAGCACTCTGCTGGTAGGAGATCCAGGCTTCAATTGGCGTCCTGCGGCCATGAAAAGTTTATGTCAATTAAACGGTCTCCGTTGGGTCCAACAAAAGGCTAGTGAGGAGACCCCTGTCACATCTTACATAAGAAACGTTTCTGAGGTAATCTCTTGAGGTGGCTCTCTCCACAACCTGAATTCAGCTTATCTTAAACAATAGCAGCAGTATGGGAAAGACTTCATGTTAGTAGGTAAAATAGTTTATTTTTTATTTATTTATTAATTAATTTTATTGAGCAAACACGCATTAAATTGATCAAAAGTGACAGAAAAGAGTTAGACAGTTAATAAAAAAATATATTTCAAATAAATGCTGTTCTTTTAAACTTTCTATTCAACCAACAATCCTGAGCAAATATCATTCATGGTTTCCACAAATATAATAAGCAGCACAATGGTTTTCAACATGTTTTCAACAACATTTTCAATAATAAGAAGAAATGTTTTAAGCACCAAATCAGCATATTAGAATGATTTCTGAAGGATCATGTGACAACTGAAAAGACTGGAGTAATGATGCTGAAAATTCACATTAATAAATTACATTTTAAAATATATTCAAATTGAAAAACATTCTTTTAAATTGTAATAATACTTCACAATATTACTGTTAATAAAATAAATACAGCCTTTGTAAGCATAAGGGACTTCTTTTAAAAATATATATTTTTACCAATCCCAAACGTTTCAACTGTATAGTATGTAAGAGTAAAGGAATAATGAAAATGAAATTTCTGTCATCATTTAGGCTCATCCTCATTTGTTTCAAGTCTGTATGATTTATTTATTTTTTTTACTGTAAAACACAAATTGTGAATATTTATGCTTTATATTTATGCCATTATGCTAAATTTAATGAATGTGATGCAGGACCAAGGCTTTTCAAGTGTCAAAATGGCAAAATGTGTGATTAATAAATGAAAACCTTACCTGAGTGTTTTGTTTATGAATCTAGATGATATCATCCAGAAGATATCTTAAGTCATGGACTGATATTTTTAAGAAGCTTGTACACTCAAATTACACCCCCAAAATTATCAAAATTGCATAGAAAATAGCAATCAATTATATTAATCAAAAAAATATATATATCTTTTTGTGTTCCACAGAAGAAAGTCATACAGGTTTGGAACAAACATGGGGGTTAATATAATGACAGAATTGGAGGACACAAATATAAACAAATGACTGTTGGGAGGCTTGATTATGAACTGGACCATAGGGCTAACTGCACCAGGGGCCTCTAAGGCCTCTAATGGATTAAACACAAGCTAACAGTGTAGTGCAAACTGACCACTATGCCGGCTGTCAGACCAGACATTTTCAGCTTTTATCATTTGTGTTGAGAATTTATTGTTCCTGTCATACTGCCCCTTTCCATCACGTTGTGTACACATTTCTGAATCCCTAAATCACGTTACCTACTTTCAAAAGTCATCCAGAGTTCAATTTTTCAAATACAAGTCACAAAGCACTATGACTGCATGTTGTTTGCACTTTTAATACTAGTATGGATGTCTCCATGAATCTCAACATGTGAGAAATTTAGCATTGGCAATAAATTATCTTGACTAAATGAACTATATATTCTAATTCATGCAAATCATGATGAATGACTACCAAGAATTTTCTAAATTCTTTTTATGAACATGAATACACTCCAAGAATATAAGCATTCAATCACCTATCCAGACTATCTCTCATAAATCTGCATGTCTGTTAGTCAGGACATATCTATTTGCATTCAATAGATTCTGAGATTAGATGTGTAAATGAGGCTGAAGAGGGAAGATTGGGGGGAGTGTTGTATCATCAAATCTCCATCAGAGCAGCATCACATTGAGAGATGGAGTTTTTGGCCCTGGAATTGAGATTCATCCTCTGAAATATGATAGATATTTTTTTATGGCCTGGGGACACCATGATTGACAGCTCCATTGACACACAAATGGTAAAAAGGAGCATGTGATATGGGATGGAAGAGAAATGGTTGAAGTTAATGAAGGCAGCTCTTCTGGGACCTGCAGCTTTTAGGGACAGGTGAGAAAATGGCCACACATTCACAGAGACACACATACATGTACATGCCCCACCTCCTAATGACAGGCACTGACACATATCAGTAGAATTATGGGCCATTTCATTTCAAAGGTTACCCCTGGAGGACTTCTCCATTTCAGCATGTTATAAAGAGCGAGATTGAAGGCTATGGAGATTAGAAAAGCACCACTGGAGAGACCCTGTGACCTCAATTAGTGAGTCTGTGTCCTTAGCCATTTTACAGATACTGAGGAGCAGGGACAAAGCACTCTCAGTCGGAAGCCCAAATGCCAGAAGATTCAAAGTTGATGCGACAAAACAGCACAAAATGTATCAAGACACATATAAGCAGTAAACAGCATGAGATAAAGTCGGTTACCTTCAGCTAAACTGACACTGCACTGCATGGTTTATGGGCAACAGAGAAATAATAGCTCTGTTCCTATAGTGAGCTGCCTACCTAGACAGTATTTTAAGGCATTGTAGGCATGGTACCCAACATGCACTGTGACTAGGTTATGTCAGGGGTTCCCATTTTTTTTATTTTATTTTTTTTTTATTATTATTATTTAAACATTTTTTATTTAAAAAAAAACCCTTAGACATAAAATATTTACTTAAAGTGCCCCCTGAGATTTTAAGTTAGTATTTCAACAATTTAAGACATAAAGAACAAAGACTCTACTGCTAATGGAAATAATAGTTACTTTTAAGGGTGTTCCTCACTTGGGATCATATTTACAGTACAAGAATCATCTAGGCCTGCAAGTGAAAATACATATCTTTATTTCTTAAAGGGGTCATATAATGGCACTTTTACAAGATGTAAAATAAGACACTGATGTCCCCAGAGTGTGTATGTGTTTAAGCTCAAAATACCCCACAGATAATTTTTTATAGCATGTTAAATTTGTCACTTTTTGAAGGTGAGCAAAACCCGCTCGGTTTTTGTGTGTCCCTTTAAATGAAAATGAGCTGCTGCTCTCAAGAAGAGGGCGGAGTTTCAAGAGCTCATGTTAGCCGTGCCAATTACCTCATGCAGACTCACTTAAAATGTTAGAAACCGTTCAGTCTTTTATGCTCAAAACGGAGTCGGACAATGATAGAGAGACTCAAGAAGAAGTGACAACATGTAGACTGCAACAGGACATTTCTGAATGGTTAGTTGATTAATTTATGTAGCTGATGTGGAGTTCTTAAAGTCATTGATTAAAGTTATTGATTAAGCATCATGTCATGATAATCTACTGTATAAATCGATCGTGTGGGAACTGTTGTAAGATGCCTACAGAGCCAGAGAATATATGCTGCATGAAAATAGAACAGGTATAGTTTAGTTTAATTACAGTTATAACTTATGTTTTCATCTTGCTTTTATGAGATGCTATTGCATTTGTGTTATTGTAACCCTGTATAACTTAAATTATTTCCATTTAATAATTATTTTGTTAAGAGTTTGTTCAAATAATAAACTAACCAGAAATGAGTAAAAAGAGTAAGAAAAATTATTAAATCAAAGTGAATTGCATGTCAGTGTGATGATTGACATTTCAGTAATTGTCCAATTATGTGAGGTGTATGTTGAAGTCCCGCCCCACCACGCTAGTTGCTGTATGGAGGAAGCCATGTTATTTTTCTATGCGTGACTGGTGAAACGAGCAGCAGTGTAACTTTGAGTAAAAGTCAAAATCGTCAGAGAAGATTAAACCAGAAAAGTTTATATGGCATATTTTCTTTTGATTTGGTGAGTACACATTTTGAGATGTGTGAACTGTCGAAAATTGAGAGAGAGTGAAAACGTTTTTCTTTATCAGAATGAAATGCTGATAAAATCTGATGTTTAATAAGCTAAAAGAGTTTAATGGTTAAAAGATGTGTTTATGAGTTCTTAATGTTCATATTGTGTTGTTTATGATATTGAACGAATGGTTTTATGTTGTATATGTAGCGTAATATTATCTAACCTGTCGAATTATGATGGAAATGTAGCTGTAAATGCTGAACAGGATAATAAGTGCTACCGTTTACTGTATTAGATCAAATTAATGTGTGTTGTGAACTAAATACTGCCTCTTACACATGCAGGTCAGGTTTTTTGTCCTACGCTGGAACTGCGTTCATTTCAGCGTGACTATTTAAGATGGCGAGCCTCCAGCTAGATGAACGTTGATTGAGATTGAGTTCAAACCAACACCTGTGGAATTGGGTAGGAAAGTTTTAATTGCCTGCTACTTTTTTTTTTTTTTTTCTTCTTAAACGGAACTGAGCTTTGTTTTTGAGTAACTGCTCAAGTTTTTGCTTTGGAACTGTAGAATTGTTTTTTCCGCGATTCTAAAGAACTTTGGATTCCCCTGGATCTTTTGAATCGGATCTTTGAACTGGATCTTTGAATCGGATCTTTTTGAACTGATCCTTTCAACGAGTCTTTTTGAACTGATTTATTGAACTGTTCTCTTCTGAACAGTTATTTTGCCTTGTGTTCAATTCCAAGGATTTATTTTTTAAATGTGATTGAGTGAACTGTTCAATTTCACAACTGTGAACTTTGTAAATGTTTATTTGAAAATTGAAATTGGTGTAGTATTCTAGGAAATTCATATAGCCTAGAGGGTGCATCCAACAGAATAATTGAACGAACAAACAGAAAGAGTCAGGTGAAATTGTTCACGTAGTTTCAATTGAATTTAATTGAAAAGTCTTAACACATTGTGTTGCTACTGAACAAAAATTGTGACAAATTGTTGATTTAACATTTTATTTAATTTTTTTCCTTTCAAAAAGCATCAATTTCTTTAATAGTTCATCTTAATACAAAGATTTGCTTTATTATTTAACAAGTGTTGTCTTTTGTTGTGTTGTATTACATCTCCATAGTCGAACCTACTGGCCTATGGTAATATTAGTAACAAGTGCAATATTATTTGACACGTGTGCTACATTATGTACTGTATTACAATAACATGGCCTCACCCCTTTTCGTGTTCTCGGGGGCAGGGTTTATGTACATTTTAGGATTAGTGAAGTCACCAACCCAGGAAGAAGCTGTTTGTTGTAGTCCTTAAACAGAGAAGTTTTAAAAGAAAATATCTTGCTTTGCATTCAACTTTGAGCGTCATAACTTTGCAGATGTTGTTTATGCTCTAACAGCAACATTACACACTAATGAAATCATAATCAACCACCCCTTTAAAGTTTTCACTTTCAAGCATTCAAACCCTCAAGCTTTTAACATGCTGAATCCTTGATCATTTATTTTGGCAAAATATTGGTGAAATGCTGAAATATAAAACACATTGCATTCCCAAATGCACATTAAACTCACTGTGCTTCCAGAGATTGGATTTTAATTAGTTGATTATATATACATGTTCTGAAAAAGTTTCACTAAAATTGTTTAAACCAATTCAAATGAACAACTTTACTCATTATTTGTGTGTGATACATATTGCTATGCTCATTAGATGCTCATTAGTGTTGTCGGCTTAGCAACATGCTAACATCAAACTTTGCAGATTCACCTTTGTAGAGCTGTTGCTGCATATGTAGAATATTCAAATCATGTTTCATTTCAGTTAGAATGCTATACTTATCAATATGCAGTAACACACTGACTGTATGCAGTCATGAAATCTGTTACCCTCTTCTTTAAATCCAATCACAAGTGGTCACAGGAGATTAATTAAAAGATTGCATGTTACTACCAATGCAAAAAGCAATCTCTCTCGCCTTACTGCTTGTGACCAGATCACCTTAGATGCATGTTAATGCCAGGTGTAAACAGGGCCATAGAACCACATTTTTGTCACACAGCAGATCTTGGTGTACATAAACAGGGCTTACATCTGTGCACTTGAGTGACTTGGTTTACGTAATGCCTTGTTTTCTGGTGTGCTTGCAGCCCCGAAATAACATTAAGATACAGAAGGAGCTTAGCTGTGCTTCATGCAGTTTAAAGTATCCAGACAGCAGATAGTACAGCCCAAGTGTGCACTAAAAAATATTTACACAAGCTCTGCTGCCATTGAATATGGCGGTACTAAATATCACAGCCCATTTTTCCCAAGCAAATCCGCTTTCTTACTTCACGCACTGCATTTTTTTTTTTTTTTTTTTTGGATTAAGCTCTGCTGGGCTGCAAAATTGAACTGCCAACCACCTATAGAAATTTGATAACTGAGCCTATGCACTGAACCCAAATTTCTCTCTTTTTCCATAGCCCCTGAGAAGAGTGGCGTTAAGTAAATCAGCTTTTCATGCTTATTAAAGCAAGCCATACATGAAGAAACAGAAGACAAATTCAAGAGTTGATGGAGCATCACCACCATCCCAGAGGGGCCCTTTGATATCTTATTATCTTACTGAATGATGAAACATCTGGGCCACTTAAGTTCAACTCTCAGTGGCCAACAAAGTCACGTGTAGTCCACCAGGCTAGTCCATCAGAATACCAATTACTTATTGTGGAAGACCTAATTGGTTCAGATTGAAGTTAAGATGTTCGGTGCACTCAATATGAGGAGTCTAGATGAGATTTATGCAAAGGAGAAAAGGTAAATGAATGAATGCCTTTGAAATGGTAATTCCCCAGTGTTTCAGAAGTTGTTGGCTAGGCTGATGACTCCACAATGGCAAAGACTAATCTTGCATTCTTATTAGGAACTGTGAACCAAGCCTTTATCACTGAGGTCTGTTTACCACAGAACTGCATTATCAGTGCTAGTTTAGCTTGTACCTTGGAAAGATACAAGCTACTCTTAATTTAAAGAAGCTAAACAAAACCTGAGAAAAGCAGTTTTGCTACAAGCTACTAACAAAATGTAACTGTACATTGAATATAATAAAAGTATAATTTATGTATAACAAGATTATATAATGTATAATTTTCCCTGTGTCAAAAATAATGAGGACAACAACCCATGCTCATTGGAAAAATGTGCCTGTGGCGACATTTCTGCAAAATGAAAAAGTGAAATGTCCAGTGAGTGGCACTAAAAGCGCATTCAGTTTTATCTGAAATGGATAAACGTGAATTTTGCTGGTTGTTGTACTTATCGCAGCAGTTAGGAGCTAAAAGGTTAATGCTCTATCGCATTTGAAAATAACATACCACCCACCCCCGACAATAAACCAGCCTGATAGTGTTAACAAAAGCAAACGTTCGTCAAGTCACCTTTATTTATATAGCGTTTTTTTACAATGCAGGTTGTGTCAAAGCAGCTTTACAGTGATAACTGGTAAATAATTTTGGCTACACAGCAGCTCTTAAAGAAAATGGTGTCATTGACCATCTTAAATAAATTCAGTATTGATTCATTCCGTCCAAAAAACGCTCCATTTTTGTGTGTCCCTTTAAATGCAAATGAGCTGCTGCTCTCAAGAAGAGGGCGGAGTTTCAAGAGCTTGTGTTAGCATTAGCAGCTACGATTACTTCACGCAGACTCACTTAAAATGTCAGAAACTGTTCACCCTTTTAATGTTCAAACCGGAGTCGGACAATGATGGAGAGACTCAAGAAGAAGTGACAACATGTAGAATGCAACAGGATGTTTCTAAATGGTTAGTTGATGAATTTATGTAGCTGATTTAAAGTCTAGCTATCTGGTGTAGCTATCTTAAAGTCATTGATTAGCATATTCTGTCATGATAATCTATAAATCGCTCATGTGGGAACTGTTGCAAGATGTCTACAGAGCCAGAGAATATATGTTGCATGAAGATAGAACAGGTATAGTTTAGTTTAATTATGGTTATAACTTATGTTGGCATCTTGCTTTTATGACATGCTATTGCATTTGTGTTGCGTACTGTATTGCAATAACATGGCCTCACCCCTTTGTTGTGTGTTCTCGGGGGCAGGGTTTAATATTCATGTAAATCCAAATGAACAAATTCACTAAAACAAATCAAACTCTCCAATGCTATAGAGAGAGGATATTTTCGAGCAGTTTTTGATTATAACTTCATTAAAGCTGTGTGCACATTGTTACTTAAAATGTGACAAAATGACAATGTCACAAAAACGAGCTAGTTATGTCGCTAGAGCTGCTCTTAATAATTATTTTGATTAGATTAAAAGTGCTGGTAGACCTACTACAGGTCACAGAATGCAGGCCCCACCAGAAGACAAGGACAAGAGAGGACATAAATTATTTGCATGAGTGAAAACACGCACTCTGCTGTGAAATTAACCATTTCATAAAACCCAAAGAAACATCAAAGGACACTATTAATCCCGGGAGTGATTTTACTCAAATTAATTTGCACAGCTTGAAAGGAGCTATTTTCATATAGAAGGCCAACAGGAAAAAAATTTACTTCGAACTCGTATATCATTCAGAATTTTAAAGAAAAAAACTTGGGAGTCACTTTGTTCATCCGAACTATAGTGCAGTAAAATAATGAACTCTTTATTATAACCTATTATGTCCATTATAATCAAAACAAGGATGTGAAGGGTCTAATTTCTGTTCCACCAGCCGTAATTGCAAAAATATTGACTGCTGTCAAAATGGTTTCCTAGACATGCCTCCCATTTGCCACTGGCCAATCAAACATATTCCTGCTGTAAACTCATGCCATTGGTTGAGCCATTCTTGTCAGGCTGGTTTTGAATGAGCTTACTTTTCTTTTCTTTTTCTTTTTTTTGATGGAATCAGCATTCTTGTCTCTGCACAAAACGTGTTTTAAGAACATCAATGTCTAACCTAATAAAACTCTGTAAGAGCAGGAAATAGATTCCACTGTGGACTACATATGGATATACTGTACAGTTTCCAGTCTCCACAACATTAAAATATTTCCATTTAGACCCGCCATTGCAAAATGTAATGGGCGTCTGGCTGTTGCCATGGCTCTTGACGAGTAAAGGAGGTGAGTGGAGCCACACTGGCAGCTCATGGTCACAGCTTTTGGCATCAGTTAGACATCGTAAATCACTCTACCCTCGCTGTTCGAGCAGACCATTTACAAGGACAGATTACAGTTCCCAGAGGCACCAGCAGGCCTCAATGTTGCAGTTGTAAGGAATTTTATCTATGCATATTATTCTTAATAAAGGAAAGCTGCAACATTATCAACAATGTTTCTTTCATACAGTGTCGGCTCTCATGTAGCGTGCGAATACTGAATTGAGTCTCTTTCGAGTCTTCATGCGCTTGAACGGACAAATACACACAGAATTATGTCAAAATATCCTCGTAAACACAGTTGGCTTTGTCTTCAGTAAATGTAAACAGTTGAGAAATAAAATGCATGTGTAACAGTATATTGGAACTGTGCGTTCACTCTTACCATCCGAATTTCACATAAAAAATTTTTTCTTTTAACCTCAAAAAGCAATTTAATGCTCCTTCGAACACACCATCTTTCAAAGGCCCTGTGGATATTTATTTTTGTTTTCGCACGGGCCTGGCCGCATTCCCTTTTTTGCTGTAGCCACTCAGCAGTCCGAAATTGCTTTTTACTACTGGTGATTCAACAGCTGTCAGTGATGATTGTCGTTTTGAACTTTCTGTCATTTGGACTATCTGATTGTCATTCTGAACTTTCTTTTTCTTACAAGCCGCCATCAAAATGACAAGTTTAATTATTCCAGCTGCTGTAAGGAGAGGGTATGATCCGCCACCTGCAACATCCACACAGGACTAGCCGGGACTCTTTCTTTATGTAAACAGACGTGACGTAACGACGAACAGCGGCAAACTATCAAAGAGCAGACTGTTCAAACTGTTCCTAAGGTAAGGAACACTGATTGGTTATGTACTTGCTCAATAATTGGATGATTTTTAACCAAAAAAAGTTACGGACAGCAGCTTTAATTTACCCTCTGGACATTCCAGCCACCCATCTCTATAGTCTTTTTCTTTAAATTTTTCTAATCTCAAACGAATTCTCTGTTGAACAGGTGCACTTAATTCTATGCTACTGACTCACTGGTAGACCTTTCTTAAGCAAGGGTGGTGAAGGCCTTGACAATGGCCGTAACGTCACACGTTTTTTAATCAATAAAGTTGGATTTCTTCAAGATTGAGTGTTATTTAAATTCAATTTACATGAATTTTTTTTTTTTTTTTTTTTTTTTTTTTTGGTTGCACCTCCTCGTCTTTTGATAAAGCACGTCTTTTTAATATTCTTTGATAGCTAAATGTTTGACTTATTTTACCTTATTGGAATTGAAACTGGGAAATGATAAAATCAGAATCGATAAGCAGAATTGGAATTTGCATCACTAACATTCAAATGATACCCAACCTTATATAAATTGAAAACCCCCAATTATAAAAAGCCACAGGAAAATCTCAAGGGAACCACTGAATTATTAGTCTTCCAGGTTTTGTTGTCACGCCTGCAGCACTCTATTCTACTATTTCACATGTTTCTGTTGTATGTTGAGTGATTTTATCCAGTTTACTTGAGACTCTGATTAAATCACAGCTAACTAGTTAAAATTATTCCCATTATTCAACACATACTCTTTAGTTCTACACTTCCATCCATACATCCATCCATCATTAAAAAAATGACCCTAAAATATCAGAACAAGAAAACACCAATAGGATCTAAGACATAAATTCAATATTAATACATCATGCATGTCATTCACTGTCATGCAAATCGACAATAAAAATAACTCTGGCCTGAAATCCCTAACAAATGCTCTTTAGTTTTGCGTTACGCAGTTTGAGATGGATGAGAGATGTCCGAATAATGGATTTCCTTGCCTTGCTTTATTTTAGTCTCCAGCGTGCACGTCTCATGTCACATGCAAAGAAAAGGTATATTGTGACTCATTAAAAACAAGCTGATGTGATAAGCACCTTGGCACTCATTTTGCTTTGCCGAACACAACGGTTTGAGTTCACTTTGAGCCCGTGCACACACAAAATACTTGTCATACCTCAATAGCAGCAGACCGGGCTTGTTTTTCATTTATTTATTTATTTATTTTCCTAACGTCTCCTGGCAATGCAGTGAACAAATAACATTTTGTACGAAAAGAGCTGCAGACAAAGGGAACCCTGCTGGTGTTTGCCTCTTTATCTCCCTCGTTTAATTGGATTTCTTTGAAAGTTCAGATGAACCTCATGGGGCTCTCCTCTCGTTTTGCACCTTCACACTCGTTTTCTACCTGCCTCTCACTGAAGCTGATTAAATCGCAGAGCCTTGCTTTAGGGGCCAATTCATGTGTCTCATGTCAGAGATTGCTTTGACTGATTGTTATTTCCACAAACACAGAACTAGGGCCTTTAACAGAGATTCTATAGTGTACATAATGTATTTAATTCATTACAATAAATTGCCATCTTGTTCAAAACATGAGAAAATATTATTTGAGAAAGAAGCGTTTTTCTCTTTCTCATGATGTTAAAGGCCCAGCTGAATATATGTAATATAAATATTTGCACATGGCTCAAGGTAAAAAGAATAAATATATATAGAATATTCAGTACTGGAAACTTAATATAAATTTAAACTAATTCAAATAGGCTAAATTAAAGCTAAAGTATATTATGTTGTCTTCATACGCACCTCTAAAAGCCTAAAAGTGACACAGTACAATACGTCTGACAAAGTTCTCATGGCTTTTAAATATTCAACATCTGTAATTATCTTGATCATAATTAAGTGTTACACACTCATTTTTAATTTAATTCTGTTGGGAATGCGATTCATCATCTTTTTATCTTTTTTTTTCTCTGTCTTTCTTTTTTCTTTCTTTTTTGTAACAACTGCATAACTCTCCGAAGCTATTAATCTTGGCTGATTAGAAACAAGTGTCTCTCAGAGCCATCTGTACAAAACAAGCAAGCTCCTGAGAAAAGTTATTCTCTATTTCTTTCACAATGATCAAAGTCAGTGGTGAAATTGAGATATGGGAGGTGTTATTGAATAAGCGGCATCCAATGCTAAAACTAATTATCTGAAAACTGGTCACACATATCAACAGTATAGTTGATGTTGTATGTTAACGATATTTTTTCACAATGCATTTCTACACAGTACTTTGTGATTATAGTAAAAGAGCAAAGCAAATGAAAAAAATACACTTTAAAGAAAAAAAACATTAATCAGGAGTCTTCAACAGGGGGTCCACAGCAGTACTTCAGGGGGTCTGCCAATTATGGTAAACTTGAAACTAATTCTTGTGAAAAAAATGTAAAGTACAATAAATGTAAAGTACAAGTGTCTCTGTATATAAATAACAATTACTATAATGGCTTTTCATATACAGTATTAATAGAGTACTGTGCAAAAGGAAAAAAAAGGTTTTAAGTTATTTATATATTTCGCTGTAGTGTGTCAGTAGGAAATATCTTACATTTAGAAAACATTAATTTTTACACAGTGCATCTCAGTTTGTTGCGTATGGGGCTGCATAGCCGCAGACTAGCCAGGGTGCCCATGCTGACCCCTGTCAGGCACATGAGCATCAGAACTGGACCACGGAGCAATGGAAGAAAGTGGCCTGGTCTGATGAATCACGTTTTCTTTTACATCATGTGGATGCGTGTGCGTCGCTTACCTGGGGAACACATGACACCAGGATTCACTATGGGAAGAAAGCAAGCCAGCGGAGGAAGTGTGATGCTTTGAGCAATGTTCTGCTGGGAAACCATGGGTCCTGCCATCCATATGGATGTTGCTTTGACACGTACCACCTACCCAATCGTTGTTGCAGACCATGTACACCCTTTCATGGAAAGGGTATTCCCTGGTGGCATGTGGCCTCTTTCAGCAGGATAATACACCCTGCACAAAGCAAAAAAGGCTCAGGAATGGTTTGATGAGCACAACAAGAAGTTTGAGGTGTTGGCTTGACCTCCAAATTCCCCAGATCTCAATCCAATCTAGCATCTGTGGGATGTGCTGAACAAACAAGCTCGCAACTTACAGGACTTAAGGGGAGACACTACAGGCAAAAACACTGTTTTTTTCAGGCACCTGTCAATTTTGAGATTTTGCACTTTTTGGCTTTTCATAAAGTGTTTTTTTAGACTGGTGGAAAGAAAACATCCAAAATACACTTTAAAGTGTATATTTTATAGCACTTTATCTATTTGCGTCTATAGATTTCAATTACAGTAAATATCTTAAAAGGCCGTTTTCTCATAATTAGTTTTTTCTCCTGCTCTAAATCAGAAATCTCCACTTCAGCAGAACTTGCATACACAAAACTTTACAGTTTTATTCCTATCTATATTCTGAAGGTTTTTACAGAGGGATTTGTTGATATATAATTAGCCTGATTTGATACAATATTTTATTCTTAAAAAAATGGTGAAAATTATTTTTTTTCTGACTGTTGATAGTATTTTCTGATTTATGGAGTGATAAAAAGAGATATCCAAAATTCCCTCTGTAAAAACCTTTGAATTTAATATGTCCAAAAAATTAAACAAGAATTTTGAACCTGACGTCATCAAATATTCAGATTTTTGTTCTAGAAATGTATGCAAATTAGCGTATATTTAATTAGATAACACCTCATTTGCATATTTAAACATAACATTGTAGAAAACTTGTAATACAAAAAATGTTTGCAATTTTTAATGTAATCAATCAGCTGGGGATGTATGGTGATATCTATTAGTTATTTTTTACCCTATTCACCTGGGGTGTCTGACCTTAAAGGATCTGCTGCTAACATCTTGGTGCCAGATACCACAGCACACCTTCAGGGGTCTAGTGGAGTCCATGCCTCGATGGGTCAAGGCTGTTTTAGCAGCAAAAGTGGGACCAACACATTATTAGGAAGGTGATCATAATGTTATGCCTGATCGGTGTTATATATATATATATATATATAATATATATAACATGGGGTCCTTGCTCCATCTTTCTAGGCACTAAGAGGTCCTGAAAAGGGCTGAAGAGCCCTGGCATAAATTTAAAAATCCAAAAGAACATATATCTCCAAACATGCTGATAAATGGTAGTCTGTAACTTTAAGAATCTAGCTCATCAACCTTGATTTTGTACACCACTGATATGAGTTGCTTGCCAACAACACTCCAACACTCTAATTTTCCCACATCCCATCTGTCACTGACATTTCACCTCAAGCCCACCATCGACAAAACTAAGCTTCCTCCCCCACTACTGCCACCAATCACTTCACCTCTGCTGAAGGACACAATGTCATTGTCTCCTGCTATTTAAAAAAACCTGGGAGATGTCCAAGATGACCTGTTGGCCTTTACAGAGAGCACTGTCTCATGCAGTCAGCTATATTTTTACTATTGATAAAGTCTGGTTCACACCGCATCTTATTCTGGCCAATAATCTGTGACAAACTGTTGATTTTTGCCTTTATGTGCCTAAAATCAATCATAATAACAGACCAAAAAAAGCTGTTCTCCATGAAAACTTGCAATGCCACTCAAGTCTCCATGACTTTGAGAGAAGAATATCTTTTCATCTAAAAGTATTAAACTGCAATACAGTTTAATCAGGTGTTGTCTAGACTGGAATAGAAAATAGCACCTGTATATAACATGTTCTCATCATATTGTCAGTAAACAGACTCAACAACTGGCTAAAACTGAGCCCTGAAAATGTCAAAGTGGTGACATTTCATCCAACAAGGATTCTGGGAATGCTGATTGCTTTTTTTAACATGCTTACTTGGAGCATACAAGGCAGTGCAGGGATTACAGCAGACACGAAGGTCACTCAAGAGGCAAAGCTTTGTTCCTCGCATAGCTTTCACAGGAAGGTGATTGCACCATTGCAATTATGACAGCTCTCCTGTTGCTCTGCCTTTAGAAGACTCTGTGGTGGTCCATCAGAGTCAGAACATGGCAAGATTGGCTCTCTTGGGAGCAGGCTGAGAGACACGGGAAATCCTCAAACATTAAATGTGAAACGAGCTCATGGTGGCCTTGTGGTAACCAGCTCTCTGAGAATCACTTTAAGAGGCAGCTAAGGGAAGTGAGAAAACCATGGTCTATCTCTTTAGCCCAGAAAGCATGCCTCTCTCGCACCTTTTGTCTTCTTCACAACTTCATTTATTTCCTGGCATTCTTGCAAAAGCAACTAACAAGAACAATTGGATGATATGCAACTATTTTTAGCATGATAAAACAATATATGCTCTATGGAAGCTAAAACATCAAACCTCGTGCATGAGGAGGTGAAAATCAATAGTAATTTGCAATGCATGCAATCGGCATTGTATAATATTAGCAAAGCCTTAAAAGCATCTATTTTCAAGCAAAAACTTTCTAAAGAGAACAACTTCTCACATCACACAATTTAATGTTGTTCAACAGGGGATTTTCTAAGTTCTGCCGCTGTGGAACGCAGACCTACTACGTTAATGTGTTGCTGTATCTCATTAATGTTGGAGCTTCATGCTCCGATGGGTTCCCATAATTCATTCTGTTCTCCATGCTGGAATACGACAGCTGCCAAGCTCTTGCAAATCACAGGGAGGAGGAAATCCCCGCGCTCTGCACTTTCAGTCAAAAAAAGATCAAGGAAGAGAGAAAAAGTGGTGAAAAAAAGAGCGAGAGTGGGTAGATGGGGGCAGGGGACACATAACCCAGCCCTTTTCTCGTGAGCTCTAAAGCAAGATGATGGAACTCAGGCGGAGAGTAGGAACAAACACTGCAAAGGTTATGAGAATAAATATATCCTTCTCTGACTCGTGCCCTTGGTGACATACTAATGGTGTTCGAAACAAACTGTGGGAAGATGAGAAAACATTAATCTACAATTTTGACGAAAGCCAGAATAGAATACAGCACATTTTAGTGTCCTGTTATTTTTTTAAAGGACAAATCCCAAGTTTTATTTTGTAGTAAGCACTATTAAATATGTTAGATATGATCCTTCATAAAATTACCCTAGAATGAAATGTACTGTAGGTGGTTTTATACAAATGAAATCTCCACTTAAATCGTGATTTTGGCCTATCAGATGCTTGTAAGTTATTTACCAAAAAATGTTATTTATATTGTTGTATTACAATGCCATTATATTTTGTGCAGGGAATTAGCTTATTTTGTTGTAAATAAAAAAGCCTGACAATGTCACTGCTAAAAACCTATAAATATTGTGGTATTCTGCCACGTTTCTCACTTGGAGCTTAAAGAAATTTCTCGTATTTCCTCGTAAACTCGTATTTTACGACTTTGTGGTGGCGTTCATGTGCGTTCAGCTCATAAATACGATCTTTTCAACGTGACTTGAGCACACCATAAAGCACAAATATACCATTATATGTTTGCAGAGATTTAAGAAACATGATAAGTTCACATACTCGTAAAACAATGCTACAGCCAGTTATTCTACTTTGAAATGTGCATTCAGTATTGGAATGTCTGTTTTTGTTTTGGGTTGCCAGTTTGTGGAAAATAATGTGTATTGTAGCCATGGAAGCCAGCAAACAAACTAGGTCAGTGATCACAGATTCTACCTGACCTAAAAAGCTTTGGTATCCATCTAAAAATCTCTATGTCCAGAGGCATATTAAAACTAACTGTCAATATTACATACTGCACCTTTAAATTAATCAGCTCTTATTTGAACACTTTTAATTAAAGGACTGAATGTAGATATTAAATAATTTACACTGTAGGAACTGCAAACACACACCAGTGTTTTATGAGGCTCTAATGAGATTAGGTGGCTTATTATTTTTGACATTTATTCTTGAACAGCACTAGAACCACAAACAAACAGAGCAATGTTCTCAAAAAGCCAAGATGGATGCTTGTATGAAATTCCAGTTTCAATAGTAGAAAAAAAAACATTCTTGATTAACTAAAGGAACTGTTCACTTGCCATGAATTAATCTCCTGAAAATCAATCATATGTTCTGTATAAAAGTCACTGTTGTGTATCATAGGCTGTTTTTCTATATCAGTCAAGTGTTATCATCTAGAAACAGTCCTTCGCAGTCACTGCTAGTGAGTCCACGTGAGATGCATGCAAAATAGTCAATGAAATATGTATACCATCTATATTTGAGGCTAAGAAAAGATCTACACCATAGGTTCAATAATTTCTATGTAGCTATTTAAAAATGGATGGGGCACTCCAAGGTGTGTTTCAAATCCAGTCTTTACGACAGAATGTGTGCAATGTCATTGTGCAAGTAATCAAATCAGATCCATTTGTTCAGACACTGTCCCCAAGGTTAAGAACCTCTGAACTAAACGGATTGTGGACGGATACGGAAATATTGGATTTTTGCTGCCTGTCTGAACAAAGCCTAAGTGACAGATCGAAGGGGTCTAACTTAGTTTATTCTCAGCTCACTGATTCCTGCCTCTCACTCTCTTTCCTTCCTCTGCTGTGAGAAAATGAACTACATTCTTTGCCACCAAAGTCAAAGCAATGACCTTGAACAGAAACGTCCATCTTAAAAGTGGTTTTGCAGTTCCTCTTTCAACTCAGCCTGCCTCTGTTGATGTTTCAGCGTAATGTCATACAGAACACTGCTAAGTGGTTCAAAAAGAGAGCGCTTCTTTAAAACATCTATGACTGCTTCAGATTTCTTTTTATCAGAAACTTCACCGGTTTGACAAAAATGTTCCTACCCAGAACAGCTCAAAAAACTAGCACAGAACATAAGAGAGACTCTAAGGAATCAAATGAAGTTTGATTTTAAGATTGAATTGCAAGAATAGCCTGAAGGATGAGGAACAAATTCACCATATGATAAAATATTTGGTTGATTTTTTTTCTTCAAGGCTCATTTGAATTTAATCTAGAACTTTGTGATGTGACTTAATGAGGTTCTGAAAACTATGGAGCCCCTAAAGGGACATGGTGCTGGAAAAATATATGGGATGGGAGAAAAAAAAATTATATTCTTTTGCATTCTCTTGCAAAAGTTTTGTGAGCGAACGCAAAGTTTCTCGGGGGAATGCAAACATTTTGCGAGTGTACGTAAAAGCATTAACATGTAATTTTTTTTATCACCATGTCCCTTTAGGAGCTAAGTAGAAACCAGTGTACCTAAAGTCCATAGTTCACCCAAAAATGAAAATCATTCACTCACCCTCATATTCATTCCAAACCCGTTTCTTTCTACTGTGTGAGGACAAAAAGAGATATTGTTCAACTGTTTTTGCCCATTTGAAAGTCTGTGGGGTCCAAAAAAATGCAAGTAAATGACAGGATTTTCATTTTTGGGTGAAGTATCCCTTTAAGAGACTCAACCACCAGACACAGGCACACTTATATATCTGACCCCCCAAAGAGCCTTTACAGACTCATCATTTGAAATAAATATTGGGAAGTTAATTATTCATTTAGATCACAACAGATTAATTAAAACAGTCAAATTCATTTGCATAATTCAAATGTCTCCTGATGGAAACCACTCAAACCTGCTGGTGGGAGGTGAGAAACACATCTGAAAGTAACTCAATAACGATGGTGTCAGATCTGCAAAAGTGCAGTTGGTGTCTCTCCTGGTAAGCTGAGCTGACATTTAGCGATGCAAGTAGCCTGAAAATATCATGTGGATTTTTAAAAGTCACAAGAAAATTAACTGCTCAAGAATGAGCGGCATTTTTTTTTAATCAAGCATTATTTTTTATCAACACTTGAATGTGGGTAAGTTTCATTAAAAAAACATTTTGAACAAAAAGCTGAGAAAATCACATTTTTGTCAAAGACTATGTCAGGATCGGATTCAGAATGATTATCAAAACACAGATGGAGTAGATCGCTTCCATCAGCACCCCCAAAGCTTTACAGTCCTATACCTTAACCTGGGTCAACATTTCATTCAGTATAGACAGTTTTGATTTAAATGCTGTTTAATGTTTGATGATCATGTTATTTTATATGTTCATAAGCAATGCTTTTATCGCTTGCTTATGCTTTGTTTCACATTTGTTTTGATCCGTTGATTTTGTACTCTTTCAGAAGATGCGTAATAGCGCCCCCTACCGTATATTAGTGAAAACATGGATTGCCTGAAAATTCCATCAATGGCTGGGAAAAGAGTTGCCTGACAATGTGCAAGGTCATGTAAATTATGTTCTTTTGTCTAAAAAATATCAAAAGCAAAACCTAATTGACACACCTAGATTTTTTTCCTATCAATCCAATTTTAAACAATTGGAAATAATATCTGACACAATTTTACCATTTCTGTCTTCACTTTAATTAGGCTATTTGACTGGACAGCCAAGAGTACCTTTACACAAATTTGGATTAAAGGTGCAATATGTAATATTTTTGCTGTAAAATATACAAAAACCACTAGGCCAGTGTTATATATTTTGTTCACTTGAGTACTTACAATATCCCAAATGTTTCCAACTCTTTGTAAAATGTAAGAAAATTGCAATTTTAACCAAGGCTCCGGGACGTGTGAGGAGTCGCCTGTCAATTGTGTCATACCCTCGGTTTCCCAATTTTATTTTGTAAAAACCATGGAAACACCAAAGACGCTTTAATATATTACATGTTTTAATGGACAAGGGAACAACTGTTTGGTTACGTTTATAGACAGAAAACTAATTGTTGTTATATAGCTCAACACGTTTAGTCTTATTGTTTAAATCTAAGTAGATAACACAGCATAATCAGATGCAGCTACTACGAACAGTAATACAGAATTTTATCCATCATACAATTCGTTTTAAAGGGGTGGCTCATTTCGATTTCACTTTTTTAACTTTAGTTAGTGTGTAATGTTGCTGCTTGAGCATAAACAGTATCTGCAAAGTTACAGCGCTGAAAGTTCAATGCAAACAGAGATATTGTCTTTTAAAGTTATGGCAGTTTAATGCCTACAAAAACGACCGGTTTGGACTACAACGAGCTTCTTCCCAACTTTTGTCCCACTAATTTAAAGGGATAGTTCACCCAAAAATGAAAATTCTATCATCATTTACTCACCCTCAAGTTGTTCCAAACCTGTATGAGTTTTCTTTCTTCTGTTGAACACAAAATAAGATATTTTGAAGAATGATTGTAACCGGTAACCAGTAACTATTGACTTCCATAGTATTTTTTTTTTTTTCCTACTATGGAAGTCAATGGCTACCATCAACTGTCTTCAGATATCTTCTGTACAAGCTACTGTCACACTACTGTAAAATGCAATTTTGCTGTTATTTACTCCTTAAGTGGAATACAGTACATAACATGCTGTATTCAGTAAGCTAGGCTATATGCTGGTTTTATGAGCACATAGCCAATGTCTGAAAGCAAAAGTAACCAGGAAGGTGGAGCACAGCAAAACATCAATTGGATAAATGGAAAACACCGCTTTTGATATTAAACTGACAGTGTTGTGAGAACAGAGTGCTGTAAAATAAAGCAAGGTCAGTAGTACACTCGCCTGAAGCCTGTTAAATCAGCACTGAAAGATGCCACTATGAATGTAGTGAACATCTCATCCATCATGCAGACCGGCTTCAGTGGGGTGTTTCCATTAGACGGCGAGGGCAGACTGTGCTGTTAGAGAATTTTTTTTTTTGTTTCAGCAGTCAGTCTCTCAGGAGAGTCTCTCTTCTCCTGCTGCCACTCAGGTGTGAGTCTGATGAGCGGGATTACCACCGAGGCGTGGAGGGCAGTGAATCATGAAGGACAGGAAGGCATTACTTTCACTTCTTTCTCTCCATCGTGAACACTTCTCTTCCTAACTTCCTCCATTCCTGCAGGTGTGCCTGAGAAATGAATGCTTGAGGGAGGAAGTGGGAAATTCCTACTTGATATCATCTAATCATTTAGTGTTATTTTGTATGATGCTAAGATATAAACTGTGAATTTTCTTACAACACTGGAGTCCGCTCTAAGAAAATTCACAGCCTGGTGCTGCAGTTAAAAACCATGAAGTTGCCTGTCATCTTCATATGACCTTCAGCTGTTCCTTCTGTTCTCAAAAGAACGCCTACAGACAGCACCAGCATTCCCAATGGACGCTTTTGATTTAAAAAGCTTTAACTAATACAACAGAAAGGTCAAACTTGAACAAGAAGTTCAACTTGGCAATTTGTTAAACTAATAAAGGTTAATGACAATGTCATGGACGCACTAGTCTAAGAATAATTCCAGCTTTGCTGTGCAATTGTTTGTGACACAATGGTGGCCTTTTCACCCATTATATACTTACAATCATATGTGTTAATGGGAAATTGACAATTAGCTAAAAATGACAGCCTCAAGGGGTTTTCAGCCAGTTATAATTAGCTTAATACTGTGTTTGAAACAAAAACACAACTACAATGTGAGTAAAGATAGCGAAACTTAAAATAACCTATATCCCACTTCTGACATCATTTGTAAGGAATTAGAATATTCCAAAATTAGGGATTATGGTTTCATTGTATGAAGTTTTTTTTTCTTCTAACACATTACACTTCTATCTCCTTATAAATGATGTCAGATGTATATGTATGATGTAAATGTATGTATGTAGGTAGGTAAATAAATACAAATAAATAAAAGTAAAGGGCCCTTAAGTTACGAACATTACTTAATAAAAATAAATATTAATTAATATTCACTAAAAAATCTAAATGTTTCTTGTGGGGATTAGGTTTATCGGATAGAAAATGTAATTATCTCAATATGAAAATAATACAAGTCAAAGGAAAATCCCCACAATGAAAAACAAAATGTGTGTGTACTTAGCAATATTTTAAAGACCAAGTTGTTCTAATAAGTGAGCTAAATCTGACAAAACAACGTGTGGGACACATTCAGTGACATTCATAACTGGATAAACAATTCATACAAAATTTATTTAATTCATAAAATGCATATGTACTGTATATGGCCATTGTCATGTGTATGTTCTGTTTTGGTTTAGTTCTAGACTGCGTTTAATTCCACTTTTAGACATGCACTCCCTAAGCACTTCCTCTCGAGGGAATCCCCGCCGCCATTTTGAAGTGTGTTCAACTTCATCGATTGAACAAGGGAAGTTTATTTGGACAAACCCTTGACCCATCGATTTTGACTGAGGGAGCGAGTCTACTCAACATGTACACTTCAGGCAGATCCATAGACCACAGTGCACCATGATTGTGACGTCACAGCAGATAGCACTCAATTTACTCCCACCCCACACAACTCTAGTGTACGATATTGGCATTATTTTGACATTTAACCAAATTTAATACTTGTAGCTACCTTAAGCTGACTGTTTTTTTTAACACAGTTATAGTTTATTGTAGGGTTCCGCCAATAGTAGGCACTCATGCGAGACGAGACGGAGGGAAGTTAGTGAAAAAAGTCCATAAAAAATTGGACTTAAATGCAGCACTAGTTTCCTTTGTTCTCATTTTCCCTCCACTAGTTTGTTTCTATGGTTACTGATTTGAGTTACACCTTCCTGTATGGTATTGTCAATGTTTGTGTTTTGTGTGTTTTAAGTTATTCTGTTTTCCTAGTGGTTTCTTTTTGTTTTTGTACTCCATTCATAGTGCACTTAATTTCAGCCACAGTTGCTGACAGCCATACTTGTGCCAAATAATTTAATACGTCCTAATAAATGTTAACTTGTCAAATCGCCTTGTGAGGACATTTTAACTAGTCCTTCTTATTTGAAATGCTCCAAATCAGCTAAACCCTGTATATTATTGTCAACAGGTCCATGTAGGTGTGCAGTAATGCAAATATCATTATCTTAGTATGAAAATCATTGCATCTATAAGAGATCCTCTCTAATATATCTTCAAAAGTGTGTGTGGGTGGATGGGTCTGATATGATAGATGGTTCAGATCAACCCTGTTCCTCATTCTTTAATTTTATGCACCAGCACCTCCCTGAAATTGGATATGCAGACAGAATATGATGTCATTCCTTGTGATCGATGCCAGTGGGAGTTTGCTACCAGTTAAAGCTCAGTGGTGATGGTAGAATGTGACTGTATGCTAAAATATCCATGTCAAAACCTGATGTGATTCAGCAACTGATGGGCACATCATGGTATTACATGTCTCACTCTGACTCAAGCTGTGTTAATCACTTGACTGTCATTTATTCTACAACTTTTTCCAAAGCATAGATCTCAACAAAAACAAAATGGATGATGCTGTAAATAGTTCAACCAAAAATAAAATAAAATCTACCATCACTTACTCATCCTCATGTTGTTCAAACCTGTATCACAACACAATTTTAGCACACAATGACAGTTAAATGGGGGAGGATGCAGTCAAGCTCCAAAAATGACATTCCATCATAAAAGCATCATAAAAGTACCCATATGACTTGTGTATTTCAAGCATGAAACAAAATGAATGCTTTATGTGACAGACTGACTGAAATTTAAGTTAATAATAAGCAGTTTTTCATATAAAGGAGACGTGTTTGTGCTCATTTAACATCCAGTTAAACCAGATTGCAGGTGATTAGTGAATATGACAAAGGTTGTTAACCTGAAATATGCATAATACATCTCTAAATTCTAACAATTACCAGTTCTGTTAAATCAATATTAATTTGTTATTTGGTTATCATTTGGTTGGTTGGTTGGTTGGTTGAAATCAATACTTTTATTTAACAAGGATCCATTAAATAAATAAAAAGTGACAGAGAAGACATTTATAATGTTACAAATCATTTCTATTTCAAAAAATGCTGTTCTTTTGAACTTTCTATGCATCAGGGAATACTGAAAAAAATTAAACAGCACAATATTAAGCAGCACAACAGTTTTCAACATTGATAATAAGAGATGTGTCTTGAGCAGCAAATCAGCATATTAGAATGATTTCTGAAGGATCATGTGACACAAGACTGGAGTAATAGTGCTGAAAATTCAGCTTTGCTATCACTAAATTACATTTTAAAATATATTCAAATAGAAAACAGTTATTATATTTGTAATAATATTTTACAATATTAAAATTTCTACTGTATTTCTGATTAAATAAATGCAGCAAGGCACAAAATCCTCTTTCATTTAAAAAAAAAAAAAAATTAATTAATGACCACAAACTTTTGAACAGTAGTTGTAGATTAGATTAGATTAGATTAGATTAGATTAGAAAGTAATTGGATCATTGAATCATGTCATATGCTTATTTTCTCCAGCTCAAGACTACAATGAAAAAGAAAAAAAGCTTTTCTGTATGACCATCAAGATCAATAGACCTGCAACAACCAGAAGAAGCTAAACAGGAAGGCTTAAAGCAGCAAAACATAAATAAATAATTTTTTTTTTTTTTTTAAATCACTCTGAGTCACAGCCTGCCACAAAGTGAAAATTCAGGGCACCACTCCATGTTTCTGCCACTCATCTGGCCTTCCAGCATCACACTTTGACTTGCAAGAGACCTGTCATTAAAAAAAAGAAAGAAAGAACTACAGGAATGACACTGTTTTACCCCTCTCCTCCTTCCTCTGCCCCTTCTGTTCCTGTCAGCAAAGACTCCGAGATCCAGGTTCACAGGAAGTAAGGTGACAGGCTCTGACACACGGCCTCTCCAGCATGTTTGTGCCGCAGCTCCTGACTGAATATGTGTGTGCGCCATCATGCTCACCGGGTTTGTGGGTGCTGTCAGAGCCCAGCATATTGTGCAACAAGCCGCTATTTTGCCACAGACAGAAGAGGAGATGACACAAGGTGGGGGGTCTTTTCTCTGCACAGGGGTCTGTTCTCAGGCCTGGGGCTTTGCGAGTGTATAAACAGGGAGCTGACAGTGAAATGACTCAGACTCTGCCTGTGTTAACAAGCAATCTGGAGGTCCTCCTTAGCAGCAATACAAACAGAGAAAACTCTCATTTAACTCCTGATTAGACCCCCTGATTCCCAACAACGTCATGCTGGGAGGCTGCAGATAATTGTGGGTCAATCACAGAACAGGACATCTAAAAATACAGCTTCACCACCAGCCTCTGATGCTGACATACAGGCTGAGTGTGTCGTGAAGAAGCTTGAGCTCTGGTGCCAGGTGGCACAATAAGGATCCAGGAAAAGTTGAGAGAGCCGCGGAGACACCGGGGGTTCGTTTCTTTCCACTGGCAGACAGGGAACGTTGTCCATCTGTCTCTCAGAGAGACAGAAGCAGCATGGCACAACACTACAGAAAGGCCATGGGATAATGAGCGTAGATGCATAGGAACTTTTATAAGGAAAGACAGGGTTTGCTCACAGGTCTGAGATATAGGGACTAGTTGTCACTTTGTTCTGTATAGGTAAATATCATGAAGTCTACAAAAAAAGAAAAGCTATTTCCACCATTATTGCTACCCATTAAAAAAAACACACACACACACACACTTGACCTTTTGTGACAACATGTAGCTGCCACACTATACGCTGCAAGTTTTCACAAAAGAAACATGCCATTAAACAGCAACTTGTATGTTTTCAATAAATTCATACATCTAAATTTTAAATCAATTATATGGCAAAAAAAAAAAAAAATAATAATAATTAATGAATATTTCCATGTTTCATACATACACACTAATGTTTAAAAGTTTTAGGTCAGTAAGATTATTTTTTTCTTTCTTTCTTTCTTTCTTTCTTTTTTTTTTATTTATTTTTATGCATTAAATTGATCAAAAGTGACAGTAAAAACTAAACTTCAAATAATTCTGAAAATAGTCATTTTAAATTGTAAAAGTATTTCACAATATTACTGTTTTTAATAAATAAATGCAGCCTTGGTGCGCATAAAAGAAATATAGAAAATAAAATATTCATACATTCTATTGTCTGATATTTAATCTAATAGCATATTATATTACATATTATAAAACATGACAGTTTTAAGTTTGTGTTTGAAACCAGCAAACAAAACCACTGAAAAAACACATTGTGATTTTTGACTCAAAACCTTATATTAAAGCGTTAGTTCACCCAAAAATTTCTGTCATTAATTACTCACCCTCATGTTGTCCCAAACTCATAAGACCTTTGTTTGTCTTCGGAACACAAATTAAGATATTTTTTTAATGAAATCCAAGAGTATCTGATCCACACATAGGCAGCAACAACATTGCTCCTTTTGAGGTCCAGAAAGGTACAAACGACATTGTTAAAACAGTCAACGTGACTACAGTGGTTCAACCTTAATATTATGAAGCAACGAGAATACTTTTGTGACCAAAAACAAAACAAAAATAACGACTTTATTTAACAAATTTGTCTGTCCCGTTATACTGCTACGCTATTTTCGTTGCAGAGCTTCAGTGTTTACAATCAAACGGCGGCTCAATATTGGCTGGCTCTGGTCATGTGAGCAGCACGATGCATGCGTGTGATGCTAATGCAGGAGCCGGCCAATACTGAGCCCACGTTCAGACATAAACACTGAAGCTCTGTAACGAAAATAGCATAGCAGTATGACAGACGAATTTGCTGAATAAAGTCTTTATTGTTTTTGCACACAAAATGTATTCTCGTCGCTTCATAAAATTAAAATTATATATACTATAGTCACGTTGACGGTTTTAACAATGTCTTTAGTAGCCTACCTTTCTGGACCTCAAAAGGTGCAATGTTGTTGCTGCCTATGTGTGGATCAGATACTCTTGGATTTTTTATAAAAAATATCTTAATTTGTGTTCCGAAGACAAACGAAGGTCTTACGGGTTTGGGATGACATGAGGGTGAGTACTTAATGACAGAAATTTCATTTCTGGGTGAACTAACCCTTTAAAACTACCTTTGTGATTTTAATAAAACATCACCGCAGCATTAAAAACAAGCATGACTGCAATTACGAATTATAGTACTAGAATAGCATATCTTCACTGGAGAGATGAGAATTTGATTTACACACCATTTTGACTTCTATACACCTTTTTGAAACAGTGCAACTGCTTCAATTGTATAGGTTCTCAAAGCTGCTCTTCTCGGCCTATTTGTAATCATTTGTGTGCAGCACTACATAAAAACCTGCCACAAGCATATTTCTTAAGAGATTTCCCTACCGTGAAAAGCCCTTTGTGGCATCTCTAATTATATATCTGTTGTCCTCACATGTCGTGAATCCCTGTTGCTACACTGAAAGACACTTTTCATACTTTGTCATTCTATACCATGGCTGAATGAACATTTTTCAGACTCTAATTTCTGCAGCAATTTTAGACACCTTGCCCTAGGAATATTTTCTCAGTGCGTGCCATTGAAATAGAGACAAACTTCCTACCGGATTTGCATCAGGCTGTCAGACGCCGTTGATGAATGACAGAGGGAGTGAAAGGCCAGACGGATCTTTTACACTTGCTCCTCATCAGCTCTCAGACTTCTCCAAAGCATTCAAAATCTCTCGAAGGTACACATCAACTGAGTACACAAGAGCCCAGAACGAAGATGTTAAATTGTGCAGAATGTTGTGGCCTACTTGAGCACTATGAACAAAATGACAAATTTAGACCATAAAATGATTTATTTGTCACTGAGAAAAAAATATATTACATAACATTCAGGATTTGGCACATTTAAGTGAAGCTGAAGCAGAAAAAATAAATAATTTTAGGATGTGTGTAGCCTATTCATGACAGTATTAAAAATGCTCTTATACATACTTTTAAATAATAAAATGATTCTATGCACAAAATAGAAGTCTCACCACTAGTAATGATACTGGCTCCCAAATTCGATTTGCCATATTTAGCATGAGCAATGAAGGCCATCGGAGAACCATAATAAATGCAGCGCATTCATACTCGAGCATCTAGGCGAGCATAACGTGATTGTGATCATTTGACTTCCTGTCATCCAAGGACTCAACATTACATCTTTATAATGGCCGTAAAGCCCCTGACCGCATTCTAAACCCTCAAACCTCCAGTTGCAGCTCACTGTTAGCACCGTGTCACAGCTGCGTGCTGCCCAGAGCTGGAACAGTTTAACACTGCCTGCTAACTGCCATCGCAACAAAACCATAAATCCCTGTGAGTATATCCTTCACCGCCTCTGCACTGAGAGACTTTCTTTTCATCTCAAAGACTTAAACCTATTGTTCTTTGATCTGTACCTTCACTCCTCACAGGGAGACTTGTGAGAAGCCTGCCACGCCTTTTCACGTTTTCCGTTAGAGTGAAAATGACTTAAATGCCAACTGAATGATTGATTATATGTGAGGAGATTCAGGTAAGACTGCATTTTTAGCATCAAGGCAACAGCTATGCATGTTTTCAAATGACTTGCTCACTCTAAATGGTGAAGTGTTTTGTCTCAGTTACAAGATGGAGAACATGGTCTGAAAGGTGGCTTATTTCAGTTGGGACACAGGAGAGGATGTGTATACACAGATAAAAGAGATTGTTCTTGGGAATACATTTCATTATGCGGGGAACCCTGTCTGAATAGCAAATCTTCCTCTATCAAAGTAATAACAATGTATTTTTTCTCCTACAAATCAACTGTGGTGACTGCATTGCTATCCATTGGTTTATGTATAGCTATGGTATAGTTTCATATATATACACTTTATTTCGATGGTCCACATTAAACATTCTACTAGTTATAAGTAACTTGTCAACTAGATGTCAACTAACTCTTATTAGAGTATTAGTAGACTGTAGTAGACTGTTAGGTTAGGGTTAGGTGTTAGGGTTCATGTAGTCTCGCGTAGCCAGACCTTCAGACTGATGGAAGAAGGTCTGGACTCTATCACAGCTTTCATTGGCCAAGGACCGCCCAAGAGGATGTTTGACTGACATGTAACGCAACCAATCACAGTTCGTTTTGTTCCGTGTCATGTTTAGGGGTGTGAAAATGTAAAGTTAATGTCCCTGCAATTACAGAAGTGCTCGTAAACACGACCGCGTTGTTCTTCCACAAGGGGGTTTAGCGGCACGGCATTTGTTTCCAGGCGGACCATTAAAGAACGCGACACGCGTCTCCCGGACATCCTGTATTATTCAACCAACCAGATGATGACTGGAAACTACTGAAGTGTTTCCAGATAAGTGTGCCAAATGCATCAGATGTTCAGCCAATGATCCATGGGCGAGCTGAGACTAGGGTTCAAGTAGAATAAGTTGACATGTAGTTGCAAAGTTACTTATAGTTGGTAGAATGTCTGTTGTTGGAGCATCAAAATAAAGGGTTACCAAAAGCAATAATACTCACTGAGCCATTATGCATGCATTATATTGAATGAGATCACCAATAATTCCAACTATCACAATACTAGGGCAGCCAAGCACCTTGACAAGATGACAACCGAGCTCTACTACTATATTTGAGAACATAATAAAAGAAATGGCACTTTCGTGTCACTCTTTTGTGTTGTGTAAACAACCCAATATGTGAGCATGTTATAGGCACAGGGGTTTCTATGATGAATACGAAGCTTATGGTTATGAACGCAGTTTAATCAAGAGACTTTGAGAGAGATGAAGGCAATCTTCCACAGAGGGCTGAGAGATGGGGCTCATGGGAGTTTGAGACAAACAGCGAGATAAATCATGATACACGGCAATGCAGGCCTCTGGAAACTGTCAGCATGGAGCAGAAGAATAACTCGAAGGTAATGGGGGAGGAATTAATCTTTTTTACCTGCAATAGATTTTCCAAGAAACCAATTCAGCTCCACATTTGAGCTTGTGGAAACAAGGCCAAAAGGCTGAGATGGAGTCAGTACAATGCAGTAAAATGGAGCAGAGAAAATCATTACTGAGGAACTGGCTGTTCAAAAAATGCACTCAGTTACTAGATTGTTTACTCTTTAGCTTCACTGTAGATCAAGTTTCCATTTCAGGAGGCATCTGTTAGATGTTTTCTTCCATGCCAGTTGGGTCAAAAGCTAGCTGGCTGCAATAAACTGCTTTTAGCTTAGACTGTGAGAGCAACTCTGTTTTTAAAAGAGGGTAAAATACCAAGTTCAAACAGAGGGACTCTGGGTTTTTTGACTGGGGTTCAGTTTTAGATAGCATCCCCTGACAGTTTAAATTTGAGTGCTTTGATGTGCCAGAACTGTCAACTCTGACACTCATCTAAAGACTTTTAACTGAAGTCCAACGAATTCAAGTCAGCCATCAAAGACACTGTCTGTTTGGGAGAAGCCCAAGAGTGCTAAAGAGAGGCCTTGGGAAGGACTAAATCAATGGCATAAAGCTGTGCTTTAATCGTTAAGACACATCCAAAGAGTCTAAAGAAAGGCTGGTGAATTACTGGAAAAAATTCCATGACCTCTTGCATTAAATTTCAGTATGAGGTCATTCGAGTATTTTGGCACCAGTTGAAGCCTTAACCCGACACTTCACATTAATCACTTTAAAAATGTAATGCTTGTTGGCACAGAGGTTATCATAGTCCACACAGTCGATCAGCCTGACTGGTTCTTCTCTGTAGTGCCTCTCAATTTAGTACAATTCATGTATAAAAAAAAAATGTGCAAAAAAACAAAGGTCCTAGTCCTAAAAGATGGGTCATCTCACTTTTTGTCTATTGATATTACTCTGAAATATGCCCCAGACATTTCTTCATGAGATTCACTCACGGAATCTCCCACAATGCAACACTGTGACCAGTAAACCCAAACAATCCAATCAATCCACCCATGTGTATCCACCTTATTTTTCAACATGGAAGTAAGCTATTTTCTGTGAAAGTGTGAGACTTCCTATTCATTAGCCACTATAGGGCCTTTCAAACTGCGCTTAACCCCGGGTTATCTTCGTTCTAAACACCGCTTTTAACCCTGGGTAAAGGAACGCTTCACTCTTGTAATTTAGAAGCGGGGTTATGAAACCCTGCTCCGGAGCAGGGTTAGCACTGCTTTTGCGGTGTTAACCCCGCATTGTGGTGCCAAACTTGTGCAGTGTGAAACAACACAGTGTTAGAATGTTATGACTAGTTGCTTCGCAACGGCTAACCAATAGCGTGCATCATATTCGCATGCTTTAGACAGTCACAGAAACACTGCACATTGTATAAATTCAATGTTTGAGAGGAAAAATGTCAAATGCTGACAGAAAACGCAACAATTTGAGTGAAGAAGAGACCGTTTCATTCTTATCTTAATAGTCCAAAATGTCCATTCAGTATAAACTCAATAGAACAGTCAGCAATATGAGGAAGCGCAATGCTAGAGCTATGTAAACAGCAGGTCACGTGCTGCGTTTATTCAATCAATGACATTGACACCGCAAATATGCAAATAAGAACATTAACCCAGGGTTTAGGAATGTACAATGTGAAACATCAGCTTATGAATACCCAGTATTAATTGTTAACCCCAGGTAAATTATGTGAAACGTGAAGCATGATAACCCAGGATTCCGTTTACCTGGGGTTTAGAATGACCCAGGGTTAACTATTTTAAGTGTGAAAAGCCCTTATAGGTAAATAACTAAGAATAACAAAATGCAGTAAACAGTAAAACTATTAGCGCTACAAACAAGTGTGTTTATGATTATAAGAATAAATTAAAATAATATGATAACAAATATCAGTTTGCAATATAATGCAGCATAACAGACTGTTTTTCTACAGGTAAAATAACTGAAAGCGAATGACACCAGAAGCCTTGCACATTCAAGTTACAAATAGCCATGACCACAGTAAAAATAAGGTGGATAGCAAGTAGGCCGACTAAACTCAAACTGCAATAACACCAAAATACACGTATAAATGGTAAACAATAAAATCAACTCAAATAGCAGTATGGTAAATGACCCATCAGGTAAAACAGAAATTTTAACTGCACACACACAAAAAAAAAAAAAAAGTTTTATTCAGTAAATATGACTGAAATGAGTAAACAATCACAATTTATCACCCTTGGAGCTGAGATACTCTACTGCTGATACATTTGTTAAACTCAGTACATGAGTACTGCAATTCATGAATATTATTAATGTGCTTTGTTCCTCTCATGTTTGAAGCGATTAAATGAGCTAGCACAAGCAATGTAGGGGGTCAGTTTTTGATGAAAAGGCACGTTCTGTTGGCTCTACTAAACAGACTTTAAAAAACACCTCACTGTGTTCTAACAAGGAAGAAATTATATTCAGAGCACAATAATTAAGAGCAGCCAATAGTATTTATTATATTACATATCTTCAACTGTGATTGTATTTCCGCTACACAAAATAGAAACAAAACTGAAAAAGTGAAGGAAAAGGAGCGTAACAGTGCTGAAACCTCCCTCAGGTAAACAATGAGGATCTCACCCATCACAGCTGCAGACGCAGACCTGTGTGACGCCATTCATTGGCTCCTTTAATTTGACTGTGTGTGTGTGTTGAGAGAAATGGGGGGAAGAACAGTAAAAAATGGAGAAGGAAGGAGACGAGTGAGAAAAAGAGGAATGCGCCTCTTGCTTCACTAGTTTCACAGAATGACTTGCTCTCACTGTAATGTGTTCCTCATTGATATGTTCTCACTCAGGTTAGCAATAATTCACCTTAAACTTTAATTTAGAACCACATTTTGTTGGATCACACATCTGTAACCTATCTGTAACCTCCTTGACTTTACATACTTTTAGTAGTTGCAATGAAATGTTTTCTCTTTGAACAAATACACATATATTTGCCTTACTGTCAGGCTGTGGAAGGACCCTTTCAAAGGACCCTTTCTTAATGCACATTCCTGGTCACAATATTTTAGTGCACGCTATTCCAATTTCGTTAACGAAAACTATGACGAAAAATGTTTGTTGACGACCTTTTTTTCCATGACTAAGACTAGACGATAAGAGACGACACCATTAAACGATAACTGTGACTAAATCAACACATGCAATATCGTTGACGAAAAAAGATGAGGCTGAAATGTGGCTAAAAAACTAAAAACTTTACCAAAATAACTCTTTTGAAATCACTTTTTGGTTTTTGTCGAATAAAGGAGACAAAACATTACAGACTGTTTTAACGAGCGTTCATGCTTACGGTTGCCAGATTTCCAGAATTTAAACCCCCAATCAGAGCTTTTCTGTTAAAAGAACACATTTTATTTAATCTTTGCAATCTGGCAACCACACACACACGCTCTCTCTACACTGAGGAAGAAGTGCGGATGATCTGAAAACACAGATTAAGTAAGCTGGAGTTCAGCGAACTTCAATTGAGATTTTCTACGTAAATTGACCCTTTTCACATTTCCAGAAGTGGAAATCGTCATAGTTGGGTAAACTTTTTGTCACAGTCACCGTCTGTCTCACCTTCCCCAGACTCCATTTCCCAGCATCCCTCCTGTTCCTCACCTGCACTCACTCATCAATCACCGGCACCTGCAAACCATCACCCTCGTTTACACTCGTCTGCACTCCTATTTAAGCAGTCACCTTCCTCACTACAGTTGTCTGGTCTTGTCCATACGTCGATGTGTTTCACTACGTCCCGACGACCCACAAGGACTACCTACCGTCTACTTACCTGAATCGTCCGTCTTCTGTCATCCGTCTTCCTTTGTCTGTCTGCCATCTGTCCATTCTCCATTCCTGCAAAAGAGACATTGTATCAGTATTAAGTCATCCTGCAACGTACTCACCTGTTATCTCCTCAACCCAGAACCATGCCTCTGTCTTAAATAAAAACCTGTTTGCTATACTTACCTGTCTGCTTCCTTCCGTTGCCTGACAGAAGACCAGACCACATGCAGAGCTCCACGGATTCTGGAGGGGATCGACCTTCTGATCCATCTGCCACTCAACCACAGTCACTCTCATCCACTCCTGTCACCTTAGTCACAACACCTGAACCTCCAGTCTTCCCATGAGATGTGGACCTCATCAGTAATGTAAGGGACCCTTTCTCACTTTCAGTTCGGACTGCCTTAATGAAGTTCTCTATTTTCCGGTCTCCATCTCCAGTATCTCTGCCTGTCATGACCACCGCCATTCCTAGGTCAAGATGGCCGCCGCCACGCCTGAGCCCTCAGTCAAGATGGCTGCCGCCACAGCTATGAATCTCTTCCTCATTCAGGATCGAGTCCCTGACCTCAGTCCAGTCCAGTGATGATTCCAGTCCCTTACCACAGTCCAGAGGTGACTCCCGTCCTCGTCCCGAGTCCTATGATGGCTTCAGCTCCTAGCCCAGAGGACCCCTGATCCGCCGTGGCCTCCCGAGGCCCCTGATCCGCCGTGGCCTGCCGAGGCCCCTGATCCGCCGTGGCCTGCCGAGGCCCCTGATCCGCCGAGGCCCCTGATCCGCCGTGGCTCCATCCTGGAGTCTTCATATCTACCTGCACTGTCACACTCCTGTCAAGACTCCAGGACGCCCACCTTCACTCCCTGGTTGTTCCATCTACGGCGCAAGGACGCGCCTACCGGGAAGGGGGAATACTGTCACAGTCACGGTCTGTCTCACCTTCCCTGGACTCCATTTCCCAGCATCCCTCCTGTTCCTCACCTGCACTCATTCATCAATCACCGGCATCTGCAAACCATCACCCTCGTCTGCACTCCCTATTTAAGCAGTCACCTTCCTCACTACAGTTGTCTGGTCTCGTCCATACGTCGATGTGTTTCACTACCTGAACCGTCTGTCTTCTGTCATCCGTCTTTCTTCATCTGTCTGCCATCTGTCCATTCTCCATTCCTGCAAAAGAGACACTGTATCAGTATTCAGCTAAGTCATCCTGCAACGTGCTTACTGTGATTTACTCACCTGTTATCTCCTCAACCCAGAACCATGCCTCTGTCTTAAATAAAGTCCTGTTTGCTATACTTACCTGTCTGCTTCCTTACGTTACCTGACACTTTTATAGCGGTGAATGAGAGACTACATTAATTATGTTTTTGTGTTTCCATTTGTACAAATGGCAAAAGAAGAACTCCACAATAGTGTTTTCACAACTTTCAAAAAGAGGGGAAAAAGTAGAGAGCGACTGATAACGTCACTCCCATAGCCGCTGTATTAGAAACACCCTCACAGCAGCGTTAACTAGTTTTTTTTTTTTGTAATTGAATGCAAATGTAATATAATACTAAATGTAGTGTTATAAATGTACATAAAAAGAAATGAAAATATAAAAAACTTTGCAGGATTTACAATATTAAGTGCAAATAGCTATTGATGCTATTTACACTAATTGAAAATAGAAACATACTCTATTTACACTAAGTGACAATAGCAGCATTTTCTTAGTGACATGCTATTTACACTATAGGCGAAAATAGCGATAGATTCTATTTACACAATGTAATAGTATCAGTTCTTTGCAATAAGAGTAAATAGTAATTAGATGCTATCAATACTTTACATTGGCAGATACTATTTGCACATCAGTATTTTTGTACATTAACAGGATGCAATAATATCATAGAGTGTAAATTATATTTATTAAAATTATTAAATGAATGCTGCCTTATTGGGAGAATAAAAACCCTCCCTACACCTTGAGCTAACCCAAACACTTTAATATTATTAAACACTTGTTTGCACTTTATTTTCACTTTTAGAACAGTATTTTCATTTTTACTGAAAATAAATGCAAGCTCAGTAAAAGGCGGATTCGAACCCGTGTCAATTGTGTTAAAAGCCAGGTCTGCAGCCTTACTCACTACTGTTTGTGCCACAGACGACATTAAATTCCGTGTGTCTTTTTAAAAATTTGAGTGGCCCAACCAGACATTCATGGGCAGAGCTAGTGCAAATAGTGTTTGCCAACAAGGGCCACTATTTGCTCTTAGTATAAATAGACACTCCAAATATGGTTTTAAAATATATTAAAATAAAAAATTATTTTAAATTGTAATAATATTTCATAATATTACTGTTTTTATTGTATTTTGGTCTTTAGAGACTTCTATCAAAATCTTTTTAAAAAATCATAACAACTATGAACATGGTGTAAATGTAATGAGGACACAGCAATAATAGAAATAGCAATAATGCAAGATTTGATTATTTAAAAATAAAAAAGGCATTACCATTTGGACAGTGAGATGCTCTTGGGAATTTGACCTTCAGCCTCCATGTCCAGTCAAACAAGGTCAAAATAAAGACATAAAGCACCACACTTCATTTCAGAACTGCAGCTTAGTTGAAGATAATCAGCGAATGAATTAATAACAATTAAAAACGATTTTTTATTATTAAAATCAATTTAACTTTATATATAACCTTTATAACTTTTTATTTTTATAAGAACTTTTATAACTTTTCACATCAATTTTGGCACAGATCAAGCTTTTGACAGAGCAATGTTTCTAACGCATATTAGAGATTACATATGAAAGGTCTCTTAAGCTGCAAAAATAGAAGACGATGACCTGGAGTTCCCAAGACATATACTCTAACCTTGTATTCAGGAGCTGGACAAGGAGGTGAGGTCAAACCTAATTAAACACAAGCCCCTGGTGTCATAGCACAGAGGTCAGTGAGTTTAGATGGGCGGTCCTGCATGATCCAGTGGGATGGGACTCATCCAGATTACAGCTGCATCTGAAGAGGACGAGTGTGTCTCCTATAGGGTTCATGATGAGGAAATCAGCAGCTGCCAGTGATGAACATCAAAGTGGAACATTCTGTAAATTATTCATGCTGTTCTGAGCTGCTGAGTGTGTGTTTTTTTAAAGTTAGATCCAGACTGTTTTAACTAGCAAAATAATTTTTATGAACTTAAGCTAGTATGTAAATTATGCATTTGCTTGTTATTAATAGTTTAATGAGGCTAAAATGGTTAGATGTTTTCTGTTTTATAAACTAAAATGTGTGAATCTCAAATTGTCCTGTTCATACAATATAGTATTTTAGCTGCTACTGTGAGCAAAGTCAAGCCTCTTTTCTTATCTAACGATAACTGTGAATAATGCCTGAAACTATAGTGACAGTAAATAAAGTAAATGTCAAAGATGATGATATCCACAACACCATTAAATCTTATCATAACTGACATGGCATTATTTTATAAATGAGCCTAATCCAGGAAGAAAAGAGTGTAGCGTTTAGGTTGTGCCCAGAACACAAAACCGTGACTGGATCTAACACCTCTGGATGACATAATCGCTCTGTCTGGTGAGTTACAGGATCCATACATGAAAAAACGCTGCATAAATGAGATGTGTGGCAGACATTGAGTTGCCCACTGCGTTTACATTCACACAGCACAGGCTAACTGGACTCAAACTTCATTTAAATTTCCTGTAAATTTAAAGGGTTAGTTCATCCAAAAATGGAATTTCTGTCATTATTTACTCACCCTCATGTTGTTCCAAACCCGTTAGACCTTCGTTCATCTTCAGAATACAAATTAAGATATTTTTGATGAAATCCAAGAGTTTTTTTTTTTTTAATCTTCCATAGAAAGCAACAAAATTACCACAATCAAGGTCAAGAGAAGTAGTAAAGACATTGTTAAAATAGTCAACGTGACTACAGTGGTTCAACCTTAATGTTATGAAGCAATGAGAATACTTTTTGTGCGCAAAAACAAAACAAAAATAACAACTTTATTTAACAATTTGAGCTGTTGTCATACACAGTTGACATAGTGCACGCAGCGCAGGCTTCCATGTTTACGTCTGAACGCCGGCTGAGTATCGGCCGACCCTGTACACGTGAGCAGCAGGACGCATGCATGTGATGCTGAAGCAGAAGCCGGCCAATAATGAGTCAGCATTCGGACGTAGAACACAGACATATGACAACAGCTCAAATTGTTAAATCAAGTTTTCAGATATGAATTTAGTGCTTTAGAACAGGACCAGCAACTTATACTGCAGAAGACATAGTTAATGATATGATGCCAAAACCTGCACATTTGTGTTGGAGGAAGATACAAAAATCAAATTTACTCAAATACAATTAAACATTTGATTCTCATGAAAGATGGCTTATGTTATTCAAAATTCATTCTTGCTATTGCAATCTGAATTATCTTAGCATTCAAGAGAGATGTTTGCATTTGGCTCTAAATGAAAAAAATTGAAGGGGAAAAAGGAGTCAATAGGAAAGTAAGTGCGTGCTAGTTCAAGAGATTGTCACGCTGAGAGCTGCAGCAAAGAAAAGCCTGCTGAGACCCTCGGTGGTTCAGTGTTTGTATCTCTCTCCAGCTGACATCGCCCAACATTGTGTGGGTGGCAGCCTATCCCAGGATGCACTGCAGTAACAGGGTTTAACACTCCAAGGGCATACTTTCAAATCCAAATAACTTCTGTTAAAAGTTTTACTTTTTAGAGTCATAGACCTAGTTTGCGTTTGTGATCCCTGTTTATCTATGAATGTTTCATAATCGACGACAACAGCAACTAGCACAGAAAAGACCTAGCAGAGCTGCAATATAGAGCATGACAGTGAGGATTCTTTGAAAAGCTGAAGTTTAAAGAGAAAGAAAACTGGCCCTCAAGTTTTAGAACTTGTTTCTGCATATTTGCATGCTTTCCCGAGAGCAAAATAAGATGAGTACTTGCAATTTTCTTAGGAAAATCATCCAGGATTCATCCTTCATAAGTATGTAAATGGAATCTACTGGAAATCCTGATGAATCAACAGTAATAAAGAAAAATCACAAATAACATGTTTTTATATCTCAGTTATTTCTCCTAGACAGCAAAGAGAGAAGAGTGTTTTTCATGAGATACATCAAGCTAAATCATTTTGGATTCAGCTTGTATTTAGTGTAAATCCCGGGAGATGAAATCTCTTTAGTATTTTAATTGTTTCTCCAACAGCAATGAGATTAAAAAGAGATCAAATGGAGGTTTTTCACTTATGCCTCATAATTCTAAATGTTTTCTCCTGAGAAAAAGACCCAAGCAATACTGTATGTATGCTCTGTATTAAAAATTCTGAAATGTCTGAAAATGTGCTTATTTGCCAAAGGTCAGAGACCTCAATGTTAAATCAAACATTTCTCATCAAATATTTGCAAAATGAAATGATCTACATTCATTTCTATACTCTTACTCTACACCACCATTCAAAACTTAAGAGGTTTTTTTTATCCTTTTATCCTCTTATCCTCACCAAGGCTGCATTTATTTAAACAAAAATACAGTAAAAACAGGAATAATCTGAAATATTATTACAACTATTTTCTATTGGAATATCTTTTAAAATGTAGTTTATTGCTGAGACGGTAAAGCTGGATTTTCAGCATCATTACTCCAGTCTTCAGTGTCACATGATCCTTCAGAAATCATTCCAATATGCTAATTTGGTGCTCAAGAAAGCAATGTTGAAAACAGTTGTGCTGCGTGATACTTTTTTCAGTTCAAAAGAATAGCATTCATTTAAAATAGAAATCTTTTGTAACATTATAACGTAATTTCACGAATTTAATGATGCATCCTTGCTGAATAAAAGCATTCATTTCTTTCTTTTTTTTTTTTTTTTTTAAAAACATCTTAATGACCCCAAACTTTTGAAAAGTAGTAGCCTATTTCAACAATTATTTCATTAGTTTATATTTTTTGTATTTCTCCTAAGGAATTCTACACTGTAAAAAATTATTTTATGGTGAAGTAAATACTACAGAGAAAACGGATATATATTTTTTACATGAATAAGTTAGTTCAGGCAAGAATTAAACAAAGTAAATTCTATAGTAGTACTCAATTGAGGCTTGTAGAAATTAAAGCATAAATATCAACATTATAAAATTAAAAAGTAAAAATTAAAAGTAAAACTACTCTTCACTTTTCTGATACTGGTGTTCCCATCATGCAGGTCGATTTTTGTTGGTGTTTTCCATCTGTATTTACACTTTTATCATTTCTTTTGTGGTTATGTTTAGTAACTTGCTTTTTTGTGACATTTGGGGGCGGTTTCCTGGACAGGGTTTAAATTAAGCCAGGAGTAGTCCTTAATCCGGAATAGTTAATTATGGTTTAAAAAATGGCTTTCTGAAACACAGATTAAGTACAGATTACTAAAACCTGGACTATGGAGTCCTGAATTAAAATAATTCAGATTAATTTAAAACCGCCTGTGCTAATCTGAATTAGCATGAGAGAGGTTACCTATAAAACATGGAATGAACCAAGAAAAGCTTAAAATTGCATGGAACTGAGAAGCAAATCCAAGGAAAACAATGGCAGCAGAAAAAGATTTTAAAAAAAAAATACATCAGCTGTGAAAAAAAGAAATGCCTGGAAATCTGGTTGTAATGAATTCTATTTAAATAAATTCTATATATATAAATCCTATGATTATTAATGCTTTTGTTTTGTCCTTTACATAGCAACAAACTAAACGATAATCAGTGTTGGCAGTCTAGAAATGATACTGGTTTGATCCAAAGCACTATCATAGTGGTTGCTTCATTATATAAAAAAAGGCAAATCTTGTTAGCAGGTCCTCAACTCAAGCACAAGCTCAACACTTCACCACAATGGTAATCTCCAAAAAACACTAACATAACAAAAACTTTTACATAATAGAACATTAAACAGTAGGACGTCTCTCCATATTCTCATCTTTCTAAAAATGCATAAAATAACACTTTTTCAACATTTATTCTACCAATTCAGTGGGAAGTGAAAGTCCTGTTTGATTGGGTTACTTGACTCAAACATGTTATTTCAAAATGAAAACATCAAGTGAGTTCTAGAAACCATTTCAAGTCAATTTAACATGAAGCAATCACATTTTTACCAGAAAATCAAAATGATTTGTTTAAATAAAGTGAACAGCATCAATACAGTGTATATCGATATATATTCAAATACATGTGTCTTCTTTGAAACACAATGTTAATTTGCCTCCTGGTAGGTTTAATTTAAGCCTCAATTTAGTCCTGGAGTAGATCTAGTCTTCCTCCAGGAAATCAGTTTATTAAACTCTGGACTAAGTCTAGAACTATTTAAAACCATGACAGAGAAAGCAGATTTCGGTTAATCTGGTTTAAAGGGCCATTTTATTCTAGAACTAGGCTTAATCTTTGTCCGGGAAACTGCCCCAAAGAGTTTATTTATACTCAAAATGGCACATTCACACTCAGAAACGATCCATCAAATGTTACCGTCATTGTGTATTGCGTACCAAGTATTGAAGTCTCTGTGTTCAGGTGCCGTGTTACTTCTGATATGTAGATATGGTGTCTACACAATATCTATTGTATTATTTACTTAGATGTTTCTTAATAAAGCACACTTTAAAAGCATGGTTTAATTCAGTGCTATATTTTTTGAGTAAAATGTATTGCAAAAGAAACTTCAAGTAAATAGAAATTACTCAACCTTTTACTGGCCAAGTTAAAATTACTTATTTTCTTTGTTAATTTTACTTAACTTAGTTAAGTAGAGTTACTAAATTCCATATTTGAAATTCACTTAAAAAATATGCGTGCAAAAACTTGCAAAAGAAAAATTAAGTAAATTTTACTTATTGTTTTTTTCAGTGTAAGAGAAACACCTGGCAAAGGTAATACATATCTGTGAACTGCTGAGGTATGAAAGAGTAATTTCTGGACAATTAAATTTTGCACTGGACAGTGTGCATGGTACAGAAAACTTGCTCACTTGTTTTGCTCTGGCCAAATACATTCCTTTCTTGTGTCTGACAATGTGGTAAATTGAAAGTGAAGGGACATTTAGAGTTGTAGTCACAGCCGTGAATCACGCAAGGCCAATGTCCATGTGTGCTGCTGTTGACCTTTCACTGACTTCACTGCTTTCACACGCACATAGACACAGATGCAAACATAAAGAGAAAAGCGAAGGGTTTTGCATGTTAAAACAGATCAGTTCAACAAGGGATGTGATGTATCAGACTGATTAAGATTATCGTGCATATCTCTTTTTTCATTTCTTACATTCTCTCTTTCCTGAAAAAGTAGATGGGAATTAGAGATTTCCACAATGAGATCAAACTATCTACAGCTGTCTAAGATGTCTTTGCCAGAGGCATCGAGGAACTACACTGAACCGTACACACACTGTCTGCAGCAAACACACTGTCCCTTATCAGTTTACCCTATAGCTGCCAGTGGAATACTAATGCACTCTTACTGCAGTCCTGCATGTGATGCATACAGAAACAGAGCTTCCATTTGCTTGCTGTACATCCAGGTCACAAAATCACAGGAATAGTGTGAGAGAGAGAGACATCGTTGAATGTGATGGAAGAAAAAGAGAGAATAAAAATAGAATCTGTGGTAAATGCAGAGAATGAAAATAGGTATTATATATAAATATATATATATATATATATATATATACACACACACACAAACAAACCATTGATTTGGCTGCCCTGCCCTCAGTTTGACATGCACTGACACTGCGTGGGCAAAATATCATTTGCAGTCAGTATTGGACTATGGGCCTCACCCTGTCTGCAGCCTTTGAATAATAGACATCTGTCAAACATTTATCACACTCACAATCTTCAGAGCGGCTCTGCTGACGGAATGACAGGTCTGACTAAAGCCACAGATTCCACACATCACTGCAGTGCTTGATAGAACCACTTTCCAACAGTTTACATGCAAAAATAGCAACATGAATGCAGAGTCGCAATAGCAGGCAACAGAATTATGTTGGTGGTAATGAAACGTGAGGCTCTGTTGGGCGTGCACCTCAGGGAGCGTGTGCCATATGTTTACTGAGGGGACTGAACCAATTAGGGTGTCACACAAGACTGTTCATTTAGATTGTCAGGGTACTAAGATGGTCTTTTTTTAAATGAATGGTTTCCACCACCTGCTGTGATCATTAAGAGAAATAATGCACCATGAATGCAGTGCCAGTCGTTCTAGAGTGTTTCAAGGTTTTCTGATGTTTTTAAAAAGACAAACCTGCCAGGTTGTTATGCATTCATTGTGCTCATTATGAAACACTTGGGTGATAGAAAAAGATGTTAAATGGACAGTTTATTAACACTGATGATGACATCACTTAAAGTCTCCCTGTAGTCAATAATTTTATCCCTTAATTTTATCCCTTAAAACTCATCTTTGATCACCAAAATGACATATTTAAATGTTTTTTTCCTGTGAAAAAAAATTACTCATGCCTTAAAATTGCTTTGAATGTAACTCTACACCCTTGCCTCATTTATTTTATGCGGATCAATGAATATGCAAATTAGCCCTGCCTCCCATCGCTCACGCAGCTCAGAGATCCACTTGGTCAATGCTGCACAATGGTATCACTCTTTACAACATCGGACACATATAGTGGTAATTAATTTGATTAGCCTTTTGCCTGACAATGTTATCAAACACAGGGTTGCCAACTTTTAAGTTCAGCTTGGAGTGAGATTTTCTTTATCTTTTTTTTTGGGGGGGGGGGGGGGGTTCAAACTGCAGTTGATTTTCACCACGTTTTTAAAGTTTTGTAAGTTGAAGGCTGTTAGAAAAATGCCTTTAAATCGGTTGAATGTTTATATTTTAATAATGTGCATCTCAAAACTGACATCTGAAACAATATTTTTTTATTTATTATTTTTTGTTAACAGTGTTAAAGACATGTACATACAAGTGCTGCTTGAATGTTTGTGAACCCTTTAGAATTTTCTACATTTCTGCAAAAAATGAACCAAAACATCATCAGGGTTCACAAAAATCATTAAAGTAGACAAAGAGAACCCCAAAAAACAAGTGAAACAAAAATATATACTTTGAGAAATATTTATTGAGAAAAATGATCCAGTATTATGTATCTCTGAGTGGCAAAAGTATGTGAAGCTCTAGGATTAGCAGTTAATTTTAAGGTGAAATTAGGCTCCACCTGTTCTTAAATGCTTCCAATCAATGGGTTGGCAATCAGGTGTCAGTTTGTGCCCTGTTTTATTTAAAGAACAGGGACCCCGCAAAGTCTAAACTTCACTACATGTGTCTGTGGAAGTGTATTGTGGCACAGAAAAAGGAGATTTCTGAAAAAGAAAAAGAGTTGTTGTTGCTCATCAACAACATGAACAGCCATGATGTGCATGGCAGAGTTGCAAGAAGAAAGCTACTGCTTTCCAAAAAGAACATTGCTGCCTGTCTGCATTTTGCTAAAGATCATGTGGACAAGCCAGACGGCTATTGGAAAAATGTTTTGTGGACGGATGAGACGGATAGTATCATGGTTTGGGACTCTTTTGCTGCATCTGGGCCAGGACAAATTGCCATCATTGATGGAACAATGAATTCTGAATTATACCAGCGAATTCTAAAGGAAAATGTCAGGACATCTGTCCGTGAACTGAAGCTCAAGAGAAAGTGGGTCACGCAGCAAGACAACGAGCCCAAGCACACAAGTCATTCTACCAAAGAATGGTTAAAGAAGAACAAAGTTGATGTTTTGCAATGGCCAAGTGAAACCTCTGACTTTAATCCAACTAAAAAGTTACTATCTACAGCACCACTGTAAAATTAAGATGACCTGCTTGCATCTTGAAAGAGAATTTTAATCTTGAAAGAGATCTTTCATCACTCATACATCATGCTAAACCCACACTAGCAAAGCAGTGAAGTCAATGTGACTCTAGCAGCAATACAGTAATAGTATGATTTAAAAAATATATGTGCAAAATATTCCAAGTATGTAAAACATAAAGCATTCGAAATATTTAAATCTTTTCAACACCTCATGATTTAGAAACATATATCTGCAGTCAGAAGCTGTATACGGCTAAAGACTATTTTCATAGGATCCCCTTAAACTTGACTGTGTCTCAAAATGTAGAGAACTGACACAATTCACTCAACAACTGATTTGCTATTGTCCACATAAACAGCATATAAACTTAAATGAAACAAATTTGAGACACTCCCAGTGACGTTGTTAATATCCAATTACATGCGCTCACCTCATATGAACCACACAAATGAAACAACGTAGTCAATACTCTACATAATACACATATACACAATATACACATCTAATTATATATTTCATAAATATAATTAGTAATAAAAAAAATACGATGTTACCTAATATTTTGAACAATATCAGAGTGGGAATGCATCTATGATACAGCCCCAAAAATCTAGATAAACAGCTCACTAGATCTTGAGACACATGAGCCCCTGTGCAATATTGACATTTGAAATGGATTGTGGGCTCATATCCTGACTTGCTCCCTTCCAGCAGACACCAATGACATTTGGCCTGTCCTCCTCCTCATGGGAATGGCCCTGACAGCCATTTGCAGCACTGGAGAAGCATCTATCTATGAAATAAATCTCTCTCCCCCCCCGAATGATATGAAGTTATCAGCTGATACATCTCTGTCTAAAAATATTAGCTACTAGAGACACCAGGCATGTCTACTGTTGTCTTTCTATCACTGCTGGCAAAGAGTTGAGCATCCAGCATAATATCAGGTGTTGGATTTGATTTATATGCCTGACAATTTCCTGCATGATGTGTACTTGGACAGCAAGGTTATGACCATATGATCTATTCACAGCTAAGTCACATTTGTTTTGTTCTGCAGGTCAGTGGCATTGCATCCAATACAACCGAACAATCATTGAGTTCATGTCAGTCTAAGCAGATAAATGGTCCAAGGCAGCATCATTACACTGATAGGTTCACATTATTAGAGGTAAAAGCATTAATATAACTGAGAGTGCAAAAACAAAACAAAAAGGGCTAGTTCACAAAAAAATAAAATTCTCTAATCATTTACTCACCCTCATGCCATCCCTGATGAATATGACTTTCTTTCTTTAGAAAAATACAAAGATTTTAGATATTGATTGATTGATTGATTGATTGATTGATTGATTGGATTAGATTATTAGTATTCCAGAGGACAGATAAATACATTTTAATAGCTGTAGTTCCACAGTGTGAATTGTTTGTGCTGAAATTCAAGCTGAGCCAAAGTGAGACAAACAGCTTTGAGGGTGGATTTCTCACATTATCCCTCAAGTAAACAAATATCTGTCAAGGTTTCCCTGGGGAACTATTATTCGCCATTGTCCAACAATGCCAAAGAAATCAAATCTCTGTCCTCAGGCTTACATCTATATAAGGATCTAAGCTATCGTGACATCTTAAGACCCAATTTAATTTCTTTTCCAGATTTCAAAAAGTTTGAGAGAACACAGGAAGCTCTGGCCTGCTGCGTGTGATCACGCTCTATCACACTTCTAAAGACAAATCAAACTCCAGACAGAACAGAACCTCTCATTTTGTAAAAGTACAAAAAGCATCCTTGTTTATGTGGGTAGAAGAGGAAGCAGCAGAGTAAACATGTCGCAAATGGATGGTGATCACCGCTGGATGCTCGTGGTTGGTCGCTGATTGCTTTCCTTCTCACGCTCCTGAATCAAAATGTCAGCCAGCATGAGCAGGGCGCACATGCTGTGAGTAACGATAATTAGGACAGCTCTGGTCTGTCTCTGTAACCAAACACCAGGCATGAACCAGGAGCATGAACCTGAAGCATGAACCAAAAATCTAAACATGCTTAAAACAAAATGAATTTACTTTAGAATTATGCACGATTCTAAGACTTGTCTTCAAGGAAAACATCTTGAAACATTAGAATTTTTGAATTTAAATTTAAGTCATATACTCCAGTGTTTGTTTGTTTTTTTCATAAACGTTTCATAAACCTCAATGTTAGATTTATGTTTAAAACAACAAAACCAACCGGGTTGTCTAATTTAAGCGACTTTGTCTTAAATTTTTTTCCTAAAATTCTTCACGAAAAATAAAAAGACACAAATGAGCAAAATAAATAAATAAATAAATAAATCATTCAAAAGTTTGTTTTTGAAAGAAGTATGTCATGCTGCATTTATTTGATCAAAATACAGTAAATACAGTCATTTTGTGAAATATTATTACAATTTAAAATAACTTTTCTATTTTAATATTTTAAAATGTAATTTATTCCTGTAGTAAAGGTGATTTTTTTCTTTAGTGCCACATGATCAATCCTTTAGAAATAATTTCAATATGCTCAAGAAACATTTCTTATGTTGAAAACAGTTGTGCAGCTAAATATATTTTTTTCTGGAAATTTTAAATTATTTCTTTAAGCAATGCAAAAGTCTTTACTGTCACGTTTGATCAATTTAATGCATCCTTGCTGAATAAAAGTAGTAATTTCTTTTAAAAAAAAATAAAATCTTGCTGACCCCAAACATTTGCTAGTACAGTAACTATATACAGATAAAATGTTTGATAATTTGGATCAGATAATTGGATAATCTGGTCTTGGAAAAAATTTATGAAAATATTTTCATTAGTTCATTATTGAGATCCCTTTGGAATGTCGACTTTAACATCTTGGCAAATGTTCGCACAGTTTGAGAAATTGCTGAGATCGCTTCAGAAATTCTAGAAGAGACATGTCAGATTATTAGGGGATTTTTTTTTTTGCAAAGAAGCAAAAAAGGCCTCCGTAGAAGAAACAATTGAGATACACTTGCCATTTTTCTTTCCTAAGGGATTTTAACCATATATTTTCCACTAATCAATACATAGAAATAAAATGTAATATATATATATATATATATATATATATATATATATATATTTATTAGTGCTGTCAAATGATTAATCGCATACAAAATAAAAGTTTGAGTTTGCCTAATATATGTGTGAGTACTGTGTGTAATTATTATGTATATATAAATACGAACACATTCATGTATATATTTGAGAACTATTTACAAGTATATGTATTTATTTATATTTTTATATAATTTATATTATATTATATTATATATTATATTATATATTAAATAAAAATTTTGTACATAAATAGCATATTTCTCTTAAACTTTTATTTTGTATGTGATTAATCGCGATTAATCGTTTGACAGCCCTAATAAATATATATATATATACATATATATATATATATATATATATATATATATATATATATATATATATATATATATATATAATTTGCAGATTAAGAGTAGACCTAATTATCTTGCAGCATTTCCATGTCAAATATACTTAAAAAGGACAGTCTGGCTAGTAGTGGCCATTTTACAGGCCCCACACACAGTCCAGAATCCCTGAACATCCAGCAAACAAGCCTTCCTGATGTGCCTGAATCCTGAACGATAAACATGATATCATGTCAAGCGTGAGCGTGAAAGGTTTCCTCCAACAGCATTACCGCCGTTATTACAGCCCTAAAACCTGCGGGTGTGGGCCGACTTTACTCACACAGTGCAGGCAATGCAAACCTTCCCTGCGTCCACAAGGTCATTGAACAAGACCAGCTGACATCTCTGTGTAGTCTTCCCACCAGGGGATCACACTCGGTCAGAGACATAATTTCATAGCGCAGCATGACTGACTTGGAAAAAACCTGCAAGGAATCCAAAGCAGCAGAAATAATCTGAAGTATGTCTGATGTGTCCAATGGCGTCTTATCTACTGCAGCCTCCGAGATGCTTTGCGCATCATGCGGCAAAGCAAAGCAGTCTACAGTTTAAAGCTTCAGCAGTCTGTGTCAATCATCTTCAATCAATCCATCCATCTATTTCTGCTTTCTATTGAGTCAACCGTCCATCCATCCATCCCCTTTCCGCCTCCTTCAGCCGGTCTGAGTTTGAAAACACCACCTCTGATCAGTTTTAAGATGTTATATAAGACATAAAGCTGCAGACTTTAAGTTTGTCTGCAGAAAGTGTTGGTTTAAATGCTGAGTCACAAAACCATTTTCACAAGTATTCACTGATCATATTCACAAATGTGATGCTGGGAAAATGAGAAAATTAGGCCTTACAAAGCGAATGTAATGACTTTGCTAGTGTCAATATAATCTGCAAGAACAACATCCACTGTGTTACGCAATTCATGTCAAATTCATCTTAGATGTTAGAGTTTGAGGAGGAGGGGAAAACAACATGACTATTTAATTTACTCTAAATTGAACAGAGATCAAAAGTAAGATGTTTATTACATTTGTAACAGATCAAGAAGGGCATCTAGCTGGAGGCCATCAGTGTAGAGGTTTTCTTACAAGGACTGCACAAACTATGTAGTTCATATCACCTAAAAATGCTTAATTTTACCATTAAGCATGAACAGTTCATTCAAAAAATAAAATAATTTACTCACCCTCATGTCATTCCAAATGGAAGTCCATTTCCACCTTAGAGGAAAAAAATATAGGTATAAGGTAAATGTGAGCCAAATTTTCAAATAAGAAATTTTCTTTATTTTCCCTTTCTTTTCTTTTTTTTAGCCTCAGAAACAGGCTAAAAAAAACAGACATATACAAAACCATCTGAATTGAATACAATACAAAATCCAAATTTAAAATAAAGTCCAAGATTAGTGACTAGCGACTTGTGACTAGTGACTTTCAATAAGAATGCACTAAAATATTTATCCATATTTAGTATAATATATTTTATATATATATATATATATATATATATATATATATATACACACACACACTACCAGTCAAACGTTTGGAATCAGTAAGATTTTTATGTTTTTAAAAGAAGTTTCGTCTGCTCACCAAGGCTGCATTTATTTAATTAAAAATACAGTAAAAACAGTAATATTGTGAAATATTATTACAATTTAAAATAACTGTTTTCCGTTTAAATATATTTCATAAAGTAATTTATTCCTGTGATCAAAGCTGAATTTTCAGCATCATTACTCCAGTCTTCAGTGTCACATGATCCTTCAGAAATCATTCTAATATGATGATCTGCTGCTCAAGAAACATTTATGATTATTATCATTGTTGAAAACAGTTGTGTACTTTTTTTTCAGGATTACTTGATGAATAGAAAGCTCAAAAGAACAGCATTTATCTGAAATACAAACCTTTTGTAACATTACACACTACCTTTCAAAAGTTTGGGGTCAGTAAGAATTTTTTATTTTTTTAAAATAAATTAAAGAAATTAATACTTTTATTCAGCAAGGTTGCATTAAATCAATCAAAAGTGACAGTAAAGACATTTATAATGTTACAAAAGATTATATTTCAAATAAATGCTGTTCTTTTGAACTTTCTATTCATCAAAGAATCCTGAAAACAAATATTGTACACAAATATTTTGTACAATTGTACACAATAAATGTTTCTTGAGCAGCAGATCAGCATATTAGAATGATTTCTGAAGGATCATGTGACACTGAAGACTGGAGTAATGATGCTAAAAATTCAGCTTTGATCACAGGAATAAATTACTTTATAAAATATATTCAAACGGAAAACAGTTATTTTAAATTGTAATAATATTTCACAATATTACTGTTTTTACTGTATTTTTAATTAAATAAATCCAGCCTTGGTGAGCAAGTTCACTTACTGTACATTCTATATTCACATTACAAAAAAATCTAATTTTTCTGTTTACTTCCGCTTTGTTCAATTCTGAAAAACAGTGAGTGTAACAGACATGGCCAGTAAGAGCTATGCCTGTAAACCTCACGCCGGAGACCACGGTTCAGAGTGGGCCGAGTAGGACCTGTTAAATTTGGTGCCGTGACCCAGATGGGAGGTTCTGGGGGGTTGAAAGAAGGCCAGTAACAGCTGTGCATGTATACCTCACTCCACTGGCCTCAAGAGGCGTTCTAGCGGCTGACACTAAAGGCTATATAGTATCCATATTTTTAATTTTTAAAGTCAAAATTTTTGTAAAATCGACAATTGAAGAAAGAAACTTGGATAAGGACTTTTAATAAGGATAAGGAGATTTTTTTTTAAATGTCAAGTTTAGGCTTAGAGCCAGGGTTAGGTGCTTCTATATTAGTGTTGTATCATTTTCCACTGATTTTAGTGATAACTTATGGGCAGGGTTAGGTTTAGGGGTAGAGATAGGGTTGGGACTACTTTTTTCGGACAGGAATGTTGTTCCAGGATCAACAAAATATGCTGACCCAAAATTAGGACGTACTAAACGGATAATATTGTGAGATATTATTACAATTTAAAATAACTGTATTCTATTTGAATATATTTCTATATAAAAAATGTAATTTATTCCTGTAATGGCATAGCTGCATTTTCAGCATCATTACTCTAGTCTTCTGTGTCACGTGATCCTTCAGAAATTATTCTAATATGCAGATTTGCTGCTCAAGTAACATTTATTATTATTATCAATGTTGATAGCAGTTGTGCTGCCTAATATTTTTGTGTAAACAATTTTTTTATGATTCTTTGAAACAGAAACATTTTGAAACAGAAATCACTTGTAACAATGTAAATGCCACCTTTGATCAATTTAATGCATCCTTGCTAAAAGAAAAAGAAAGAAGAAAAAAATCTTACTGACCCCAAGCTTTTGAACAGTGGTATATAAAGAACTGATAGTGTAATTATTCCAAACAAAGGTCAATATAAAAAGCACTTCAGTTTTCAGCCCCAAATGCCATAAATGTATAGTTTGGTTTCAGCCAATAATTTCATTTTGATGCATCTCTAGCAGTCAAGCTCCAAAAAGAAACTCTGGAATATCACATTAAAACATGACATGTCACAGTCAGGCATGAGACACATGAGAATCAATGCCAATGATGTCACCACTGCAGAAAGAAAATACAGGTTTGCAACAACACAAGGGAGAGTAACAACAGTGCAAACTATCCTTTTAAACATTAAAGAAATTGCTCATTATTTTGCTTCATGTTCATTGCAATTTAATACTTTGGTTGCCGCTGTACTTAACAGGACTCAATAAGATGCTCCCCACTGTGCTCACAAGATGAACCTCATAGTTCTCGCGAGCTGAACAAATGTACCTCTAATTCAAACCTTCCATTCATAGTCGTGCTCGCCATCTCTGGCCAGATAAAAGGCATCAGGGCCATTAGAGAAGAAAGAGACATACTGATGGGTTACAATTGTACGTCTCCACCTGAAACTGCTTGAGACAAGCTACATAATGTTTTTGTGCAGCATTTTAAAATAGATACTCCCAGGCAGAGAGAAAGAACCATTTCAGCGAGCCAGAGCCATAGATTAAATTGACCTCTGTTTTGAAACCTCTCATGAAAATGGAAGTAGCATAGGCACACCTAGCCTCAGATATATCACATCTGCATGATAAAGACTTGGAAATGTATTCATAATCAATTCATACACAGTAGGAAGCAAGTTAACTATAGACTCACTCCTGCCTTCGCCGGTATGCCTCTATGCATAAATGCATACGTTCACACTGCAAGCTTTAATGCTCTATTCAGATTTATTGCTCAGATGCAATTTTTCTATAGCTGTTCGCATTGTAGTTTTAAATGTGGGCATTATCAGATTCCAGTGTGAACAGATCATGGTCCTAAACTGACACGTTTGCGCAAAAGAACGATACAAAGACATCATGCAGCACACTTTCATACGGAAGTAAACACGGAGGACATTAAAATAATTGATTACACATTTAGTTTTTGTTTGATCTGCTGTGGAACCCAGTGAATTTATGTACAGACATTATTAAAAACAAAGACAAGGATGCGAAAAAAGATAGCAAAGTTTTAAAACATTTATAATGTTTTGCTTGTATATATGAGATCTGACAGATCACTATCCTTCCACTGACTACCTTTTGCAACTGTTGAGTTATGAAAAATATTTGAAGTGACTCCCATGAGCACAGAATTGTGACGAATGTCGATCTAGAGTGGTGTAAAAGTCGCATGAATTCCAATATGACTGTTCAGACTGAGGCCACATTGCAAAACAGCAGACCTGTATCAGATTTAGGACCACATATGGAAGTGGCCCAAATCAGAATCGAAAAGATTGGATTCCATGTGGTTTGTACTGTTCACATTGTCATGACAAAGGCTACATTCATACTGTCAGTTCAAATCCAATTTTTTGTGTATCTGATTGGAATCTGATCTAAAATTCTTGACTGTTCACACTGTGTATCGCAACTTTTCAGATCCGATTTGTGCGTCCATGCCGCTCTTTCATTTTCCAGAATATCTGCATTGGTTTCTATGGCAATGATGTTGCGTTGGTAGGTATAGTGCAGCAAAAATAACAACAACAACTGCAACATAGAGTGGTTTGCAATACAAATGTTATCTGATTTACAACATGAGAATGTGTAGCCACCGCACTGGACTACTGCATCTTCTGAGGCAGCAGCAGAAACTCATGGAGGCTGGTATGCTTGGCTTTATTCTGTGCTGTCGTCTCTGCAGGTTTTAAAACATGTCTCCATTATATTGTCATGTTATGCCCATCTGGCTTTGCAACAACACAGCCTTGTTTCTGCAGCGACTTTCAGAATGTTTCCTATAACGTCTGATGTTTCCGTTTTATGTGGCTTGATAAAGTCACATAAACCATGCGAAATCCGATCAGAGCGGTCAGACTGAAATGGATTTACAGAAATGTGATTTGAATAGGATTTCAAACCACGTATGAATGTAGCTCGAAACGGATTTGTAAAAATCGCATTTCATGTGATTTTTTTTGCCATTCACACTGGCTAAATCTGGTCAGATTTCAATCGGATATCCACAAAAATTGGATTTGGACTGACGGTCTGAACATAGCCAAAAACAGATCTGACTCACATATGAACAAAAATAAATAAATAAATAATTGATTTGGGCCACATTTACCTGCAGTCTGAACATAGACATCTTTTGCTCACCAAAGCTGCAATTATTTGGTAAATAAAAAAAAATACATTAAAGGGTTAGTTCACCCAAAAAATTAAAATTCTGTTAATTACTCACCCTCATGTCGTTCCATACCCGTAAGACCTTCATTCATCAAAAATTAAGATATTTTTCATAAAATCCAACGGCTCAGTGAGGCCTCTCTTGCCAGCAAGATAATGAACACTTTCAGATGCCCAGAAAGCTACTAAAGACATATTTAAAACAGTTCATGTGACTACAGTGGCTCAACCTTAATGTTATGAAGCGACGAGAATACTTTTTGTGCGCCAAAAAAAAAATAGTAATGACTTTATTCAACAATATCTAGTGATGGGCGATTTCAAAACACTGCTTCATGAAGCTTCGAAGCTTTTATGAATCTTTTGTTTCGAATCAGTGGTTCGGAGCGTGTATCAAACTGCCAAAGTCATATGATTTCAGTAAACGAGGCTTTGTTACGTCATATGTGTTTTGAAATTGCAGTGGTTCACCACTGGGGGGCGTGACTTTGGCAGTTTGATACAAGCTCCGAACCACTGATTCGAAATAAAAGATTGTTATCTAGTGGTTTTTATTTGTTCTGTGTTTCCCGGCACTAGTTTGTCTCTTTGGCTGCATATTAAATTAGATCCCACCTGTTCTGTATTTAGTTCGTTATCATGTATAGGGGAGAGCGGGGCACAACCTAACGCTTTTTGACTTTCTCAGTTTGTGTAAATCTGCTTAGGGTTCAGGGAATTTCTTTTGTTCCACATTAATTTCACACATGTCTGGTACAAATATGTGGCTTTGTTTCATTAATACAGTGTATACTTTTTTCTTTATTTACCCCGAAAGAAGGGATGTGAAATGTGACAACATGCCCCATAGGTGGGGCACATTGTAACGTGATGGGGCACGTTGTAACATGACCATATGACAGCTAAAAATTTTATCTGACTTAATTAAAAAAAATATACATGACAAACTAAAATATTTTGTCAATAAAAGACAATAATTATTTTTTTCATATAAAATAATACCATTTTTTTAGAAATTTAAATTTAAATACTTTTGTAGTTTGACAATGAACACTCTGCAAAACACAGCTATACCGCACTGGTCAAAACAATACACCCAAACAGATGAAGAAACATATCCAGACATTCAGAAAAACACCCCCCTCCCTCCACTCACAGCTCTCACAGAACACGAGATAAATAGACGAGCCAGTACAAATGCTGAATGTTTCTTGAAATAATATTTTCTGGATGTTCAGGTTCTTTCTCTCAGTCTTTATTCACCTTCTTTCATAGTTTATCAACAGAAATTCATAAAAGTTAATTATGCCAGTTATATCGTAACTGTATAGAATAGTATAGTTCTAATAGCGGGGCACATTGTAACGCAGTGTTACAACGAACCCTATCTGCGCAACTGGAATTTAAACCTGGTTAGTGTCTTCTGCTAGTTAGTAAAGCATTTAAAAAAAAATACCCAAACTGCTAAACAAGAGATTGGAGATTAAAATAATATCAGATTTGTCTAATTTTAAATAAAAACAAAAAATATAGATGAAAAATTGGCTTAAGTAAGAAATTTACTTTTGCTATTGTTAAATAAATGTTCAGTGATATCTTCCAAAAATTTTGAATTTTGGCGCACTTTTTTCTCTATATATTGTGGATATGGCAACTAGTAAATACGCTTAGTTTCTTCATGTTAGCGTGTGTGGAAGTATTTAAACCACGTGTGTTACAACTAACCCCGCGTTAGTTTGTGCTTCGCGCTCCCCTATATGCCCTCTGTTTCATTTCCTGTTCGTCTGGTATTGTCTGTGTATTAAGCACACTGTTATGTTATCTGCTTTATTTGAACTCTATCATCTTCGTCGTCATCCTTTGTGGAGCTACCCGTGACACAAGTATTATTGCAATTTAAAATAGCTGTTTTGTATTGTAATATATTTTAAAATGTAATATTTTCCTGTGATGGCAAAGCTGAATTTTCAGCAGCCATTACTCCAGTCTTCTGTTTCTCTCATTTGGCATCTAGGCCAAAATCAGTTTATTGTTCACCTGGTATCGACCTGTTGGGAATGATGTAAAGAGGATAGAACTTCAAAACAAATGTCTTCCTTTCTGAATAATGATCAGTCCTGTGCTAACATGACACTAAACATTCTGCTCTCTTCTGAGGGAAGGGATCAACACAGCTTCAGACCGCCATCTGCACCATTGGACACAGTTTGCACCCTTGTTAAATAAAGTCTCAGCGCAGCTGCAACTGAATCATAACGTAAACTGCAGTTTCACAAGTCGCCCGCGACTTGGAAAGAGAAGCAGAAGAGGCTGTTTGGATGTATGTCAGTCTAAAATAGTATGTATTTTTAGCATGTTATTGGTTTCCCGCACCTGGTGTTCAGCATTAGCGTGGCTACAAATAGTGAAGCTGTTATTTGAACTGGAAGAGAGTTAATTGCAATGCTTTTTTTTTTAATTATGTAGCTTTTCGGTAGCAAAGCTATTTTATCAAACCAACAGGTTTGCACTGATACATGCTGCAATGTAACATTTTCTCGGACAATATTTCAGCAAGTTTAGCGAGCTAGTGGTGTGCCTCGTATTCATCTAGAAACAGAACAGAACTCATCTTTTGAGTAGGTTCTTTTTAATGAGTTTGTCAAAAGTTAGAAAATCATATGAATCTTTTGGAACTATTTTTTTATTGTCATTCAGAGTATCGACATGCTTTAAAATCCAGAGAGCAATAATATATCTAAAATATATTGTAATTTTACTACAGGTACTAAATTTTTTTTAAAAATGTTTCACAATTTAAAACTACTTTGTACCCTTTCGGAGATGACAGTACATACCTTACATTATCTGACTCACTTTCTTTCCTCTTTAACAGACACACAGCTAAGTTGTAAATAAAACAGATTATTGGAGTATGTTTTACAAGAGAATACCATTTCATTCTTTCCATTTCAAAATTTCATGTTAAATTCAATGAGTTACTTGCCGTTTCTTTGTAATTACAGGAATTTTATGAAATTTACAAGCAATTTCTGAGTGAAAATAGTTTCAATGTCAATCATACACCAAAATATTTGCAGTGTGCTGGCAATAAACATATATTAGAACAAATTACAGGTTCTGTGTATAATTTTTCATATTTACAAAAATGCGGCGAGCTACTTTTGACATTAGCCTACCATTTACTTTCTCTATACACCATCTTTCATCTTGGCTAATTGTTCTGTTGAAGTTGGTATCTTAGGGTTGGGTTAGTTTAGGCTAGTCTCGCGTAACCAGACCTTCAGACTGATGGCAGAAGGTCTGGACTCTATTGCAGCACATGTCCTCCCAAGAGGACATTTGACTGACATGATGTACCACAACCAATCACAGCTTGTTTTGTTCTGTGTCATGTTTAGGGGTGTGAAAATGTAACGTCGATGTCCTTACAGTAACATACCGGCGTGCATCTAATAAATTATTCATTCAAGAACGGTGTGCAAGTTTAGTGGAACAATAGAGCCACAAACTTCTGAAAATCCTGCATTTAGTTGATCCTAGTAAGTGCTTATTGTCACAGTTGTAAACACGAGTGGGTTTGGCATCATGGCATTTGTTTTCAGGCAGACCATTAAAGAACGCAACACACGTTTCCTGGACATCCTGTAGAATTCAACCAACCAGATGACGACTTCGAAAATCCTGAAGTGTTTCCAGTTAAGTGTGCCATATGCATTAGATGTTCAGCCAATGGTCCGTAGATGTGACGTCTGAGGCTGAGACTAAGTTTAGGCTAACTTAACACTAGCTATATTTTTTGAGTAGTTTCCTCATCACAGTCCATACTAACTTGAATAAGAGTGTGTTTATGCCAAGTCAGAGCATACCTCTCCCATTTGTAACCTCACACTGACATTCAATGGTGAGAATGAAGGTTAATTAATGTAAACTTCATGCAAAATAACTAGCATATACATTAATCATCCCTTCTGTATTTAATAGGCTTTTCTTGCTTTCTTGAATTTCCTGTGCATTGCACAGACAAATGACACTCTGCAACTAACCTCAAGAGGAAGTAAACACATGGTAGATTTAATATATTACCAATGCTCCTTTTAATGGCAAATGAGACACTGCAGAAACATTTACACACACACATAAGAGAGTGCAGATGTGGGTCTCCCCACGGGCTGGGGTGTCAGGCCAAATTTAGAGCAATATGGCGCCTCTCTTGTTTAGGTGCACCTGAGGTCTGTCCTCTGTCATTACAGTTGCTAAAAGGAAAGGCACTGCAGATGGAGTAGACATCGGGGCACTTATACAGTGGTCATAAAAAGTATTTGGACACTTAAGTTATACTAAATGAATAATTAAGTATAAAGTTGTGTCAAGAATGGTGGGGTCGAGAGCCGTGGGAATGGAGCAAGGCCAGCGGCGCGATTTCTAATGAGCGTCACCTGACCGTCACCTGCATGCCACACCGGCCGAGTCTCGCGGAGGAGCTCCGGAAGGACAAAAGTAGGAGTGACGACAGTGAAGGACGAGAGAGGACCAGGCCTGGGACATTTGGTGTTTTGTTTTAGTTTATGCAGCAGTCATCAGTAAGGGGCTGCCATTTTACTTTCATTTTGTTGTTTGTTTGTTTTATTAATAAAGTTATGTTTAACGTTCGCCAGTTCCCGCCTCCTTCTTCCATGAGCCTTTAATATTGTTACAAAAAATATTTAGTAATTGAAAAATTAATAATTGCATCAAATTACAAAAAAGTTTGCTGTTTCAAGAGATAAAACTAATATATCTAGTCAAAGAGTGTTATATTTCTTTAAAATTAATACCACTTAGTTTGATATTCTGTTAGTAAGGAATCTTGCCAACAGGGTGATCACAAAACCGACAGGGCAATTTCCCATATGTAAATAATTAAACACAAAATATTGATTTGAGTTGAAATATTTTATTAGCTCATTAAACGCAAAGCTTCTGCAAAGAAAACCAGTTCCTAGCAAGAAGCTTTGAGTCTAGACGAATGAACAAGTTCAACAATATAGGTCACGAGAGGCGGCTACCTCGTGTCTCAAAGCACCTAACATTACAATAATAATAAACAACTTAAAGAGCACTGACCTGTACCACCTGACTGCTGCAAATTCATTTCGGCGTTGTTGCCTTTGAAGTGCATAAATTCACGGGTTTCCATCTCTTTCACATTTCAGTAGTTATGGTGTGAACGCAGCATAAAAACAGCTCGTTGTTTTGGTTCAGGAGGAACTGTGAAAGGTGGCTGTTAAAAAGGTCCGTTTTCGTTTAAAAAAGCATCTTTTTCTCTTCGTTTTATCCTTCCGTCCACACTGATACAGCGTTTTTGTCAACAAAGATGGAGCTTTTTGAAAACGCACTCCTAAGTGGATAAATTTGAAAACGCCAGTTTCGCATTTTAGAGTGGACTGTGAAAATGGAGGTATTCTAAAATGGCAATGCATTTTTAGTCATGTGACGCATAATGTAGGCTACCGATAGATATCTATGTACCGGTATTGTGCCTGTGCTATTCACTTTCACACTGTTGCTAAAGTCAAGATATGTTTCTTTGTACACTGTTCATATCACAGTCCTGCAAAGATAAAAGAAAATTTACTTGCAATTGCTGTCCTGTGGCAAAACATGAGGGCAGTTGCGTTTTAGATCATATATTGGTGACTGAGTGCGACTTGGACACATCAGTAAATTGTGAGATATTTTGCTAAATACAATGATCCTGCCAGAAGAATAGCATGAGAACTTTATGTCTGTTCCGTCTGTGTCATCTCAGTGAGCGTTTACGCATGTGCAATAGGTAAATCTGGCATTTTCTGACGTTTCAGAGTGGATGTGAAACTTTTGGAAAATGCTTGAAAACACTAGTGTAGACAGAGAGCATTTTGAAACAAAAATGCTGCTTTCAAATGTATCCGTACATAGCCTAACTCTGCATAGCATGAAACACGCTGATGACGTGTGAAGTCTGCGCAAGCATGGTGCGAGGAGGTATGAAAATACATACATACAAATACGTATCTTACCTGTTTTTTAATATCTTATAATCCATTACAGTGTACAAGACAATCGTTCTAGCAACAAGACAAACACTTCAATGATATTACCATAGGCCTACTGTTAATACTTGTTAGGGGACACCAGAATCAGAGGCAGAGATAAAGTGAACCACAGCAGAGTTTATTTGACAGGTTGCAAAAATGGAGACAAGCAGGTGAGTAATATGAACTAATGGCAATTGCAGATGATGATAGCAGTATTAACAGAGTCTCGTTTTATTTACCAGGTTGGAGATTTAGCTGAGTAGCGTCAGCACGTGAGTACATCAGGTAGGGATGATAGATAATGGAGGTTGCACTGGAGATCACAAGGAGAGCGCGAGAATGGATTCACGAGAAGATCGTAGGAGTCAATAAGGTGAATAACAAGGAGCTTCACAAAGTGAATAGAGCAGGTAAGTAGTCTGTAGTCTGTTAACAATACCAGACAATGACTGTGTGCGAGATGTGTGCTTTTATGCCAGTGCTGATTGCTGGTGCTGATTGTGAACAGGTGCAGATGGTTAGTATTTGGGTGAGTGAGATCACTGACATAGGAGCCTGGTGAAACCATGACAATACTGAAGGTCTCTGGTTTGATTTTAGAATAAATAAAGTCGATGACAGAGGCACAAGATGGCACCGGCTGCATCTGAATGAAACGTGAGAGAGTGTGTTTATACAAGAGACATGAAAGATGTTTGCTTTTAGAAGCAAGCTTCTAAAAGTTTGCTTCTAAAACCTGGATGAGCATATTCAGTGTTGCTATTGACAACAGTCATTATCGAGGATAAATTTACCTCCGAATGTCACGGCTGACCAATCAGAATCAAGCAGAAAGCTGTGTAATAATGCAAAGGAATACATCAATTTTTAAGTGAAGCTTAAGTGTTTTAAGAGGTTAAGCATCCATATACATTTGGGGGCCATTGCGTTCCATTAGCCACAATCTAAAAGCACTACAAAGCCTTTCAGTGCAATGCTCCACGGCTACACTGCATCCATGCCATTGCTTATAATCCAACACAGAACTGAGAGCTGGCCATCTGGGTAGGATGTGCATCAGTAATTTACATGGTGGGAGTGAGAATTAACATCAAAAATCACAGATGAAATACAGTGAGCTGTGATAGTCTTGCAAAATCTTGTTTTGAATATGAGATGCTGCTTTATGCAGAATAAAACCTGCTGGATTCTATAACTTCATATGGAACATCTACAAGTCTGAAGCCTGCTGCACCACTGACCTCACATTAGCTTTCCGCATTGAATTCCTACTGTCAGGTATGGGTTCTCTTGTCTATTCGTCTGTTGTTAAGCAACGCTAACATCTCATTAGGTTCACCAGAGGACAGTGAGCAGACCTAACAGAACACAGACAGCGTTATTTTAAGTGTGTTACAGATATAATTACACAAATACCACGCACAGCTCTGGCATGTGCTAATGACCACTCAAGGAGGAACATCCAGGTGTATAACTGTAATTATTGTCTCTAATAATAAAAAAGCATGCACCACAATTATCAAAGAACACTGTGTATCAAAACAGTATAAATGTGCAAAGACGCTTGGTCACATACGTGACTCATTCTGTTTGGATGTGAAAGTTTGCTTCTAAAACTTTACTTGTAAATCTTGATGCAGTTATCGAAGTAGCTGAAATTTTATATAGACTTAATGAAAATGCTAAACTACTTTAGTAGTTAATTCATTAATCTTCATATTTATTGGACTGTATCTCCAAAGTATTCTGATGTAATTCCTATACCTTGATGTTCAAATGGAAATTGGGTTACACTTTATTTTAAGGTGTCAGTACTACAGTGTAATTATACATTTAAGTACTGAGTAATAATAATTAACTGCATGTGCTTACTATAGGTATAGGGTTATTGTTATACAAAATCACTTTAGTATAAGAATTACTTATTTTATCCCATCAGCAAACAAATAATCAAGTCTTATTATACGGAGATATATATGGACGTATATTGGTAGTAAAGTACATAATTTTAATATTTAGCCTTGAAACTCTACCTACACTGTGATTCCCATTGTTTGGGTCTTAAAGGGATAGTTCACCCAAAAATAAAAATTCTATCATCATTTACTCACCCTCAAGTTGTTCAAAATCTGTATAATTTTCTTTGTTCTGTTGAACACAAAGGAAGATATTTTGAAGAATGTGTTAAACTGAACAGTTTTGGGGCACCATAGTTTTTGTCCTACTATGGAAGTGCCCCAAAGTGGCCTGGTTACAAACTTTCTTCAAAATATCTTCCTTTTTGTTCAACAGAACAAAGAAATTTATACAGATCTGGAACAACTTGAGGGTGAGTAAATGATGATAGAATTTTCATTTTGGGGTGAACTATCCCTTTAAGGCAAGTTTATAAATAATTTTCTTTGTTTATCTGTACTACCCAGTGGCCTTTTTGCACAAAAGGCAATTTTGTGTGCTGGACATTCCCTTGAGACTTACCCTTTAACATTTCCTGAACCTGGGGTGATATCAGTATTCAAGCTGCGTACAGAACAGATTCCACTACAACGACTGGATTTTGCCTGTGTGGAAGTCTCGATGTGTGGCCTTCAAAAAAAGCAGCAAGTGTGGTTTACTTTGGGGTATAAGCAGCATTTATCCTTCAAAAAAAAAAAAAAAAAAAACAGCGTGTAACCCCATAACAAAGACTGTAAACGAGAAGCAAAACATCCTCGCAATCAACCCTTATTGTTTCTGCCTGGCCAACACTTGCCAAAAAACAAGATTACAAAAAAAGCGAATCACACATCTTCTCAGGAGCAGGAATAATTTAAGAGGTGAGAGACAAAAAAGATACAAATTCTTTTATTTCAGTGAGACAAGCAATGTGAGCTCTTTCCACGAATAGAGAGCTTAGTTTAGTAACTACCTTGGATTTACAGGCGAATCAAAAAAAAAAAAAAAAACTGTGGGTATTACTGCACTTAAAAATCTTTATAATCTATTGTAAGTTGCCAAGACTCAATGGATATTGCTGTTATATTGGAGGAACAATGGTGGGATAATTACATTTATTGTTTTTGCAAATGGACCAGTCTGCATTGCATCCTCTAAAATTGCTCAGATTTAATGAAAAATGTAATCAGAATCTTCAGAGTGTTACTGTAATACATGAGCAGTGCTTTAACAGAGACATCGAACCTCACTGTGGGATCTAATGAACACAGCTTGGTTTGCTATTCCTACAAGAATCAAATCTATAACTTCAGAACGTCTCAGGTTACGCATGTAACCATGGTTCCCTGAGAACAGGGAACGAGACACTGCGTTTTACCGCATATGGGGAACGTCACTCGTGAACCAGTGTCTGAAAGCCAAGTATCAAATTACTCCAATCCTATTGGCTGACGACAGCCTATGACGTCATCAAGGCGCGGCCCGGAAGTATAAAGGAGCCGCCAGTGAAGCAGTCAGTATCTTATCGTCTGAAGGGTCTGTTCAGCAGGCAGCCCCGATGCATGGCAAGGAACGCAGTGTCTCGTTCCCTGTTCTCAGGGAACCATGATTACATATGTAACCTGAGACGTTCCCTTTCGAAAGGGAACTCTACACTGCGTTTTACCACATATGGGGAACGATATACTCATGCCGCCATGCTTGAGGGGAGTGCATGCCAAGAAGATGGCTAGACAAACGCCAACTAGCAATTTCAATGAAACGCCAGAGCAACTCCCCCTTGGGTCAAACAAAGGCTGTCAGTGACAGCATTCCCTACGGCCAACAGCCCAAGCTATAAGCCTCAAAGAGGCCTTCCGCAGAAGGCCTACCAAGGCCGCTCAAAGGCTTCTGGGACCGAACCTTCCGAGGAATAAAGAAGGAACCCCAGCCAGTCACTAGAAGGGGAACACAGTCACCCCAAATGCCACCAGGGAGGCCAACCTGGTCCGAAAGCAACCTAGTCTTGGCCAGCAACCTGTCTGAACACAGAGCCTCACCAACGCATTCTTCAGAGAAGATATGAAGATATAAAGGAGGCCCAGAGGGCCTACAACTCACAGACACATGGCGCCAGCTAGTGGCAACTAAAAGTTCTAGGAGCTATAATAGAACCAGACTTACCTAGAGAGGTAACTATTTAGCTCGACTAGAGCTAAAAATCCAACACAAACCAGGCCATGTACTCAGTAAAACACCTTTTACTTCTTAAAGCAAGAGGAGTACATACTCCGCCAGTATGCTCTGAGAGAGGCCCAAACCAGGCCTGCTATAGCAGATACGGGTGTAGCCAGTGGAAGTGATAGCAAAACCAACACAGAACTGTGCCAACATGTTAATTGAAAGAGGCCCTAACATAAAGGGGGCACAACAACATATGCTACCATGGTCTGAAGGAGGCCAGAAGCGGCCTACTACTTTGGACAGACACGGGCATAAACCTGTGGAAGTGCTAAATTAAGTGAGCAAAACTACGAACATCCACCAACAAACCACAAGCTATCTTGCTAGAAGGAGGCTCAGATTACCCGAGTAGACACAATAAGCTGTTGTGGCAGTGATTAACTCTAAAGGGAGCTAAAAAGAACCAAACTGAAAGTGAGGTTCCCTATCACTCAACCTCAGCTATGCAATCCATCAGGTCATGTACTCTGTAAAACACCAATAACCCTAAAAGCAAGGGGAGTACAAAGAGTCACCATGCTCTAACAGAGGCTAAAAACAAGCCTACTACTCATAAGAACAGGTGCTAACCTGTGGCAGCAAAGAGTAAAGCTCACACATATGTAGGGCAAAACTAGAACCCAAAGCAGACACAATGCTTTGCTATTCATACATACCATCCTGAAAAGAATGGATGCTTTCACCAAACAGGAAAACACATCTGTACTGAACCCTAGAGAACGGGAGCTAACCAAGCTAACACCGTAACCTCAAGCTTGAATGCTAATTCAAGGGGCTCAGGGAAAAGACAAATTCAGTATGAATGAAGTTCTAGAAAAGTGGGGCCTACGCAACATAGCATACACTTATCTAAACAAAGATAAGGGCCTACCACCTGAGACAACGGCACCAGGGAGGCTAGTGACAGCCTTCTACCTTAGTTGCTATCTAACTAGCACCTACACCAAAAAGGGGGAATGGGCATATGGCTTGACAACTCAAACAAGAGGAGGCCAGAACTAGGAACTATACAACCTGACAAGGGATAGTATCAATAAAGGGTGAATACTTTAGTAAATCACCTAAACCCTAGTTCTAGCCTAGGCCGGCTAAGCTGTGGGCCTACAGGGCCACACGAAGCATAGATCTGCCTGGGCTTAACCTCTGAACTCAACCAGAGAAGAGGAAACTTAAGTAAAGCAAAGCTCAACAAGCAAACAATGTCAGGCGGCCCAGAAGGCCGACACTAGACATTCGATCTAGCTGAAGTAAAGAGTGCTAACTGAAACATACTCTAGCTAAAACCAGAGGAGAAGCTACTCTACCAAATGTGGCTGAGAGGCGGCCATTTTGTGGCCAACACAGTATAAATAAATCGTTCCAGCCAACCTAATGGAACTTCAGTGCCCAAAAAAACCCTATCTTTTTCCATCTACATGCTCAGGAAAAACTATACAGGAAAAACAAGGTCAACATATTTTAAAACATAAATATAGACCCAGCTTACCTTCCTGCAACTCGAAGACTGAAGACTCATTTTCCACAAGGAAGGATGGAATCTAGGGTTCTTTTAAGTCTAAAAGAGCCTCTTGACTATCATCATGGGCCCAGCCGTCAGCCTGACTGTTAAGAAGCGTCTGAGCATGTTACATTAGAATCAAAACACAGGAGAGGGCAGATGTAAATTGTCCTTGCAGAGAGGGGATCGATTACTGACGCTGCTGGCATCTGCAATCGATCACCTCTCTCAAATCCCGCTTCTTTTTCCGTGAGTCCCGCCTTCTCTGGGACCTGCTCCGTGGAGGAGGAGGTGCCCGAGAGGCTACACTGGACTTTTGGCCCTGTCTTCGAGCCTCAACTTGAGATGGGCCAGGACCTCTTGTCTGTCTGGGCCCTGATTCAGGTCTGAGCGGTATGCAGGTTCTAAATGCTGCCGAGCGCGCCTTCGCCTCCCTGAACCTTCCCACCACCGCCTCAACGGAGATGCCGAAAAGTTCAGAAGTCGAAACCGGCGCATCAAGGAGAAAGCCCTTCTCTTTCTCCCCGATATCCGCCAGGTTCAGCCACAGATGCCTCTCCATGGCCACCATCGCCGCCATCGATCTTCCAATCGACGCAGCGGTTTGCTTAGTGGCCCGGAGAGCTAGATGGACATGCGCCAGTTTTGAGAAGAAAATTATACTTCTTTAGTTTAACTTAACAATAAACTTCAATATTTAAAACTGTTTATTTAGACTTACATCATATCCTACCATGTATCATCTCTCATTTTAATGAGAGATGATCTAATTTTAACATTATCTGAGCGAGGCGATCATCAGCGCTGCTGGAGTAACGAGCAGCGCTCAGCTCAAATTACTGCCAGAGGAATCATCGGACTGATTTCATTTTATTTGTAATGTTATTTTGTTTATTTTTGCAATATATAACCACCCATTATTGCACTCAAAAATGGAGGATATTTGTTTACAATAATCAATCCAGTTATTTTTGAATAATCGTCTATGGGCTGGACATATTCCTTTATTTAAACAACTTCAATTTGATGCCAGCATTGTGAAGTAAGTCCATGAAAAAAAGTGAACATTTTTGTTTAATACAATAAATTTCCCCCAAACCTTTAATTTAATCCACCTAAAATAGTTGTATTAATATTTTAAGCTTTGTCTAATTAAAGCTCTTTAATGTGTTATGTTGTTTGTATTCTATTTTTGCAGTTCTGTGATAAAATAAGGTGATAAGACTCTGAAGTATTACGCATACACATACAGAATGGCTTGTGCGCTCCCCTTTAAATAACAAAATATGCGTCAAAATATTATGACGCCTTTTTTCTTTGTTTCACAATACTCAATTAATGTCTGTAAACAGAGGTTGGTATCTTTAGAATAAGTATCTGTGCTGAATTTTACAAAAATAAATCACAACATTCCTGTGCTATGGGCACAGCCAATACGAGGGCTGCGTTCCACTCCAGTTTTAGACACGTACTCGCGAACTTCCCTAAGCACTTCCCCTTGGGGGAAAGCCTTCCGCCATTTTGAAGTGCGTTCCACTTTGTGAAGTGGGTGAGGGAAGTTTATGGACAGACCCTCATTCCGTAGATTTCTACTTCATTTGTACAATTCAGGCACCTCCATAAACCACAATGCAACACGATTGTGACGTCATCACATATCACTTTTAATTTACACACCACAAACAACTCAATGATATATTTTTTTTTTTTATATATTTAAAACACACACACACACACACACACACACATATATATATATATATATATATATATACACACACACATATAGAATGCTGCATTAAACAATTTCATATGGGAAAAACTTAAATAACAATTAAACTCCATAGCGGATTCCAAGTGATCAAGGGCTTAGGACGTTCCAATTCAGCCCATCGCAAGGGTTCCGCCAGTAGTGGGCACTCATGCTACGTAAGCAATGACGTACATCCAAGTCAACGAGACTGAGGGAAGTTAGCGAGGGAAGGGCATAAAAAAATGAACTGGAACACAGCCTAAAGGCTGCAGTGGAAGTTTTTTTACGCTAATACTGAGGAGAGAGAACGAGCAAGAGGGAGATTTGAAAATAAAAAAATAAAAAACTGCAGAATGAGATATGGGACACAATACAAAATAGCTCAAAAGAATATCACTGGAATGAAGGTTTATGACTGGGCAAGCGCTTTAGGACCCACTTTTATATTAGAAAAGCTTTCCAGCGCCGGAGAGAGCTACGTGGGAAGGCCTGAAAACAAACACGGAGACTGCTTTGATCCCGCTTCTCATGTGAGTACACTGGGTTTGATTGTCTGGAGCTGCTGTGCTGTTTGCGGCTAACAACGAACACTTTGTATTTACTCTTTTGTACGTAAGTTCATTTTTTGTGCTTCCTTGTCATTCGTTCATCATCTGCGCTTTTTTTTTTGTGGAACATTTTGTTGTGCGTCAGCTGTGATAAACAGACATCCACTCACATTGCGTGTGTAACAGTGGCCAGAACTGACGATCGCTAGAGAATGAGGTGTTTAGTGTCATTGATGGTGCATTCGCCTTGCATGCCAGCAGCAATCGGGCTGGGGTTTGAGACCAACTCGGAGCAGGGTGGTTAGGATTGCAGTGTGAGTTTTGGAGGTGGAGCAATGAAGAGAGGGATGGGTATGTTTGGGTTGATTTCAAATATCAACAGTGTTCAACAACGAATTTGAGAAATCGTATATAGCACCTTTAAACAAATAGGGCTGTGCAACAAACTCAAGCTCCTCTTCTCTTATATTGAAATGCTCTGACATTTCTCTTTAAAATTTCTCATTTTAGACTCTTATTCGTGACCAGTTTTGTTTTGTTCTATCCTCTGCTCTTCCGCGTTCATCATTACATCATGCGTCGGGTCAGGGGTTACTCTTCCGCCGCAAATCGATGCATACGACCGTCTGCCTGAAGCTAATTATTATAGTTAATAATGTTTTAAATATGGATTTTTTTTTTTTTTTTTTTTTTTTTTTTTTACAAAAACCCATCGCTTCACTTCAGAAGGCCTTTATTAACCCCCCAGAGCCGTGTGGAGTACTTTTACTATAGATGAATGCACTTTTTTTGCTTCAAAATCAGGTCCCCCATACATTATAAAGCTTGGAAGAGCCAGGATATTTTTAAATATATCTCCGATTGTGTTCATCTGATAGAAGATGAGTAAATCATGGGATATAAGAGGGTAAGTAAATCATGGGATCATTTTCATTTTTGGGTGAACTAACCCTTTAAATTTACAAGACTTCGTCACATCCAATGATAAATTTTGGTTAAGAATTATTTTAAAAATATTATTTGAGCAGCCAGCAGCCTATATGCGAATAGGCTTCAGCCCACTGAAACCCGTGCATTAATGCGCCCCTGGACATACAGTAATGTGCTTGTCTGCATTAACAAAGGATGAGGCGAAAAGCCCAATGGTGGTGAAAGGCTCAGCCTATTTTATGAGCACTAGAATGAACTCATATTAACAATCATTTTGCCCTCTCAGGCAACAATGTTAAATGTTGATTACTTTGAAGACTTGGATTGATAAAAACGATAGGTTAAGCTTACCATTTTGTCTTTTTCTTTTTCTGTTCTGTACCCCAGAACACTTCCCACCTCTATCCATTTGGTCATGGGACAGACTTAAAGATTTAGTTCACCAAAAAATAAATTTTCTGTCATTATACTCACCCTCGTATCATTCCAAACCCATAAGACCTTCATTCATCTTCGGAACGTATTAAAGATATCTTTAAAATCGTCAACGTGACTACAGTGGTTCAACCTTACTATTATGAAGCGACGAGAATACTTTTTGTGCTCAAAAACAAAACACACGTGTCGTGCTGCTCACGTGAACAGCTTCGGCCAATACTGAGTCGGCATTCTGATGTAGAACCTGGAAGTTCTAAATGCTTAATAAGCATTTGCAACTGTCCAATAAAATATAAAAATGTTGATTTCCACAAAGTGATATGTTCACATTGGAAACACACTCCTGTACACCTAAAACAGTTCCTCAGGGATTCACTGATTCAGCTTAATTTCAACTGATTCAGCTCCTACACCAAAGTCTCTATAATTAAATAATCACATTTTCTAAGTAGGAGCAACAGATATGTTTTTTTCTTTGTGTTCTTTCAGATTAATTTCTGTTATTTTTCCTGTGGACCTCATTAATAAAGCAATAGCAGAGGCCAAAACGGTATTCTTAGTCCCAAAGCATTTGGATTCAGTGAGTGCAAAGTAGAGTAGCACAATCCATTTCTAACAGCAGCATTACACTGATGGTTTATATAGAAATACAATAAACAAATAAACAAACAAACAAATAATGCTCACCAAGGCTGGGGTTATTTGCTAAAAAATACAGTAAAACAGTAATATTGTAAAATAGTATCACTATTTAAAATATAGTTTATATTATATTTTAAAATGTAATTTTTTGTAAATATAAATTGATATATAAATACATAAATGTAATGCTGCTAAAGGGGACGTGTAACACAGCAGATATTCTAATGAAAAACAGGCAATTTTATAATTCCATGTGCAATACACACTAAAAAAAGTTATGAGCTAAGCTCTGTTTCTGTGATATTTCTTTATTATATCAGTAAGTCTTAGTGAACATCGCCATTTCTGTATACATGCTGTATAAAAAGGTCAAAGGAATGATTCCATATATGCTGTTAGATGCTTTGAGGCATAGATGAGGCCAAGCTATCCATAAAAGATATAAACTATCTTCTCCAACATTAACACATGCCATGAGACCAGTCCTGATCCTGTGGAAAAGAAATAGGAGAAAAGGAAAATTTAGATTTTTTTAAAAGACTGAGGACTTTTGAAAAGATAGAAGCTTTGCTTCAGGGTTAGAGAGCACCGGTCTCTCTCACTCAGGCTGTACGGACAGGCAGCTATGGGATTCTCAGGAGGGAAGCTGGTGGCTTTTGACTTAATTATGCAGAGTTACTTCAAAATGCTTCAGGCTCAATAACATTGCTATGAGGCACCCAGGTGAGACAGGTTGGGGTTTTCACACACATGAACGGCCTGATCAATAATAAAAAAAAAAAAATCCTACTGATCTACTTGTAACACTAAATTCAGTTTCTTTCAAAGGCACCCAAAATGATAAAGGGATAATTTTCACTTTTGTTTCAGTTTGCATAAACAGACTTCATGGCGACATATTGGTAGCCATTTAGTAACTGTAATGGCATCATGTGGAGTATCTTCCATTAAAGGCTTGTAAACAAAAAAAAAAAAAAAAAAAAAAAAAAAAAGGGCTCTGCCCACTTTAAAAGAGAAAAGTATTTGATTTCACACAGTGCACTTGATTAGATTCTTAGCAGACATAGAAATACATAAATATCATGTCTCCAGTTCATAAATTGGGATTGTGTTATTTTGCAAATCCACTTCAAATCACCATCTTGGAAAGACCAACCAAACCTCCCTTACAGATGTTCACAAGTCCCTTTCTACCTTCATACAAACAGGAGAAACAGGCAATCTCTGAACAATCTCCAGTGCCATTTGCACATGAAAATTTCAGCCTTTTTTTTTTTTCTTCTTTTTTTTCATCACTTCATTTTAAAAGGTCATTGCTGAACCTTCAAGTATCTGGATTTAAAAAGTAGGCTACCTTATATTCTCCCACCTCATGCCCTAAATTTCTAGGGCTGTACTACCATAAATATTTAGTGTTCCTAATATGTTAATAATAATAATTATCATCATCATCATACTAGTAGTAGTAGTAGTAGTTGTTGTTATCATAATAGTAAATAATTAAAATGCTGCTGAATGGGGAACATGCTGATATTCTGTTGAAAATTACATTGAATTTTCATATTTAAAATTACATATGCATTACATGCTATACAGAATTTAGTTCTGTTTCTGTGGTATTTCTGATAAATTTTCTTGGTACAAAGTTATGAGAGCACAACAATTTTTGAATTGAAGGAACAATGTCAGAAACATGAGCACTGTCACTAAACCAATTCTGATCTTATGGAAAAGAAACAGGAGAAAAAGAAAGTCAGTTTTAAGAGTCAAACAAAAAGAAGAAAGCTCTTTTTTTTTTTTTTTTTTTTTTAGTTAAAACTCATTGGATATTCACACATCAGCAGTAGGAGGTGGTACAGATGTCACTCTACAAAAATAATAAGAAACTCCCAATGCCAACTGTCCAGGACATAAAACTTGACAAAAGCCTTATACTGTAGAATGTACTGTGAACAACACACATCCCGAGTGGGAACATGACAGAACTGACAGTGAATAATCACGACAGAAATAGCGCTGCCTTGGGTGGATTCGCCACAGGTTTTTTTATCAGCGTAGCTGTGTATTAATAGGCTGAGAAACGGCCCCTGCTGTTACTAACAGGGAAAACAGAGAGGTGGATTTTATCTGAAAGAATGTACAAATCCATGACAAAATAAAAATTGCTGAAGCTGTCCTACTTAGAGGACAAGTTCATTGTTGAGCTGTCTTAACTATTGCCCCAAGTTCAACTCTAAAAAATGGCTGTCCAACACATTACCTTCAAAGACCTATAGTAAGAAAAATTTGACATTTTGCACTGAAACTTGGGGCTGGGCATATTGGAAGCTTGTGCTTTAAAACTTGTATGCTACTTACTTTTGCTAGTGCTAATTGGAGGGTGTAAAAGTACATTTTAAATGCATATATAGGTAACACAATCAGGTTACATTTGTTAACATTAAAGGGATAGTTCACCCAAAAATGAAAATTCTGTCATCATTTACTCGCCCTCAGGTTGTTCCAAACCTATATAAATGTGTTTGTTCTGCTGAACACAAAGGAAGATATTTGGAAGAATGTCAGAAACCAAACAGATCTCATCCTCCATTGACTATCATAGTAGGAAAAAATAAATACTATGGAAGTCAGTGAGGGATGAGATCTGTTTGGTTACTGACATTCTTCCAAATATCTTCCTTTGTGTTCAGCAGAACATTTATATAGGTTTGGAACAACCTGAGGGTGAGTAAATGATGACAGAATATTCATTTTTGGGTGAACTATCCCTTTGACGACATAGTAAACATGAACAGTACTTCTATAGCATTTGTTAATCTTAGTTATATTTCAGCATACTAATAAATGTTTTAAGCTGTATCTGTTCATATTATTAATACACTGTGAACTAAGATGGAATGAACAATGAAGAATTGTATTTTTATTAACTATCATTAATGAAGATTAATAAATGCTGTAAAAAAATATATTGCTCATTGTTAGTTCATGTTAGCCATGCATTAACCAAAGTTATCGAATAGGATCTTATTGTTAAGTTTTACCCATATATTTCTATCAAGTTTATTTTGACAATTTTTAAGGGTACACCAACACATAGATGACTGAAGGTAGGCACTAAAAGCCACAAAGAAAATATTTTCAGTTGTTTTTATAGTTTTTCTTTTCTAGAAAACAAATCTAACTCTGTACTCTCTACATCAAAAATCGCTATTACAACCCTGGTGTGCGGTGAGGCTGATCTCTGCTCTTAAAAACAAGCTGCTGTGCTACACACTGATAGATACAGAAATCAATAAGATGTTTCGGTTGTGTAACCGCAAAGGTCAGTGGCTATTTCACAGGCTTTGTTAGCTAAACCAATCTCAGGTAATATAAGCTTGATGTGAACAGTGGTGGAAGAAAAACAAACCATCAATTAATGTTTACTGCAGGCCCCTTAACTAGCATGCAGTCCAGCCTGTCTGGAGGTCAGGAGGTCTGGTCTTGATTTGGAACCTTTATGGCTGTAAACCTGCACCTCACTACCCATAATCCTCCCACCATGGGGATTAATTAGCACTCAGTGCGGATTAGAGGAGGTTTGTGGCTTCGTCAGCTGTGGTCGGAGAGATGGGCTTGATAAGGTTATTAGCTGAAGTCATGGTTCATTATGACTTGGGCTGTAACACCCACAGTCGCACAGGAACCCCTGAGGAATATTTGCTGAAATGATTTTTAACCATTTCATTCAGTGTCTTCCTTGAAGCATGCAATTTGTTTTAAAGTTTCGTCATGCAAGACATCTTAAGTAGTCAAGAACCCAATCCAATCAAAATCTCATTTCTATTCACTAATTATTTTTAATATCTGCCCGAGCAAGTGTTCAACTCTTTCCAGAATGTTTTAATGACGAAATCCTCGTTGACTGAATTGGGTTGATTTGCATTTGATGTCATATTTGTGTCGTTTGACACCTGTCGATGCCGTCTAATGAAGAACTGTTTACTGACAGATTTTACTGTTAATGAGGGACGCAACATTCAAGAAGGAAGCTCGAAAACACTTTTTGGGGTTCATTAGAAGCTATGATAATTAGGATTTATTGATTAATGAGTAGATTTTAGCAGATGTGACTACAGCACCTCATTTTTTTAGTTGGGGAAAATGAATGTGAAATTCTAATGCTTGAAATTCTCCAGTATTAAGAGGATATTTTTTTCTTATTTATTTGAATAAGACTTACCACATCTCATTTTGTCTACAATTTTATCACTCTGATCCAAACAACAGCAGAGAATGAAGCCAGCACAAACTGTTCTAAGAGAATATGCAATGACATATTTGCATATTCCTAAACATCTTTAAAAATGAACTCCGATGGAGGTTGTGAAAACAGATCAAATAATCTGCATGCATTTTGTATTCCGCCCGCAATGTTTTTTTGTTTTTTTATTCTGGTGAAGACATGGCTTGTGTTTTCAAGTTGTTCTGAGTCTCGATGTGCGATCTGCTCGTTCACTGATTTCTTGCGGCATGGTGTGCTTTTCACAGGTGTGAATTCCGCATGAATATCTTTGCATATTTGAATTTGAATATCCAAATGTGACACATTTTTACTGCTTTGAATATTTGGAACTCCTTGATGAGGATGATCTGGTGTACAAGACAGCAACTCAATCCCAAGACACCAACAATTTAAAATGCATTTATGACACACACACTGTCAGGGAGTCAACTCACGCACCCAGTCACCACTGTCATCACTCCCCACATTCACCAGATCCCAGTCACCTGATTACCGATTCCCTCCACCTGTCTGCAATCAGCGTCCAGCTCTATATATACTGCACTCGTTCACTCACTGTCTGGTCTCAACCTTACCTTGTTGTGTTCCCGGATCGTCTTACCTGTGCTACTCACCTGCGATTCCCTTACCGTCTTGGCTGTGTGGTCAACCAAAAAGAGCTAACTAGCTTAGTAACTAGCATGTTTATAGCATGAACTCTAACCCCATTTCCTCCCATCTACATTAATGTCCCACTTTATGCTATTTACATTCAACATATCTTTTCCAACCACCAATTCCTTGGCAAAGTTTGGAATAGGCTAATATCTAAATGAAAAATGCTACATTGCTAATTTCTGCAGCATGTATATTGTGAACAGTATGTACATCTTCAGCTCATACTCATTAGAAAAACGTACCTGCGTCAACATTTTTGCAAAATGCAAAATACGTTGCGTCGTGCACACTTTGCGACAGTTTCAAAGGGAAATGTCCAGTGAGTGGAGCTAAAAGCGTGTTTAGTTTTTTTTCCGTAACAGATGAACATGAATATGACAACGTTTTATTACGTTGAAGTTTGTACGTATCACCGCAGTTCTGAATTGAAAAGCTTAAAGGTCTTTGCACACTGAGTCCGAAATTTGCATCCGAAATGTTCGCACGTTAAAAAATAAATACGACCTCACGTTGTGTCAATCACGTTTACACACTGCCTCCGAAACTTTCGTCCATCATTTAAAAAAAAAAAAAAAAATCGGATCAGGTTCGATTTTCTGCGTTTTTCACATCCATGGCACGCATTTTGAGAGACGTTTTGACAATTAAGAGCCACCGTACAAGCGAACGCCAAAATCCCGAATGCCATCTGACAAATTGATCCACGTCATCTACAGCACAAAGCAGCACTGTATGACAAACAAAGTGCGGAATATAAAGACAGATTGCTCCAAGTATCGCTAGCAAAGCATCAAACTGAGCCACTGACATCCTAAGGTAAACTTTGAAACGCTCAGGATAATCACGCAGCTCCTTGATGAGGTGAAACTCTTCTTCCTCTCTACGCAATCTCGGGATTGAATGGACCCAATATTTACTCTTTCTTTTTCTCTTTTTAAGAAGAGAGAGGACAACTAAATCATGCTCGCTGCTTGAAGACTCCATTTTGTATTGTTTTGCGAATTTTTTCGCAACGGATTCATTAATACGCATCTGACTCAGTGTGCAAAGTAAGGCCTTTGCCACATCACGTTTAATAACGTATTAACACTAAACCTAAACCTACCCGATAGTGTTAACAAAAGCAAATGTGACACAAAAACGCAATCGTAACCATGGCATTTTATCTTGTTTTTGAACTTTTGTCTTTGAGCTCTTTTACCGTGACTCGTCTATCAAGGGATTCGCACCCGAACTCTTCGCATCGCAAGTACAATTCTGTACCAGCTACCGAGCAAGCTTGTTACGTCAGTAAAACTGAACATCTGGAGCTGGGTAAGTGATGCAAACTCCAAAATATAGCCTGTTCGTTTACAAATCATGCACTATGGTAAAAAGTGTTTTGAGGTCATAACATTATTGTGCAAGGAGCAGCATGAAAACAAGTCTTTATTAATCCATAATCTGGCTGTGATCATAATTGTGTGTGAAAACGATTAAAAGTGCTACTGCCTCTAGTGTTCATTTCTGCTAGAAACTGCAGTGACATGTACGTATTGGTACGCATTTTGCGTTTTGCAAAAATGTTGACACAGGTAAGCTACGTTTTTCCAATGAGCCTGTGTTGTAAATTTTCTACATGCATGAAATATCCAGACGTTTCTATTTTTATTACCTACTATTTAATTACCTACCATTTCTGGTAATTATGTACAATAGCCTACTGTATGCAAAGAAAAATGCATGGGATACTATATCCCATAATGCAATGTGTTTGACTTTACCTTCCATTTCCATTTTTTTTTTTTTTTTCATTATTGAATCTAACTGGCAAAATATATTTTACACAAGACTGGATTTAAAAGAGAAAGAAAATGGCTTATTTAAATTATTTCCAAGATGACAAGTAAACACCATTTGTGGAATTAAACATATGTAATGAGGTTATGTCAAATGTAGCATGTGAAAACGTAATATGCAAAAGCACACGCTTACCGTTGCAAAACATATTATTTCACATGCTGTTTTTAAAAAATAGCAGGCAGTATTCAGCGTATACTTCACAGCATGCAGTAGGCACATTATATCCTGAATACAGCTTTGAGTAATGTTGCTGCATTTACAGTAGCTTCACACAGTAAGATGTCTTAGCACAGAAGTGCTAAATGTGCTAAATGAGGTAAAAATGTCATGACCAGCATGGCTGAATTAAATAACATTTGTTTATGCCATGACGGTTTGAGCTCAGATAAGCGTACCAGGGGGTTGACATCAGAAACAGAGAACGTCACCACAAATGTGTCACAAAACGCTTCCCTCGGTAATTCAATTTAATGAACTCATCTTTTGCAGTGTTCCATAACAGCTCTTTATTGTTGCTGTATCCTTATTGCTCATTGACTGCAAAGTCTAGATGTTATTAAAAAAGAAAATTATGGGAAAGAGTGATTATTAAAAAGATGATGAAACAGCAGCAATGTTTTGCACACATTCTATCATGCACTACGGAATCATTTTAGGGGCTTTCATGTAATTATATAGTTCATTCATGTAATTATATAGTTATGTAGTTCATTTTACAAAAACTGAAATGTCAATATCTAATTAAACCCCAAAATTAAAAAGAAAAATATATAACATATTATATTTTGAATAAAGGAAATTAAGCCTTTTATAATCAATGTGCAATGTGCAAAAGAAATTTGCTTAATTGTCACACTTCAAAAATCTTAATGATCCTAAAGGCTTCATTTTTTTTTATGCAAATATAATTTTTTTCTTTTCTTTTTTTATTTTGCGTTTATATAGGACATGAGTTTCATTATCCTCCAGGTGATATTAACTTGAAATATTCTTGTATTCCCATCACAACCATTATCCCAGCAGAATTCCCGATTCCGAAGTGGGCACTGATCATCCGGCTCTTAACCTGTGATGTAAGTCAACGCAAAGGGCTTAAGGTAGTCTGGTGTCTTTTGAAGTCTACCTCAGCGTGTCTCTCCACCCCTGTGCCTTCTCATGCATGTGTCGCCTTTGATCCGCCTGACATCCATTGATGGAAATCCAAGGAGGTATTAGAGATGACACAGGAAACAGAATAGAGACAAACACATTAATATGTAATAGAGAAGAAAACGCAGATGACTGAGCCATCTGGCCGGCGAGCAGCTGAGGGAGTGAGAGAAGAGATGCTGAGAGAGAAGAAAGGAAAAGGTTCCTTCCCATCCCTGTGTCGTCAGCATTCCTTATGGCATAGATGTAAAAACTGCTGCATGTATACTGAAAAATAATTGACATCTTGTTGTTATGTTTACCTGTGTGTTCATTTCAAATGGGTTTCGTGTATTGTTTCAAGAAGCTGATAGAGTGCATAATAGTAACCTGATGTTGCATTTCTTCTGAAAATTCAAAAATTTGGTTACCTCTTTGAACATGAATGACATTGAAATCCTCTTTAAAGAAACAATTTCATCAAAAATTTAAGAGGCAGATTGTGAAAAGCTTCAGCAAAAGCTGCACTATAATGAAAATACTCCTCCAAAGTTGTTCAATTTGAAGGGATCCTTTGGTTGAGGGGGAAAAATAAAAATAAATAGTACTCCAAGTACACTTGGAGATTGACACCTACACAGCTTAGGGGGAGACAGAAAAGAAAGCAATAAAAAAGAAATCAAATAAAAAGAAAAACCTAATATTGCTTTGTACTTGCTTGGCTGACATAAATGCCCCTTATTTCCCTGTGTGAAATAAAAACGTCACCTTTGAATAACATGCAATAGTGATTCAAAAGTTGCACTTCAAAAAAAGATCAGCAGAATTAAAATGTTGCCTTAAACCAAACAGTTGAACTTGCTAAGCTTTGCCACAGCACAAAAATTGTATTGCATAAATATTTCAGTTATTCCCCCCTCCCCCCCCCCACATTTATTAGTAATAACTCTCACAGATTCTCTTGGGATTTTATGTTTGTGCTGCAAAAAGAGTAGGTGGGAAGGAAACGCAGATTGAGCTAAAGGTGTGTAGGTGGTATCTGGAGGTGGAGTAATTCTAGGCAGTGGGATCCAAACATCCTACATGAAAAGAAATTACAAAGCTTTAATTACAAACCTTCAATCCCAGATCAATCGGACAGAGCTGCCAATAATTGAGCATGTGTTTTTCTGTTCTCCGAGCTTAGATGCGTGTAGGTGTGTATGTGGGAATTCAGCTTGCCAAATACCAGGCCGTAGACCTTGTTTAGCTAGAGGTATATACTATCAATTTAAAGTTGCTAAAAAAACAACAGCTGCCAAAATCGCAAGTATTTCATTATAGTATAGCCATCTGTACAACAAACTTATACAGATAAACTTTATATTAAATATTTTTTCAATGCCTGCAGCCTTGGATGTTATGTATGTTCCTCCATCTCCAAAGTCAAGTCAAGTCACCTTTATTTATATAGCGCTTTTTACAATGCAGATTGTGTCAAAGCAGCTTTACATTGATAACTGGTATAATTTTGGCTGCACAGCAGCTCTTAAAGAATAGTGTCAATGCCGGCAGAACAAAGCACTGTTGAATATCAAATGTCAAGTCAAATGTCAAGTTTCCCCAACTAAGCAAGCCAAAGGCGACGGCGGCAAGGAACCCAAACTCCAACAGGTGACATCAGATGGCAAACAGGTGGCAAATAGACTTCTGTGTTAAAATGGAGAAAAAAACCTTGGGAGAAACCAGGCTTAGTCGGGGGGCCAGTTCTCCTCTGGCGAACAGTGCTTTGTCACGATTCAGGTTGCTATCATATGTCCGATAGGATGGCAACATTCAAAGTATTTATTCCAGTTCAATCCAGTTGAGTATCGTATTCATTGCACCGGTATGGACGGTTTGTTGAGGAGCTGTGCCACTGGCTGTCGTGTCGATGAGGCCTTCACAATGGATGATCTAGTTGACTCAATCTCTGCTGAGACTTCAGGGCTGCGTTGTGGTCGTGTCAAGGCGCCGGTCCTCGGTCTCACCTGGATACGGCCCGGATCTGGTTGACTACGGTAAACCTCGGGATAAACAGAAAGACTAATATTAGCGTAGATGCCATTCTTCTTCTGATGTAACGAGTACATCTGGTGTTATAGGAAGTGTTCCTGGTTCTGTCTGACCTAATTTATGCAGCCTAATAATCCTTTAACGGATTTGAAAATATAAATTGATAATGTGTTATGTGTTTGCCAGGTTAAAGAGATGCGTTTTTAGTCTAGATTTAAACTGACATTATCCACATGGCTTTTATGGCTCAGATGATTTGCTCAAAAGGCAATGGTCTGCAAGTATTCAACCTTGCAGACTTAAGCAATCATTAGTATTAGTAGTTCCCTTTCAGTCAATCACGTTCAACGTTACGTCAGAACTGAATTGATGAACTGGGATCTCACCTGACAGCCCAATCACCTTCGAGAATAAACTAAACGAGCCAATGGACATTGGCATGTGAGATTTGCATCGCGCACTGCACCCCACGAAGCGGGTATAAAGGAAGAGCGCATGCAGTCGCACATTAAGCTTTCACTTCGATTCTGCTCTGCAATCATTGTTCGAGTGTTCTACAAACCTGGGAGAAGCTCTCTAGAAAGTGTTGGTGTGACGGCGCATCAGGGGTGGTTGCTACTACTGAAAGAGCTTCCAGCACGCCACAGGCTTTCAATAGTCTGCGTGCTTGTGCAGCGACCCTTCCCTCAACGCCATCGAAATTTAATTCAAAAAGCTATCTATATCTTTAGCAGACTACACAACAACAATTCATTTTAAGGCTAAATACAAACTACATGCATGGCTTCCATCACCAACGAATCCTTGAGCTTTTTACCATTGTATTATATATTGAAACTCTCCTCACTTTAACAATAATAAAATCTCTATTCCAAAATATTACCCTGTACTTTTATGCCTTAAACCTTTAGTTATTTGCTTAGAGGTTGTAACAAACTGGGAAATGTTCTCTGTGATCTTGCGGAGCTGTTGATTATGGGAATGCTGGCGGAATGCAGTTTTTCAAAAGCATACGCCTTTCTTTCTGGGGTCAGTCCAAGACATCAAAGGTATGCAGCATCAGCATGATGCTAAAATCCCACAGCCTGTATACATAAAGTGCAGGCACTGGGCAAGACCTCAAAGAACAGGTGAATGAGTCAGTGGGAAACTGAGAAGCAGAGAAAAAGGAAGTACAATGGAGTAAAGCCCTTGTAATTTTGTGCAAGTGTTTACAAAAAGTGGAGAGAGCACACACATTAAAACTGCAGAGCAAACTCCCTTGAAGAAACAGTCCAAAACAAAATAAACAGACCTTACATATGAGTGATCATATAGCTGGCTCTAGAAAATTGTTCATCACCCAGTGCTGTGAATGACGCAATCACATTGTTATGGCAACGATACACTTATTGTTTCCCCTGACACATGATGTAAGAAGATTGCTATGTAGAGAGCTAAGTACATCAACCATCAGCAAGATCTATAGAACTGACAATATACAGCACATCACCTCTGACAGGCCCAGACATGCTAGATATCATGCGTGTGTTGCTTCTGTTCTGAAAGATTTTCTTCACAGATGTTTTATAAAATGTACAAGAATAATACCTTATTTTCTGGAAAATAAGATGCACCTGACTATGGCCCTGTTTACATCTAACATTCAGATGTGTTTTGGTCGATCAGATCACAAATAGATGAAGGAGACATATCCCTTTTTACACCTGGTGTTTTAATCTGTCTCATTTGTCCACTTTCAACCACTTCTGTCCAGATTTCCGCAATTTACCTATGAACATGCACGGTGATAACAAAAAAAAAACACATAGAGAGAGCAGCAGCTTTCGTTTCTGCTCTGATAGCAGAATATATATATATATATATATATATATATATATATATATATATATATATATATATATATATATATATATATATATAAGGGCTGGGAAGCGAATTACATGATGTGGCGATTAATTAATCTATAATAAATCACACATTTATTGACATCAAATTCAGCTGAGAAATTATCCCTAAAAGATCATTTGAAGTCATTATTGTGTAAAGCATCAAATAGACATTACAAAAAGTACATTCAGTACATTTGATTCAACATAGAATTTATTACACAAACTTTTGGTCCATGAGGGTGAGTAAATGATGACTGAATTTTAATTTTTGGGTGAACTATATCGATTTTTGTTTGTCAATATGGAAATGTGAAATTAAAAGTAAACATAAACATATGGTCAACTGACAGAATATCACTTTTATTTAGTTATTCCTTTTTTATTTAAAATATTCACACACTTGTTAACCATAGCCTGTTATGAACTTTAAGCTATATAGGCGCTGAGCATGCACGGAAAAATATGAGATATTCTCCATTCATTTTAACCAATACAAACGACTACAGCTTTCAGTTTTATATATACAGTCATGGACAAAATTGTTGGTACCCTTGATAAATATGATCAAGGATGACATTAAAAATAAATCTGCATTGTTTATCCTTTTGATCTTTAATTCATAAAATTAGCAAAAATCTAACCTATTATTGAAGGAAAAGAATTGAAAGTGGGGGTAAAAAACACATTAATGAATAAATGTTTTTCTCCAAAACACATTGGTCACAATTATTGGCACCCTTTTATTCAATACTTTTTGCAACCTCCTTTTGCCAAGATAACAGCTCTGAGTCTTCACCTGTAATGCCTGATGAGTTTGAAGAACACCTGACAAGAGATCAGAGACCATTCCTTCATGCAGAATCTCTACAGATCCTTCAGATTCACAGCTCCATGTTGGTGCTTCTTTTCTTCAGTTCACTCCACTCATTTTCTTTAGGGTTCAGGTCAAGGGACTTGGATGGCCATGGCAGAAGCTTCATTTTGTGCTCAGTGACACATTTTTGTGTTGGTTTTGATGTTTGTTTTGGATCATTGTCCTGATGGAAGATCCAACCACGGCCCATTATTGGATTTCTAGCAGAAACGCTCAGGTTTTGATTTTTTATCTGTTGGTATTTGATAGAATCCATGATACCATGTATCTGAACAAGATGTCCAGGAGCTCCAGCAGAAAAATATTCCCACAACATTAAAGATCCAGCAGTATATTTAACTGTGGACATGGGGTACTTTTTATCCATGTGTGCACCAAACCCATCTGGTGGGTTTGCTGCCAAAAAGCTTTTTTTTTTTAGTTTCATCTGACCGTAGAAGCCGGTCCCGAAGTTCCAGTCTTGTCTGACAACTGAATATGCTGGAGTTTGTTTTAGGGTGAAAGCAGAGGATTTTTCTTGAAACCCTCCCGAACAACTTGTGGGGATGTAGGTGCTGTTTGATCATTTTTTTTAGGCTTTCTGAGACTCAAGACTCAACTAATCTCTTCAATTCTCCAGCTGTGATCCTTGGAGATCTTTGGCCACTCAAACTTTCTTCCTCACCGCGCATTAGGACGATTTAGACACACTCCTCTTCCAGGCAGATTGGAACATCTTTAGTTGATTGGAACTTCTTAATTATTGCCCTGATAGTGGAAATGGGGTTTTTCAATGCTTTAGCTATTTTCTTACAGCCACTTTCTATTTTGTGTAGCTCAACAATCTTTTGCTGTACATCAGAACTATATTCTTTGGTTTTACTCATTGTGAGGAATGATTAAGGGAATTTGGCCTTTGTGTTTCCTCATGTTTATACTCCTGTGGAACAGGAAGTCATGGCTGGAGCACAAAATGAAGCTTCTGCCATGGCCATCCCAGTCCCCTGACCTGAACCCTAAAGAAAATAAGTGGAGTGAACTGAAGAGAAGAAACACCAATATGGAGCTGGGAATCTGAAGGATCTGGAGAGATTCTGAATGGTCTCTGATCTCTTGTCAGGTGTTCTCCAAACTCATCAGGCATTACAGGTGAAGACTCAAAGCTGTTATCTTTGCAAAAGGAGGTTGCAAAAAGTATTCAATAAAAGGGTGTCAATAATTGTGGCCAATGTGTTTCGGAGAAAATATTTATTTCATAATGTGATTTTCCTCCCACTTTGAATTCTTTTCCTTCAATGAAAGGTTAGATTTTTGCTAATTTTAGGAATTAAAGATCAAAAGGATAAACAATGCAGATTTATTTTTATAGTCATCTTTGATCATATTTACCAAGGGTGCCAATAATTCTGACCACCACTGATATATATATATATATATATATATATATATATATATATAGATAGATATATAAGTCAACATTTGAAGTGGATCAAAAAAGTTGTCCTAAGAACTAAGCTGTTCTAAGAAGAAAGTTTTAGGACAACTTTGATGAAAGGTTATGATCCACTTCAAATGTTGACTACTGTATATTATATATATATATATATATATATATATATATATATATATATATATATGTAAACTTGACTTATATTCTGGAAAATACAGTAATATAGTAAAAAGTAAAATAACTGGAGGACAATCAAATACTCATTCCTCACCATCAAAGGAAGACAAAAACATTCTTTAATCTACAATAAAAGAACAAAAAACAGCCTTTTTAAAAGTCTTCTCTACTTGAATATACTGTAATTTAGGCCATGTTCAGATTTTATCCATATGGGTTTTTGAAAGTCTGGACAGCAAAAAACACATGAAATCTGATTTAAAAAAAAAAAAATCTGATTCAACCCACTTATGGAGGTGGTTTTAAATGTGATTTCAATGCATCTCAGTCCGGATGCTCTGGCTGCTCAAATGGGATTTCAAACTGTCTTTTGTGTCAGTCTTAACACGATACACAATGATAACGTCAAAACTGGTGACGGAAATGCTGGAAGTATTAATAGGGTGTTCAAATGAGTCCAAAGATTTCGTCATTTTCCTGTGCGAGGAGGAGTTCTGCATCTCAACTCGACAGGGCGTATATTTGGAGAGCAAGATGATGCACCTCCATTTTTCCTGCATCCATTTTGAAAGCCCTATCACCATGTCTTGGAAATAAAGTAAACACAGGACAGTAGAATGAGATTTTGCAATGGAACTGTGTTGAAATGAAAAACAGAAAGTATATTTGTGTAAAGCCATAGCTCACCCAATAATGAAAATTGTGTTATCCCACAGCTCCTATCTACTTAAATGGGAAAGCACAGAAATTTCCAAAAAATGCCAAATCGCTAATAAAATCTGCCAGAGTTATTACAGATTTTCCTCATCTCAGCTCAAATCAAGCTAACTGCATTTTTTCAGGTCGGTTAAGCTAATGCACATAAAATGCCTTTGCCAATGAGACTACTTCAGCTGAAAGGCGGGTCTTGCTTTTCTATAATCATCATATTGAACATTGTGAATCATTTTTCCCATTCATTTTCCACAAATGGTCAGTTTCTACCTGTTATACTGTTTCTCTTATGTTCCACAGAAGAAATAAAGTCAGGGTTTGGACCAACATGAGGGCGAGTAAAAAGCTGGTTGGTGATATTAATATGATGACTGCCAAGGGAACTGACTTGCTTCATTTTGTCTTGGTATTGAAGCAGTTCATCTTTGTGGATTAATCAAAAAGTCCATGAAGTCTTTCCCAGAAAATAACCTGATGGTAAATCAAGACCCAGCTGCAGCCTACCTCGATTTATTTTGCAGTAAAGCCTCTGTGCCTCAGCGAACGGCTTTAATAAACATGAACTCATGAAAGAGAACTGAGCACTTGGGCTCTTAATGAAATGTGTGCAAGTAACATCAAACGGAGGAGGAAAGCCCTTCCAATTCGAAGCGGGGGAGCAAACAACAGCCGCTGTGAGTTATTTTACTACGCTTCAGTAATGTGCAGGCACAATAGAAAGCATTCAATAAAGACAAAGATTTATCAAAATCAGACTGCTGGACGGTCAGTGCAAAGCATAGTTGATGTCTTCTCAGCTGTTTGCAGTTTCCTCCTGCTCTGAATGATTGAGACAGTGACATTTTGCTCACTGCTATAATTCACAGAAGTGGATTGTGAAAACACTAATCCTATAATGAGGTAAAAAAACTGTTTTAATCCATTTTAAACCCATTTTAAACCCATTTTAATTAGTGGATTTGAGCATACTCTTAACCTTGAGCATTAAACTTTGACACGTAACTTGTCACGCATCGTTTGTGCTACCGACATGAACCATGCAGATTGTTTAGGAGAGCTGTGTTATTACTTTTCGAAGCAATCGAAATTTCTGTGTGGCAGATGATTAAACAGGCAAAAAAAATCTTTTAGACTTACATTGATGAGTGGATCTCAGAACTAGAATGTCAGAGATTTCACACTGGACTGTTTTAATCAATAAGCCACCCCCTAGGAATGCCCTATCAACCACTTAGAAACATATAAAACACTCAGAGCATTAGAAAGCACCAAAAAATATGTAAAAATCATGGTGTCGCTCTCAAACTCTGCATGCTGTCCTTAATGAACAAAATGTTCCTTAAGAGATGCAAGACTTGAGAAACGGAGGCCAGATTTTCTCCATTCTAAAATCTTTTAAATGGTTGAAACATTGGTAAATAAATTTGCTGTTCTGTCAGTGTAAAGAGCACTGTGCATCCTCCATCTGTCAGTGATGCTGTACTCAGCATTTTATCATACCACTCTACTTTGGAAATAGAAATGTGTGCAGTAAACTTAATGAAATGTGCATAAGCCACTTAGAATGTCTGGATGACAAATTTCTCAAAATTTGCAGCATTCAGTCAAAGCTAAACAGCTGGGATAACATTACCCATAATGAAATGTACGAATCTGCATGCAGACTTCAGAATCTAGTAGTGATAATCTAGAGAACTGTAAGCAGGACAATAATTATGATTTGGAAATTGACCAAACAGCAAAATGCATCACTATAACTTGAATCATTTGTTAACATTGTATACCAATTAGCATCCATTTTACAGTATGCACATGTTCAGCAAGATGTCAGTATATGCTAATGCAGCAAACGTTTGTCTAATAAGCTTCATTAAGCAGTGTCACCGTGATTTATAATCTTCTCGAAACATCTGATATCATAATTGCAGTTCCATGTTCCAGGCAGTTGAGTATGACGTGTGCGAGGTGGGACCGGCGCATCAGGACGAGTCTGTGATCGCTCTGAGACCCTGGAGCAACTGTGCAACCTAATTATTCTAGGAAAGAGGCATTTCTGAAAGATCTGAGAGTTTCTGAAAGATCTGACTCTCTTTAAAGGATGTATCATGGAAAACAGGACTTTCCTGTACTAAAAGATGGGATCCATTAAAGTGATCAAAAGAGACACAGTAAAGACATTTATAATCTTACAAAAGATTTCTATTTCAAATAAATGCTGTTCTTTGAACTTTCTATTCATCAAATAACCCTGAAAAAAAGGATCATAGTTTCCACCAAAAATAAATAAATAAAAATTAAGCAGCACAATGGTTTTCAACATTGATAATAATAATAAATGTTTCTTAAGCAGCAAATCAGCATATTAGAATGGTTCCTGAAGAATCTTAAGACTGTCTGCTGAAAATTCAGCTTTGCATCACAGTAATAAATGACATTTTTAAAAACAGAAAGCAGTTATTTTAAATTGTAATAATACTTCACAATATTACTGAGTCTGAAATCTTAATCTTATTATTAAAAACTTATTTTGAATAAGTAATTTCTTCACGACTGCTAAAAAAGTATGTTCTATATGTGAATGTATTTAGTATGAATGTAATCTGGATGTACTACATACTATGCACACTTCAGAATTTTGCCAGATACATTTTCATCCGGGTACATTTTGCCTACTATTTTATGAGTACTGTAAATTCAGACATGCTTTTTTTGTCACATACTGTTTATCGCCTACTATATAGTAGGAAAGTATGCGGTTTTGGATGCAGCCCTGTTTTTCACTCTGTTTTTGATCAAATAAATGCAGCCTTGGTAAGTATAAAAGACTGCTTTCAAAAACATTAAAAATTAACCCAAACATTTAAACGGTAGTGTACATATTAAAGGCTATTCTGTATGAAACTTGTTCTGCCATAATATATAACATTTGAAGAGGCCAATCATAACAGAGGTCATTTACATATCAAAGCCATGACATGCCAAAGCAATTTGTCCACATGGAAAGCAATAACAAATGAAAAACATGAAAAACAATAACAGTCAACTATGGTCGCAAGTTCTGTCGTTACCAAAATAGTTGCGCATTTGGCATTTCCCAAAACTATAGTTCGGACGAACATTCGCAAACAGTGTTGCAAACTTGCGTGGTTGGAACTACAGCTCTTGAGATGTGGTAGCATTGTTGACATGTGGACTTAAATAGATCATGCTCTTAGGCACAATAAGCAAGCTAGCATTCAATACATTCTATATATTTATATATATTACTTATATTTTCATATACATTTTAATCTATATATTTTAGCTTGTTAGCAATCAGCATCGTTTTTGAGGATTGCTCATGTGCATAAATGCTTAAGGGAACCATGGAGTATGACATATGAGGAAACCTGCGATGAAACAAACATCAAATAAAGCTAAACGACAGGGAACCAAAACAGTGAAGTAGCCCTTTAGGTCATTACAGTGGCATGTCAGAAAAATTACATTATGTAAAGAAAGTTGCTGACTGAATGAACCGCATATTTACGGCAAATACTAGCAACGCCAAATCGTCAACCTGATAAAAAATTAACAGCTTATTTTTATGTAAGTTAACTGCAATAATGTTAAATATTTTATTGCATTAATTGCAATCTCGAATCAATTAGAAGGTATTAAACCACCACCTGTACGTGACGTCATTGAACTAACTTGGTTTAAATGACAGAGATGCGCCTGATTTCGGGAAACAGTCTTGACTAGCTAGTTAGTTTCTACAAATCTATTAAACCCACTCATATAAAAAAAAAAAAAAAAAAAAAAAAACACAAATTCAAGAAAATTCTGCTTGGTCAATTAACTGTCAGTCAGATGGTCTCATCCTGTCTGGGTGGTTCTTGGCTAAAATAAGTTGCAATGTGCACCAGACTAGAGAAATGGCGGAAAATAATGATGCAAAATTAAATGTTGACTTTTTTGAGCAATAAACTTAGACTAACATTAGAAGTGGACTTGTAAACATACAATACAATATTTGTAAAAAATGTAAAATATAAATACTGCAAGAGACACTAAGAGTTTTGCATATCCTGAAGAATATGTTCAATAGTGGCAAAAAAAGATAACTGCAGGCACAAAGACTTCAGTGCAGACCGTTTCTAATCACACAGGTCCAACATTCTGCATTATTATTAGAGTTTCCTGTGCTCATCACAGATAAGAGCTACCTGTGTGAAGCTCAGAATGAGAGAGCAGACTACAGACAAAGGGAGACAGAGACAAGAGAAGGGCAACTGCAGAGTCAGCATTATGCATTCATGCCTGAGCAGGCACTTTCAACCTGTCATAATAATTCACTCTCTCCGCAGGAACGTCCCAACGTCGGTGAACTGGATGGAGCGATGGCGTCTCTCCGACATCTCCACCATCAATCAAATGATGGTGAACGTGCCGTAAATGGCAAGTGCTCTGCTGTTCCCTCCTGGAGAATGGAGGATGTCTGCTATGCTGTTCCTTCTATTTACGCCCTGGTTTCTCAACATTTTGTGAGAGCAGAGCTGCAGGATCAGAGCAGAGAATCAAAGAGAAAATCCCACAAGGACAGGAAGGGTTGGGGGGTTTATGGGTATTGAAAGAGGAAAGTGAGTTAACCTTCTATTGCAATGTGTTGCCTTAGGTTAACAAACATATTTTCCCACATGATGCATATAAGATGACAATTAATATAAGATGACATATTAACGTAATTATTAATGATACAGGGATGGATGACTGAATAAACCATTAAAAAGCTTTCATTATTTATTATTTTATTATTATTCATAATTTATTGATTCTCACTAATTCTTATTTTTTTAAATCTTGTAAATTGTCCTGTCTAAAACAACCTATTGCTTATAATGCACTTAATTTTGTTGATGACAAAGTTTTTTTTCTCTTTGTATTTTTATCACTTTAGTACAAGATTATCCTTTTCAAATTTATGTGATGAACTAGTTAAGGCTAAAAGTAAGGTAAAAAATAATCAAAAAAATGTGTCCGATTACATTACCAATGTGTAATGTAATAGATAACGTTACTGTCACAGTGTTGCTTAGCAAGCACGACAGAGAAGAACAATTCAAACAATCCTAACACAATTAACAATCCTAAACAACTCAAAATACAGGAATCAGCAGAAGATTAAACTTAACCAAACTTCACACTAACATTAACCTAACATTAACTGAAACACAGGAACTTAAATACAAGAAGCAAACAAAGGTAAATGAAAACAGGTGCATGGAGAGCTAATGGGACGGCACAACGCAGATGGATCAGGAGACCAGGTCAGAGCAACAGCAACAAGCATCCAAGGTGAAGACAGTGTTCCAGAGGACTGAGTGGTGGTTGAGTGGTGGACTCTGCGACTGGAGGCGGAGCAAAGGGATCCTCCTGCCAGGGCGGAGCTGGTGACCGGGAGGTCTGAGGTGCATCCTCGCAGAATGGCGGAGTAAACAAACAAGTAGCTGAGGAGCTAACGGCTGATGGACTGGCTGGATCAGGAAGAGGAGGCAGAAGAGGGAGGCTGGGAGAGATCGGCGTTGATGACACAGACTTAGTGAAACATTGACAATATTAGAGAGAAATATATACATATATAACCATGCAACAGTCTACTACAGTATCGCATCAGACAGTGCACTGTAGTGTCCCCGAGGAAAAATTTAATTCATTCGTTGCTATACGAGAGGAAGAATTTTCTAAACTTATTAAATCATCAAAATCAACAACATGTATGTTGGACCCTATACCGACTAAGCTATTGAAAGAGATGTTTCCAGAGGTCATGGATCCTCTTCTTAATATCATTAATTCATCTTTATCACTAGGATACATACCGAAAACTTTTAAGCTGGCTATTATTAAACCTCTTATTAAAAAAACACAACTTGATCCTAGAGAATTAGTCAATTACAGGCCGATTTCAAATCTACCTTTTCTATCAAAAATACTATAAAAGGCAGTTTCATCACAACTATGTTCCTTTTCAGAAAGAAATGGTATCTGTGAGGATTTCGAGTCAGGATTTAGACCGTACCATAGTACTGAGACTGCTCTTATTAGAGTTACAAATGATTTGCTCTTATCATCAGATCGTGGTTGTATCTCTCTGTTAATGTTACTAGATCTCAGTGCTGATCTCAGCATGGCGTTAGTTTTTACTGTTATGCTGATGATCCTCAGCTCTATATTTCTTCGTGCCCTGACGAAACTTACCAATTCACAAAATTAACAGAATGCATAGCTGATAAAAAAAAAATTTGGATGACCAGTAATTTCTTACTACTAAATTCAGAAAAAAACAGAGATTCTAATTTTTGGAGCAAAAACTTCTTCACGTAATAACCTATAATACTGTCTAACACTTGATGGCTGCTCTGTTCATGCGTTCATGACCTCAAGGCTAGATTACTGTAACGCTCTACTGGGTGGTTGTTCCGCTCGCCTGTTAAACAAACTACAGCTGGTCCAAAATGCAGCAGCTAGAGTTCTTACTAGAACCAGGAAGTATGACCATATTAGTTCTGTCAACACTGCATTGGCTCCCTATTAAACATCGTATAGATTTTAAAAACTTGCTACTTACCTACAAAGCACTAAATGGTTTAGCTCCCCAGTATCTGAACGAACTCTTAATGCATTATAGTCCTTCACGTCTATTGCGATCTCAGAATTCTGGACAGTTGATAATACCTAGAATATCAAAATCAACTGCAGGCGGTAGATCCTTTTCCTATTTAGCAAACTTTGGAACAGTCTTCCTATCACTGTTCGGGAAGCAGACACACTCTGTCTGTTTAAACTTGCATACACATAAACCATTATCTACTTCTATAATTCAAATCATGTAAATTGTTAGGCTGCATAGATTAGGAACACTTCCCATAACACCTGATGTACTCGCTACATCATAAGAAGAATGGCGTCTACGCTAATATTAGTCTCTTTCTGTTTATCCCGAGGTCTGCCGCAGCCTGCCAGATCCAGGCCATATCCAGATGAGATGAAGGACCTGCATCTAGACATGACGATAATGCAGTCCTGACGTTTCAAATAATCTATCCCCTGCGAAGGCCCATTTCTCTTTCCTTTCCCTAGATAAAACGTTATCAAAATTATTCCAGTTCGCATAGATCCTCGGACACGTTGTATTGTGACGTTTTGCACTTTCCCAGGAGAAACAGACAGGAGACGAGAATCCAGTTTGAAAGCACCCAACGGGCTGTGGTGTATTTCCTGAACGTTTACAAACTAAAACGCGGGTATCAGGAGGTGTCTTAACTTTCCCCAAAAATAACAAAACGCAGAAAGAGCTTGACTAATGTTTCTTCCGCCCCGCTCACATCCAACTCACCTCTTCTTCACTCCCCACGCGCTGCGCTTGCCGCTTGAACGGCAAGAATGCATTAAAGGTATTCGGTTTTCAGTGGGAAAGGTGTCATTTAACCGGCCCCTAAAGTAATATTTAACAATTTTTACAAAGGAAGTGATTCAATCAAAAACCAACTTTAGCTCAATAAGAATTTTCCTATTGTCACCGTGAAGCTGCTTTGAAACAATGTGTATTGTGAAAAGAGCTATATAAATGAAGATGACTTGACTTAACGGACTACAATTTGTAATATACCCAACTCTGTCTGTGACCCATTTTGAGGTGGTGTCCCTATGCCACCACAAAAACAGAAAGCTACACTTAAGGACCTAATAGGAGGCATATAAGTTCTAACCACATATTTTGTCATTTTAAAAATGTAGTCAATTTCATTATCATGTAATGTTTTAAAGGTAAGAACAAGTCCCATGAGTATCAGCTTTTGGTTAGAAGCATGCATCTTATCTACACTGTTATTCAAAACTTGGATTTTTATTTGGTCTTAATGCAAATTGTTACATTAAGTTCACCTTGACATCTAAGTCACATTTAAGCACAAGACAATCTGCATATAAAAAATCTACAGCTATAAATATTATGCTGAATTAAAAAAAAAAAAAAAGATACAGTACATATGGAAAGACAATCTTTCGGGTTGGTGATGGCAGAACTAAAAAAAGCATGAAGAGAGTGAAAAAAGAAGTTCGGGAAGAGTATTAATATTACCGTGTGCATAGAATGTGGTGGCAGGACCTTTGCTGCACCAAATTTGCTCATCAAATGCAGCTGACATGAGCAAAGAAGGTGTATTGAATGAATCCTTTTAATGCCACAGCTTTTGGGTTCACATTCAAAAGCAAAAGGAAAGGAACCTCTAAAGGAGATGTATTTCCTGTCAAGGCTTCTTTCATAGAGAGGAGAAAGCCCTTATTTTGAATCAGCACTCTATTGACTGTCATTTTGGAAGCATCCAGAAGCAACAAAACAGGCTGAATGACATAATCTACAAAGGTCCTGGATTTAAAGCAAGAAATGTGAGAAATTCCACATCCAGCTGCAAAAATATGAATGGATGCATGATGGATAAATACTGTCAGCACAGGCTGTGTCAGTTTCATCATGAAATCAATAAACCAGATTGTGATGTTGCAGTAGAAATGCTTTTTGTCTTTGCTGCCAACTCTACCCATGATTTACTCGAGAGAGAAAATAGGTCAGTTGCTTTTCGGAGCAATAATATGATCAGAATCTTAGATACGCCACAGGGTACAAAAAGTTCTATGTACTTTGTTGCTTTGGAAAATAGTGAAGACACTGGAAAATATTCCAAAGGAAGATTAGATGATCTGAATTTTTAAACTGACATACATGGTGCTTTGCAAGAGTTCCTGACATTGGCATGACATGTAATAAAGGTCCTGGTTGACCGAGAAATAGCCCGAAAACAGCGGTCTTCATCATCTCTGACAGAATTGAGGAAGGCGTTTTAGGAGAACAGCCACGGCAAATTGCTTTAAAACTAAAGGTGGGTCAGCAGATGGGGTCACAAACGGAGAGATCAATAAAGAGTTGTTGAGATTCGAGAAATCAATATCAGCAAACACAGGAACAGAGTCTTAGTGCTGTCTTAGTTCTGATGTCTTCTCAAGGTCCCTCTTAAAAGACTGGCCTGGAAAAGATTACAAACTTGAAAGTAAAAGGATTGGTATACTTCAGTATGAAACAGAATGAGTTCTGGGTCCCAAAAGGATTGATTCGCAAGAACAAAAGATTCAAGCTACTCTGTCAGAGCTATTTGTTGATTGAGCAGTCAATGTTCAGTTGAGTCAATGATACAGAGGACAGGAAAGAAATAAATAGAATTGATTCTTAACCATATCAATAAATTAAAGAGCTCAAACCTAAACAAAATCAGAGACTTTTAATTAAATGAATATTCAGGTCCTTTTTCAAGGTTTTATATGGCAAAACATGCATTTTCCAGAAAGTCACCCCAAGGACAAACATTTCAGGATGACTAATCACAGGCAGCTCTGATGTCCGCTGAGGTGGAGATTGCATCGGAAATCCATCAGCGACAAGGGGACTGTTCAATGCTTGTCCGAGGCAGTCCTGAAAAAGTTTCCCCAGGGGCTTATCTAGCCCGTGCCATGTGTGTTGCCGCATAAGGAGCTTTATAAAGCGCAACAATGACTGCCCACTTTTTCAGCGGCCTTGGAATTATTTTTCCCTTTCAATATCTGAACATGCATTTCGCATAGCAAAAAAGTAGCATTGTGAAAGATGACACAGAATCTGCAACAATGATTAAAAAAGTATAAAATACAATATATTAGAAATATATTCCAAAATAATAATATAAAATAATTAAAATAAATTAATAATGTAATATATAAGTAGTTGATGGATGATAATAGTAGTAACGTAACATAACAAATATAATAATTCATAATTTTTCCAAACCACTTCAAATATAATCTAATATAATATAATCTAATATAATCTAATCTAATGTAATCTAATGTAATCTAATCTAATATAATCTAATATAATACTGTATAATATAATACTATATAATATAATATAATAAGTGTGATATCGCTCTATATCAGCAAGGCTGTGATTACCTACACTCGGCCTCTGGCCGAATCATAGCCGTTCTGATATAGAGCCATATTGCACGGCCAAGAGTGTGATATTGCGTTTATACAACAGTTTGACGACACAAGTGTGTAAATAAATAAGAAACAACAATGAATTGTCTTTAAAAACCCTCTTTTGTGAGAAACTACTTCCTTCTGCCAAGGATTCGATTCTAAAACATCACTTTATAACTAGCAACGAAAGAACGTTGAGTCGCTTTATTGAAGCTCATTGTAATATGTAGAGTATTATGAGAGAGATTGACTAAATGAGCACATTACCTGCATCTAGCTGATATTCTTTAGGTCAATCTTATATTCACAAATACAAAATCAGTTTGAATGTATGCTAATCTTTGTATTTTTAACATACAAGAGGATTTCCCATGACAGTGCTAGTCAACGCATTTGTCAGTTATTTCTCGTAAGATTGTAAAAACAATGTCCTTGTTTCCTAATACAGTCCATTTCAATATAAATGTCTTTGCGACTGACTCACTCACACATAAAGAGAGTTTTTGCCGCCATCTCATGTCGTATTAATGTAACTTTCACTGAAGTCAAAATCACTAACCTACTCTTTCTCAATACCAAAAAATATGGCATGATATTTATATAAAATATTATTTATTAAACAATAATATTTAAATGAACAACAATAGTCATTAGAAGTAAAACAGGAAATAAACTTAATATAGACCTTAAGCCTAATCTATTAGCTCTGGAACAAGTAATAGATTAATAAGACCAAAAATTGCACTTTGATATACCCAAAACGAATTATACCTTAAGTAAACGCTATCTACATAAGAGCATGCGGCAAATTCCCAAAGCACTGGCCGAGATAAAGCTGTTCTCTGCGGGTACATGAGCGCTGAACAGTCGCTAACGGCCTAACACATTTTTCAAATAGGCGCTATATGTTTAAATATAATTGGCATATCCGACATCTAAACAACTACATTCTCGCCTAAAAAAAAAAAAACTCTTAAAACTACATTCTATACAAAATAACAGTACTATCCATAAAAATATGATGGGTTTGCTCATCCGCCATGACACTCGCTGTGATAATGCTGAAAGCGGAGTATAATATAATATAATATAATATATCCATTCATCCATTTTCCAAACCACTTGTTCTTATGTAATATTTAACTATTTACAATTAGTAAATATCAACACATCATGAATTATTTACAGATTAAAGGGATTAAAAACGTATAGATAAAAAGGGTTACAGCAAAAGGTTGTTTGCGATGCAAATGGAATTTATTTCTTAAATGAATAAAATAAATGCAGAAAATATTAATCTCTCTTGTTATTATCACTTGCATGTCAATGATTACATGTAACTAGGTGCACCTCCCATAAAGCAATGTATAGTGTAATGCAAAGGGAGTTGGTGGTTAACACCTCAACTGTAAAAGCACATTCTCTGACTGGTGGATCTCACTTCAGGATCGTGGGTAATGTAAATTTCCCCAGGAATTCTATAATTAAACACAAAAGCAAATCTGTTCTTTATGGACAAAAGTACGTAAATGTGATTTTTCACTCCTGGATCTAAGATCAGCAGAACTTATGCTGGAGTCTGGACACACATTTACAACAACATTTGCTAACAGATGTGTGGCTCATCTGCTAAAACACATTATGATAAGCTAGCACTTGCAAGCATTAGTTGACTAGCGAGCATAATTTCTGATGGTACAGTTGCAATTTTAGGCTCAACTCAAAAGCAGAATGCATATATTACTGGATAGAGCAGGGAAGAGAACATCTGACTGAAGTTGCTCATAGCAACCAGTTGAAGCAGAAGCCTGAATAAACCTACTGAAGGGAAAAAAAACACATACTGAGCAAGAGATGCAACAGTCCATTACTTTTAGTAAACACATCTTGTTTATGCATAATATAGAATATACTGCACAATTACTCATGCAATCTACTGTTTAGCATCACGGCCAGGCTTATAATGGCTTATTTAAAAGAACGATAATCCACTTCAGCACCGCAGAAGGATTTGTTTGAATTAAACAATGAGGAAGTTTATCCTAAGGTTATCCTTATATAGTCAATTGGTAAAGGGCCTTAAAGGTCATCACTGAATTCACAAATTATAACTATAGCACCACCTTCAAATGCCTTTTATCAAAGTACATTAGAACATAAAAACATACACATTAAACATTAAATAATTTGACTATGCAAATTATTACAAAAAGCTTGTGAGATTTAACACAAAAGAAACAATGTATTGGCCAATCAGAACTAATTTTGGTTCAATTCTCACTTTTAGCTTGTATATTACTAGAATATTGGTTATTAGTACTTATAAAGCACATATTATTGCCTTATTCTGTATGACCTTATTCTACATCCCTTAATCCTATACCTACATTTAAACACTACAAAAACTACCTTACTAACTATTAGGTAAAGGTTATAGTTAATAGTGAATACGTGTACTGAAGGGTTACCCCCATTTATAATGATTTTGTCACTTCTACAATTCCTACACATGATAAAAATGCAAAATCAATGTTTCCCATCATGGGAATCAAAACAAGTTTCTCTTAGCTAATATCTGACAATCAAGCCGATTTAAACAAGATAATATTTTACCCATGCATTTTGGTTCACTTATTAGGCTATTTCCTGTGGGCCTGATTATCCTTTGGCTTTGTCAATGCTTCTTTTTTTAATGTAATCATGAGGAACTAAATGTCAACAAGGGGATCCAGCCTTTAGCCATTTATTGCTACCACAGCCAAATTTAATTTATCCTGAGCACACAAAATTTCATGCCAAGAACTTTAAAACTAACTGAGACTCATTCTCATCCTAATTTGTTATTGAATATTCTGTGCAAGAAGTTGAATTACTTCTAATTTCTCTGAACTCCAACAAATAATACATAGGCTTCAGCAGACTGATATATCATCATGAATACATAATCACTCTGACTTCAACAGGAGGTGAAAGACAGAACGATAGATATTGTTAGGTCCTGCCACAGCATTTCAATTTGGGTTGAGGTCTTTGTTTGGGCTATTGCAACGTCTTCATTCTTTTCTTTTTTAGTCATTCTGTTGTAGATTTGCTGGTGTTCTTGGGATCATTGTCCCAATTTGATTCTAGAATACTTTGATATACAGAGGAGTTTAGAGAAAAGGAGCCATAGTTTGAGAAAATGTAAGCAATTTTACATATACACTGGGAAAAAATGGTGCAGTATATGGTGCATTTGAAGCAGAAAGACTCAAAATAGTATTTTCTTCTAAAACATATTACAATAATTATTGTTTTATTTACAAATTTTTTTTTTACAGTGTACATAGTTAATATAAGTTTTCAAGTATAAATTAATTAACTTCATATTTATAAATTAACAAACTTATTTTATAAATGTTGTAAAAAAAAAAATAGTTGTTCATTCTTAGTTGATGATATGCATTAATAATATTAACTAACTGAACCTTCTTTTAAAGTATTACCATGTCAACTACAATTTCAGCCATTTACCACGATTTCCTGAAGATATTTTATAGGCTTTATCCAATTTCTTGAGCTTGCATCCTCAAACCAAAAAACCAAGCTCTGGCACTGTGATGATGACTGACTATTTAAAGTCAACATGACAACCTTCACAACCGATTTTACTTCTGTATCCTGATGCATTTCCAAGTGAAAATAAAAGAGATTACAAGGAGCATGCCTGGAGGAAGCTACTGTAATATAGCCTAATAAAATTTTAGCAATTTACAGTATATGCTGACATTTTTTACTTTGGAATAATGTGGACTGACTAACAATAAGACGAGGAACATGCATCTTTTTGACTGAGTTTAGGATATTGTGTCATATTTTTGCAAGAACAACAGATCAAATCACAGAAATCAAATGACAGATTTTAATATTTATGTATTAATGTTCAGCGACACTGAAAGTTCATTTTGCACTAGATGAAAGTAGGTCACTTTGCCTTGAATACAAATAAAGCAAGAGAAATGAACAGCACCCTCCATTCCTGATACTTCATTAGACTGAGGCTTTTCAAACGGTCAGAAGTGAAATGAGAAGGAATGAGAACATTACAGGCTCATTACCTCTGTGTTTGAAATGCTGACTGCCACCTTACCAAATCCTTGGTGCTCCTTTCTCGTTCGTGCCGTGCATCTCAAGGCAGTAGTGTTGGTCTCGTCACAGTTTCTTTAACACGGTAAAAAGGCCTCATTTCAACGAGTGTTCACTTGGGAATTTACAAACAAAGAGAAAGGCAAAGCCATTATATTTGGTCACACCTTGGGGATTTCTAAATGGGTATAGCTTTGTTGTTTATATCCTTTGTTGCTTTCCTTCATTCATTCAGAACAGCTTTACGGCATAAAATGCCTTAACAGAACTGAAGCCAAACCCACAGGATGTTGAACTGGAGTCTGAATTCTAATGACAGGAAGAGGAATTTACTGCATTAAAAAAAAATGTAACAAATCACACACACACAGCAGAGGAATTTTGTGACAAAACAAATAGTTACATAATTAACTTGACTAATTATGCCAATCTTGTCCTTAATTTGTAGAGTACATTTTTATCCCAAGATTTAAGGATAAATTATAGCCTTCTAGGTCCATAAAATGACAACTAATTTATTATAAAATTATATATATATATATATTGGTTTATATACTGTATATATTGGTTTATATACTGTATGGAAAACCAGTATATATATATATACTGGTTTTCCAACAGTCTTGAAGGAGTTCCCAGAGATGCTGAGCACTTGTTGGCCCTTTTGCCTTCACTCTGCAGTCCATCTCATCCCAAACCATCTCGATTGGGTTTAGGTCAGGTGACTGTGGAGGCCAGGTCATCTGGTGCAGCACTCCATCACTCTCCTTCTTGGTCAAATAGCCCTTACACAGCCTGGCGGTGTGTTTGGGGTCATTGTCCTGTTGAAAAATAAATGATGGTCCAACAAAATGCAAACCGGATGGGATGGCATGTCGCTGCAGGATGCTGTGGTAGCCATGCTGGTTCTGTGTGCCTTCAATTTTGAATATATCCCTAACAGTGTCACCAGCAAAGCACCCCCACACCACCACACCTCCTCCTCCATGCTTTACGGTGGGAACCATGCATGTAGAGACCATCCGTTCACCTTTTCTGCGTCGCACAAAGACACGGCGGGTGGAACCAAAGATCTCAAATTTGGACTCATCAGACCAAAGCACAGATTTCCACTGGTCTAATGTCCATTCCTTGTGTTTCTTGGCCCAAACAAATCACTTCTGCTTGTTGCTTTTCCTTAGTAGTGGTTTTTTAGCAGCTATTTGACCATAAATGCCTGATTCACGCAGTCTCCTCTGAACAGTTGATGTAGAGATGTGTCTGCTACTAGAACTCTGTGTGGCATTAATCTGGGCTCTAATCTGAGGTGCTGTTAACTTGCGATTTCTGAGGCTGGTGACTCGGATGAATATATATCCTCAGCAGCAGAGGTGACTCTTGGTCTTCCTTTCCTGGGCGGTCCTCATGTGAGCCAGTTTCGTCGTAGCGCTTGATGGTTTTTGCAACTGCACTTGGGACACATTCAAAGTTTTTGCAATTTTCCGGACTGACTGACCTTCAGTTCTTAAAGTAATGAGGGACTGTCATTTCTCTTTACTTAGCTGATTGGTAAAAACAGTAAAAACAGTAATATTGTGAAATATTATTACAATTTAAAATAACTGTTTTCTGATTGAATATATTTTATAAAGTAATTTATTCCTGTGATCAAAGCTGAATTTTCAGCATCATTACTCCAGTCTTCAGTGTCACATGATCCTTCAGAAATCATTCTAATATGCTGATCTGCTGCTCAAGAAACATTTATTGTGTACAACTGTACAAAATATGTGTACAATATTTTTTTTTTTCCAAGATTCTTTGATGAATAGAAAGTTCAAAAGAACAGCATATATTTGAAATATAATCTTTTGTAACATTATCAATTTCTTTACCCACACTTTTGATCAATTTAATGCATCCTTGCTGAATAAAAGTATTAATTTCTTTTAATTTCTTTTCAAAACAATAAAAATAAAAATTCTTACTGACCCCAAACCTTTCAATGGTAGTGTATAATGTTACAAAAGCTTTGTATTTCAGATAAATGCTGTTCTTTTGAACTTTCTATTCATCAAGGAATCCTGAAAAAACAGTACAGCCGTTTTCAACATTGATAATAATCATAAATGTTTCTTGAGCAGCAAATGATCAGCATATTAGAATAATTTCTGAAGGATCATGTGACACTGAAGACTGGAGTAATGATGCTGAAAATTCATGTTGTTAAAGGTTTTTTTTTTTTTGGACAAGATGTTAATAAATGCTTCTCATGTCTAGAAAGATGTTTGACGCGTGTTGGTTTTTCGAATGTATAATTGGTTCAAACTCGCAGTGGATTAGCATTTGGAACCATACTTCATTGACAAGCTGCGCGTAAAAAAAAAAATTTAAAAAAAAATTAATCGCAGCTAAGAATAACGTTTAAGTTATTTATGTTATTTTTCATATTGTGCAATAAATCGTGCAGCCCTAAACTGTTTGGTTTCCAACATGCTTCAAAATATCATCTATCTTTGTGTTTAACAGAAGAAAGACATTCATACAGGTTTGCAACAACTTGATGATTTTTGGGTGAACTATCCCTGTAACAGTATATTCATATAACTGATGCAAGGAAGTAGAATTAAAATGCAAATTCTGCATCCTTTTTACTACCTCAATTGAAAATCATGAATTTAACTGAAATTTAAAAAGGTATTCTCAATTATATTCTCAAAGGTGCACAACCCTGATATTCATAAGCATATGAAAGAGATATCAGGGTAGACAGGAGAAGGTTCACACACACATATATATATATATATATATATATATATATAAAAAAAAAAAAAAAAGAACGGGAGAAACCATAACACTCAGTATAGTAGCTTTAAAATCCATTATTTAAATGTAACACTGGCAAACAGGTTCAGAGATGTCTGTCTTTTGCCATTTATACAAAGTACAAAGGATGTTTACTTGCATGACATACCTGCTCAGGAATGTTAAACTTCTTAAAAGGGACTTTTCATGTGATCAAATTCTGAACTTTGATGTTGGAAGCAGAAGACAGCAAAAGACACAATTCTTTTTAAGGCATTTATTCATGAAATACACACTTTCAAAATTTCAACAAAAGCTTCCATAAAATTGTAAGAAACTCCAGCCCAGTTTGAACAAAACTCCTTTGTGTGACTATGGAAACCATGTGCAATAAATAATCATTATGCCAGAAAAAAAAAGACAAGGAAAAGGACACCATTAAATGTCAATATTTTACCACTAAAAGAAACGAAATAGCTGTTACAAAAAGAAAAAACATGTGAGGAAAACAATGTGCTATGTATGGAACATTAGTGTGAATTGAGCCAAGCAGGCACCCGTAGAATCAGAGGGGATGAGAACTGTATGGACTCTATCTGTGACCTGAGCACCTAACGAACAGATATAAATTGAATGAAGCTTCCAGAGCTGAAACCAAGAACCATCTGAGAGACATATATTGCACATTTTTTCCTTGGAAACATAACGGTCGTTCCACACGACCCAATCCGAATGCTTTTTCCCAGTCTGACCACAACCTTAAATTGAATTTACAGCTTGTTTTATACACAAAGCGCATAGATGAATAAGACTATATGCTGAATGACAAGGAAGGAAAAAGGGTTATAATGCTTAAGTGATACTATCATGTTTGAGGCATTTATATATCAAAGCATGTACAGATGAAGATATCGATCTCAACAAATCTTGATTTGCGGCAAATCTCTACACGTTTTATATTTCAGATCACTGCAGGACACAAATCTTTACAGTATAAATAAATAACATTTAGCGGGGGAAATAGTTTGGACAGAGGAGTGTGATAAATATATATGGCTCAGTTGGAGGTGCCACTGTGAAGGTTGGTTTCTTCAAATCATTCTTCAAATCAACAACAATGCAAATACACAAACACACAGTGAAACCGGTTGCCCAACAATTAAGATTATGCAATGCTTTTAACTGGCAGCAAACACTACACATAGTGACATATCTGGCCAATCAATTCAGGCTCACAATCAATGAAACCCAAAACTGACCAATCGTAGTAGCCTCTAAATCAATCAAACCCTAGAAAAACCGCCCGCTGAAAAGCTATTAGGGCGGGATTGCGGTTTCTCTGTGTGTCGGCCTCATAGTCTGATTTTACAGACTTTCAGACATTAACACAGAGTGCTCTTTAAAAACACTGCTCTAGAGAGAATACAATCACAGCAGATGACTCGGAGGAGAGACAATCCTGACTCGAGAGAGTGACTGGAGAGAGATGATATACAAAATGAGAAATAAACCGAAATGGTACCCTTTTAGGGCAATTGTAAGCTTTTCAAAAGACAATAAATAAGAAGTGCTTTCCAGCGCAGCTGAAATCTCGTATGACAAGAGAAATGGGTAGTAATTTTGATTGAAATGTTTTCTGTTGTTAAAATTTGAAAAGAGGTGAATTGTGAAAAAAGTGTCCAGGTCAAATTTCACCCCAAAATCAAATGGAGAAAAAAATACTAAATTATATTTTACACACAGATAACGAACCCTATTCTTGGAGGACCATTATTATAACAATTAAGCCAAACCAGCCCCCAAATTATAAGCATATTTTCCTCCTATTGTCATTTACCATAATATGTATGTATATATGTATGTGTGTATACTCATACATACATATACACTGCCCGGTCACTGTTTGGATTTTAATAGGCAAATACTTAAAAGTCTATGGATGGATCATTATTACAGTGATTATTATTTTTCTAGCATGTTATACGTTTGGCGACAGTTCTTTTAACCCTAAAAGATGGAGTGTGTAGCTTTTCATTTCTTAAACAACCATGTATTAAGGTGTATCATGGCCATAGTCCACAGTGTCAAGATTCATCAGGCTCAAATTGTGAAAGAATTGTTGGGAGGGAGCATGAAGAATCATTTTCACACATGGATTGGCACAGACCTTAACCTCAGTCTAAGTTTTTGGGATGTGCTGGAGGAGACTTTACAGAGTGCTCACCTCTTGTATTGTCAATACAAGATCTTGACCAAAAAAAATGATGCACCTCTTGATGGAAATAAGTGTTGTGACGTGGATCAATTTTTGGTCAAGATCTTGTATTGACAATGCAAGAGGTGAGCACTCTGTAAAGTCTACTCCAGCACATCCCAAAGACTTTCAATGAATTTAAGTTCTGGACTAAGAGGTGCCAATTCATGTGTGAAAATGATTCTTCATGCTCCCTCCCAACAATTCTTTCAAATTTTAACCCTGGTGAATCTTGACATTGTCATCCTGGAATATGGCCATGATGTTTCTTCCTACATGGTTGTTTAAGAAATGAAAATCTACACACTCCATCTTTTAGGGTTAAAAGAACTGTTGCCAAACATATAACATGCTAGAAACATAATAATCACTGTAATAATGATCAATTCATTGATTCTTAAGTATTTGCCTATTAAACTCCAAACAGTGACTTTTTTTTTTTTTTTTTTTTGCGCCCCGGGCAGTGTATGTATGTATATATAATTTGATGCAATTCAATTATTATATTGTAATAATTGACTTACATCAGAATAAATGTTACAACATATATTACTGTGTATAATTTTTCCACATTACAGTAATGAGAGAAATTTTTGCATTATGGTAATGACAATGGGAAGAAAATGTGGTTTATTGTCATTAAAAAAAGATCACAAAGGCCTTTATACAATATCAAAATATAATTTCTTGTTTTTTTGTTTGTTTTTTTGCATTTGGGGTGAAATACATGACACAAATACTATGTTACATTTAACATCCTGAGATTCACCCATGGATCATCCTCTGACATAATTTCCACATCTCCAAATTTGTAGCTCAGTTCACAAAGCACCACTGTCACAGAGCAAACATGCTGCCAAAAAGCTAGCAAACGTAAATGATAAGAAGACCAGTCTCCAGTCTTGGCAACTTCAGTCTGGACACAATCCACAGCTTCTAAAGCAGTAAAGCAGGTCTCTAGTAAGCTTCTTACAGCCTGCCTTTCAAGTGAAGTAGCGCTGATGTCTCAATGCAAGCCTGATAACATGGCCCAAGCATCGATCTATCCAATACTGCAAAGTATAGCGAATCTACCTCAGAGCGCTAACACACCTCTCATGCACAATGAAGCCCTGGGAGATTGAAACTTTGTGGTGATTTAAACAATACTAGAGCGAAAAACCCTGTCTTCCAAGTTGCCTTCATCGCTTGTCAAAAAAATAGAGCAACCGCACAGAGATTTGAAATAAAGGTTTAACAATACAGACTAGTGCCAGAACAAGTTGCTATGTTAAAATCTTGTGATGACTGAGCAAAGCTGTAGAAGTGATGTACAACAGACCTTTACTCTAAATGCCAGTGTTCTTTAAGACAGAAGATGACAATGATGGTGTTATTTTGCTATTTGAGACTGATTTCCTGGGAGAGCAGTAAATGAAATTTTATGAATACACTACCAACTTCCCCCTAAAACAGGTTATAAAAATCAGAGCACCAAACATCTCAAAAAACAAAAACAAAAAAAAAACAAGAAAAGTACAGGTATTTTAAGACTCGCCCCCGGTCTGCACCATGTTTAGTTCGGTTTTATTTTTAAAAGGTACAAAATATTAGCACCGTTTATTGGCTCAAATGGGAGAAACACCTGCAAACACCAGCCTTCACCATGGCAATGACCCCAAAGAATGACCCACCCCAGCGTTCGCCATGGCAACAATCTCTCCAACCCAACTTTCCCCAAAGAAAGACCCTCCAGCCTTAGACACCCAATACTGGACGAAAATGAGAATCAGAAACGCATGAAATAAAAACAGTAAAATCATGTATTTGTTGCATTTTCACCAGTCTGTGAGGAATAAATCTACAGTTGGTGTTTGGAACACTAGCCATATAAATGTTTGCGTGAAATGGCATCATGACAGCATCCTCTTTACAAGAACATATTGGTGATGCAATAAAGTAAAAAACAAAAACAATATGCAGCTTTAAAAAAATGTGAAGCTGAAGACGAAATGCATACTGAGATTCACATTACAAGACATGGGCAGATGAACCATTGTTTCTATGCAAGACTGCAGTACTGAATATCTAAGATATCAGTATTTGTGGAATAACTTAATGATTAGATATAGAAAGATTTGGTCAAGCTGGTTTGGCATTTACCCGTGTAAAAGTTGACCGCTATAGTAGATGACGCACATCTTCTTGTTTCAAAGTAAAAACAGATTTTTTAAGTAAATGTTTAGATATAAAAAAGTCAATTTGCTCCTTAAGAAATGTTTCAAATACATTTACGTTAGAAATCTGAAACGTTAGAAAGAGCCCTTTAATGTTTGATCAACTAGATGCAGTTTGTCTGCCAACATCCATATTGGTACACAATTTGTTAAGGGCTTGCAAAAAAAAAAAAAATAAATAAATTTTCACTGACCTAACCCGACAAATCATAAATATCGCTTAAACTCTGATCTCAATTTGTCATTTTCCTCTGTATTAAATCTGCCATTTGTACAGCTTGCCATCCAGAATAGAGTGAAGTCAGGAGGGTGTATGAAGCCTTTGGCACTAAGACAGCGATAAACAAATAGCTGTACAATACATATGGACGGTTACTTGTGGGTTACATTCGTACTGCGGAGGATTGGAGAGCTGACATCATGTCATTGTAAGGACTGAATGTTTCATCTTTTGTCTCAATTAAAAGGTGACGCATTGCATATATGACATTGAGGCTGAGGGATTCTATCACAGGACGTACGATATGAGGATATGAGGGGCAGGTTGGCTATTTTTGAATGCAAGTTAAAGATATTAACATATTAAGGATTCATCCTTACACATCTTTAATGATTCTAGAGCTGCAAATTAGCATTTGTGAGGATCAAATGATTAAAAGCACCTTTCCTGTTCCGAAATCATTTTTTTTAACTGCTGCATTTAATTAGACACTTAAACGTCCGATCAAAATATAAGCTTTTTGCATCACGAAAAGTCTGCACCACTGAAAAGAGATGTACTGATAGGGTGAATCCCATGAAACCTGTCAAATTGTGTGGGTCAAATTTTTACCTCAAAATCAAATGGAAATATATAGCTCTTGTTAAATAACTTTTTATAATAATAATGATTATTATCATTATTATTGGAATTAATTTAGGGAATTAATATTATTAAAGAAAATATAGTGTTTTTTTATGACCAATAAGATTTTTTGCATTGTCACATTGTTTTCATTACACATTCTCCAAAACTTCTCATTACCGTAATACCATAAAAATAATTAAAAAAAGTGATATATTATTTAAATTTTATTTATACAAATCACAATTTTATAAATTGTACTGACTTTAAGATGTGCTGCAAATAATGATTAAAAAAAACTGCAGTTTTCTTAACTGTAATGCAGTGAAAAATATCTGTATTAAAGTAATGTGAATCTGTATTGAGAATGAGAATTACAATAAAGATGCATTATGGTAATGACGGTAATGGTAATGAGAGATTTGTGTAATTGTCATGAAAATAAGGTCAAAATATGAAGAAGAAAAAAAAAAAATCTTAATCATCCCAAAACCAAGCTTCATTTTCTTTAAGCATTTTTTTTTTCCATTTAATTTTGGGGTGAAAATATTTTAAGAGATTCATCCAATTCAGAATCTGGCTTGAATTTAGCTGAGCATTTAAGTCTTTTCAATGAAGCCACATAAACGTAGGCCAAAATATAGCACTTTTGGAAAACCACTCTCTATTTTTCTAGCCTTTAGTCTTTCACACACACTTTCATTACATCTTTCATCCCTTCTCTCCATCAACAACTTTTATATACAATATTGGTAAATAGAACATAAATACTACACATAAATTTGCTTATTCACAATTCCACTCGAAGCGGCGCCGGAAAGTAAAGAAAGAAACCGCTCTGAGATAATACACTCATATAAACTGCTTTATATAAGCATAGAAAGGCTCTGCGCTCCCGAGAAGTGTTGGGTAAGACCTGAGAGAGAGCGGCCGATTTGAAACGCCTCCTCTCTTCTGGTTAGCAGTGTAAAAGTGGACACTTCCACTGAGGACGGCAGACACCGAGCACCATCTTTTTGCCCATAATTGAGGTGGGAACAGAGTCCAATGGTACAAAAAATGTTAAACCATTTCTTATGACCTTTTTTTTTTTTTTGTCTTTTTTGTTTTAATAGTGTAAACAGCGCACCAATAGGGTCTTGGTTCCACTTCTCTCATCTATACAAAAGTATAAATATATGCTTTCTCTCAATTTTTCACATATCTAGGACATATAGCGGACAAACAGACAGAGAAAAGCGGTTGTTCCCGTAAGCCGCCAGTGTCGCAGTGGCTGTGCTGGTTTTGTTGTTTGCTGGCTCGTGTCTGTGTTGACGGGCATTTGTTTGTTTGGTGTGGGCGTTGATGGTCTCTGCATATATAGCACGTAGCACAGTCCTCAGCCACTGGGCCAAAACAACCAAGCGTTTTTGTCCAACTACAGCAGATCCATTTTGGGTCTGTAATGAAGTAGGAGGGGGGATTTCTGGAACGCACACAAAACACACATGCATTCGTGTGACTGAAAGTCATAGAGCCACTCTATGGCACAGAAAGTCAAGGGCTTCTATTGTTTTTGCAATGGCATTTCAAAGAAGCAGGATTAGATATGCAACCTTTAAAAAAAATAACATGCGCTGTGCATCAAAATGTAAATTTCTGACTTGCTGTTGAATGAACATTGTTTACGACGGACAAGATAAATAAAAAATACTGGTCATGACAACAAAAAAAAATTCATATCTTCACATACTGTATATGATTATTAATTCATGCAAATTATCCATGCATGCATACACGTGACATGCACATCAAAACGGCAAATGGGAAGACTAAAGCCGGGAAATCTAAAGCAAGCATGCATGCACACAAATTTATCATTAATTACCTTAAATCTCCATCTTGTTACCACAACAAATTTCAAAGTATGGTCCTTGCCCAAAATTTCTTCATTGCATAAGATGTCCAGCTGAAAATAAGCACACAAATGGAGTAAACAAAGAAAAAAATGTTACAGTAGACTAAACAAAACTAGCTTTACATGATCTTACAAGACCATTACATAGGTCAGCTGATCATTATCGCAAAATATTAGAGATGGATCAGGATGGTCAAATAATCTGCTGCTGGATGACTAATTGGCCATTAGGGTTGGGAATCGAAAATCGATTCCAATGCAGGAATCGGATACTTGTTACAAAATTAAAATGTTGATTCCTGTGTGCGCATTTTAATGTGGTTTTAAACCATTCAAGGCAAGTAGGAAAGGAAAGTTTATTTATATAGCACATTTCATACACAATGGTAATGTAAAAGTGCTTTACATGAAAAGGAAACAAATACATAAGAATAAAAATGGAATGCATAGGAAATAAAAGTAACATTAAAGCAGAGAATACCCCTGAAGAGTTAGAGAGTTTTTCACTCAGAATATTTGTCCTATGCATTTTTTAAATTGTCTCTTCCCCATATTAGCGGTCTTTCTCTGTGGTTTTCGGCACCTAAATAATCTGTTGAACGTCTCCAAATGATCAGATTTTTCACCTAAAATCGGCCAGAAAGAGCTCTAGGACTGACTCTCCAGTCCACACTCAGTTAATTTGGTCCTCGACTCTCACCATGCGGTTTCAATTTTGTTTTTATCAAAGAAATCTCTTAACCACAAGTGCAAGAAGAAATGAAAAAGCACTTAATTCGGCACTTGCACACTGTTTACTGTGCTTGGCACACAAAGGCTTTTTATTGCACAAACACTGAATTGATATATATTAATTTATATATATGATTTGATTTGTATTGCGCAAACACTGAACTGAGTCCCCTTTTGCATCTTCTTGTGCTTGAATGGACAAATAAACACAAAACTATGTCAAAATGTCCTTGTAAACAGTCGGTTTTTTCATGTGAACGTAAAGAGTTGAAAAGAAATGCATGTATAACAGTATATTGGATCTGTGCATTCACTCTTAAAGTGACAGCAGCCTACAAAACCTGCTGCAGTCTGTTATTACTGTTAATAAAAGAAATTCACTCACTGATCTTGACTGATTAACTTTTGTAACTTTAATAAGGGTTAATCTATATTTTATTTATAAAAAGAAAACTATGCAGTGTTATTTTACATTTGTTTTCCATTTCTGAACTTTGTTCAGTTGTAATTATTTATTACTTGTAATTATTTATTATGTAATTTATTCCTAATTTGCTTATTTGTTCTTATTGTATTACTGACTGTATACTTGTCTTTAATAATGTTTAATGTTTTGAAATTTATATTAGTTAGTTGTTCGGAATTGGAGCTGCTAGAAATTCAAACGATACCCAACCCTATTGGCCATCCAGACCCATCCCTAGTTTTTATCTTGATTATTTTTAAGCTTTAATATTTTTAGCAGCTTTTAGCATGCTTAAAACTTTAGCGTAAAAAGTAAAACGCTGAGGTTGTGTCTTTAAATTCATGCCCAGCATCATCATTACAGCAATAAAATTTAATTTACCACCTTCAACATTACATTAAGATTTCTTTTTAAATATTTATTTGTTTTGTACATCAGAAACCCTGATGCAAAGCCTAGTCCCATTACACAGCTACTCACAAATTAAATTTAAAAAAAAAAAAGAAATGGGCAATATGGTCTAATATATTATAATATAATATCAAATATTGATTTAAGTTATTTTAAAGTTACAATATAAAATTATTTTATTAAAAAAAAGACAACAACTGCGGGAGATATGAAAGCTAACACAGCTACTTAGGACATCATTTGCCTGTTGCAATGCTCAAATATACAGTTTATCAGCCATTATACAAACATTTGACCACAGAACCTTGCAATTGACCAAACAGAATAAACTATCCCTGAGAACCGCATAATCAATTGTGTACGAATGTCTCTGGGGACAGGTGGGATTTTATGGAGCTTTACAGAAGAGTGTCAGTCCTTTGTACTGTCAAAACATTCCGTTCAACCTGTTATTCAAGCCAAAACAAAGGACACAAAACCTTTAAGAGCAGCCATAACTGTCCAGAGGATTATGTGTATCACAGTATAAGGGATGCCGCTCTCACTGGAATAGCATGCAGTGAAACACCAGTGCCGGTGTCTGTGTTTTGGCTCGCTATGAGTCGAATGAGAGCAGCACGACCACAGCAACACCTGCTGGAGGCTGTGAGCTCTTTGCACTATTCATAGTTTAAAGACATCATGAGCATCTGGGATGCGAACCAGGGATGTTCAGAGAGACAGAAACGTTTGACGGCGTGAAACTTTTGATGCTTATTAGAATTTAGTTCTTCAAAGATTTTGCTTTTCTCTTGCACTTCAAAGCAGAGCCACTACACAAACTGCTGCCATTTCAGAGTCGTATTTTTTATCTGGCTCAGAGCAGTATTGTGCCGCTGGCAGCAATAACTCTCGATACTTGCGGAGAACAACAGGCATCTGACAGTATTATTGCGGGGGAAAGTTTTTGACGGATGCGTGTGGTTGAAAAGCCCACACATTTCTAACACAAAGGAGGGAAAAAACGGTGATGAAGCGGCAATAATTAGTCAAGTTTTGTGTTAAATTGCACTATGAGACATTGGCAGGCTGCGAGATACATGACAGAGAGCAAATGATATTACAGGCTATTATTTGTCTCGGAAAATATGAGGCACGTTGAAAGCTTTGTGGGAATCGTGACAGCGCGGAGGAGCTTTGAAATCCGTGTGGTGACTCACACATGAGCCATTGTCATGGAGGAAACAGCGATGCCGGCCGGCGTGGTGGCAAAGGTCTCTAACGAGTTAACTTCGGCAGACGGAAAAGGCAGATAATGGGTTCTGTTTTGAAATTTGTTTGAAATGCAAGGGCCTATGGAGCTTCAGATCTGAAGGATCACATACCTCATTGAAGGATGTCAGGTTGAGCTTCTTTGCGATGAACTTCTTGAGGTGGAGAACGGTCGCCTGAGCTGAACAACGAATCCACTTCCGTTTGAGTCCTCTGAGCTTACTGCTGTTACACTCCAGACAGATACTCACCTGAACAGACAGGATATTTTGACTTAACACTGATAATCACATGGAAGATTTAGAAAACAGCATTGTCTTAGGGACAAGCAAACTAAACAAATATCGAAGACAAGCAGCTTAACACATTTTGCGATGTTTGAATCCATTCCGTCTAGGCTCAGTCTAAATGTCAGATAACATGCAGAGCCTGACAAAATATTTGCATGTAAAAACATGACTTCAGGTACTAAACCTACTACACTGATGGAATGATCTTTCAATTTTCACCTGAGGCTCTCAAAATCTTTGTTACATCTGCACTGTGCTTATTTGCATAAAGTATGCTCAAACCTGTCACCAATGATCACTGTTGCTCATGTCACCTAAAACTCTCATTTTATAGGTTTTAACTTGCAGCAATTTGCAGTGAGAAGCACCTGGAGGTAATTAATTTTCAATACAAGTGAAAAGATTGGTATCACAAGCATATGATGTAATCATATTCAAAACCTCTGATTTAAGTGTTTGATGAAATTGAAGTGCATTGCAAATGAGCTAATTTTGTAAAGTGAACTGTATCTCTTGAGATGCATCCAGCGTAATTGGAACACAGCTTGTATTTTTATTTTATCCCAAAGCTTGTATTTTATCCCTAAGACTTTTCCTAGCATATTTGTGACAATACCGTGTCACTAACAACATCATATGCAAGATGAGTCATTGTCAGTCTCTTGGTAAACAGCACCTGTCGCAACAACGTGAAGACAATGTTTTTGTTCAGTGGCTTAATGTGAGGAATATTCTACACATGCATCCCCACATAGAGTTGATTTGAATCACTTTACATAACCTTTTAACCCCTTAACTGTCATCCCCCTTTTTGAGAACAGATGTGAAAATGCACTATCCAAACTTAAATTGTTGTAATTCATGAATGCTTGGGAATACAGACCTAAGGTACACACTAAAGACATATGTCTATCCAAGTTGTGCTCTAAATTTGAAATTGATATCACAAAAATTTAAGTACCTATGAGATTTTGTTTAGGCGCTATACCCCAAAAAAAAAAAAAAAAAGCCACCGGGTGACACCCACATTCCAAATGAATTCATGCATTCTCCTGTGATAAATTAATACATTTCTGCCACACTATCATTTCTATAACAAAACAGTTGCCATATATGGAACCTGGAGTCACAGACCTTGCCGACGATGTGTTTTGTCAAGATTAGAAAAAAAACGTAATTATAAATAGTTAAATTCAATTTTGTAATATGAAACATGACAGTAAAGTAAAAGGACATGAAGCAATGTCCGATTTCAAAAGGGTATTCACAGGATGAATTCGGAGTTAAGCTTTCATATTATACCTAATTTATGATGATTACTAAAATATGCGAGCAGGACGGTGACAATTAATTATTACTTTTATTCATCAAGGTTGCATCAAATTGATCGACAGTAAAGACATTTAAAATGTTACAAAAGATTTCCATTTCAAATAAATACTGTTCGTTTAAACTTTCTATTAATAATCAATCACAGTTTGCACAAAAAAATAGTGTAGCACAACTGTGTTCAACATTGATAATAATAAATGTTTCTTGCACAGCAAATAAGCATATTAGCATATTAAATAAGCATATTAGCATATTAGAATGATCACAGGAATAAATTACATTTCAAAATACATTAAAATTGAAAAGTTATTTTAAATTGTAATAATATTTTTACTGTATTTTTGATCAAATAAAGGCAGCCTAAGTGAGCGCTTCTACCAAAAACATTAACAAACCATACCGACCCCAAACTTTTGAACGGTAGGGTACGCCGCCACTGACATCAAGTATCATTCTTATAATTTGATTTAAACTGAAATTATTTTTCAATTAAAGTTGAGTCAATTGGTGAATAAAACTCACCAAAGGCGTTTTTACTTGTATTTTGTGCTTTGCAAGTGTTAATTTTACACCCTGACTGTCAGTGTAAACGCACCTTTTGTGCTACTGCCTCCTTAGGATGAATCACTCATGTTAAAAGCATCTGCTAAATGAATCAAATTCAAACGTAAAGCTAAACATAAACCCAGCCAGGTTATAAAATGAAGAATTGGTAACATCATGTGATTAGCATCATGTCAGTAACATGATGCTAATTAAAAAAAACTACATAGCCATGCACACAAATACTGACGTCACCAATACGATTTCAACAACAATAAAAGTAGATGCCAGCAAGCGCTTCCGCCATCTTTCAAAAGTGAGCTGAGGGTTGAGTTGCCAGTGGACTGTGGTCGCCTCAGGCTGCCCGGCAGGTGCAGTGGCAGAGTGAGGGCTTCAGAGAGTCAAGATGCATTAAGGATTTCATGCCTCTCTCTCTCCCCATCCCTCTGTCCTTCTGCCGATAAGTGACTGAGCAGTGCAGAGTGGCACAGCGGCCCATTTGGACCAGGCCAGAACAGACAGTAATGGAGAAGGATGAGGAGGGGCAGCTGCGCCTGGCGGCTAAACCCCAGTCCATTTGGAGGGCAAATGGTGCCGAGAGAGAACCAAGGGCTTCTGAGGGCCACATACAGCCACATTCTTTTCAAGAACAGCAGGCAGTAAATCACAGATGTGCTCGGTTATAGGCAGGCGGTATGCGAGATGTAATACATGCACGTGTGTACTATTAAACACAAGCAAGGAACTTCGCTATTAGCTGCGTATGTGTGTGTGATTACTGGGTCATTACGGCACGGCCGGGGCTGTTATGCTCACCGCAAACAGCCACACAAATGACTAATGGTGAACTCGCTCAACCAATTAAACCTCCAGATCCCAGAACAACCGTAAGAGGGGCCTTTTATTTGCAGCAGCCGCTACCGAATACCTTTCTTTCCTTGAGATGCCAAGAGCTGTTGATTATTGTGATTTAAAATCTAATTTCTACAAGGTTAAATCTTCTGGTTTGTGTGGGGAATCTCCGCAGGCTGGTATCTATCACTCACTGTGTTATTATAAGCCTATATTCTGATGTAATTTTAATAAGGCTGTTTTCTACACTTTGCAGCATTTTACCCCCCCCCCCAGAGGTCTACTTATAATGCTAATCAAGGTTTCTTGTACCAAAATCAGTCAATTTAATTTCACATGACCATTTTCTACTCTCTCTCTCTAGCCCTTAGAACTAAACTGGCTCTTTGCAATCTGTTTTACTAGTCATTAGTGATCTCTGACGTGTATACAAATCATTCTAATGAGTTAAAGCTTTTCAATTAATCTTGTGGTCTAAATGACTCTTTAACACTTTGACTGAATCGGGCATAGTTGCCCTTCAGAGACTCACTAAACACTCGTTCAGAAAAGTCAGACTTACACTAATGTTAACCTCTTAGCATTCCTGTAAAATTTGCCTAAAATGCCTAAAAAAAAGGCATTCCCAAAGTAAATTGCATGCTGTTCTTGAACCGTTTGCACTGTAAACCCTATTGCTCAAAATAATTAATTGGTTTGAGTAGGGCAAACTCAAATTAAACAAGTATTTCAAGTATTTCAAACTTTATTTTTCTTTTGAGCTCACAAAACTGACATTGTCCCACAGTTTCACAGACATGGTTTAAGCTAGTCCACTTGTTCACTAACAGCCAATAATAAAATGTGACATTTTACGCACAAATGGTACTAAATAAATCTAAATCAATTCCATTATTAACAAATCTCTTTAATTCCTTTGCATTTCAGTTTCTGTATTGGCTGGTTCCTTTTGGCTTCACTTCTCCTTGCAAGAAGGTCGACCCAGACAGGTCTGACCAACAGACACGTCAGCCAATGTGTTCCATAGCCACCCGAGTGTAACTAAACGAGTACTGCTGAAATTTTTATTCACTTTTTACATTATATATGAGGCCAAAGTGCCTTTCTCAGCTTTACTACAGCAGACCGCATGCACACACAATCTCTCCTCTCACTTTTCCAAGACAACTGATGACCACAGGACACAGAAACGTACGCGGTAACTCTGAAATCTTCATTGATCTCTTCCTCCAACAAAGAAGAAAACAGGCATACTTAAGCCATTTACACCCTAGCACCCACTGTGTTTTTCTTTGTGCTTTTTGCTCTATAAATCTCAGTCACGCAAGCACACACTCCAGTGACAAAATAACCTTATAAAATTCATACACTATGTACTTAAGCACTGTCCTCAACCGTGTAGCGTATAAGTGCATAGTGCATAATTTGGGACACAACGTAGGAAATATGTGTCATCCATGTATTCCAAAGTACTGTACATTGCAGAAATAGACTAGTACAGTAGAATAATATTTCAAACATAGCCCTTTTTAGGTATTTGTTCATATTAACTAGGTCAAACTAACAGTGTGAAGCTCCCTTGTGGGACATTAACAAGGTCAGATGGGTACAGGGAAACATACCTGCTCATCACTGCGATGGTAGTCATTGTCCTCCTCTGCTTTCTCCTCTCCTGCTTCCTTATTAGCTGGATCCTCTGATTTCAGGTCACCTGGTGGAGTAAAATTAAAAAACTTTAACACAAGATGGAGCCTAGACAATGAGATTCCAAGCATTTATAATTCATTGCTTCTCAGAGCTTGAATTATATTGAGTATTAGTTTGTGACTCTCTGAAGAGTTTCTTCATTACACAGTAAAGAAACATTCATCAAAAAAAAAAAAAAAAAAAAAAAAAACAATTATCGCAACCTACTCTGCCACACATTCACAAGTCTACAAAACAAATCTGCACCTCATCAATGGAAACAGATTAATTTATGATTCAACCTGCCCACATAACTCCCCCCACACCTCAGACAGGCAGACAGCTGCCCACTGATCAGGTCAGAAACTAGGACTGCATCTCATTACAGATTTATATATGCCTAAAAATACTTTCCTTCATTAACATTGATGAGAGAGATCCAGTGTAAACAACACTACCATTTAAAAGTTTAGGGTCAGTGATTGATATTTTTATTCAGCATGGATGCATAAAATCGATCAAAAGTGACAGTAAAGACATTTATAATGTTACAAAAGTTTTGTATTTAAAACAAATCTTCTTGTGAACTTTCAATTCATCAAAGAATCCTGATAAAAAAAATAAATAAAAAAAGTATCAGTGGCTGACAATTATCACAAAAATAAATCGTAAAATAAAATTTAAAAGGATTGCTGAGATTCAACTACATAAACAATGAAGCTCATACTTGTGTGATCATTACTTAAGGTATCAAATTGTTATTATTTGTGTTGTACATTTGCACCAAGTACCCATTTTTTATTTTTAGCAAACTGAGTGTCAAAATTTTGATTGTTGACAGCAGGCCACAGATGCTGTCACTACAGTTTAAACTGAATTTAACTTTGAATATTCTTCTTTTAAATCCTCAAAGCAACATTTTTGCTAAATGTCACCAAAACTGTCCAATGCAAGAGGGAATTATATACATATAACCAGTCCAGTCGAGTGTGGTTGAGTTATTTTATTGCATTTCAACTGAACGGCTGTCCACACACCCTCATGGTTTTGTATGAGGGGCTGTCAAACATCACTATGACATTGTCATTGCATCACCAGAAATCTCAACTGCATTAATGGGAAAGAGATCGAGAGCATCTGGACGAAATGCAGTCTGGATTCTTAAGCCTTGACGGCTAAAGCAATGGCTTCTTCACGGGACACTCAGAATATCCTTTCTGATACTTAAAATGTTCCCTGGCTGGGAAAAAGTTCACGGAGGCTGAGCTAATCTGAGGCAAGCAGACTGTGAAGGCGAGAAAAAGCTGGACTTCCAGCGAAATAAGGTTTTCGTTAGGGTGGCTAATAGACAGGGAGACTCTGCTTAGCTGTCTAGGGATGAAGTGGACAAGCTCAGGTAGCAATTTTACCATGCTTTCCGGAAGGGTGACTTCTTTTTCAAGCTCAGCAACAGTTTGGTTAATGTCCACTGTTATGGGATTTGAGAAGGACCGTCAGGTACCCTACTGTGGCATGAGCAGTCCTCTCTAAAATCACCCTTATAAAGGGTACATCTGTGACACCAAAAAAGTATTTTTGATGCTCATAAAAATCATAAAGGCTGTAATGCTTATTTGTGGGTAGGTTATGTAGTAATGCAGTCAGTTACATCATCGTTTCGCCATGTGCCTCTCCTATCAGTTCAGTTTGATGGTTCTGTGGTGCGCTTGAGGACCACAGATTTAAAGTACTTTTCAGAAAAACAGGTCTGCTAAATTAGCTGAGACAATGTGGAACAAGAGACCACTTGCATCTGAGCCTTATTTACTACAATGCATGAATCCAGCCATTACGACTGCTGACTCAACATGCCTGAGGGCCAGTATTTGCACAGACTTTATCACTGTGCACAGTTCTGAAAGATGAAAAGAACAAGATACTGCCTGGGATAAATAAACTGAACTGGTAGGGCTAATAAACAAAAGGTAAGGGCCTGTTTCCTATCAAATAAAGATAATGTGCTTGTTTTGAGGCTAAAGAGGCTTTCAAACACTCTTCCCTTTACAGCTGCTTTAGACCGATATAATAAAAGCAGAATACTGGGCAAATAAACAAAATGAAGACTCTTTTTGTATTGTGATGTGACAATTAAAGCACATTTTCCCACCAAAGTTGTAATCAAAAAGTGTGACATGTGAAAGGCACACTGTTCCACTTCCACTGTGATCCTAGATGGATTGTGCCATCTATAGTAGTTAAAGAGAGTTGGGACGTACCATTGCGCTGAGAGTCCAGGTGGGTTTTCATGTTGCAGAGTTCTCCTTTGATGTCTCCAGGCACTTCCATGCCTAACTTCTGATAGAATTCTCTCTGTTTCTTCATCTCCGCTGCACACAAGAAAGAATTAAAGTCTTACTGTTAAATCTTACAACAGCATACATAATAAGCTGCTTCATAAAATATACTTTGCATATGAAAAATATGTAATTAGAGGGTATTTTTGCTACCAGTTCACATGGATCTTAGGAATCTGTTCTAGAAAACATGAAATATGCTAAATAGTGTCACGTTTTTTTAAAGAAAAACAAAAATATGACCTTCACTACAGCAACAGAAATTTTTTTTTAGTTAAAATCTTATTACATTTTACTAAAGACTATATACATTTTCTTTCCCTAGACTAATGTATTCTGATGAATTATGCAATATTAAGAACATTTTTTAAATATTTGTTCAGAAACTAAACTGGGTTTCATGTTGTCTTTAAGGCATAGTTCACACAAAAATGTTATTAAAAATGTAACTCTGTCATTATTTATTCACCCCCAAGTGGTTCTAAACTGTATGAGCAGGGCCTAAAACTAACTTTTTGCCACACCTGCCAATGGCCGGTGACTTAGGAAAACAGTCCATAAATATTTTTTTATCAGCCATGAAACATATATTAATAGTGATTGTCTTTTGTTGTTTGATTAACATTAAAAACACAGACAGCAACGGGGATATTAGGCTGCTGTCACTTTAAGAGCTAATGTATGGATCCAATATACTGTTACACATGTTTTATTTCTCAAATGTTTACGTTCATTTAGGACATAACTGACTGTGTTTACAAGGATACTTGACAAGATCTGCATTTTGACATGATTTTTTTCAAATTTGTCTGTTCAAGAGCAAAAAGATGTGAAAGAGAGCTCACGATGCAGTGCTGGCCCGTCAACTTGTCTTGAGAGTCAAAAGTGGACCTTTTCTGTCCTGACTTCTTCAAGGGGAGGTTATATGAGGGGGTAAATCTATGGGCTTTTTCAGATGAAATAAGCTTGAGAAATTTACATACGCCCAGAGATGATGAAAAAAAAAACATACAGAGCGCATCAGCTTTAGTTTCTACTCTGATGGCCACAAGACCACGCCAAACTCAGTGAGTGCATGTTAGAAATCAGGAATGTTGAGAGAACATTGTGCTTGGTACGTTTTTCATCTTCAAACCAAACTTGGGTCTTCAGTCGACAATGTTTAATCCCGCTTCCCATAATGTTTACGCATTAGGTCAGTAGGCGGTGAGAAGGCATTCTTGTGTGGCTATTCAAACACATTCAAACTACTTCTGGAAGTTGTTGGAAGTGGACAAGCTCAAAACATTTTAAACCCCATTTAAACATTTGTATTTAGTGTCGTCAACTTGTGATCCAATCAAGCAAAACGCATCTTAATACCAGGTGTAAACAGGGTCTTTGTTCTATTGAACAAAAAGAGGATCTTTTGAGAAAAAAAAAAAATACTATGGGAGTCAATAGGGACCAGAAACTTGTTACTAACATTCTTCAAAATATCTTCTTTTGTGTTCAACAGAAGAAAGAACCTCAAACAGGTTTAGAACATCCCTTTAAGGTGGGAAAGCATAAATTATATTCTTATATTGAGCAACACATGCTCTATATCTATTCTAAAACTTAAAACTTAAAAAAAAAAAAAAAAGAGAAACAAACCTTCTTGCAGTCCTGGCACCAACTTATAGACAATATCTTGCATTGTTCGGTCATGGCTGAGGGAAAGGGAGAAATGGTAATGAATACAATTTATTTAAATAATATGCTTTATTACAGTAAGAAACACAGCTGATGGAAAACAAAGAAATGAGCAAAAAAGAACACTAATAATATTGCAATTAGCATTTGCATTCGACAGGCATGTTTCCTCATAACTATGATCGTTAATTAGCATATAATGTAGTTCTTCCTCATGTCTCTATATTCTCCTGTGACTGGAGGCTCAGAGGTAAAACCAATTAAGCGTGTGTTGACATGTTCATCTCTGTGGCGCCTGTAGTACGGCTGCCCGCCTCCGAGAACATGTTACCATGCTGCAAAACCCACAAGTGCCGGTTCCAAGCAGCCAACAGCCAAAACAAGCACCTGCTCTGAGATTCACAGCTCTTGTTGTGTTGCTTATACTTTCTAGGACACTGTAAATAAACTCTTTAAAAATCTGTAAAGATAACTCAAATTTTACAAGCATTTAACTCCTTTGAGAATAAGTCAATTCACGTCACCTTTAGCGCTGTTGTAAAGATCATCAATTATTAAATTAATTAATTTAATCTATAAACAGTTCTGCAAAAACACAGTGATGACGAATCCAGCTCTTTTTACTTCTCATACAACAGCAGCAGTACAGTTAGATCAATACTATTGTCCAATATTAAGTGTCCTTAACTAAAGCAAGAGGCGACAGTGGAAAAGAAACCAAACTCCATCAGGTGACAGAATGGAAACCAGGCCAGTTCTCTCAAATTATCATTAAAGTAATTACTTTATTGAGACTTTACTAATATTATTCAACTTTACTTTATATAACTTCACTAATATTATATAACTTATCATATACTAATATAATTTTTTACACTACCGTTCAGATGTCAGTAAGTTTTTTTTTAATATTGAAAGAAGTCTCTTATGCTTACCAAGGCTGCATTTATTTGATGTAAAATAAAGTAAAAACAGTAATATTGTAACATTTTATTGTAATTTAAAATAAGTTTATTATTTTAACATATTTTAAAATGTAATGTAATTTTCAGCACCATTACTCCAGTCTTTGTCACATGATCCTTCAGAAATCTGATTTGCTGCTCAAGAAACATTTCTTATTACTACCCATGTAAAACTTTTTTTGTGGGTACACATTGTATATATATTGTTTGCTCAATATTTTTGTCAAAACCAATACATTTTTTTCAGGTTTTTTGATGAATAAAAAGTTCTAAAGAACAGCATTTACTTGAAATAGATACATTTTTGTAACATTAAAAATATTTTCAGTCACTTTTAATCAATTAATATATTTTTATTTTTATTAATTAATTAATATATTTTTTTTTATAATTATTTGTCACTTTTGATGACATAAATACGTCCTTGCTCAATAAAAGTATTTAGTTCTTAAAAAAAATATCTTATTGACTGCAAAATTTTGAATGGTAGTTCTTTATATATATATATATATATATATATATATATATATATATATATATATATATATATATATGTAAAAGCCATTGTGCCAGGTCAGTTCCTCTTAATAGCACATAATGACTTAGATCAGTAGGAAACTGATCTTAGATCTGCACTCGTGCCACATTAAGAACACAGGCCACGTTCTGTGTCAGAGTCCAGCTCGCCGTTAGCTGATCTGCTCCCTAAGGCCACAATGTGAGAGAAAGACAGAAAGACCAGGATTGTGAGGCAGCGGAGCACCTGTGTCCCTGGTGCACAGCCAGAGCTACCACCTGTTCCCAAATCCCAGCAGCCTGGCGGGGAAGGTAGAGGTCCAATTAGCCACCACCGAGCTTCCACAGAGGAGGCCGGAAGGCCTGGTGGTGAGGGGGTGACTGGCATTTAGCTAGCTGTTCAACAAAAGCTTCGTTTTGTGTGTGTGGGTGTATGTTTGCGCAAGTGCGAGAGAGACGAGGATCAATGAGCTGCCACTGTTAATACACACAAATCCAGTTTTCATTCACGATCAAACAGTGTGGCTCATAAATACCAGGGTGTTAAACTAAGGTCAGATTAATCATGCAGAGAGAGAAGAGAGCCGGTTTGATGGCGTACGACGTAACGTAACTGACCCCGTACTCTTATATTGTCTCTTCCTCTTATACCATGCATGGCTTTCATCCACCAGCAAGGCTGGGGCGTCTCTTTTTTGCCCAATTCAGAAGACAGCGAGGAAGCGCTGGGATGATGGTGAATATTTAATGTGTTTGGAAATTGTTTCTCATCAGCGCACGACTGCAAGCTTCTTTGCAGCTAAATTACGAATTATGAAAGAGCTGGCATCCGGCCCAGAGCACCAGCAAATCCATCAGACACAGAGGCACCGGTGCTCAGGGGGTAGATGGATGACAGTTTATACACACCGAGCACATCTGTGTGTGTCTCTCAGCAGCAAGGCCTTTCTCTATTGAAACAGGAAGCCTGAGTGGGAGATATGACTGTAAAAGGCTAGTTTGGTCAGCTCTTAAAAGTAATAACTCTTCATATCAAGCAGCTTTCAATGAAGTAAAAGCTATGCTTGCCACCATCTCCCTGTTTTTGCTATTGAATTAACTCTAAGTTAACTAAATTAATTCTATATGATTGCTTAACCTCTTCACATGTGACTTACTCTCCTGTTTAAAAGTTTGAGGTTAGTTAGATTGAAAAAAAGAAATTTTTGAAAGAAATTAATAATTACCAGAGTGACAGTAAAGTTATTTATAATGTTATAAAAGATTTCTATTTCAAATAAATGCTGTTCTTTTGAGCTTTCTGTTCATTAAAAAAAAAAAAAAAAAAAAAATCCTGAAAAAATTCATCATAGCTTCCACAAAAAATATTAAGCAGCTGTTTTTAATATTGGTAAGAGGCGTTTCTTGAGCAGAAAATCAGTATATTAGAATGATTTCTTAAGGATCATGTGACACTGAAGACTGCTGAAAATTCAGCCTTGCTATCACAGGAATAAATTACATTTTAAAATGTAATAATATTTCACAATATTACTGTTTTAATGTATTTTTGATCAAATAAATGCAGCTTTGGTGAGCATTAGAGACTTATGCTTCAATGCCTTTTTCAGAGCGCCCTCCAGAGGTCACTTCCATTTGAACCAGAAAAAAAAGACCAACCAAAAAGGTGCAAAATTCTGCATTGTCGTGATAAATAAACACCCTGCAGTTGTAATCTTGACTTTCCATGTGCATGCTCTACCCTGATTCACGGTCTGGATTTGTAGTAAACCTACTACTGATGGTCTGGCACAGCTGCTGTCCTTAAAATGACATCATGCAGAGAAATTCAGTTCCAGAAGTGTGTAAAACTTTCAGGTCACATCACCAGATGTTTTCTCTGGGATGTGTGTGCTGAAGAGGAACGCTCCACCCTGGACATCAATAATTCACCCTCTGACAGAGAGCTGGAGGGAGCCACGTCGCCTTCAAATACCCATGTGGCTGTATGACACGCAACTAACACACACATGCACACAACACCCAGCAGTCAAAGACAACGCTATTCACCAGTGTGCCTTGATGGACCCCTACTGGTCTGTTCTGAGGTTTACATTGATTGAGACGTGTTTGTCTGCTGTGGTAAACTCTTACCCGATGTACTGCAGTGGATGGCTCTGGTGAATGACAATCCGACATGTAGGACACGTGTTGTTCTCTTCAAGGTACTTCACCAAACAGCTCCTGCAGACTATATATATATATAATTTAAACACAGTTAGTCGATTTATTTTGTACATATCACATTATGCATCATTATATTGATTTCCAAGACACAGGAATGTCACATTGACGTGAATTAAATAACTCAGTGATAAATAACATAAATCAAAATCATTCGGCACAAACCTAGAGGCAAATAATAAAAATAAAATTAATAGCCCTTGTTTTATGACTCAAACTACTGTTCAAAGCTCCCATCACATGCTCAGAAACAAGACATCGGTGGCGCAATGACTCCCTCTAGTGTTCAATTCAATCACTGCTGTTCAAATGCAACAAAACTTGGCTGTAACCAGCTAGTGATAGTTTGACATACTAAACTTTATCATTTACTTATCCTTGCTGTTCAAACCATATGAGTTTCACAATGAGAGATCCTTGATACTGAGGTCAGGTTGACATGATTTGTTTACTGTCAATCTTCCTGTCCAGTTTGCTGTTAGTTGCTGCAACTGGATCACTGAGCCAGTGAGTTGAATTTGAGAGCCAAATCAGTCCGATTCATGAATGATTCATTTGGACCAGTTTTGTGAACCAGACCATTCATCAGAAAAGATGTGTCAAAATAATGATTTGTTAACAAATCAGGCATCACTACTTCTCACCTGAAAATGTCAAGGTTAAATGTCAAGAATTTAATTTAACGTAAATTTTGGGTCTGTTCCTCACATAAAGTTATCATATGTCTTCAGAAGACTTGGAATATAGTGCAAAAGTAATTTGGACCACTTTTATGATACTTTTTTTTTTTTTTTGTCAGTTTTGGTGTAGAAATGACACTCACAGGTGTGTAAGCACTCAGTGACCGTAGTGGCGTCGATCAGGTACCCCTCGCAGAGACGACAGGTGATGTGGGCATTGATGTCCCACAGTTTAATCTTCCTGGTTAACATCTCGGGGTTCTGGACGAGAGAGAAATGGAGGGAAAAAAGGGGTTAAAAACATTTCACAACACACAAAACCACAAACCAAACCTCAAGCTGTAGGGTCACACTAAGCACACTATAAAAAGTCATTTAGCGTGCTTTTCATCAAAAGGCCTATATTAATTACTAATAAATAAGATGCAATGATCAGGGCTCAGGAGGGCTATCTCATAGGTCACGGGGTCAACCCTACACTCAATACTGAATTTACTTAAGCTGGACAAAAATATTCACCAATTATCAATGTAAAGCTGCTTTGACACAATCTGCATTGTAAAAAGCACTATATAAATAAAGGTGACTTAACTTGATGTCATAGAAGAACCATTTTTGGTTCCCCAAACAACCTTTCAGAAAACAATTCTTAAAAGAACCATTTTTTATTTAGTGGAATGGAAAGTTTCCATGGATGTTAAATGTTCTTCATGGAACCATTGATGCAAATAAAGAACCTTCATTTTTAAGCGTTTATAACCCAACTTATAAACCATTAGGTTGCCTCCATAATTTACATCAAAACAAATGTCATTTTCATGTTTTAAAACTTTGTTTTTCATTTGGCTAATTCCTAATCGACACTTCAAAGGCAAATCATGTTGTTTGTTTTTGGACGTCTCATGTGAAGCAGCCAGACAACTCTATTGACCAGTGTTATCTACTGCAGCACAAACAGTGTCAGGACACATGCTGCTCATATTCAATACAGATTAAAAAGATTATATTCACCACACCAGCTGCCCACTGGCAAGAAAATAATTAGATGATCTATGTTGCTTCAATATTTGTAATTCAGCTTTGAAGAACAATCTGTGTTGGAACCAAGTGGGATTTTTTTTTAAAAGCAATTAGTACATTGTTACCCATTTAAATGTAATGTTGAGAATGATCAGAGATCGTCTGCAATTACACATTTAAGATATGAATATATTTTGGTATTAAGAGGAAGTACATAAATAATACACAAACGTCATCCTAAAGAATCAACATACGGCTTTTCATTCCCTGTCTTGTGCTTATATTATATTATATTATATTATATTATATTATATTATGTTATATTATATTATATTATATTATATTATATTATATTATATTATATCATATTATATTATATTATATTTACTTACTTACTTACTTACTTATTTATTAATTACACACACACAGTCAAACCAAAATTAATTCAGACATTTTTGATATATAGGCAGGACACTATAGTTAATTTATGTAAGTGAGAATAGCAAAATAAAATAAACTGTGCCATATTATACTCAAAAATTCTTCATACAGTGGACTACCAGTAAAACTGATAAAAATTCGGAACCAAAAAATTATTCACACTTTGACCTGACCATGTTTTGCTTAAGTGTTATCTGACATAATTAAGATTAATCTTTTCTGACAGTTTAACTCTGAGATCTTGTCATATTTTATTACCCTTTTTTTTAAACTATTGTGAATAAACTGTATTAAAAGGTGCAATAGGTAAGACTTTTGCAATAAAATATCCAAAAACCACTAGGCCAGTGTTATATATTTTGTCTACTTGAGTACTTACAATATCCCAAATGTTTCCAACTATTATATTATATTATAATATTATTATATTATTATAAAATTGCAATTTTAACCAAGGCTCCGGGACATATGAGGAGTCGCCTGTCAATTGCGTCATACCCGCGTTACCCTCGTTTCCCTCGTTACCCTCGTAGAAACCATGGAAACACCAAAGACGCTTTAATATATTACATGATTTAATAGACAAGGGAACAACTGTTTGGTTACATTTATAGACAGAAAACTAATTGTTGTTATATAGCTCAACACGTTTAGTCTTATTGTTTAAATCTAATTTTCTTGATTTTTTGCGAGTACCATGCTTTACCATGCCTCAGAGAAAAACACTATTTTGTCAAGTAACTAACATAGCATAATCAGATGCAGCTTTATTTTTAGTAACAGTAATACAGAATTTTCTCCATCATCAACACAAGCCATCCAGCATTTAATATGATATTCTAATATCGATCTAGCTTACAAGTGCCTCACAGCAGCCACCGAGCGAACGCACAGAGTAATGTTATAACATCATGTTCAACACACTCAAATGTATCTAATATGATAAACAGAGCTGGGTTACCTCATACTCATGACCGGAAAAGCAGAAGCAGCGCCGGCGACTGTGTCATAATAAAAGTTCCGCTGCTCATGAGGCGTGTGTTGCGCAATCACTCCAGCGGCCTCGTTCAGCTCCCACAACACTCGGTCCTGCTCTGCTTCATACTACAGTAACGTTAATAATCGCATCCATGAACATGATTTCTTCCCGAGTCCTATCGCGATTATTTCTACCGTCTGTGATGTGAAGACCACATGTCCCAAGATTCCGCGCTCACACTTGGCGTCATCAAGCTACGCCTTTGTTTTGAATAGGCCTCTAGTGACCTCTAGCCGACAGAAAATTTTACATATTGCACCTTTAATGAATGAAATGTTCAAGGTGTCTGAATACATTTTGGTTTGACTGTATATGCACAACAAGGAAATTAATAAAAGCCGTATGTTTACGACTTAATTCCCTGTCGTGTTGTTTACATATATAAATGTGCAATTCCAGACAATCTCTGATCATTCTCAACATTACATTTAAATGGATAACAATGTGCCAATTGCTTTGAAAAAATATAGGTTCCAACACAGATTATATATATATATATATATATATATATATATATATATATATATATATATATATATATATATATATATATATATATATATATATAAACCCAGCCACTAGGGTTGCACAAGCCAGTGCACTCTCAGTGTTGGTCCCAAGCCCGGACAAATGGGGAGGGTTGCATCAGGAAGGGCATCCGGCGTAAAAACTGTGCCAAATTAAACATGCAGATCATAAACCAGATTTCCATACAGGATCAGTCGAGGCCCAGGTTAACAGCGACTGCCACATTACTGCTGGCCAGCAGGGCACAGGTGGAAACTATGCTACTGTCGAGAAGGAGACGAGGAAGGCATGTCCACAGACAGTGAGAAAAGAGAAAGGGTAAGAGTGTGGAAATGAGAGTCAGAACGTTGAATCTTGGCACTATGACTGGTAAAGGGAGAGAGCTGGCTGATATGATGGAATGGAGAAAAGTAGACATACTGTGTGTACTACTGTGTGTACAAGAGAACAAGTGGAAGGGGAGTAAGAACAGAAGCATCGGAGGTGCATTTAAACTGTTCTACCATAGTGTGGATGGAAAGAGAAATGGTATAGGAGTAATCCTATACTGAAGGAAGAGTATGTAAAGAGGTGAAGAGAGTGTCTGACAGAATGATAAATGTAAAGTGGAAACTGAAGGGGTAATGGTAATTGTCATCAGTACATATACCCTGCAAGTGGGGTGTGTGATGGAGGAGGAAGAAGATGTTTGGAGTAAGTTGGATGAAGTTGTGGTGAGGGTACCCTAAGAAGAAAGAGTCGTGATTGGAGTGGACTTCAATGGGCATGTTGGTGAAGTAAACAGAGGTGATGAGGAGGTGATGGGTTGGTACGGTGTCAAGGAAAGGAATGTGGAAGGGCAGATGTTGGTAGATTTTGCAAAAAGGATGAAAATGGCAGTGTTAAATAGATATTTTAAGAAGGAGGAGGAGCACAGGGTGATATATAAAAGTGGAAAAAAGGTGCACACTGTGAGGTGATGCAACCAGAAAGAGGTCAGAGATTGTAAGGTGATGGCAAGGGATTGTGTAGCTAGACAGCATCGGTGGTTGTTTGTAGGACTTTGGAGGTAAAGAGGATGAAGAGAGTACTGAACCAAGGACAAAATGGTGGAAGTTGAATGAGGAAGACTGCTGTGTAAAATTCAGAGAGGAGGTGAGACAGGCAATTGGTGGCGGTGAAGAAGTTCTGAACCACTGGGCGACCACTGCAGAAGTGGTGAGGGAGACAGCTAGGAATGTACTTGGTATGACATCTGGACAGAGGAAGGGAGACAAAGAGGCTTGGTGGTGGAATGAGTAAGTACAGGAAAGCATAAGGAGGAAGAAGTTAGCGAAAAAGAATTGGGATGGTCAGAGGGATGAAGAAAGTAGTCAGAAGTACAAGGAGATGCGGCGCAAAGCAAAGAAAGAGGTGGCGAAGGCTAAGGAAAAAGCGTATGACAAACTGTATGAGAAGCTGGACACCGAGGAAGGGGAAAAAGACCTGTACTGATTGGTTAGACAGAGAGATAGAGCTGGGAAGGATGTGCTACAGGTTAGGGTGATAAAGGACGCAATTGAAAATGTGCTGACAAGTGAGGAGATTGTGTTGAAGGTGGATAAAGTATTCTGAGGAACTGATGAATGTAGAAAATGAAAGAGAGAGAAGGTTGGATGATGTGGAAATGGTTAATCAGGAAGTGCAGGGGATTAGTGAGGATGCAGCGAGGGCAGCTATGAAAAGGATGAAGAGTGGAAAGGCGGTTACCTGTAGAGGCATGGAGATGCTTAGGAGAGATGGCAGTGAAGTTTTTAACCAGGTTGTTTAATAAAATCTTGGAAAGTGAGAGTATGCCTGAAGAGTGGAGAAGAAGTGTACTGGTACCGATCTATAAGAACAAAGGAGATGTGCAGAGCTGCAGTAACTTCAGGGGCATAAAGTTGATCAGCCACACCATGAAGTTATGGGAAAGAGTAGTAGAAGCTAGAATGAGAGAAGAGGTGATGATCAGTGAGCAGCAATTGGGGTTCATGCCAGGAAAGAGCACTACGGATGCAATGTTTGCTCTGAGAGCGTTATTGGAGAAGTATAGAAAAGGCCAGAAAGAGTTGCATTGCGTGTTTGTAGATTTAGAAAAAGCGCATGACAGGGTGCCGAGAGAAGAGTTGCGGTACTGAGGAAGTCAGGAGTGGCAGAGAAGTATGTTGGAGTGGTGCAGGATATGTATGAGGACAGTGTGACAGCGGTAAGGTGTACAGTAGGAATGACAGACTGGTTCAAGGTGAAGGTACGATTGCATCAAGGATCGGCTCTTAGCCCTTTCTTATTTGCAATGGTGATGGACAGGTTGACAGATGAGATCGGACAGGAAACCGCACGGACTATGATGTTCATGGATGATATTGTGATTTGTAGTGAGAGTAGGGAACAGGTTGAGGTGAGTTTGGAGAGGTGGAGGTACGCACTGGAGAGAAGGGGAATGAAAGTCAGTAGAAGCAAGACAGAGAAGAATGTCAGGAGTGATTTATGATAGAGGAGTACCTACAAGAGTGAAAGGGAAGGTTTACAAGACGGTAGTGAGACCAGCTACGGTGTATGGCTTGGAGCTGGAGGTGGCAGAGTTGAAGAAGCTGCAATTTTCTTTGGGAGTGACAATGATGGACAGGATCAGAAATGAGCATATTAGAGGGACAGCACAGGTCAGACATTTTGTAGACAAAGTGAGAGATTCGAGACTAAGATGGTTTGGGCATGTGCAGAGGAGGGATGTGGGGTGGGTTGGGAAAAGGATATTGAGGATGGAGCCACCAGGCACATAGATGTTAATAGATGTGGTGATGGAGGACATGCAGATGGTTGGTGTGATGGACAAAGACGCTGAGAACAGAGCAAAATGGAGAAGGATGATCCGCTGTGGTGACCCCTAACCAGGATAAGCCGAAAGAATATAAATATATATATATATATTTTTATATATATATATATATATATATATATATATATATATATATATATATATATTTTATATATATATATATTTTATATATTTTATATATATATATATATATATATATATATATATATATATATATATATATATATATATACACACACTAGGGCTGCATGATTTATCGCACAATACAAGAAATAACACTGAACTTAAATGTGATTATCGCTTAAACGTGATTCTTAGTGCGATTATGAAATCGCAAAGGCTGTGATTATTTTTTCATGCCGCAGCTTGTCAATGAAGTATGGCTCCAAATGCTAATCCATCTGAAAACACTGCGAGTTTGAGTCGCGTACAATGTACATTCGAAAAAGCAACACGCGTCCAACAGCTTTCCAGACATGAGAAGCATTTATTAACATCTTGTCCAACAAAAGACAACAATTTAATAACGTGTTTTTACTCCAAACTCACTTCATAACGACAGTTGAGCATCCTTCTGTGAGATGTGGCTTCTTACACAGAATACGGCAGTTGTGTGTTTATTAGTCATGTTTAATCAATCAAAGCGTTTCAATCTTCTGTTTATTCAGCTACAGTGATATGGCATGTTATCTACTTCTGCAGCGGGGCATATTTTGAGTTTCTGCACAAGAGCGCCCTCTGGCTTTCAGATGGAGAAGCATTTCCTACTGATCACAGAACCGTACAGCTTTGACAAGCTGCGCGTTAAATAATCGCAGCCTTTGCTGAATCGCATACGATTTAATCACAATAAATCGTGCAGCCCTAATACACATGCGCATACATACATACATTTTTTTTTTATTTAAAATAATGTGCACTGATAACTGATAAAAATCTCAATGGTGTCTGTACATTGGAGCTGGTTGGAACTGAAGTAATTGCAGAAAAGTGTAGAGATGGAAGAAAAGCACTACTAGAACAGCAATAAGACTAAATGTGTTCAGTATGGCATAACCACAGGTGTTTTACGTTATGGTGCTTCCTCATAAAAGATGAATTCATGAATTCAGCCACTAGCCATTTTGCAATAACATAATCAGTTCAGTGCAGTGTCAAATGAGGACAGAGAACTGCCACGGGCTGCAGTGAATATTACACTGTCACATTAATGGGCTTCGATACAAGTTGGAGCTTCAAATCCATTAATTTACCCATGAGTCTACATTATGCTGAAGGAGGGGGGGGGGGGGGGGGGGGGGGGGGGAGTTTTAAGTATTAAGACTGAGCATTACACAAGGATCATGGAGCATTGCTGTTTTGAAAACAGATCTCACAAGTTTTTTAGTAAATAAAATATTTAGCATACACAAACTGTTACATGATATGACTGTCACAATTTTTTAATTAAACAAGCACAAAAGAGGTTTGGAGTTCCAGCAGAAGAGATGATTATCAATGAATAAGGGCTTAAATTTCAGTCTGCTGAATAGGTTGTTTGCAATCACGTGGTACTGGTGACGCGCAAAATTAATGTGAAAGCAAGCAGTGAAAATTAGGATGGGGAAAAGTCCGTACTGTGCTGGTTTAGAAAGGCATAAACAGAAAATCACAACATATTTTGGACATGAACCTTATGTTATGAAGAGGAGCGATTTTTCTACTGAATTGAAAGACTTGACTGCCATCGAGGAGGTAGATGTAGAGAATGTGAATCTGCCGTCACGCCACGTTCAGTTCTAGTCTGGTTTGTTTATATCGCGCTGCATTTCTACTAGTGACATTAAGGGCAGTATTTTTGATTTTCTGTCGTGATTGTGAAAAATGTCACCATTGTAGGTCATTTATGGTGAATCGAGAATTGCAACAGGAGCTCACATCATTGTTCAGGGAAAAAAACTGGACGGTGTAATACAATTTTTTACCTTTTTTACGTGTAAAAACACTAAGGGAAGCAGGTTGAGGAGGGGAGACGCCGTATAGCAAATCTAATAATGTTACTGATTGAACACGCTGCCTATCATTTAATAAAATAAATCACATAGCTGAGTGTTTTTGAAAGTGTTGTATTTTGTTTGGTTTAATAATTAACATTACATTTGCGAGTATGACTCTCATTCGGCTTCAAAACTATTCACAAGCTTCTATGGGTTTGATTATGGTTGTCATTTGTTTAAATAAATACAAAAAAAAAAAAAAAAAAAAAAAAAAAAAAATGCCCCTCCAATTCTCCTCCGTGGTCATATGGAAAGTGAATATTTACAAAGAAAACATTAAAACTACAGTTACATTTACACTCTTCCAACAAAGAAATGGATCGACTTCTGTCAGCTTGTTGAACACATTTTTTTATTTGGACATTTTCAAAACACCAAATGATCATGCAATAGGATAAAATATCTTCTCTTCCCTGCAAACGATACCATGAAGAATGAATATTTAACCAAGTCAAAAACAAAATGGTAAGCAGGTATCCATATTAATTTCAGTATCAGCGGACGCAAAACGCTATAAAAGGTGACAACTTTTAAAGTTAAAAAACGATATAAGTTACGTAAACGATAAAAGCTCATTGTGGTTTCTCGGTTTGATAGATTTGAGCAACCATAAACGACGCAAAACATAGGAATTTTGAGTTTGTGATAGGATTCCTATATAGAAAAATCACTGCTTGCTCTCCAGCCGCATTTCGCGTGCAGCAATGATGTCATGTGCAAACAACATTTCAGGCTTCACACAAAGAATATAATCTTTGAACATAGCCCATAAATCATATGGATTACTTTTATGGGGCCTTTTTGAAGCTTAGCAGTAAAAATCACCATTTTTCTTTCTGTTACAGAAAACCTGAAGCTTGGACATTCTGCCAAGGAAAATATGAGGTTGAAAAATTTTGGGGCGAAACAATTTAGATGGTTAAGATCAGTTTAAACATTGTGCAGCAGAAAGGAAGTGATGCACATACCCCTATTGCCGCCATGTGTCTACTGCTGAGGGTCTGGCAGCCGGGCTTCTTCTGCGAGACACAGGGTGGTGTTAACTCTGCATCCTGTGCTCCACTTCAGCTGCAAAAAACACACAGGCATTTATTTACACACATTTATACACAAAATGATTGCAAGGAAACAGACTATTTTCCCCCTCTGCCTTTCCAGAATGTTTTCAGTAAATAATATTTTCAGTTTTCAAGATTAAGCTGAAATTTCAGCAAGAAAAAAAAGTGCAAAAAAGGCACACAGCGTACCTATTTGTTGATTACAATGTTCAAACATCAAACACAAAATGAGATGTGCATGATTATACTGGCAACTGGTAAATTATTCAGCGATAACCTGGAAAATTCTATTATTATTATTGCCACCAATATACATTAAATTATTATTATCCATATTATCAACAGAGATTAACAGCAAATAGTTTTTTAAATAATAAATTGTTACATATACATACATTACAAATATACAGGGGGGCACATAGGTGGTACCCAGGTACGCATGCGCGGTAAAAAATAAACGATGCGCACCAGAAAACATGGAGGGAAGCGCTTTTGAGTACCAACATTTTTGAGGACCGGTTCACAGAGACACGTTTACTTACTGGAGTATGATTTTTCCCCATCTCTGGTAAGATAGCAATCATGATGATAAGTGTGTTCTTTAATTATTAGGTGAGCAACGGATCGCAGTTAATCCGTGATCCGTATGGATAAGGTCCAATGGTTCGGCACGCATGTGATTCATAGAGTGAGTGCATGTGATTCACTCCCATAGGGTTAAAGTTTATCATTTGGACGTGTTTTGTACCGCCAAATAACACATTCAAACGATTTTAAAAGTGGAAGAAGAGCTGTTATCTGTGCGCACAGCCTCACACCCCCAATACGCGCGCATGCAGAGAGAGAGAGAGCGCTCGAACACCAAGCTAATTCCTCTTTTGCGTTTACTTGCGCTTGAATGGACACATACATACAAAATTATGTCAAAATACCTGTCTTGGCAAATTTTCTCTTGGTTATGTCAAGTGAACAGTTGAGAAAGAAACCGGATGTGTGTCAGTTATTCGGTCCGTGCTTTCCTTCTTAAAGTGACAGCAGCCTAATATTCTTGCTGTTGTCTGTCATTAATGTTAATAAAATAAAATAATAAAAAATCATTATCATCATCTACCATGTTCGAGAGAAAAGAAGATAGTAAAGAGAGTAGTCAGGAGGAAAGTGATGAGGACAGCTTTTAGGATAAGTGTGTCACATAAAGTGTGAGTACCAAGCAACATCTCCAGGTGCTCCCTTGAGAACCAGGCCAAAAAAAGATATGTGCACCCATGCATATTATATATATTATATATATATATATATATATATATATATATATATATATATGCTTAATCAATTACCAAAAGAAGCATGTCAAAATTATTAAGGAAAATAAGATTTTCTTATCAAGATGATAAAATGTTGTGTAGCAAAAATGAGTACACCCTCTTAAAAGTTACTAAATAAAACAAAATAAAAATGTTCTGGTGTAAGATTAAGGCAGTGTTTGATCAACAGGTATGTTGAACCAAAACATTTAAAGAGAAGTAATTTCTTGACCATTAAAAGTGTTATATAGCCCACTGAAGTTCTCAGACTTAATGCTGAGAACAGTGGAACCACTTGGGAGAGAACTGTCAGGAGACTTATTTCTTAGCACAAATGCATTTAGTTGTTATAGTTCTTAGCTAAGAGTTTTCTCTTAAAACCTATTCACAAAGCTGCTGAGACCAATTTTTACTAAGGAATAGACTGAAGTCTTAAGCTAAGAGTAAGGGCGGGGTTGACCTCATTGCTATGGATGATGTCATCACACTTACTAACTATTCCCACAGTGATTGGCTGATGGAGAGGAGTCTCTGTCAGCGATTTAATCATAGAAATATTTAGAATGAGGTAACATGAGGTAACATGTTGCCATATACAAATAAAGGTTTTAAAATACAAATTGCCAGCCTCTTACATGTCTGCGTTATGTTTTATAAACAAAGTTTGGGAGGAGCACATTCAAACGGTCTATCTAATCAGCTTGAGAGGAGGTATGTATACAGATGAGAGCTGACCAACCTTTTTTAACTCGACAGTTATCTGCATCCCTCCACCAACCTGTTCCTCATTCTCGGCTGGGGATACGGGGGAGAACTCTGGATATGGGCTAAATAAATTCCAAGCTCGGAGCCCTCGATCCCCTTGGAGAGCACGCCAAATACACTTATAATAGTTTTTTTTTTACTCTATTCGATAATTTGTAAGTGTGAACTCGTGAAAACCAGTGCCACAGGTAATCAGACATTATCTATTTGTTTATTAAAGATTTATTTTTTGGCATTTTATTGTAGATTCAAATCTATAAATCAAAATATTTATTGCATTTACGAAGAAAAGGTCCATTACCCAAGGCTCTATCGCTATTGCTTCATGGTGTACAGTGTCTTTAGGTGGATTAGGATTGTTTGTGATTTTGTTCTTAGTGATTTAGGAGTCCTCTTGACTACTCCTAACATTTCACAGATTTAGGAGCTAGTTTTAATGCTAAAATGCTTTGTGAAATACTCTTAGAGTAAAAATTAAGGAGTCCTAAATTTAGGACTGACACGCCCATTATTTTTAAGAGTTTCTCCTAAATCTGCACGTTAGGAGCTACTTTTAGTCTTAAGATGTTTCGTGAATACGGCCCCTGGCCTTCATTTTAAGCTTTCATTTAGTGATGAGGGATTTTTTTTGCTAGACAAAGAGCAGGAGAAATGCCAAGCGAGTGTCTCAGAGCCAGCAAAAGCTATGAAAAGAATGACTGTTTATCTCACAGAGTAAGATGCAGCCTGCAGAAATGACATGCATGGTTGTTGTTCTCACTGGAACTATCTACTGTAGCCAAAGCACAATAAAGTCAGTTAGCCATTTCCAAAGCCCATATTTACAAAATATAGATTCTGGGAATCAATACTCTGGTCTCAGGAGACCAAATCAATCATTTTGGATCTAACAGCATCCAAAATGTTATGGTGTTGCTAGAGGAGGAGTACAGTGAGAAGTGCCTGGTTCCCACAGTAAAGTTCAGTGGTAGTAAAGCTCTTATATAGGGATGTATGAGTGCTGAAGGTGTGAGGGAGTTGTGCTTTATCAATGCTGTCATGAATTCCCACACCACTGTGTAATTTAATAAACAAACTTGAAACAGAAGATGTTACCCTTTCCTCATTCCCTTTTTTCAACATAACAATGAGGATATGCATTCTCCCAAGGTGAAAAACCTTCTGTGGACATGTATTGCACTCAATCTTAACACTCTTGAGCGCCTGTGGGGAATTCTGTAGAGACGAGTTGAGCAACACTCCCCATTAAAGATCAGGGCATTTAAGGAGCTCATCATCCAGGAGTTAAACAGGACAGATGTGACAATTTGTCATGAACTTGTACACTACGTGCCAAGAAGGGTCAGAGCAGTATATTCAAAATTATGAAGGGCACACTAAGTACTAGAATATTATACATTTGTTGAATTAAGTCTAGGGTGTACTCATTTCTGCAATCCTTAATTTAAACAAAATTGGCTAATTTACTTATTTTATGGCCATTAATGACATATATTTAAAGTTTTTATTATGTATATGTTTAATACATTTTAGTTTTGCCATCCTTCCATGAATTGTATTTGGGAAAGAAAATACATCTTTTGTATTTTCAGAGGGGGTGTACTCATTTATGCTGTGCACTGTATATTATATTATATTATATTTTATATATATATATATATATATATATATATATATATATATATATATATATATATATATATATATATATATATATATATATAAATACACACACACACACACACACACACACACACACACACACACACACTACCAGTCAAAAGTTTGGACACACCCTCTCATTTAATGTTTTTTCTTTATTTTCATGACTATTTACATTGTTTTCCAACAGTCTTGAAGGAGTTCCCAGAGATGCTGAGCACTTGTTGGCCCTTTTTGCCTTCATTCTGCAGTCCATCTTATCCCAAACCATCTCGACTGGGTTTAGGTCAGGTGACTGTGGAGGCCAGGTCATCTGGTGCAGCACTCCATCACTCTCCTTCTTGGTCAAATAGCCCTTACACAGCCTGGAGGTGTGTTTGGGGTCATTGTCCTGTTGAAAAATAAATGATGGTCCAACTAAATGCAAACCGGATGGGATGGCATGTCGCTGCAGGATGCTGTGGTAGCCATGCTGGTTCTGTGTGCCTTCAATTTTGAATATATCCCCAACAGTGTCACCAGCAAAGCACCCCCACAGCATCACACCTCCTCCTCCATGCTTCACGGTGGGAACCATGCATGTAGAGACCATCCGTTCACCTTTTCTGCGTGGCACAAAGACACGGCGGGTGGAACCAAAGATCTCAAATTTGGACTTATCAGACCAAAGCACAGATTTCCACTGGTCTAATGTCCATTCCTTGTGTTTCTTGGCCCAAACAAATCTCTTCTGCTTGTTGCTTTTCCTTAGTAGTGGTTTTTTAGCAGTTATTTGACCATAAATGCCTGATTCACACAGTCTCCTCTGAACAGTTGATGTAGAGATGTGTCTGCTACTAGAACTCTGTGTGGCATTAATCTGGGCTCTAATCTGAGGTGCTGTTAACTTGCGATTTCTGAGGCTGGTGACTCGGATGAACTTATCCTCAGCAGCAGAGGTGACTCTTGGTCTTCCTTTCCTGGGGCGGTCCTCATGTGAGCCAGTTTCGTCGTACCGCTTGATGGTTTTTGCAACTGCACTTGGGGACACATTCAAAGTTTTTGCAATTTTCCGGACTGACTGACCTTCAGTTCTTAAAGTAATGAGGGACTGTTGTTTCTCTTTACTTAGCTGATTGGTTCTTGCCATAATATGAATTCTTACAGTTGTGAAATAGGGCTGTCATCTGTGTACCAACCTGACTTGTGCACAACAAAACTGATGGTCCCAACCCCATTAAGAAGGCAAGAAATTCCACAAATGAACCCTGACAAGGCACACCTATGAAGTGAAAATCATTTCAGGTGATAACATCATGAAGCTCACTGAGAGAAGGCTAAGGGTTTGCAACGCTATCAACAAAGCAAAGGGTGGCTACTTTGAGGAATCTAAAATATGAAACATATCTAGAGTTATTTCACACTTTTTTGTTTACTACATAATTCCATATGTGTTCATTCATAGTTTTGATGTCTTCAGTAAGAATCTACAATGTAAATAGTCATGAAAACAAAGAAAAAACATTAAATGAGAGGGTGTGTCCAAACTTTTGACTAGTAGTGTGTAATATATACAGGGCTCTACAGTGCGAGCATTTCGCTCGCATTTGCGCCTGAAAATAACTGCGTGCAAGTATGAAAAAAATATTTAGGCGCACTGGTGCGAGTGACCTGATCGTTTCTCATGAACAGAACTATAATACAATTGGAACAAAAAGTACACCTCCTAAAATGCATCCACACTGAACAACAGTTATGTTTCGTACTGCAATCGGCTGCTTTTCATGCCTTCATTCAAAGGCTTTGCTTCAGTCAGCAGAGCAAGTGCAAAAGACATGCGCGACTAACATTACACTTCAAAGATTGTTTACTGGTGATGTTTAAAGGTGAAACTGGTGATGCGCATTTACAAGACAGTTTCATGCTGCTGATGTTTCAGCCAAATTAATACTACATTTGGATTATCATAAGCAAGTTCGGAAATTAACGGGGGCTTGATGGCAAAAATGTAACCAAAAATTACTAGAAACACACGCACCGTTATGAATGCCTGTGTTGTGTTGTTTTACTTTCACTTTTAAAGTAGCGGCAATTGCTTGAATGGTGGGTGGGTTCGTTATTATTCTTAATGAAAAACGCAACAAAACAATACAATGACAAACTTGCTTAAATATGCACTTTTACATTTAGCTTTGCAACCAAATCTTCATCCATCCTCTTGTCATTCAGAAGAGTGAGGCGAAGTGAGGTGAAATCTGTCTCCTGCTGCTGATCTGCGCTGCGACTCTAGTTCGGCTCACGCTGAATTGAGCAGACGCGTTCAGTTTTTAACTGTATCTGTTCTCTAACTAAACTAAATGATTTATATTACTATAAATTTCAAAACGACGGTGGGGGCGGTGCCGCGGTCACGGTGGGCAAGTGAAGTGTTGAAGTGTTGTAACCGGTGTTGCAGCTGAACACCGGTAACACCGTCGATCTCAGCAAGTTAAGTAATATCACACGAGTATAGGCTACTCTGTTTCTCCGAGTATTGGTATGATTGCAAATGTGATACTTACTGATCTTATTTAAGTCCAATAAACAAGTTGATATTAAGAGATTTAACATTAGACACAATAATGTCTGTTTTTGCTCTATTTCGTGAAAACAATTACAAACAAAGCCTCACCAGAACTGTTGCGCATCTCTAAGCAAAGGTGATTACTGAGTGAATGTGCGTTTTCAACGACTGAATGAACGACTCGCACATTAAGATTTACCGCCACCTACTGGCGGTAAATGTAAATACGTTTATTTTCATATTTACACTTTACATAGACTGTTTTTACTTAATATATCAAACTTTTAAAGTTAAATTTTTTACATATTTCTAAATACAAAAAATTATGTACAAAAAACATCTGTACAACATTATTTACCAATAAGCTTCATTAAGCAGCCTATGTAAATGTGTCTAAATAATACCACTTCAGGTGGAGCTTCGTGCCACTTCTGCAGTGCAAAGATTGATTTTTTTGATGATTTATCTTGAGAGGTAACAGTCTGATTGAGTCTTGTTGTTCTAACTGAATTTGTTTAACATTTAAAAACAAATTTTCTATTTTAATTTAAGAAATTGATGAAATCTGATGCATACATTTAATAAAATTAGAAAAAAAAAAATGTTCTTATAATGGTAAAAATGCCAGTGGAAATTAGTTTAAAGGGGCAAATATCACCCTGCAATGGGAAAGTTAGTGTCTGTTATTGATCAGAAAGTGCTCCTAAATTTTAGCATAGAGCCCTGATATATATTTATTATATAAAAAAATCAGTGTGTGTTGTCAGTGTGGAAACACTATTTTTTTTTAATCGAAGGTAGTATGAAAACTCATTTTAATCATCTACTGCACATAACAATATACCATGCATCAGACAATCAGGCAGCCTGTGAAGTCCTGATTTTAACCTTAAAAATTTTCACAGATGCCAATTGAAGTGCTTTTTAATGAACTACCTACTTATATCAGTATCTGCCACAACAAGCTGTTGATTATCAGTTATCAATATTGTCCCAGAAATTCCCTATCAGTACATCCTTATAAGAAGTTTTAAAAAAAGTTGATGACAATCAGATTGTTTACTGATCTGGATTACAATTTGCTGATACCTCTCTAGATGCCCACGCATATGTTTCTTGCTGGCCTGCTCGAGTCCAGACAGAGAGACTCCCAGCCTGGGAGTTTCTGTCTGTTCACTAGCCTGTGAAATTACTGCACTTAAACCAGAAGTCATGACTGTAGGTTATCTTAGGATATGAGTAAGTGTGTGTCATCAGAATCACAGCAGATCCAACAGCTCAACACAAGTACAAGCTCCAAAAACTTATTTGGTTTAAAAGTCAACATGAAATCAAAATAAATCCCAATTACTTTCTTAATAGATTTTTCTATTGTGAATGACTGAATGCATGCCATTCAAAACAATACAATGTTGTTCTTCATAATCTTTACTCAATATGTAGAATAATAAAGTGCTCAGCCTCTAAAATTGCTTTCTTTAACAAAGACACAGAAGTTTCAACTGACAGCTGACAATTCTTTCAAGATTCAGGCAATTTCCGATGGATAAAATCAAGGCCTGGCCTACATTTTTTTCAATGATTATCCTGTTTCACTCAGAAATACAACACATTATGGAAGTAAAAAAAGGTTGTAAATAACGTTTCATGTTGACTTGAGTAATTCTCTTTGTAAAGTTTCATAAAAATTTCATTACACTCTAGACCTCCCAAATTCTAGTTTACAAACTAAACTTCCTGAACAAATCAACAACAACTCAATCTACCATTGCTGAGGGTGCCACTTTACTTTGTTGTGGCACTTTAGTGACAAAAGAAAACAGATCTCTTTACAATGCAGGAAGCAGTGCCCTATCACAGCCTGCAGACTGGAGCCATGTGAATCTCAGTGGGTTTTAAAATAACATGACGAATATTTAGATCATTTCCACGCAGAGCATCCAACATTTGAAGGATCAAATTGACATTGGTGCAAATTGAATCAGTTGTTATATTGCATTTGGAGCTTAACCTTCATGCTAGGGGGTTGTGCAGGAATTGAGCCGTGACCGAACCACATACATACATTACTGCTGTACCAACCAAATCAAACTGAACATACACACAACTGTACATTGTGAAAACACTTTGGATTTGAGACTTTGACCACAGATAGTAGGCTATGTTTTGTGTGTTTTGACAGCATGTTCTTATCATTAAACATAATGCATTTTATCAGCATTTCCGTACACAGATAACAAAACTAGATATACGTCATTGTGATAAACAAGTATTCCAGATAAGAATTTCAGAGAATTTGGACTCGAGATACAAATATTTCACCGAAAATGTCTACAATCTTTATTCAATTTAAGACAAGAAACCGACCTAAAACATGGACTAAAATTAAGTAGTGTAAATGCAATTATATTACTTACTAAATTAAAAAACAATTGTAGACTGTTCAACCGAGCCAATTAATTGGCCAGTATTTGGCCATTTTGAAATTCCCAGCATTAGTCAATGGAAATGAAAATCAAACAAAACTATCATAATAAATATGGTAAAAAATGGCAACTCAAATAGACACTGCACAAATCATCCACACAAAGACAAAACACTGTCAGGGCAACACACGACACTATATATATAAAAAATAAATAAAAAAAAAAAACGCAGTAAACATTAACTAAATAACAGAAAAATGTAACACAAATCACTCTAATGTAAAGTACATTACTGTAAATAAAATTTCTATTTATATAAAAATCATATGCGATGTGTCACACAGTGCCTTCTAGGAACATTATTTTTCATCAATAATTTATGGTTTTTACTTAAATTATTTTACAGTAAAATTACAAATAATGCAATGTTCAACTATTTACAAATTTTCACTGTATATGGTAGCGATATTCAAATGGCGGACCGGACCTGTTCCATCCGGACCGCGGGACATAATAATTGCACAATTTTACCGTTTCTAAAGATTAAAGTGAGCAGCACGTCAAAACAACAGAGCAGTTCGTGCACAGGGCCGTTCATGGTAATGATTTTTCAGTGCTACATCCTATAACATTTTTATTTAGTGCCGTTGATTCTCTCTAAAGATGTAAAGCGCCACATTAAGACCTGCAGATGATGCGGTTATTTTAACATCAGTAGCAGAAACACGGTGAGCGGCAAAATAGATGCTTTTGCTGAAACACTTCAGAAAACAATTATTTTTCTGTCATATGATTTTGGCTGTTTAACTAAACCAAGTTTTTTTTTTTTTTTTTTTTTTCCATATACTGTATATTTAGCATTATTAATAAGCATATTAAGAGTATTTCATAACAAACAATGTTATAATTTGGAAAATATTTAGAGATGGCAAGGGAAGACAAAAAGACCCTGCACCCCCAGTATTTTCTCAGTCCCAAGCCCTAAACGTACATAGGTGTCTAAAAATAAATAAATAAATAAATTGTAGTGTGATTTTTTTCCCTTTTTGTGCTAAACAAAACATACGTGGGTTAACACAAAAAAATACACCTCATAAAGCTAAACTATGTTCATCAAAGTTGTTCTAAGAACTAAGTTGTCCTAAGAAGAAGGTTTTAGGACAACTTTGATGAAAGGTTTTGATCTACTTCAAATGTTGACTACTGTATAAAAAGCAAAATAATCCAGGCATTTTAAACACTGCAGCATAATAAACCTGAGGGCAGTTTATACCTCTCCTACTCCAGACACAGCTTCCTCTATTACACATGCAGTCAAAGATTATCACAATTTCAATCTCAGATGAGTTTTCCAAGAGAGAAACCAAAATCCATGTTCGGCCAGTACACACTGTGGGTTTGCTAACAGAAACTACCTTGATGGATGAGCAAAGGGTCATAGCCAAAGTCCTCATCTGACCTAGAAGAAAGGGCGTCTCATATACTACAGGTGAACATGGTTTTCATAACAGGGTGTGTCAGACTTTTTCATAGAAAGCGTCCAGCACTAACACCTTTCGCCCAGTTTCTCACACATTTGCTGTTACAAAGGATCCGCTGTTATCCGTCAGCTCTATTGAAGTGCTCTGGGAGACGGCTGGGCACACAGACGCTGCCAGCTGTATGAAGCGCTCTGTGAGGAGCTAATGAGGCACCACAGTATGACAGACTTACTAAGCGGAGCAGTTTTGTCTCTGGAAAAATGGGCTTGTGTGTGACCCCAACGCTTAAATGAACACGGACCGGCAATCAGACAAAAATAGTGGTTCACGCTTGTTACAAACATTCTTTTTTGCCCTGGTGCTAAAAAAAAAAAAAATCATCAATTGAGGAGTGTCGGGTCTGTTTGAGGAGCTGGGAGCAATTCTACGCCTACAGAGCTGGACTATAAGATCGCTGAACAATTGAGATTTACTGATGTCATTCAGCAACCTGATAATACTGCTTTTCAGAGTGCAAGAGCACCTGGCCTAATGAATTATTAAATGACAGATTCAATAAACTTGAAAAAAGAAAAAAAAAAAACAGTGGCGGGGTACTGTGGAAAAGCAATGATATCAGATTGTAAAAACATAGCGATATAAGTGATTAAATACATAAATTTGAATGGTAGTCCAAGGTACTTCCAAGAAAACCATGGTTTCATGTCAAAAATAATATGGTAATACCATGGTACTTGTTTGTGAGTAAAGTACAAACATAACAGTATTTTTTAGTCCCTGATGTTAACTAGTACACCTAAAATTTGTGAATGATTCATCAATGCAAGTCAAGGCACATTACAGTACAAATCACTCTAACATGTACATATATAAAAACCCACAGCATTTTTAGGTAGCTGGGTGAAAGTCCAGCCAAAAATACTAAAGAAAAAAAAAAAAGTGTCTTACACAAACTGAACCTTGTTATACTTCAATAACTTCAATTCTCCTACGCAGTTGACGTAGTGAATGTAGCGCAGCACTTCCGTGTTCTACATCAGAACGGCGACTCATTTTTGGCCAGCTCCTTCATCAGCATTAAACGAATGCGTTGTGGTGCTCACATGTACAGCGTCGGCCAATACTGAGCCGGCGTTCGGATGTAAACACGGAAGTGCTGCACTGCGTTCACTACATCAACAGCATAGGAGACTGATGGAAGAGGAAAAAAAAAAAATTGTTCAAAAATTGTTGAATTTTGTTTTTGCGCACAAAAAGTTCTCTCGTCGCTTCATAACATTAAGGTTAAACAACTGTAGTCACGTTAACTATTTTAACAATGTCTTTAATACCTTTCTGGACCTCAAAAGGTGCAATGATCTATGTGGTTCAGAAACTCTAGGATTTCATCAAAAATATCTTAATTTGAACGAAAAAGATGAACGAAAGTCTTACGGGTTTGGGACGACATGAGGGTGACAGAAATTTCATTTTTGGGTGAACTAACCCTTTAATTTTAAAAATCTAACAGTCTGTCATCAGTGTTCTCTTAGCAGACACTTTCTTACCGGTCTTACTACTGTTCTTCTTCTACAGAAGAGTGACCTTTGCAATACTGACCCATATCTGAAAACACCCCCAACTAAAAATTAATAGGTTCTTCAGACGAGAAGGTATGAGGTATGACTTTATTATTAAAATCCCATCTCTTAAATTCCAGTAGTTAACCTCATTAAAAAAAAAAAAAACATCTAAATCACACTTAAGCTGGGTTCATCGGCTTATTGCATGGAATCTTTTAACAAGGCATGCATTGTTGAGCTCTCTAAAAACCCTCACCAGTTTTACAGGCTATAGGAGGAAATTTTACATTGACTTGGAACTTGTTTGTATTCCAGAATGTGCAATCACACAGAGAGAGTAACTGGGTTTTCATCCAAATGTGAAGCAAATTTTTTTTAAAAAAGAAACCGCTGATTAGTCACGTGGGTTTAATGTTTGCTACGTCAGAATTTATTCAGCATTAAAATGTGTTTCCCATTATTCGCATTAACTCTTTTTCGCACAAGTCAAAAACCACCTCCAGCGAGCGTAAAAACTTTGTGAATTAAGGTATTTTTTTCCCAAATTTGGCATTTCCATCACTCGTTTCTGATATAATGCTTCAAAATGCACATAAAAAAACAGGGTGATGGAAACATTCAGTAGCTATTGTGTGGTTTGTTATCTCCTTGAGAATATATTATGCAAGAAGCACCCAAGTAGCATGCTGACTCTTGTGTAATTCAGAGACTGTATCCTGGAAGACTAACAACTTTAGATCATATGGTGAGCTTTGAGCCAATACTGATTCATTTCCCCTCACAATACTTAAAAGGAGGAGCAATATGTAAACTCAGTGGTTGTCATTTAGGGTTCATTCTTGTGTTTAAAAAAAAAAAAAAAAAAAAAGAAAAAAGTACTATAGCAGTAACATGACATCTATAGTCATTGTCAGAATTATTGGCACCCTTGGTAAATATGAACAAAGAAGCCTGTGGAAATAAATCTGCATTGTTAATCCTTTTGCCCCGTTTCACAGACAAGGCTTAAGCCCCATACTAAAATACTAAAATGTTATTGATTTGTGGACTTAAAGATCTCTATAACTTCTGGTTTCCATGTCAGCGCTGTTTGATCCGATATCTACGGTTTATAACGGAGAGCCGCGCCAAATTTGAATGCTGCTCACTAGATCTTGCAGCAATGTTATTAATTCTGTGGTGAATTTAAATGCTTTCTTTACTAGAGCTCCCAGCGCTGTGTAGTAACACTGTCGCGTGATCAAGACCGGCTTGTGAGTAGCTTGTGGCTTGCGCTGCCGCTGCACTAACATTAGTCCGAACTGATAAACGGTCTGTGAAGCACAAATGAGTAGCGCAGTTTCGCTCCGCTTTCATTAAGTTTGCCATTTTTATGTGGGGCAACGTTGTGGTGGTCCAGTGCGACAGGCTAACTTTTGCTCGCACAGGCAGGAAAAATTGACGCAAAATGTGACCATTTAGTCGCAGTCTGGAGCCCTGTTGGTTCTTCTCATCTTCCGTTCACCCCACAAATTTTCAGTCAGTTGGTCACACAATGATATCACTTGGCTTCAGGAGATTTAGCACATATTTTATGATGCTTTAATGGTAATTTTATGTCATTTTTGGAACTTGACAGCATCCATCCACTTGCAGCAGCATAAACATTCTGCCTATGATCTCCTGTTATGTTCCATAAAAAAAAGTGAGTAAATGATGACAATTTTCATTTTTGGGTTAACTAAAAATAAACCTTTCATTTTTAAAATTATATAAATAAAATGTTTAAAAACCCCAACTCTCTAAAAGTTGTATACAGGAAACACCCCAAGGTCTCACTTCACCCACATTTAGGGAAGTGGGACTTGAAGTGAAGGACTTGAAGTCAGCAGCACAATTCATCCACTATTACCCTTATGAAAAAGGAGTAAAAACCACAGACAACCAGATAGCTATCGCTAACTGCTAGTTATCATCTAAAATAGACATAAAACATACACAAAACCTGAAATGGACAACCGTAAAAACTAGTCACACTGGCCAGGTCAATTAATCAGACAATATTTGCCCATTTTGATATTTTTAGCATTGGCCAATAACACTTGGCACATTAAGAGAAGTATGTCAGTTTCAAAATCTTTTGATGTTAAAAATAAGTGCATGATTAACTTCTTTTAATATGTTAATTTCTTTAATTCTCATGTGCAATCATTAAATTATATATTATCATATACAATAAGCCACTGGGGAAAAAACAAAATAATGTACCACCTGCACTAAACCCTATCATAAACCTAACCGATAGTGTTAACAAAAGCAAACATTAGATAAAAACCCATTTGCTAAAGCAACCATGCCATTTAGCTTGCAAAATCTTTGAGCTCTTTTACTGTGACTTGTGTTTCATGGAACATGTACCCGAGCAAATGCAGCACCATACCAGGTGAGCTACCACGCAAGTTTAATACATCAGAAAAGCTGTAGATATGGAATTGGTTGTGTGGCGAAAATATCAATAAGCATTATTTTATAAATCATGCATTATGGTAGAAGTGTTTATTGACGTCTATATAGGTTTACTGACGTCAATCCACAACTGATTGTATCATTTCTCATGTAATCACTCAGATTTTCAGCAAGTTGTACTGCATCTTTCAACATACCTTCTGATGTTCATTTATGTTTAATTTGTGCTGTAACTAGTAGTAAAGAGGAAGAGATGATCGGTTCATGTGCTATTGAACTGAGGAGCTACAGCGATCTGTCATACCACATTAAAGAGTACCAAAACAGTATTGTTTGAATTTTGTAATGATATTGACAGAATTTGAAAACTGAGACACGCTTATTGCTTATTGTGCAACATAACTACAGTGGTTCAACCTTAATGTTATGAAGCGACGAGAATACTTTTTGTGCGCAAAAACAAAACAAAAATAACGACTTTATTTCTTTTCCTCTCCCTGTCAGTCTTCTAGGCAGTTGACGCAGCGCAGAGCATGCATGTTTTACGTCAGAACGTCACAGACTCCTGTGTCAGCATTAAACGCATGCGTCTTGGTGCTCACATTAACAGCGTTGGCCAATACGGAGCCGGCGTTCTGACATAAACACGGAAGCGCTGCACTGCGAACACTGCATAGGAGACTGACAGTGTAGAGAAGAAACTGTTCAATAAAATCGTTATTTGTGTTTTTATTCTCATCGCTTCATAACATTAAACACAATGTTGATATTTGAAAGAAACCCAAACATATACACCCCTCTCTTTATTGCTCCACCTCCAAAACCAACCCTCCAATCCTAACCACCCTACTCCGAGTCGGTGTCGAACCCATACAGTCCATGGTCGAACCCCGCTCTCCGGCTTGCGAGGCGAGTGCACTAACAATGATGCTAAACATTCTCTAGCAGCCATCAGTGCACCTCTTGAGAAAGATTTACCTGCACAACTCTCACTAGCTGTCCTCTGTTACATATGCAAAGCGATGTCTGTTTATCATAGCTGATGCGCAACAAAATAAATAATGCTTCACGAAAAATAAAGTACAGATGATGAATGAATGACAAGGAAGCACAAAAAAAATAAAGGTACATTACACAATAGTAAATACCAACAAGAATTTGTTGTTAGTTGCCAACAGCACAGCAGCTCCAGACAATCACTGACACTCAAACCCAGTGTTACTCACGTGTGGAGCAGAATCAAAGCAGCCTCTGTGTCTGTTTTCAGGCCTTCCTGCTTAGCTCTCTAACGCTAGAAAGCGTTTCTAATATTAACGCGGGTCCTAAAGCTCTTGCCCAGTCATAACCCTTCATTCCAGTGATATTCTTCTGAGCTTTTCTCTTTTGTATTATCTCATCAGTCTTTCTTTAAATCTCCCTCTTGCTCGTTCTGTCTCCTTGACTGTCATATGCCCTTGCTCGTTCCGTCTCCTCGACCGTCATATGCCCCCTAATGCTGATTGGCTATACGTTTGTTTTTGTGTCAACTTCCAAACAGCATTTTTGAAATATCGCTTACCACACCTTTAAAGGTTGAACCACTGTAGTCAGTCACGTTGACTATTTTAACGATGTCTTTACTACTTTTCTGGACCTTGAATGATTGAAATGATGTTGCTTTCTATGGGGGATAAAAAATAAAAAATAAAAAAAAAAACTCTTGGATTTCATCAAAAAAACTCTTGGATTTCATTATTTTCATTTCTGGGTGAACTAACCCTTTAAAGGGTTAGTTCACGCAAAAATGAAATTTATGTTATTAAGTACTCACCCTCATGCCTTACCACACCTGTAAGACCTTTGTTAATCTTCGGAACGCAAATTAAGATATTTTTGTTGAAATCCAATGGCTCAGTGAGGCCTGCATAGCCAGCAATGACATTTCCTCTCTCAAGATCCATTAATGTACTAAAAACATATTTAAATTAGTTCATGTGAGTACAGTGGTTCAATATTAATATTATAAAGCGACGAGAATATTTTTGGTGCACCAACAAACAAAATAACGACTTATATAGTGATGGACGATTTCAAAACACTGCTTCAGGAAGCTTCGGAGCGTTATGAATCTTTTGTGTCGAATCAGCAGTTCGAAGCGCCAAAGTCACGTGATTTCAGCAGTTTGGCGGTTTGACACGCGATCCGAATTATGATTCGACACAAAAGATTCATAACGCTCCGAAGCTGAAGCAGTGTTTTGAAATCTGCCATCACTATGTAAGTCGTTATTTTGTTTTTTTTTGGCACACCAAAAATATTCTTGTCACTTTATAATATTAATATTGAACCACGTACTCACATAAACTGATTTAAATATGTTTTAGTACATAAATGGATCTTGAGAGAGGAAATGTCATTGCTGGCTATGCAGGCCTCACTGAGCCATCGGATTTCAACAAAAATATCTTAATTTGCGTTCCAAAGATGAACGAAGGTCTTACGGGTGTGGAATGGTATGAGGGTGAGTAATAAATGACATTATTTTCATTTTTGGGTGAACTAACCCTTTAACATCAGAAAGAGACCTCTTAAGAAGTATGAAGCTGAACAGATGATTAAAGCAAATCTGAAGTTTGACAGATTTTAACAGTTCATGAAGTGAGAGCTGAATCAATCTCAAAGAAACCCTTAGTGAATTCACACTTGAGTCACACACGTTACCTGATTTAAGGCCTTCAATCCACTGAATCAAATCTACATAATTGTAAATGTAAACCAACAACTCAGCAAAATCAGGATCAAATTTCACTGGCTCAATTTTAAATTAGTTTTGTTTAATGTGACATAACTTCACATCATTGGAAATAACTGCCTACACTGCTTAATGCCAGACCACAGGCTTGACCGGTTTTAGAACTTGCTTTTCTGGGTATGCACTAAAAACATGGACGAACTGAAAGGCATTGTTTTCATTGAAAACCATTTGCAGGCACAGAAGAGAGGACTGCGCAATAGCCACAGGCCACATGTTTAAGCCAGTCTTACAAAAAGACATTTATAAGTGTTTTAAACTTAACAGCATGAACAACACGTGTCTCAGGATGAAATGTATAAACTTCATCAGGCTATCACACACTTTTAACACTTAATACAAAAGAATCACACAATAGGCATGACATTGACTAAGCGATTAATCATGCATTAATTAAATGTCTTCTGAATGTTTGACCCGCTAGTTATGTCTGCGACTATGATTAGTGCGTGAATCTCACGAAACCAGTCAAGAACATGTCATATTTCAGCCCAAAATCAAAATAAGAAATGTTTTGGGTTTTATAGCACTATTCTTTTTAGCATAGTGACATTATTTTTATTAGCTTAATTGCCATTACAGCAATTTATACATATATTTTTCCACATCTCAATGGTCAATGTATGCTAATGAGATTTATGGGGGAAATTAGGTTAACTCAAGAAAATATTACAAAGTGACAACATTAAAAATCTTAATGGTCCTCAAAATAGACTTAAATATCTTTACAAAGATATTATTACTTTTTTGCTTTTTAGTTTGTTCTGAAATGCTTGACCGGTTTCATGAGATTCACTATCGTAGAAAAGGCCTCACTGTAAACAGCATGGCACGATGTTGGTGTCATTAGATCAAATACACCAGAAAACATTTTAGATTTTAAGATAACCAATCTAAACCAACACACATCTTGACATAAGTCAGAACATGCTTCATTGGTCAACATAGTTATTAGAAGCCAGAACACAGAATTTCGTTGAAATTTCACAGCTGATTCTCAGCCAAAAAAAGAGAGAGAAATCAATGTGGATGCAAACCAATGTCCAGACCTGACAACTCCATATGTCCATCATGTAGGGGTGGGGATCCCAGGGGGTATAAGGAGGACTGGTTTGTACACAACTTTGGGACAACAGAAAATTGTGTGTACTCCAATCAATACTGTAACAACATCATGTTTGTCATCCCCCCAGCTAAAATGTAAAGCATTCACAAAAGTGAATATCTCAAAACACATGAAGTAGGACTTGTTGGTTGTTCCTGTTCCAGGAGTCTGGGGTGCAGGTTTGCACATGCTTCCCCAATAACCCTCTGGGCTTTAACTTTTTCTCTGGCCCAGATTTCATTTTAGCTTGCATGCAAACCTGTCAGAGCATCAAACCCCAACTTTCAACACATAGATGGGGCAGATGATTATTATGATGGTCAGGAAGCTCTCAAGAACATTCCAGGCAGGAGGAAGAGGAGAACTGACCAACACAAGAAGTATAATCAGACACAGGAGTGAATGCTTATGAAACTCCAGCTACACTAAATTACACTTTTTCCCTTCTTACAATAGATGACCCCGGTTAGGAGCTGCAGGGCCCGGCGTCGCCATACACACACATTTACACACGCATACACACACATACAGCACGACCGCACAGATAACAGCACGTATAGCCATGCAGAGCTGCCATCAAGCGGAAAAAAACACAGCGAGAATAAATGAAAACTCCGCGTTTGTCGTCCGAAAGAAAGCTCAGGAAACGCATACGTGCATTGATCAGCGGGTATCGGTTCAAGTTTAAAGGAACAAACCTGTTTATGGCCAGAGCGGTCCGCTGGATATTGGGTTGAATCCGAGTTAAATCCACTATCAGTAAAACAAAGAGGCGAAAATGTCCGGCCAGTGCCGAAACAGGCCGAAGCAGCGCACCGAAGAGCCCCGCTGCGCATGCGCTGACTTTAAGAAAGGGAGGAGGGGTGGCTGAGAGATTAAAGCCATTGGATTATACTTTCTTTAATGCGTTTCATTCAGTGATTATGCTTAAATTACGACTTTTTACATAAATTACATAATATAATAGGCTATATATTTTCATTAATTTATCCTATATATACTATTACGTTAGGCTACTACAAAAAATTCACTAAAATAAAAAGCACATTCCAAGAATATGGTACTCTTTGGTCTCTTACGAATTTTTTTAAAAGAATTTGAGACACAAAAAGCTCAATAAATAAATAAATAGCACATCAAATAAGTTTAAAAGATTTTGGCCTATATCCGGGGGTCCTTAGGAATAAGTGTTTTCAACATTTAGTAAAATTATACCGCAATGTCATTTTGACATGGTCTGTTCAATGTATATTCGATTGACTGTATAATTGCCAATAACATAATATTTTTCCCATTACAAAACATTCCTTAAACATGTAACACCTAGAAGCCAACCCCCTAATTTAATTAGAAATATTAAGAAAATATTAAATAAACAAGTTTATCAATAACTACAAACCAAAATTTGGTCCCAATAGCTGATGATGATGATGAAGATGATACAAAACCCTGAAAATAAGTTCTGTTTTAATAATACTAAACAAACATATATAAAGACCTGGGTGAGATGCATGAGATGACACTGATTTAAATGAATGTTGACGTATTTCTTCATCAAATTGTTTTGGAAACTTTTCTTGATGCTGACCAAACTTTGCACTTTCAGGAAACCGACCGGCGCTATGACAGTGAGCCACGGGTTGAAGGGAGTGGTGATGTGATTGTGGATTGGATGTTGTAATGTTGAAGCCGCCTAACAACTCTCATTCACCGGTTTACTTGGCTTATATGCGAAACCAAAACCACAGCAATGGTCTTTTTTTTAAGATAGACGTGCTCTTGAATTTAAAGAGTTCACTCCCTGGAAACACTTGGAAATGAAACTGTTTATTTGTGATTTGTGTAGATTGTTGACAGAATTATTTTGGAACCAAATGGATACACCGCTCAGGACGGTTTGAATTTTGACGAGTTTTTTAAAACTCTTTTAATGTGATCTAGTTGAGGTTCGGGTTTGTTATCATGGATGATGGAAGCGCGGAGACTGAAGCGCTCATCGCGAATTCGAGTGAATATGTTCGGTCTCACCTGGACGGAAGAAACGCTGCTGCTGAGTTCAAAGTTTACAAAAGGAGATGGTTCATCTTGTTTGTTCTCTGCCTGCTAAACTGTTCTAACGCAATGGTAGGATGTTATAACCATACAATTACAAAGTAAAAGTCAAAACTAAAGTTTTAGTTAACTAAAGTGGTGTTGTGCTAACAGAATATTTCCTCACCTTAAAATCGAAATCGACTTTATTAATATTTCTGGTCTTGTACTGTACACGATTCATCAACGATAAACATTGTTTGCCTTCCTAATATTTCATGAAAATGTTCTGCATTTTTATTAAGTAGAAATATGCCAAAAGAATATATCTGAATAGATCTTGAATATATAAAGAATAAATCTGAATTACTCCGCCTCTACAAACAACGTTCGTTTTTGCTGACGTCACGAAACCCCTCCTCAAAGCCCCTCAGCCAGAGTTGCAAAATTAGTTTACTTTAAAGGTGCAATATGTAAAATTTTCTGTCCACTAGAGGCCTATTCAAAACAAAGGCGTAGCTTGATGACGCCAAGTTTGAGCACGGAATCTTGGGACATGTGGTCTTCACCTCATAGCCGGTGGAAATAATCGCGATAGGACTCGGGAAGAAATCATGTTCATGGATGCGATTATTAACATTACTGTAGTATGAAGCAGAGCAGGACTGAGTGTTGTGGGAGCTGAACGAGGCCGCTGGAGCGATTGCGCAACACACGCCTGACGAGCAGTGGAACTTTTATTATGACACAGTCGCCGGCGCCACTTCAGCTTTTTCGGTCATGAGTATGAGGTAACACAGCTCTGTTTATCATATTAGATACATTTGAGTGCGTTGAAAATGATGTTATAACATTACTCTGTGCGTTCGCTCGGTGGCTGCTGTGAGGCACTTGTAAGCTAGATCGATATTAGAATATCATATTAAATGCTGGATGGCTTGTGTTGATGATGGAGAAAATTCTGTATTACTGTTACTAAAAATAAAGCTGCATCTGATTATGCTATGTTAGTTACTTGACAAAATAGTGTTTTTCTCTGAGGCATGGTAAAGCATGGTACTCGCAAAAAATCAAGAAAATTAGATTTAAACAATAAGACTAAACGTGTTGAGCTATATAACAACAATTAGTTTTCTGTCTATAAATGTAACCAAACAGTTGTTCCCTTGTCTATTAAATCATGTAATATATTAAAGCGTCTTTGGTGTTTCCATGGTTTCTACAAAATAAAACCGGAAACGAGGGTAACGCGGGTATGACGCAATTGACAGGCGACTCCTCATATGTCCCGGAGCCTTGGTTAAAATTGCAATTTTCTCATGATTTACAAATAGTTGGAAACATTTGGGATAATGCAAGTACTCAAGTGAACAAAATATATTAACACTGGCCTAGTGGTTTTTGGATATTTTACTGCAAAATTCTTACATATTGCACCTTTAAATAGGCAATGAAATTAACATTTTGGTCTTGTGGCCTTTAGTTTATGCCTGTTAGCTTTCACCTAGTACGTAATTAACAAATATACATAATTTACAGTCTTTTTCTTCCTGTAAAACGATTTAGGAAATGTCCACATGCTCCACTAGAGGCTTCAGTCTACAGGGTCATAACAAGGTCATCCTAATAGCCCAGCTGTAGTAGGACATGGATACGTCCCCCTGAGGCTATTATCTCTGAAGAGGGCGTGTGCCAGAAAGGGGCTTGTCAATCTTAATTTCGCACCCGTGGCTCCAGTGGGACTTGTCATTTGCACGGACACCATTGTATATGTGTTACAAGGCCAAGGCGTCCAAAGCTGTTCATCTGAAATACGAGAAATGTACATCGTGTCTTGGCACACTGTGTTAAAGCTTAGCAGATGGTGTAATTCAGGGTTTATTTAAAGATTACAATCTTGGGGAAATCTGATAACATCTGATAACAGCTGTAGGTGTGGTTCAGGATTGTTGTCCCGTGCATGTGTTAAGAAGAAATTTTAAAGTACAATCAGCAATGGCAGTTCGTTTTAGGAAAGAATCTTATGTTACACAAAGTGCACAAATGATTTGTACACTGACTGTGAAAACAGCATCTATTCATTTGAATTAATGTGAAACAGCATCGCAGTAAGTTGTGCAGTGGTGCATGAAATGACAGTATTGTGTTTTGGAATCAGCTGACTGCCATCTGTCACGCTGCTGCAGCATACATATAGTATTCTTGATAGCAAACAAGGCTTTTGTGTGCAACAGTGTAAATGAACAATCAAAAACATTGCAAATGGTCACTGCACTGCATGCTTTTCAGGGGTGTAAAGTACTTAAAGTCGGCATGAAACGATTTTTTGATTTGCACGGATAAACCGTATAAAATAAATACTCCAATATTCCATAAAAACAAGAACTGTCCATTTTCATTTCTTCATTACTACTCCTGTAGTGTCCTTGTAGAGTCCTTGTAGTGTTACTAAATTACATTCCTAAGGGTAATCTTTTTTTTTAAAACTTTTTTACATTTTTTCCCCCCATATTCTGAACTCAAGTATAATTTCTCAGTACGATTTACACCACTGCTGCTCATTTACATGCACATCACTGTGTGTTTGTCTTATTTAGCTCATGTGAGGGGCCCTTCTGACCTGTGGTTTCTGTTTTTTGCAGCTTCAGCAGTTAAATGTTGAACTGAGATTTTGTGTCATATGAGCAGGCTGGTCCTGTCTCATGCACTTCATTCATTTTATCAATTCAGCCGTATCAAGACAGCAACAGAAATAAAGTATTGTCTTTTATGTTATATTGTTGTGAACTATGCATCTGAATAACTCAATGTACACAATGTAGCTATACCTTTATTTTTGTGTTCAATTTCTCCACAGTCATGGCTGACCTTTGCACCCGTGGCTGACCAGACAGCACAATATCTGCAAGTCTCTCTAAATCTGGTCAACTGGCTGTCGCTAGTCTATGTACTGGTTGCCATTTTCTTCAGTTTGATCACAACATGGGTGCTGGACACACTGGGACTGCGCTTCTCGGTATACAGAGACATATTACTTTCTACCATAAGACAATAAAGCAAATCTAGTTAAGTTTTGTTTACCATCTGTTATAAAAACAAATAAGGGCTAATTACAGTTTTTGCCAAATACCATTATTAAAGTTAGTGTGCCTACTGTAAAAGCCATAAACCAATAATGCATCTTTTTTTTTTTTTTTTGGCAGTGTTGACTAATATCAGTTTCATTGTAAGTGTATAATTGTAGTATCTGTGGTATTTTGGCAAAAATTTGGGTTAGGCTTACCTTCATTTTTTTAAATATGGCATGGTGGCCATGCCCTATTTAAAAAATAAAGGTTAAAATTAATGTCTTATAATAATGTGGAATAACTGATCATATTTTCAATGATATTACAATGTATTTTTCCAAATCGTTTTGGGGTTTGTTTGTTGTTGTTTTTCTTCTTTCTTTTTTTTCTTCCAAACTTACCGACGGCACTTTTTTTTTTCTGCAAAACCCGACCTGTGTAACGTTTGTCTGTACGGTAATTAGATTCTGATATTGACTGCCACCTAGTGGGTACCTCAGTGTAGTTGATTCTGTAGTAGGCCTAACGTCAACGAAGTGGGGAAATAATCATAATTATAATTATGTAATATATAGCATTATATTATTATATATAGGTCTATCAAGCGTACGTTGATGGTTGATTCTAGCCATAACGCGCATGCGCTATTCGTTCGGTCTGCGTGTGGAACCAACTATTTTGCGACTATTAAAATTTACTCAAAATTTAGTGTACTTGTCATTTCGTCAAGTAATGCAAAGTGTTATTTCTGTAAAATAAAATATTATTTAATTGTGTTGTTTGGGAAGAATACATTTCTTATGGAATTAACCTTAACAAAAGATTCATCCATTTTATCCTATTTATTTATTTATTTATAACATTTATTAATATAAATTATTATAATGATTATAACATAATTTCAGCTAAAGTCATCAAACACAGTGCATAATTTGGGATTTGGTGGGAAAGACTTGAAATTGTTCATAACATATAAGAAAAATGACAGTTTCTTCCTGTGGTGGAAGGTGGAAAAAGTCCACAGGGTCAAAAGAAACAGCCTTATACTTTCCTTTCTTTCTGTCTTCTGAATCACAGCTAATCATGGGCTCATGGCTCAATATGTTGGGCAGTGTCCTGCGTTACGTTGGCGTGCTGAACTGCATCCCAGGGTGGGCCGTGTTCCCTATGGTCATGGGAGGCCAGACGCTGTGTGCCTTCGCCCAACCTTTGGTCATCTTTGCCCCCACCAAGCTGGCAGCTCTCTGGTTCCCTGATCACCAGAGGGCCACAGCTAATATGATGGCTTCCATGGGTAACCTATTCACCCATAGCTCATGCTTTATACGGTATTTATTTCTATGTATGTAGAATGGTAATATTCTTCTCTTTTGTTTTCCAGCAAATACTGTTGGACTGCTCTTTGCAAATATCTTCTCTCCCATGATAATTAGTTACACCAATAATCTTGTTATGCTGGTAAGACCGTTAAGTCAGAACTTGGTCACAAACAAATTTTAATTCATGTTTGATCTCTAACAGTCCTGTCGTCTCTCTGTCTGGGTTGTAGCTCTTTATATATGCTATACCTGCCACTGTAGCCTGTTTCCTAGCAACAGTGGGGATCCGTGAACGCGTTCCCCCGACACCCCCCTCTGCCAGTGTGGTGACCTCCAGCTCTGAACCTTTTCTACAGGGAGTGAAACTGGTACTACACACACTTCTGAACAAACTGACATGACATACAGATCTCACAACAACTCTTTACTGCAATTAGCGTTTCTCAAAAATGTATGAAACAGCTTGTGGCTTTTGTCTGTCAGTTCATACTGCTGTCTGAGATTCACTGTATCCTGTCACTTTTATTTACAGCTACTGACGAACAAAGCATATATGATCCTGCTGGTGTGCTTTGGTTCGGGAATAGGAATATTCACTTGTTTTTTCCACCTTGCTGGAGCAGATACTTTGTGTTAAGGGCTACTCAAATGTAAGAACCCAACACAAAAACCAACAAGTTTACTTCAAACTGTGAAGCCAGCCTGTGCCATAATATTCTGAATAACTAAAATCAAATTTTTTAAAACGCTAAAAGTCTAAAAACATTTAAAAAACATAGGGTGCATCTCAATCATCTCTCTAGTTCAGTAGTCAGGACACTGATCAGGGAGTTTTAAGAGCTGTCTCAGTCGCAAAATCCTTCCAGTGCACTGGAATGCTTGCTCCCTTAAAAAAAAATCCCACAATGCACCACAAAAGCCAGGGAACATCGATGCTCATTATGCTTCCTTACGAGAAATTGTTAAATTTTTTGTAAAACATAAAATGCACAAGCCAACTTAATAAATATAATGACACGCCATAGAACATTCAAAAGACAAACCATTTTTTTATGTCATCAAAAACACACATCACCAGACAGGTAGTGATTTGTGAACACGTCTAGTTCAAATTTATAATTAATATTTGGCTTAAATGTGTTAAGGATATGTAACAGATGAATGTGTTTCACACAGCATAACAAATAATCAAAAAGATATAGGTCCTGCCTGTTGTTGATAAATACCACAATGTTGTACAACATTGTACGCTGATGTTGTACATAGATAGACAGACAGACAGACAGACTGTATTGCCAAAAGTTTTGGGACGCCTGTTTTCACGTGCACAAGAACTTTAATGACATCCCATTCTTAATCTGTAGGGTTTAATATGGAGTTGGCCCACCCTTTGCAGCTATAACAGCTTCAACTCTTCTGGGAAGGCTTTCCACAAGGTTTAGGAGTGTGTTTGTGGGAATTTTTGACCAGTCTTTTAGAAGCGCATTTGTGAGGTCAGGCAGTGATGTTGGCAAGAAGGCCTGGCTCGCAGTCTCTGCTCTAATTCATCCCAAAGGTGTTCTATCGGGTTGAGGTCAGGACTCTGTGCAGGCCAGTCAAGTTCCTCCACACCAAACTCGCTCATCCATGTCTTTATGGACCTTGCTCTGCACTGGTGCGCAGTCATGTTGGAACAGGAAGGGACCATCCCCAAACTGTTCCCACAAAGTTGGGAGCATGAAATTGTCCAAAATGTCTTGGTATGCTGAAGCATTAAGAGTTCCTTTCACTGAAACTAAGGGGCCAAGCCCAACCCCTGAAAAACAACTCCACACCATAATCCCCCCTCCGCCAAACTTTACACATTAGGCACAATGCAGTCAGACAAGTACTGTTCTCCTGGCAACCGCCAAACCCAGACTCGTCTATCAGATTGCCAGACAGAGAAGCGTGATTGGTCACTCCAGAGAACACTTCACTGCTCTAGAGTCCAGTGGCGGCGTGCTTTACACCACTGCATCCGATGCTTTGCATTGCACTTGGTGATGTAAGGCTTGGATGCAGCCGCTCGGCCATGGAAACACATTCCATGAAGCTCTCTACGCACTGTTCTTGAGCTAATCTGAAGCCCACGTGAAGTTTGGAGGTCTGTAGCTATTGACTCTGCAGAAAGTTGGAGCCTTCTGTGCACTGTGTGCCTCAGCATGCGCTGACCCCGCTCTGTGATTTTACGTGGCCTACCACTTTGTGGCCGAGTTGCTGTTGTTCCCAATTGCTTCTAGTTTGTTATGATACCACTAACAGTTGACCGTGGAATAATTAGTAGTGAGGAAATTTCATGAATGGACTTATTGCACAGGTGGCAACCTATCACGGTACCACGCTTGAATTCACTGAGCTCCTGAGAGCGACCCATTCTTTCACAAATGTTTGTAGAAGGAGTCTGTATGCCTAGGTGCTTGATTTTATACACCTGTGGTGATTGGAACACCTGAATTCAATGATTTGGAGAGGGGGGGTTCTAATACTTTTGGCAATATAATATAGTATAGATAGATAGATAGATGTATAACTATTACTTTTGATCACCTGCCAAGTTTGTACAGTATTAGTAGTGTTAGCTTTGTCAAGTCAAGTGATTAACCTTGTCTCTGCATTTTTAATGTGACAGGACTTTGCAGGACTCTGCGGTGCAGTTTCCATTGTTTTCGGTGTTCTGGGTGCCTTTCTCCTGGGCCTTTACGTGGACAAGACCAAGAATTTTACAGAAGTCACTAAAATAAACATGTGTCTGACATCTCTGGGCTGCTCTGTTTTTGCTGTGGTGAGTATAGTGAATGATCTCAGTGTTGTTAACGAGTGCTTGACCTGAGATGTTGTCGTCCTGCTCTCCATCAGGTTTCCCAGTTAAGTGACCAGAAGATCATCATTGCTGCAGTATGTGCGTGGTTTGGTTTGTTCGGGTACTCTGTATATCCCATCGCCATGGAGCTCGGAGTTGAATGCTCGTACCCTGTGGGTGAAGCAACATCCTCTGGATTGATCTTTGTATCTGGGTAACTGTTTTTTAAACCAATTCTGTGGCTAAAACTCTTCACTTTAGCTCTTTGAACTTTTTATAGATTAAACTGATGTGATGTTTTTACCAGGCAAATTCAGGCCGCCCTGTATATGCTGCTGCTTCAAGCTCTGGCCAAACCAATGGCAGATTCTCCATTATCTGTATGTGCAACTGGAGCGGATGACAATTTGAGCTGGACAGGTGAGTGTTGCACTTATTTGAAATGATTCACATACTGTTTCACTGTGCAGTATGCTGTAAAAAGCATGGCAGTATTCCAATGGCGATTAGTTTCCTCCCACCATGCTTTGCAAGTCTAGTGTAGTTAGTGCACTATTTTCACTTCATCTTTCCAGTTAAACTGAATCCTTTGTGGGTACTAGGGAAAACATTTAAAATGGGAACATGTCCAAATTAATCCAGCCTTCCGGCTTTTCCTGGTCGCTTGATGCCTTGATGAGTTAATGATAGAGTTGGGCTGAGCTCCAGGCATTCATTTGTTTTTCTCTCTCTCTCTTGCTCTTTCTCCTTCTCCTATTTGCACACTCACACACAAACACACATTGATAGTGCCAGTGCTGGTGATGGCAGGCCTGTGTGCTCTGGGCACCTGCTGCTTTGTTTGCTTTTTCCACACGGATTACCGGAGACTCCGTGCGGAAGCCACAGCCTCACCAAAGACAGTGACAGACCAGTCAACAGGAGGAGACACCTGGGCAAACAGCACAGATGCATAAAGAGACGGGCTGATCTAACAGGGAGAGAAAGCTCTGATGAGTGTTTACGCACACTTTAAAAAGACTTTTACCTCATTAACACTGTAAAGATGTGCCTTAAATGCTAGTATGTTTTACTTGGAAGTGGTACTATCTCAACCTCCATTAATGTTACATAAAACCTCATTACGCACAAAAGCATTTCTGTTTCTGTTAAAGAAACAGAATAGATTAAGGTACAAACTTTTAACCAAAACCAAATGTTTCATGCAATTTTAATCTCAAATGTTTTTATTGCAAAAAAAAGGGCACAGAAAGATTTCTGTTATTAAATGCATTTTTTTTACGAGTTATTTTATGAGGCAAGTAGGTAGTTGGAAGTTTAAAGTAAGCAACTAAGGCAATTAGTTATTTTATGAAATTAGAGATATATCTGAGTGCAATAAAATGTCTATAAGACTTACTTTCTACCTTAAAGGGATAGTTCACCCAGAAATGAAAATTCTGTCATCATTTACTCCCCCTCAAGTTGTTCCAAACCTGTATACGTAACTTTGTTCTGCTGTACACAAAGGAGGTTATTTGGAAGAATGTTTGTAACCAAGCAGATCTCGCCCTCGCCCTCGCCCCCCGCCCTCGCCCCCCCCCTCGCCGCCCCCCCCCCCCCCCCCCGCCGCCCCCAAATAGGGTGCTAAGGACCCATTCAAAACACATACTGTACATTATCTCTTACCAAATGCCTATCTATTCCTGCTGACTGTACCAAAGCATTTGCTATTTTTTGTTTGTATGTAATAAAATTAATTTTATACAATCCAGAATACTGTTTATGGAAAAAGTCATTGTTCACCCCAATACACTCATCTATTACATTATCTTAATATAATTGTCAATCATACCCAAAACAAGCAAACATCAGTCCACAATGATGTTAAAGGCCTCTTTTCTTTTCACACTGTTAAGAACCACAAACATCATTGATTTGCTTTTGTAAAATCCCAACCTCTACTTTGTAATCCACAATCTGATATGGTGAGATGCATGCAAGAAAAAAAAAATCATAAGCAGGGATGATTTTTTTTTTTTTTTTTTTTTTTTGTATTTTTGTAAAAAAAGAAAAAGAGGAAGACATTTCTTTGTCCAATACATGGCATTAGGGTGGCAAAAGACCTCAATCTGCTTTACAGAGGCAAACCATTGATAATGCAGAATCACTTGTGACCCAACTCAACAACCATTTTTCAATTGAAATGACATAAAACACAAAAATACAGCCGAGTACTTTCATACCATGGTTGCTTGTGTAAAACAATGTTCTTCGCCATGGTTTTCTAAACACTGGGCATTTTAAAAAGATCTACACTTACCACAGAGCCAATGACAATGGGTTAAAAAAAAAAAAAAAAAAAAAAAAAAAACACGACACAAAAAGGAAAAACTACAGAAACATCAAGGGCCCCAAAATAGGTCTGACATTTCCTAATATCACTACTAAAGAAAGCCATCTCCAATGATTCTAATGGATGTTTCTAAACCTTGAAATGCCACATAAACAGGCAGGTGTGATAGTCTGAATGATGCACTGTGGGATCTCAGAGCTGAAGAGCACAGAACTGCTGGTAAACAGCCAGGATGTGATGGTCAAGCTCAGCGGTGAACAGCAGGTTCTCCAAGGTGCCCATATACTGCTGGATGATCACATGATGCTGTGGGTGACAATGAAGATTGAAGCCAATTAATAAGGGCTGTTATATGACCAAAAAACACAATATAGATCAGCAAACATATGGATCAGGACTACCATGAGGAAGATCTGCTGCAGTCTCTCGATGCAGTTCTTGTACCAGGTGGTGTTGATGTCAACGCCGCTCGTTTCACAGCGAACCAGGTGCTCTGTCAGTAACATAATGAAGCGCTGAAAGAGAAAGAAAGATAAAACAGTTCTTTTGTCATCTCTTAGCTCCAGGCACTGTCTTCAAATGTCATAATGAAACACAAAAGGCAAACTAAGAGAGAAAGACATGAAATGAATAATGTTTATTCTCTCCTGACAGAAAGGAATAAGGTGTAAATGGAGTTGTGTCATTACCAGTGACATATCTTTTTTGGGGGGGGGGGTAATGTAGCTCTGAAGCCTCTATAAAAAAAAAAAGATACCAATAAAAAAAAAAGGGTCAAATGTATGTGCATTGTCATGGGCGCACCTGGAAAATAACAAGGAAAAGGTTCTTCTGCTCGCTTTGGGCCGACTCGACTTTCTCCTGCAGCCTCTCGATCTGTTCCTCCAACTGACCCTCCTCGTCCTCACTGTTCTTCTCCATGTCTTCTTCATCACCGCTGTCCCGCTGCTACAGAAAACAAAAATCTACTCAGATCTCAGGAACACACTTTGCTCCAGCGCTCTCAGTAATTAGTAATGGCTTCAAGTTAGTGATACAAAGCAGAGCTTTTAAAAGAACCCACATAAAAATATTTTAGATATAATTGTGCAGAATGATATACAAATAAAAAAAATATATATATACAAAGGAAACAAAATATGTAAAATAAAACAACATATAAAAGCTCTGCTTACAACCGACAACCCAAACAATAAACAGAATTGCATACTATGTGATTTGAAATCCATTTACTATATATTAGAAATTTGAGTCAGTCTGACGAAGTAGTTTTGGGATAGTAGTGTCTGGGACTCTTGATAGCATGCATAAAATACAATAAAACAGCATATGCTGTCTCAGGTACCTAATGAATTCAGCACTGTGGCTAGACATTGTGACGGACATGACCAGAAAGAAGCCAGATTTCCAGTTGTTTGTCTGGTGTATTCTCACTAACAGTTACTCTGAATTGTTGGATGAGAAAGTCTGTTGGCATTAGGCCAACACCAACGGTATTAATACAGCAACCAATGTAGACATTTCGGACATTAACTGCACTGTCCAAGCAAATTATGCAGCTCAAACCCTTACAAAAGTAACAGTGAGAGCAGTCAGTCCTAAAGATAGGAACAGCAAAGCCAATGTGCACACATGTCTTGGCAGTGAAAAAGAGGTTTCTCTTCTACCTTTTTGTTCTGTTGCTTCTCCAGCTTTTCTTTTGCCTCATCTAGCTCTTTCTGGATCTTCTGCACGTGTTTGTTCATCTTCCGGATGGTTGAATGAAGAATCTCCCACACATAAAACCTGCAAAGACCCAATGAACATAAATCAATTACAGCTGCAGTCACCTCATCTGCACATGTAAGCGTGTCTGAGTGTGCTCTGAGGTATACCTGGTGAAATCATGAGCCATTTCAGGAGAGAACACCCAGTTTGCCACGGCCGCACAATCCACGATCTGGGTCCGAATAAACTTGTCCACCAACACTGAGATCATCTAAAAGAGTACATTCACAACATGAGCTTCCACAGATTCCATGAATGACGTGCAATAAGACTATAAAACACAAAATTTGAAGTCTGAATGATCCCACCTCGGGGTGGTTCTTCCAGAACTCGTACAGAACCCGGAGGATGTGCAGCTTCCCCTCATCACAGTCTGTAAGAGCCTTTAGAACCTCATGAAACCTGAGAAAATACATGTGCCCATCGTCATTTACCAGAAGAAAACACCTGAGCAATTTAGAAGCTTTGATACATTCTCAATGATCTGTGCTTTTAGCAATTACAGGCGCCTTTTGTGAGCAGAAGGAGAGGGAACACGAAGCCAGCCGCTGGCAGGCCTGTGTGGGGATTGGCAGGAGTTACTCACTTGGCCAAGGCACTGAAGGAATGACTGAAGGACTTTGCAGCCAAATGGAGCAGCGTCTGCAGGAACACTTCAATCTTTAGAGGGTTAAAGCCATCACCCTCATCTGGACAGAGAGGAGAAGTGCAGTTAGATACAGAACACCACACATTTACATTTATTCAGTTAGGAGGCACTTTTATCCAAAGCGACATACAAATGAGGAACATCAAGCAATTTTTCACAAAAGCCAGCTTTACTCATAGCACACATTGCCAAGTTCAAAGTACAATGACAATTCTTTCCTTTTATGACTAAAAGTACTTTCTAATAAAGTCAGTTTGTTTTTCAAATGCTTTTGAAATAAATCGCTCTCCAAACTGCATTTATTTGATTAAAAAAAAAAAAAAAAAAAAAAAAAAAAAAAAGGGGCCCAACAAACATTTATAATCAATGTTGATACTTTAGGATTCTTTGATGAATAGAAAGTTTAAAAAGAACATCATTTACTTGAAACCTAAATCTTTTGTAACATTACAAATGTCTTTACTGTCAATTTAATGCAGCTCCCTTGCTTTAAAAAAGTATTAATTTTAGGGATGACCCGATTTTTGTGCCCTGAGTCATGTGTCCGATCCAAGTCATTGAATATTAAGTATCTGCTGATCAATCCGATACTTGCATTTTTTTCTAGCTTTTTTCTGCTTTGTGCACACTTCACATACATTAAAATGATTACAATCAATCCAATGTATACAGAGAGCCATGCAGAGTTTCTCAGGGGCAGGAGCTCAAATGTCTATCACTATGGAGTAATTCCAATATAACAATTACTACAGTAATTATATTTATAGGCCTATTTTATATATGACACTGCAGAACACAGTAAACAGCCTTTGTGGTCACAATTATGAATATGGGACTACTGAAATAAATGTCATGTATTATATGTGTACAATAATTGCAACAAAAGGAAAAGGAAAGGAAAAAAAAAAAAAAAAAAAAAAGTAGAGATAAGTATAGTATAGTCCAAAGCAAGACGCAATGCGTTATGGCAGATAAAAATTTTAAATTAAAAATAAGTAAATAAATGACTTTCGAGTTATTCATTACAAAAGTGCACATCAAATATGCTAAACACTACGTGTGTGACACACTAGAACAGACCCCACTGGTTCTTGCACATTTCAGCTTTTTGGCAAACCCATTTAAAAAGGCGCACACAGCAACCTACTGCATGACACCTGTGTGACAGCTGATGTAAAATGAAGGACCATCCTCAGGACAGCCAGTACCGATCATTTGAAAAATAAAAATGCTTAATTGGCCCTGACACTTCGAGATATCCCCAATTAATTTATTTAAAAAGAAATCTTACTCACTTAATGCATTATGTAAATACATCATAAATATTTTGTTAATTAAGCACATCATATAATTATATTACATTTTTAGGGCTGCCCCCTGATAGTCATCTAATCGTTTTATTAGTCCGTTAGTCGCAGAAGAAAAAAAAAAAAAAAAAACCTCATGGCGAAGTCATGCAGTCCGTGAGGGAAAGTTTGCTAATGACCCATCCTTGTGGTAATTACAGTATGTCGGGCAGGAAATCCAAACATTTGTCTATCATCCATCGCCCTCAAATATGGCTTATCATTTGAAACGTGTAAGTAGCAGCAACTTTACATGGCTACTTGCTCTAACATTAACCTAGATTAATGTGCGCTATTATTAGGCGCATATCCAAATGTTTGTGTGGAAACTAAAGTATTGCGCTCTTCCTGCATGATATGGAGTCACCGGCACAATCACTTGCATTTTTTCTAACAACAGTGGAAACAACTTAAAATACTCCATGTAATACATCATTCATAACTGTAAAGAGTCTACTTTTATTTGTGTAAACTCACAATAACAAGATCATGTTGTGCCTTTGTAAAATAAATAAAACATACAGGATGCGCTTTCTGCCTCAGTCTCATATCTCGGTCTCCCAGCTCGACTAATAGTAGACTAGAAAAATCTTTAGTCGGAGGCAGCCCTAAACCTTTTAAAAATCAACTGATAGCCCTAGAGTAATGTAAGACTATGATTGGCAAGTGACTTATGCACAAAACCAAAGGCAGACCCACCATCATCATCATCCTGGTTGGGATTAGGGACGTCTTTTAGAATAATAAGAATCTCCTCATTAGACGCCCGGTTTTTGATAGCATTACTCACTGTAGTTGCCACAGGAAATCCTGGTAACGAAGCTGAAACAGAAATTAAAAGACAAAAACAAGTCACATTACACAGCAACATCACAACTGTTATAATATTTCTTAATATAGCTGTAAAGATCATAAAAACTTGCTGGCTGTCACTTTGAAAATGTAAAATTTAAAATGGATGATTTTGTTTCAGTGCAAACATGTATACATGCATGCATATAAATACAAATGTATGCATTAAGTCACAGATGTGTTCATGCATCTGAACATACTGCTGTTCTCCTCTCCATATTTATAAAAGCACAGAGGCTCAGCAGGGATCAGGGCAGAGAAACTTGCAGGAACTATGTCCACTATCCGCTGATGGTACGACAACCTGCAGGTTTATAAATCAAAGCTCATTTTTAATAAACAGAACAACATGTATTAACTAGATCTGAGCAGCTATTATAAAAAGCTGCAATGCAACTGTGTGTGAAATTTACCTCATACACTTTTCCAAAACCTCTTTAACAAACTTGGGTTTGGGCTTTTCAAGATCTTGAGTCAAGCAGTCAGCCCTGAAAAGATCAGAGTTCAGTACTTAAATACAGTGTCTTACACACAGAGACAATGCACAGCCTGTACAAATATAAGAGAATCAGATCAATGTGATTCCCTGAAGTAAACAGCTCATCCTCACCAGTCATCCCAGCTCCATCTGAACTGGAAGTTACTCAAATGATGCGAGAACCAGCTGATGAGTCTGAAAAGCAGAATAATCCACCACATTCAAGAAACATTAAAGAGACAAAAGCTTTGAAGATTGTCAGGTTTCATTAAAGTCAATCTGAGGGTGCTTTCACACTGGCAGTTTAGTTTGAAACAGCATGGTTCACATGAAAAATTGATCATGTGAAAGCTGTTATGCAGACCCGGGAGCACACAGATACCGAACAAGAGACTACCTGTAGCAGGTGGTCTGAAGCCCTTTTTACACCTGGTATTAAGATGCATTTTGGTCAATCAGATCACAAGTGGACAAGGGAGACACATCCCTCTTTACACCTGGTATTTAAATCCATCTCTTTTGTCCACTTTCAACCACTTTCTTCAAGGGGAGGGTCTATGGGCGGGTAAATGTATGTTGTTGTTTTTTTTTTTCAGATCTTTCGATCTAATGGACAAAATAAGCTCGCACAATTTATATATGAATGCACACGGACACAACGGAAAAACACGGAGAGCATCAGCTTCTATTTCTGCTAAGACAGCCACAAGACCACAGCAAAATTGGTGAGTGTGTGTTAGAAATCAGGAATGGTGAGAGAACATTGTGCTTGGTACATTTTTCATGTTCAAACCAAACTTGGAGTTTCAGCCAACAAAGTTTAAATCCCACGCTTCCCATAATGTTTATGCATTAGGTCATCGCATTTTGCGATGTTCGAACGCATTCGACCACGATTACAAACGAAAGCAATCCTGTCAAATGCATTTTTGACTACCACTGGAACTAGTCGAAAGTGCGTTTTCCACCCCATTTACACCTGTATTTAGCGTCGTCCACTTGTGATCCGATCAACCAAAGCGCATCTTAATACCAGGTGTAAACAGAGCCTTAGTTCGGTTGCAATGGAACTGTGGCATGATTCGTGTCAATGTGAAAGCAACTGGGACTCAGGTGCGCACTTGTTCAGGAAGAAAAATAACCTGCACATACGTTTTAGTCGATGACAACGTCAGTTCAACAAAACACAAGTAAGGGATGACATAAGAATTACCTTAGATACGAGCAAGAGTGAACATGCAGTGTAATTGTGGAAAATGAGTGCAATCAGAGTGGAAACTGAATGGATCGCAATCAGCTGTCTCCTCAAAAGAGTATGTTTGCAAGCAGCAGAAAGCCGACGCAGAAAGAAGATGCAAGTGTCGTTCACTCTGCTGTGCACAGAATTAAGTGAGTGTGAAGCCAGACCAAGAACAACCACACTTGGATTGCAGCAAATGTGCCCAGTGTGAAAGACCCTGAATGTTGCTAAAATTAATTCTAAGTTTTAAGTTAATGAGGATTACATTTAAACTGTCATCATAGTTTTAGATTTGGAAAATTCAGCTGGGTAACTTTACTTCTTGATATTATTTCAACCAATGTAATCAACAAATGTGAGTGGTTTAGCTATCTATTCAACCTCATATTCGGACTCACCGGTCTATACAGGTTGTGTTCATTGTGTCCAGCCTCATGTACATCATTTCTGTGGCTTGAGCGAGCTGAATAACAGCGGGTTAAAGAAAACTACAAGAGCAGGGGACACTCATCCCAAGTTTACGCAAGACTAAACACTGGTCCCCCGTCAGAGCTGTGGCGCAATATGTAGGAGGAATCAATTAATAACACAAATTCACATGACTTTCAGTCAATATGAAGGATACGACTTGCGGTAAAGAGCCCGGTTGCAGTTTGCAGAGCTCAATGAGTAACGCAGTGTACATGACATCAATGTGAGGAGGAACGGGCAGCTGGAATAACTCGCCAAATATCACCTACAGGGAGATAGAGACAGATATAGCATTACACTAAAACAACATTTCCAAGTCACCATTTACTGTTCAATAGCTAAAATATTTTGCCACATTATCAAATAAAAATGATTAACATCACATTGCCATTTACCTCTACAATATGGTAGTTAAGGGGTATCTTGTTTTTTCCAGGGTAGCTGAGCAATTGGGCAGCACTATGATAGAAAAAAAAGAGAGAAAAAACAACAGTTGAAGGCGAAGTATGTAGACTAGTGCCTTATCCAAATACCCACACTTGCGGTCTTGGCCACTTGAGAGCGCGTGCACGCAACAGGAAGTAAGTGCGCAAGACTGTCCTATGTCTTAAAAATGCCAAAGTGCAGTGCCCTTAATGCACAGTTGCACACTAAACCCACACTATTGTAGAAGCGGTCTTCGAGGCCAAGCGTATCCCATCATGCATTATGTTCGGGAACTCACGTGCCCCGAAATCGAGAGATGTCAATGAAAAAGTTAAATTCAAAGTAAAATGAATTACATATTACATATAATTTAGTAGTAAAACAGTGTTACATGTTTTGTTGGTGCAAAGATAAATAGGCTATGTGTATTTTGTACAACATTTGCAAATGCTTTTTATCACTTAATTAGAAGCACAACAATTCCTGAACAGACATTTCGAAGTTTATTTTAAAATGCAAAGTATTAAAAAAAAAAAAAATAGTAACTCGGGTAATCAAAAGTTCCATACACACTTGCAATCTTCACGCCTACTTGAACACTTGGGCCAAATACAGGAAATATGTCATGCAAGTAGACAAGTGGTCAAGTGCAAAGACTGCAAGTGTGGGTATTTGGACAGGGCATAGGTTTCAAATGAAAAAAAAGAAAAAAAAAAGAAAAGAAAAATAGCCCAGTAGGCCTTCAAACTCTATTGCTATCAGCATATGCAGATGACTGACCAGGTCTTCCTCTCCCTCCAGTGAGACTTGATGATGCAGTGCAGGTTCTCCTCAATCACAAAGCGCTCAACTGAATGACTTCCTGGCATCACTGGCCCCTGAAAACAGATAGACAGACATTAACACACTTACACATACAACAAAAGACAACAGCATCCACAAGAACATGAATGAAGTATAAACTGTTACAAAGGATTTCTATTTCAAATCATTGTTGTTCTTTTGAACTTTTGATTCACCAAAAAAACTAAAAATAAATAAATAAAATAAATGTATCATGTATCAAAATTAAGCCGTCACAGGCGTCATTACAGGAGTAAATTACATTTTAAAATATATTCTAATAGAAAAAAATGTAATTTTAAATAGTAATATTTTAAGTAGTAATTTCAAATAATATAAGAAAATTGTTTGTTCTTTACTATATTTTTGATCAAATAAATCCAGCCTTGGTGAGCATAAGAGACTTCTTTCAAAAACATTTTAAATCTCACAGACCTCAAGCTTTTGAACGGTAGAGAGATTATAAAGTTTGGGGTCGGTGAGATGTAAAATGTTTTTGAAAGATATCTGCAGTATAAAAAGATATTTTTTCTTAAATTCCTGTAGACATACTGTTAGCCACACATGTGGAAAAATAATATTAACTAATAACATCACAGCCAAACAATCACGATTACGTTCTCTTGAACAGTCTGTTTCACATGGAAATACATCATATTATGGAAGTTAAATGAGCACAGTTTCATGTTTTTAAGGTGGATGTATTGACATTACTGTAACTACACTACAAAGTGGATGTAAAAACATTACTGTACCTCTGGGGCATCAGTGTAATCAAACATGCGGAAGACAACATGAGGCATGGGGTAGATAGCATCATCAGAGTGGGCTGGAGGTGTGAAAGGGGGCAGGTTGTGCTGCAGGGCTTCACACAGCACACTGTCAAATGCAATATAAGGCCGCAGGATATGACGCTCCTGCCAGCGGTCCTTCTTCAGCTTCTGCACCTGGGCCCAGAGACAGTCCAAATACTACAGAGAGAGAGGAAATTAATTTAAGTGAAAAGATGGCGCATCGGTTCTCAGTTGGTGGGTTGTAGGTCTATTCTGACAGAAGATAAAAATAAATAGGCTTATTAACTGTTAAAAGGGATGAGAAAGCGATTTCCATATCTTTTTTTGTTGATGTCAAAGGTTGTGCTTCTGATAAAACTCTATGGGGCAAATTCATAAAATACAACATAAAATATAAAATATAAATAAAACATAAAATACAACCCAGACTACATTAAATACAGATTATTGGTTTCAGTTGTGTTGTGTCACCACTAGCTGCCCAATGTCCTAAAGCAAAACCAGTTAAGAACAACTGTGATCAGCATTTTGTTAGCGCTTATAGTTAAAGTAGCGGGCCTGGATGACGCATGTAGTATGACTCTCACCTCTTCCTGTGGATGGGGCTTTTCTGCGGTCCAGACCTGCAGCATGGGAACATGAGTCTTCTGACGCCGCCTGTAGTAAAACCCAGATCATGACATTTCACAGAAGACTCCTTCGTACTCTAACACCATAACCACATTTTAGCCACATTTTCAAACCTTATAATATTGACAAACTTATTTAAGAAACACATTAGTAGTTTTTAAGAGTGTGTGGCACCTTTTCCACACATTATAAAAGGACAAAAAAAAAAAACCTTGCATATGTTTTTTAACCCTATAAAGCCTACTGTATCATATATGATATGCAAATTTCTAAAGCTTCTAAATTATCAACATGGTCAAACCTGTTGTCTGCAATCTGCTACTTCTGTCATCTGATTGATAGTTTACACTTTTTTAGCAAGTAAAAGGCCTTTTAGTATAAAACATGCCCCTTCAGGTGGTTAAAGGGTTAGTTCACCCAAAAATGAAAAATCTGTCAGTGGTTCAACCCTAATGTTATGAAGAGACGAGAATGCTTTTTGTGCACAAAAAAACAAAAAAACAAAACAAAACCAAAACCAAAACAAATAATGACTTTAATCATCAAATTCGTCTCTCCCCTGTCATTCTGCTATTTTTGTTGCAGCACTTCCAGGTTCTACGTCTGAACGGCAGCTCAGTATTGGCCAACGCTGGTCACATGAGCAGCACAAGGCATGTGTGTGATGCTGACGCAGGAGCCGGCCAATAATGAGCCGCCGTTCGGACATAAACACAGAAACGCAGAAATGCAGCACTGTGCCAACTGCGTAACAGTCTGACATGGAAGAGTAAGAGCTATTGAATAAAGTCGTTATTTTTGTTTTGTGTTTGCGCACAAAGTATTCTCGTCGATTCATAACATTAAGGTTAAATCACTATAGTCACATTGACTATTTCAATGAAGTTTTTACTACTTTTCTGGAAATTGAATGTAGGGCTGCAACAACCAATCGATAATCGATAATGAAAATCATTGACAATTAATGTCATTACCGATTAGTCGCATCTGCCCACCGTTCACAAAAACTCAGTCACGTCAATTACAGCACTGAATAACGCATTTCTGTGAACAAAATGCATCTAAAAATAGTGGAGGAAACAGAGTGAGCTGCTGCGGGAAACTTTTGTGATCCAAGCTGCCCAAAACATGAGAACTCTTTTTTTTTTTTTTTAAGCTTCAAGCTAATGCTTTAGCGTAATGTTTAAAATGGCTTGCCCTGTAAGGTGCTTTGACAGATGCGTGTGCTGTTTAACGTGTGATATATTTCCTCAGCGCAAAACTTTCATTTTATGGTTATATACTTATATGTAAGTGTTACAAATTCACGCGAGCATTTCCATTTTGCATGAAGGCTCGTGCTGACAGTCAGCGTTAAACTTAAGACTTTACTGAATGGGCGCGTTAAACAGACGGATGCGTTAGAGAGGGAGACAATTAATATTCAGCGCAAAAATATTAATTTTGCTGAAATATCTGTTGTTGGACGTTAAATTTAGGTTTAAATGTCAGTGTGTAGTTCAAGTATTTTATGAGAGTTGTAACTGTGAAGGGATAGCAGCGTGTAATTGAATAAACGCAAGACGTTTCTTTTACAGGAAAAAGAAATGACAGTAACAGGTTATTGTGCCCAGAGTGAATGTGTATGTTTCTGGAGAACATTCCCCTTATCTGTTAACACTGAATTTGTGTTTTTGCTTTTCTTATCTTTATTATCTTCATTTTTAATGTAGGGATTTGAACTGTCTATTTGCTTCATAGCACTTTTGCATATAGAATAAATATAGATATATTCACTATATATGATTTCATAGCAATCAGTTTGCAAGTTTGTTTGAAGGACAGCATTGAGAAGGATGTGGAATAGTGTGTTTTGTCAATAAAATAAAACAACAAAAAAAGAAAGAAATGTTTTTTTTTTATCATCATCAGATTAATCAAAGAAATAATCGGCCAAATAATCAATTATCAAAATAATCGTTAGTTGCAGCGCTAAATGAATGTAGTTATTTCGATGTTTTCTATTGAGGATAAAAAATAAATAAATAAATAAATAAAAACCTCTCGAATTTCATCAAAATATCTTAACTTGTGTTCCAAAAATGAACAATGTTCTTACAGGTGTGAAACGACATGAGGGTGAGTAATTAATGACAGAAATTTCATTTTTGGGTGAACTTACCCTTTAATGTGATTTTTGTTGTGAAATCTTTACAGATTTTTATAAAGTCAACGTAAGAATAACTAATATTGGTATTAATATTTCAAGATAAACACTTACTGGGCTAAAGCAACTTAGGTTTGCTTGATTATCCATACATAATTAAAAAAAATAAAAAATTATGTTAAAATATAAGTATCAAATATGATACATCAGGCTTTTGAGGAACATTTATTTGTAATAATCTCATTGTATTGCACTGCATTATTGTTTTGCCCCACAATAAAAACTACAGAGCTTTGATCATAAAACTAAGCATTTAAATATCATCTTACTAAGACACCTTATTGAGAGAATATATAGAGTGACAACTGATATAGTCATTTTATGTAAGTAGTCTGCTATACTGTTATAGAGATCCTTTTGTTTTGCATTACAAGTTATCAGAAATTCATCTTGCCTTTTGGCCATACAAATATCAGAATATTTAGAATATCAAAATAAAACTGAAAAGCTTTTTTTTTTTCTGAGTATGAGCTCCATATTCTTTTTTTCTTCTTCTTTTTTTTTCGTTTAAATGTTTCTTTTCTATTAAAATATTTTTCTGACTGTTATTTCATGTCAGGCATTACAAGGTTACTATCATAGCCTAACATCAAATCCTGATGGTTCTACATTATTTCTCCACAAATACCTCGTGCCATCTTTTCATGCATTTCTGTATACTACATGTCAAATGGGAGAAATGACACGGCTGAAAGAGGAACCTACTTTAAATATCCCTCAATTTGGTTAAGCAAGCGATCCATTTCTACATCCTTCTTCTCGTACAGCTCCTTGCCAACCCAAGGCAGACTGGACAGGACAACATACACATACCAGTCAGATCGCACCTGAAAGGACACATCTGTTAGCCTCACGATCATCCATGAACATGATTTGCGAAGCTGCCATGGATCTTGTTTACCTGTGGTATGTCTTCTTCCTGTGTGACACTGACAAAGTTCTCAAACATAGCAACCAAGGAGGGAGCCGCGATGACATGACAGTTCACCAGATCACTGAGAAAGCGCACCTGCAGAGCACATGAGAAATTAAACACCATCAAAAGATATGAAAATGCTGTAATGATTTTTTTTTTTATTTTTATAAATGCTAAACACCACATACCAAGTAAACAGCCTCAGTGTAAAGGTTTGCTTTTAGTGTCTCCTTGAGTTGTCGGATCATGGCCTCCACAAACTCTCCTCCAAAGTTGTAATTGCGAGCATTGAGAAGTCCAACCAATGTCGTGTAAACAGTCAACTTCTCAGGCAAAAGCCTTGCACTGTGCAAAAAAAAAAAAAAAAAAAGTGTTATATACAACACCCGCTGCATAATGATATTCATTTTTCAAGGAAAAGGAAACTAAATTGTATATTTAAAGAGCAGGTCACTTACACAGCACATAAGATGCGCAGGATTTTGCTTTTATAATTCGGTAGATCAGCCTCCAGGACACCAGCAAGACCCTCCAAATTGCTCTCTAAGGAGGACGTACTCTGAAAGCATACAAATAAAAAATATATATTAATAAGTTGTCTTTTGTAAAATTGTAATTAATGTAATTTAAACAGCACTTCTGTATAATAAATAAGGCATGTGAGACGATACCTTCTCTCCCACACGACATATCAGTGACTCCAGGCGGTCTTCAATCTCAATGGGTTCAGACGTCCTCCTCCGTTTGTGAGGCTGGGAGCCAGCTGGAATGAAAAAGTTAAGAACATAAGTCCTATAGGTGAGATTTCAGGTATTTATAAAAGTGACTTGTTCCACTCTCGTGCCAGTAAACATGTCATAAGAGAAGAGAAGAGAAGCTGCAAGAGGGAGGGGAAGTTATTTTGAAAGATTAAGAGGGCACATGAATTAATAAAAAAAATTAACATGAAATAAATACTGCAATATTTCATTAAAAAAAAAACTGTCAATTTTGAATTCATGGTGAATTTAAAATTATTGTCACTTCTAACTAGTATGACAACACAGTTAAATGTATATGGTAGTTCATGTTTAGGGTAAAATATAAACATTTAACGTTAAATAAAAGTAATATGAAGTGCAATAAAATGGTATTGAGAAGTGCAAAGTATAAGGAGCAAAAAAGTGCTGGCTCTTGTAAAAAAAAATCCTAAAAGAATAATGTAATTTCTAATAAAATTTGAAACCAATCCTACTAATGTCATCATGTTTTAAAGGAGATTTGCATATTGCCTTAAATTATTATAATCAAGCTCAAAGAGCTTTGTTTATCTAAAAGCTTCCTATCTGCTCAAAAAGTAACATTTAATTGGTTACTTTGAGCTTTTCTAAATGCAAATGCATTTCATGCAAATAAACAGACTACATATGCCAAACACCGCACCCTTCTGCTGCTATATAGTCAACAAGACTGTATTAGCATTCATAACAGTAAACAAACACACAATATGAAAATTACATAAACATATTTCTGTCAACGTGCATGCTAACACGCTAATCCACTCACCATCACCCTCATCGCTGTGCCTTCGCCTGGACATTTCTCAAATTTAATATTCAGACCGTTGAAATAGTATGAAAGAAACACAAAAAAATACACTTTTTGCAAATGTTATATATCCACTGAACTGCGTTCAGTAAAGCTTGTAGCTCTGAATGATAACAGCCGTTAGCCACACTAGAAAAATAAAAGCGGTTCGATTTAAGGAAAACACATCCGGTGTAGCAGCTGCGTCAACGGAAACACGTGTATTGCTGCGACTCGTGATAAGAAGTCTGATTCATTTACGCGAATCGGTTCTTTCGAGCAGTTCCTTTCCAAACAATTCGAGAAAAACAGTCTATTATTTTACGCCATGTCGTAAAGATTCCTGGTCTTCAAATTACCTCCCCGAAATCTATTGCTTATTTATTTTATTTTTGTAGTTATTTTTCTCTCTTTCTCACTGAACTGACTTGAGCTAAATTTGAATTTGTCTTATATTTAATAAACTTTGCATCAATGAGCCTTATTTTCTTCTTTATTACTGCGAAGCTGCTTTGAAACAATACTGAATAAAATAAAGCTAACTTGACTTTTACTGTGTTATAAGTGGTACCATTTACTTATTTGTGTAATGTTTAATATTTGCAAATAAACTAAAGTGTATAATGTTACTTGTTCTTGAAGAATAAGAACATGCTTTAAAATTGTTGTTTTTTTTTAATAAGGGATACTAAATGGTGTCATTTCATTCCCAGTTCAGTTTGTTGTAGCTAATATTTAGCTGATAAAGAGCTAATGTGCATTCACAATAAACAATATTTAAAAAATATTTTTGCAATAATTGCGAAATCAATTTAATAAAACTGGCATATAATCAAGTGATATACATGGACAAATCGTTCAGAAATGATTCGATGAAAAGATCCGATTCAAAAGAGTGATTCGTTCACGAATTGAACACCGGTAGTTGCGACTTATTTTATCTTCACAGACATGAATGTACGTTTAGTCTTCTTGTGTATTCGGTTTTATTAACCTGTCAGTAGTGTTTAAACAATCGGTCCAAGGATAACGACATAAATTGCACGAAAATAGGTTGAAAATGCTTTATATGAGACATTTTAGCATGACGTTTTGTTTTTAAAAATAATAGTACTGTGAGTGTTAATGGTTCGTTTTCTCTTATAAACAATCATTGGAAGACAACATCACAATTATAATGGCAAGTGTGCTTGTTGATTTGGATGTTGAGAGTCTTGCTCCAGAGGTCCATAAAGAAGACAAACTTGACTTTTCAGCAACAAGGAAACTGTACTCTTATGTAAAGAAAAGGGTGAGTATAGTGATCATTTTAAGTCATACTTATTGATATTATGATGATTGTAGTGTTTAATACTTTTCCCCATGGTGTTTAGACGTTTGCAGCATTCGTGGCTTCCAAGAAAGTTCCTCCAACCTGTGAAAACACCTCACCAGCTCTTTGGCAGTGTTGTGAACAGTCATTCAAGGAGCCATCATCAGTCCACAAACATGTTGCCAACAGCCATGCCAGTGAGATTCACCAGCTGACCACTGAGACGCTGAACGAGATGCTTCAGCAGGCTCACAGCCAGGACTCTATGGAAGAGTCCATTAATGAAGAATCAACAGATATACCATCCTGGATCCCTGATACAAGCCATATTCCAGAGGATGACCTTATCAAGTAGGTGCATTGCATGATTCTGATATCTTCTGCTCTGCTTATGTGAAAATTGATGGTTTTCATGAAGATCATCTGTTTTGTAGGGGTCCAGGTGAAGTTCTTCTGTATTACTGCTACTGTCAAATAAATGATCCTCAGATCATTTGTCAGTGGCAGAAAGAGCTTTGTTCAAAACTTAAACTGACAGGCAAGGTAAATAACCATGAGCACTAATAAAATCTGTACAAGACCTTTATTGCAATGTGTGTGTCTAATTTAAGTGATTGAGATTGTTCTTCCACAGGTACGAGTGGCTACTGAAGGTATCAATGGTACAGTTGGTGGCACCAAAACCGCCACTAATCTTTATGTCAAGGCAATGCTGTCACATCCAACCTTCAAAATAATGCAAGTACAGGATTTTAAGGTAAAGCAATTACCACTGTCTAGAATAACACTGAAAAGGTGTACAGAAGAGACACAAACTGAATCTAAACGATGCTCATAACCTGAGATCTGAGCCTTCGTGGGGTTTACACTATAAGATTATGTGGTTTAGAATAATGTGTCTTGCACAAGATGTTACAGGTTCAAACATTGCTCAACTGACAATTCCTTTTAAAATTAAAATCTGTTTGTCAGTAGATATATAATGGTGGCATATTTGGTTGCACTTTATTTCACTCAACAGAGCTTAGAACATTGCATAATAGTACTTAATTTAACAAACTTTAAATTTTATTAGCACTTCTAGTAAAGGGAACTGTTAATTACTTCAGATTTTTAAGTGGGCTGAGATGAGATCTGAAGTGTATAAATAGCATCTAAAATCACCTATGTATATCATTGACTTTTCCGACAGAAAAGTGAAGGAGGTGCAGAGTGTTTTTCTGATCTGAAGGTTGGTGTTTACAAAGAAATTGTCCCTATGGGTGTAGATCCGGACATCATCTCCTACAGATTGGCTGGTAAGAGAAACACTTACAACTGGGTTGATACATAGAACAGTTGTTTATTCAGTGTGTCTTTCTTTAAAATATGCATAAAATCTGTAATTCTGTTGTATTTATACTACCATTCATAAGTTTGGGATCAATAAGATTTTTTATACTAAGAAATTAATATATAAGAAATTAATACTTTTATTCAGCATGAAATTGATCAAAACTGACAGTTAAAACATTTATAATGTTACAAAAGATTTTGTTTTGAACTTTCTATTCATCAAAAAATACTAATAAAATGTATCAAGGTTTCTACAAAAATATTAAATAGCACTGCGGTTTTTAACATTGATAATAGAAATGTTTCTTGAGCAGCAAATCAGCATATTACAATAATTTCTGGAGGATCATGTGACACTGAAGATAGGAGTAATGACTCAGCTTTGCATCACAGGAAAAAATTACATTTTAAAATTCAGATAGAAAACAGCTATTTTAAACTGTAATTCTATTTCACGATATTACTGTTTTACTGTATTTCTAATCAAATAAATGCAGCCTTGGTGAGCATGAGAGACTTATCAAAACCATGAAAAAAAAAATCTTACTTTTGAAAGGTAGTGTGTATTTATGCAAATGTTGTACTTCACAAAGGAATACACTTGGAACCAGAGGAATTTCACAAAGAAGTGAAGGCGTTTGTGGAGAATCAGTCCTCAAATAGTGACACAATACTGCTGGACTGCAGAAACTTCTATGAGAGCAAAATTGTAAGTAGTTTAAAAGTCAGTGTCAGAACTTTAGGTACGTTACAGTTAATAGTTGTCTGTTCTCAGGGTCAGTTTGATCAGTGTTTGGCCCCTGACATCCGGAAATTCAGTTACTTCCCAGACTACGTGGATAAGAATTTGGATCTCTTTCGGGACAAAAAGGTTCTGATGTACTGTACAGGGGGCATCCGCTGTGAACGGGGCTCAGCTTATCTCAGATCAAAAGTGAGTCTGAATGGAAAAAAATTATTTAACATGCACATCCCTGTAATGGCATCCTCAATCATGAATGTTTTTCTTCAGAATGTATGCAAGGAGGTGTACCAGCTGAAGGGAGGTATTCATAAATACCTAGAGCAGTTCCCTGACGGCTTCTATCGCGGTAAACTCTTTGTGTTTGATGAACGTTATGCCATTGCATTCAATGAGGACATCATCTCAGGTGTGTACTAGTGCATGCTTCTTTTTTTTTTTTTTTTAAAGCGTTGTATACTGAATGACAAACAAAACATTTACTTCTTTCCCCAGAGTGCAGATATTGCAATTGCCCGTGGGATCAATATCAGCTGTGCTCCACAGACTTCTGCTGCCAGCTAGTGCTGTCGTGTACCACCTGCAGAGAGAGCGGGCTGACGGCCTGCTGTCCTGTGTGCCAAGCCAAAGAGCAAAACCACAGTGACGTCTCCTCTGGTGGGCTTCCTCATCGAGAGGAGTGCGAGTGCACAATGTCGCGACCCAGAATCCCCAAAGATACACTATGACAAACTCAATGAGTTGAAAATCATCTCAGATGGTCTGTAACTTCTAAGAAATCTGATCATGCTTTTTTAATAATTTGAAACTGTTGCACCAATGTTGTCATGCTTTTAAAACTGGACTCAATGCAGATCTTCAATAAAATTTAAACTATTTGCATTTTTAACTTTATTTGACATTCAAAATCATACATATAAAATGGGACAGGACATTATTCAGGTCAATTAACTCAAAGTCGATGTACTGTATATACACGAAGACAAAAAAAAACATAAGATTTAATTACATATTTCCTCTTTTTAGATCAAATAAATAAAAATAAACACCACAAGCTGTCATATGGTAGTCATTCTATGAGTAAGAGAACAGCATGTAAAGCTTCAATCACAAGGAGTTTTCCTGACGGTGGGATGATCTCCGTTTGGCAATGTACAAGCTTCCAGCATCTGCAAATGGTTAAACAGCAAAACATTTAACCTGTCCTAACTGAAAGAAAATAAGTCAATTCATTTTTGACTGGGAACATGACAAGCATAACAAGTTGGGGGAAAAGTACAAAAATTATCAAGAACAATTTGGGAAGTTGTTATACCCTGTGTGAGCAAAATCACTAAGTTTTAGTCTAGCATTTTGGGGAAAAAGAAAATCCACTCGAGGTCAAAATAACTAGAAATGAAAGTGGGGGTTCATCAATTTACAAGATGTTAATGCACTTATAGTATGTAAAGGATGATCCACTAACCTGCTTTGTAAAAGAACCACTGGAGCCTAACCCCAGTGGTAGTAGAGGTACCAGATGGTGTCGTTGCTCAATACTGGTCCAAACAACGGATTCAGCTGTGATAGAATAGCAATCAGCCAGCTGAAATTTAACCAAAAGTACAAAGTGAACAATATGGCAGTCATAAGAAAATGCTGCAAAGAGAGACTGAATTTAGGAACAAATGTGGCAGCAAAAAAAGTACTCTACACTGCCCCCTAGTGGCTGTTAGAGAACAAACACTATCACATTTCTTCAAAATAATAAATAATTCACATTTGAAATAATTCAATTTATGAGCTTATTTAACACATCATACAATACCATTTACATTTATTTGTAAGTTTATTATATTAAAATGGAGGAAACTGCACATGAATTGCATATTGGCCTGGATGTGTTGTATTTCTTTTTGAATCAATAATGGAGTTGCCCAAAGGCTATGTTTGACTTTCAACTGAAACAGAAAAGAATAACCTCTCTATTTTACCACTTTAAACAGCAGCTACAATTCTCAAGTATCTCTAGACATGTATAAAATAAAGATAATTTAAAGACAATGTACTTACAAAAGGTAGCAACAGACTGCAGTTAGTACCAGCATCGTCACAATGACTCTAATGAGCAAAAATACAGATATTTAACACTTATTAAAAATACTGCGAGTGTGAATAACGTACATGTGTAAAATGTTTCTTTATGTGTAAAAATGTTTCTTTAAATCAGCCTCGTCACTTGGCACGGTCACATGATCCAGTCATACACATCTTCATGTTAAAACTAAAACATTTCTCAACATACATGGTGTTGACTTGTACAAAATACATAATTTGAATTGAATGCATTTCCTATTGTCATGTAAGTCAAATCACAAACTTTATTTTATTCTGACGCTCACTTGTTGGTTTTCGTAAAGTAAAAACGAATAACGATCAACTTTATTGTTTACGAACACTTTTTGAGTGTGCCAGGTTTCTAACATTTCGAATACATCGCTAAATAGACAGAGGTTAATATAAATGATGTACTACAGAAAACTTTCGTTTAAGGTAACTTAATGCTAATGTTGCTCACCCTCGATTCGGTCCTTTAGGAATAAACCAAGGAATAACTCCACCAATAAGACCCCAAAACACAGTCATAACTGACATTGCTATCGCAAACGTTGTAAGCGCCATTATATTTCTTTGTAGGTCGAGGTTTATTAACTTATTTTCTGTAAAATAAACTTCGTAGTCTCCACAGCGCTCGCGCACTCGACTGCTGTGTGGACGTGATGGTCATGTGACTCCTCGGGCCCTGAAGAGAATAGACATATGACTGATGCCTCACCTCTTCCTCTACATTCAGATCACATTAAACACACAACCTTCTTTTAATACTAGAGTTTTGGTCTTACACAATGTGCATTTTGTAGGGTATGTGCACTGCATTTATTTAATCTACTCTAGTCACACGAAACCTTTAACCGGTATGAATTATTTAAAATGTTATCCACTGACTTTTATTACAATTAGTGTAGCTCTGTGGAACAGGGTTATTATACTTAACCAAAACTTAAAAACCATTAAAAAAAATTCGTTAACTGAAATAAAATGTAAAACATTTCAGCTAGTTGCCATTGAACATTTCTCATTTTTATATATTTCTACTTTATGTACTTAATTAAAACTGAAAAAAAAAAAAAAAAGTTATTAAAAACATGTATATTTAGTCATTCGTAATTAGTGGACAAAAAAAAAAAAAAAAAAGACTTCTACCGAAATATTTAATATACAGGTGCTGGTCATGTAATTAGAATATCATCAAAAAGTTGATTTATTTCACAAATTCCATTCAAAAAGTGAAACTTGTATATTATATTCATTCATTACACACAGACTGATATATTTCAAATGTTTATTTCTTTTAATTTTGATGATTATAACTGACAACTAAGGAAAATCCCAAATTCAGTATCTCAGAAAATTAGAATATTACTTAAGACCAATACAAAGAAAGGATTTTTAGAAATCTTGGCCAACTGAAAAGTATGAACATGAGAAGTATGAGCATGTACAGCACTCAATACTTAGTTGGGGCTCCTTTTGCCTGAATTACTGCAGCAGTGCGGCGTGGCATGGAGTCGATCAGTATGTGGCACTGCTCAGGTGTTATAAGAGCCCAGGTTGCTCTGACAGTGGCCTTCAGCTCTTCTGCATTGTTTGGTCTGGCATATCAAATCTTCCTCTTCACAATACCCCATAGATTTTCTATGGGGTTTAGGTCAGGCAAGTTTGCTGGCCAATTAAGAACAGGGATACCATGGTCCTTAAACCAGGTACTGGTAGCTTTGGCACTGTGTGCAGGTGCCAAGTCCTGTTAGAAAATGAAATCTGCATCTCCATAAAGTTGGTCAGCAGCAGGAAGCATGAAGTGCTCTAAAACTTCCTGGTATACGGCTGCGTTGACCTTGGACCTCAGAAAACACAGTGGACCAACATCAGCAGATGACATGGCACCCCAAACCATCACTGACTGTGGAAACTTTACACTGGACCTCAAGCAACGTGGATTGTGTGCCTCTCCTCTCTTCCTCCAGACTCTGGGACCCTGATTTCCAAAGGAAATGCAAGATTTACTTTCATCAGAGAACATAACTTTGGACCACTCAGCAGCAGTCCAGTCCTTTTTGTCTTTAGCCCAGGTGAGACGCTTCTGACGCTGTCTATTGTTCAAGAGTGGCTTGACACAAGGAATGCGACAGCTGAAACCCATGTCTTGCATACGTCTGTGCGTAGTGGTTCTTGAAGCACTGACTCCAGCTGCAGTCCACTCTTTGTGAATCTCCCCCACATTTTTGAATGGGTTTTGTTTCACAATCCTCTCCAGGGTGCGGTTATCCCTATTGCTTGTACACTTTTTTTCTACCAAATCTTTTCCTTCCCTTCGCCTCTCTATTAATGTGCTTGGACACAGAGCTCTGTGAACAGCCAGCCTCTTTTGCAATGACCTTTTGTGTCTTGCCCTTCTTGTGCAAGGTGTCAATGGTCATCTTTTGGACAACTGTCAAGTCAGCAGTCTTCCCCATGATTGTGTAGCCTACAGAACTAGACTGAGAGACCATTTAAAGGCCTTTGCAGGTGTTTTGAGTTAATTAGCTGATTAGAGTGTGGCACCAGGTGTCTTCAATATTGAACCTTTTCACAATATTCTAATTTTCTGAGATACTGAATTTGGGATTTTCCTTAGTTGTCAGTTATAATCATCAAAATTAAAAGAAATAAACATTTGAAATATATCAGTCTGTGTAATGAATGAATATAATATACAAGTTTCACTTTTTGAATGGAATTAGTATAATAAATCAACTTTTTGATGATATTCTAATTATATGACCAGCACCTGTAAAGATTTCCTAGACAATTCAATGTCTGGAAAGCAACATTTTAAAATTCCCAATTTCCCATATATTTCCAGGTTTTAAACAGCCATGGGAACCCTGTTAACTACATATTACACAGCTTTTGCTTATGATAAAAAGATAGTGACAAAACACATCAGTTAAACAAGTGGACAAATAGGAAGTACAAGTAGTTTCCTGTGTCTTGTCTATCTGTGAAGCAGTTTAAGAATTTCCCCATTTTTGTCTAATTTTTGTTTAGAAACCAGGAATTGCTCAAACTGTGATTTTCTGTTATGTTACATTAAATGAAAACACAGATGGCACTAGGTTGAGCTTAAACCAAAATTCTTTCACTTCAAGTTCAATTTGGAAACTGCACTGCTGTTTCATACCAAAGCCAACACTCTTTTATATAAAATAGACAAAAGCACAAAAATGTCAGTTTTTACAGTCTTTTATTGTTAGCAAAAGAATCATTTCACTCCTGCATTTTCTCAATGGTTTCCTCCTTGTATTTGCCCTTCTCCTTTATGTCCTGTCGGGACTTGGCCTTGCGCTCAAGAATCTTCTTGCGATCCTTATCAAGCTTTAGCCTGGTGATCACCACCTGAAGAACAGAAAGATTGATTCATTTAGTGAACATTTCCATCAACATAAAACAGCATGACATGTGCAAAAACGTATGCAACTGATCATAAATTATTGCAGTCAGTTGACAAAAAACCCAGAGCATTTAATTGTTCTCCTTGCAGACAAGTGTTGCATTTCTGATTTGATAAGTTAATACAAGAGAATTTTCTATCTGAGAAAGAGGATTTTGATCTAAAGGGGTAATTCACCACTGACAAGAGGGGGTTTAAATAAAAGTTGACCGTCTATGCCATAGAAAAGCTCCCCCAGACCCTCACAAATTTGGTGCTTCATGACTAGAGACAACCGAAAGGTGACGTGGCATTCTATTTTTCCAAGAATAGAGGAAAAATGCAACGCCTGTAATGCACTGGAATTGATCAGACTATCCATGAGCGGGGAATGCAGAAGTACAATGTGTAGTTTTCACAAAAGCCCTGGAGCTGTCAAAAGTACTTTTGATAAGAATTAAACAGGGATAACACAGAAGGAATACACACTGTTCATTATATATATATATATATATATATATATATATATATATATATATATATATATATATATATATATATATATATTACTTGCATTGTATCAATACAAAACTGGTTGAAAAATCAGCAAAAGTTACCCTTTAAGTAAGTAGTTCTATTACAAGTAACTGAAATGTGATCCTGTAAGCTTATCCATTGGCAGACTGGTGACAACTCGAGCAGAACAATCAGATGCTTCATTTATTATAATCAAGTAACCCCTGATGACTGTACACATGCATAATTTGGACACCGAAATGTCTAACAGAGCACTTGTTAAAACACATCAGTCAGTAGCTCTAAGAAATAAAATAATCAGTGTCCATTCATTAATACTGGACAAATGTCAGAAATGTGTAGTCAATCTAAGAGTGACCATTGTTACTCAAAATTCGATGCGATAAAACTAGTTCCAGACTTCATCTGTGATTAGGTTACATGGCTGAATACACATTTTAGTATGCCATGTATATACGATGCCGACTTATCTTAATGTATACTGCAAATTTTTGCCAAGTATTTGTTTTATCAAATGCAGTTATTTCAGACCAATATATTTTTTCTAGATTCAATCTTTTTACAAATCAGTCTGGGGGAAATCTGGGGGGGAGGGGGTATTCCTCACATAGATCACTCATTTACAGGTTAGTCAAGTCAATTCGCCACATTGTCTAATAGAAAGCTGATTGGTCTGAAAGGGACGTGTGTATGAGCAGTGATTCATGCATCACTACGGTCATCTAATTATTTGAATTTATAAATTTTTAAATAGATATTTTTCTTACAAAAACGCATCGATTCACTTCAGAAGGCCTTTATTAACCCTCTGGAGCCATATGGATTACATTATGGATGGATGTTTTTTTTTTTTAAATTTGGGTTCACAACCCAAAATAAACCTTGGATGACTAAGGATATTTTTAAATACATCTCAGATTGTGTTCATCTGAAAGAAGATAGTCATATACGCCTAGGATGGCTTGAGGGTGAGTAAATCATGGGATAATTTTCATTTTTGGGTGAACTATCCCTTTAAAGACTAGGGGTGTAACCCCAGTGTCCTGGCCAAATTCCCTTCATTGGCCCTTATTAATCATGGCCTCCTAATAATCCCAATCCATTGTATTGGCTTTATCACTCTCTCTCCTCTCCACCTATAGCCGGTGTGTAGTGAGCGCACTGGCACCGTTTCTGTGGCTACTGTCGCATCATCCAACTGGATGCTGCACACTGGTGGTGGGTGAGGAGAGACCCCATTTAAGTGTAAAGCACTTTGAGTGTACAGTAGTACATAGTAAAAGCACTATATAAATGCATCATTCATTCATTAATTAGTAAATGCTGAGTTTGACATGAACCAAGATTAATTAATGCTGTATAAGTATCATTCGCTGTTAGTTCATATTAACTATTATTTAACCAAGTGTTACTAAATTGAATATATCAGCCATTCTGCTCTTTGGATTTAGGACAACCACTAGTTCTCATTTTCCAATGACACTCATGTCTTGCATGTAAACAAACATCTGGATATAAAACATACCTTGCTGGGGTGGATGCCAACATGGACTGTGGTGCCGTTGGCCTTCTCACGCTGCACACGCTCGATGTAAATGACGTACTTCTTCCTGTAGACCTGGACCACTTTGCCAATCTGCTGGCCTTTGTAGTGTCCCCGGACAACCTGGTGATGAGGGGAAATAAAGCAAGTAAGTTACGGTAACATTCTTTAAACTAAATGATACATCAGACTGTAATATATTGATCAGGGATGAAAAACTAATAATGTTCTCACCTGGACCTCATCGTCCTTGCGGATGGGCATGGATCTCACGTTGTACTTCTGGCGGAGCTCTTTGGACAAAGGAGAGGACATGATCTTCCTGCGGATGTGTGAAGGGGCATTGAAGTGCCTCTTGCGGTTCTTGCGCCGGGAGGAGGTCACAAATTTATTGAGCTTCATGATGGCTGGCAAAAAGAGGACACATGCAATGAATTTTAAAAAGCGCCTGCTAAAATGAATAAATGTAAATATATACAATTTTGTTACAAATAAGCCACGTTCAACACAGATTATAAGAAAAACAGCAGCATGTGTGGAAGAATGAAACTTGACTGTCAAACATTACTGTCAGTACTTTGAATTTGTTTGATGCAGTTTAGCACATCTCTCTTTCAGCAAATTAGAAATTCTTACACAAAACAATTAATGTACTCGAAGCTTGAGAATTCATGTGTTTATAACACACGGTGCATTTCAACATTCAACAGCTCGTGCTACTGCCTTACTGTTATTTCAACTTGACATGACGCTACAAGCACACATACATCCCTAAATTGTATATTTATGTTGTGTTTCAAGAGTGTTTAAACGCAACACGATTAAAACTACATACAACGCGCACAAACGGAAAGCTAAGCCTTGTGTTTTGGGGCTAAGTTAAGGTAACGTTATTCACACGGGAGAAAACATATAGCACCAACTGGCTGAACTTCAGAGACTAAATCATCCGTAATGTTGTACCGTGAGTGTAAAATAACACAGGTAAATTGAACATACTGATATTGTGTAGCGATAATGTATGTTTTAAACTTTGAGGACATAAAATCCACGAGGATGGCAAAGGATGTTTAAGAAATGCTTTAGCAATCTTGGCTTACCCTGCCGACTTGTCTCTATGGCCGCCGGAAAAGAGACTCTAGAACTACTTCCGCCAGAATTAGTTGCAGCGCAAACCTCGCGAGATCATCATGGATAGAATGGGATTTCAAAGTAGCTACCTGTCATTTATGGCAGGGTCACACGATAAAGTGGGCTACATTAGAAAGGGAAAAACACCAGATATTAAAGTATAAAATGTGAAAATGTAAGCGCTTTGCAGAACTAAGCGGACGTGCTAATCTCTTAAGTGTTGACTATTGATTTCACTGAATAAATCTGAATTACAAAAATTTATAAACAAACATATAAATAAATAAAATAAAAAAACTGATAATTGATACAGTTTAAATTTCCAGTCAGTTACTAGTCCTTTTAATGAAACATTTTGCAGGTCATTTGCAAATAAAAGTATGATTGTAAGCTGGTAGCTGCGTTTTGGAACATGGTAGCTGGTTTATCTGGTCCAATGTGGTCAAGTCAAGCTGGTTTTTGGACACTGTGGTTGGTTCAGTTGAATCAGTCAGCTTGACTGATTCAATACGCTCTACCAGCTAGAAACCATGCTATTCAAAAAAACACAGCTTAAACTGGACTTTCCAGGGGTCCGTTCTTCGTATCTTGCTTAATACATCGGAGATGATTTGACTACGGTGTACATTTTAGGACTTCCTTACACCTCAGTCTTACAACGAAAAGGCGTCATGCCTCAGACTAAAAGGCTTCAGTCATCGGACAAACCGGCATCGCACCTCAGACTGAAAGGCTTCAGATCTCAGGAAAAACGACGTCAGGTGTCAGGTCTCGTATGGCATCGAACGAAACAACCTCAGACCAAAAGGCATCAGACAAAACGGACTCAGATAAAAAGGCATCAGACTAAAGAAGCGAATTTCCCCGCCTCAATGTGATGTCACGTGCACACAGTTTTCTGTTAAATGTTACACTAAGTTGTATAAAACATATCCCACTGAGATTATTTTGTAAATTTGTATTATTCACTCATTTTATTTGCATGTATAAAAAGTTAGCAAAATAACACATTACAACTAGCTTACGCTGCAAACTATCGTGAACACGTACGAAAATTAACCATAGTTAAAAGTGTGTGACTACTATTGATAGACTATTTGTATAACAATAATTTTACTACAAATACCATAAACTATAGTGTAGCAAAACCATGGTTAATTTGTGGTTACCATGGTTAACTACAATAACCATGTTTTTTGTTTTATTTGTAGTAAAACCATGGTTACTTTTTAAAAGAGAGGTAAAAAAAATCTTTTGAGCTATTTGACTGCGTTTACAAGCACAGCTGCTTTGTGTACAGAGGTTACCAAGGAAACGGCTTTATTTCTGCTGTTCAAGCGCCACCTACTGTCAGAGAATCGATTAGGCAAGGCAATGCAATTTTATTTATTTAGCACATTTCATACACAATGGTAATTCAAAGTGCTTTACATAAAAAGGAAACAAATACATAAGAATAAAAATGGAATGCATAAAAAATAACAATAAAAACAGAATACCACTATCTGGATGGAAGAGTCACATTTTACATTTTCATTCAGCCCGTTGCTGTTTTTCTGCAGACCTATGTGAAAATCGGCATGTTCTTTTCGGTATAGAACCTAACCAGTGTAATATTTAATTAAAGCTCGCACACACACCTTACATTAATTTGGGAATAGTAACAGTTAAATATATAAAAAAAATGGAGAAAGAAAAAGACAACTGAAGGACGGCGTTATGATGGGATAAAAGACAATAGAAAGTTAGGCTATACAACAGAACAACAACAACAACAAAAAATGATGCCTTTTAGTCTGATGCCTTTTTGTCTGAGTCCGTTTCATCCGATGCCTTTTCGTCTGCCTTTTGGTCTGAGGCGCAATGCCGTTTTGTCCGATGACTGAAGCCTTTAGTCTGAGGCATGACGCCTTTTCGTTGTATGACTGAGGTGTGAGGAAGTCCTAAAATGTACACCGTAGGCTATATGACAGATGCTAGATCTTCTAATCGTGATAACTGAACTCTGGCTAATTTGGTTCTTCAAACGAATTTGCGGATTGGATTAAAATATCTGGATTAAGTTGTCTAAGATTAATGCGTGTTCTCGTGTTCCCTGAAAAAGGCAGATGTATCGATACTCGAAACTACGATCAGCAATGCAGCGATTGGCTGGCAACGTAATGACATCATATATTAAAAAAAAAAACGAAGAAAAACGACGAATTTCTAGACATTTATAAAGGAAACAGCCAAGCGAATAAAATGACAGAAGAACGACATAAATGTGTATAATAGATAAATGAAATGTGCACTGTTTTTTTTTTTTTTTTTTTTTTTTTACATGATTACCCAATTATTTAGGTTATATTCACGATTTCTTGTATTTGTACAGGCACTTTTTATTTCAATGTTGTAATTAGCAACGAATTTACCTTTGAAGCAGATTTGACAGCATTAACTAATGTTTCTTAAGGGTCAAGATCAAGTTATCTGCATCTCCTGCGCTTCATCAAGCCACTCCCATAATAGCTGTCGCGGTTCAAATTAATGCACGCACGGCATAGACTACAGGTGCATCTCAATAAATTGGAATGTCGTGGAAAAGTTCATTTATTTCAGTAATTCAACTCAAATTGTGGAACTTAAATTCAATGCACACAGACTGAAGTACTTTAAGTCTTTGGTTCTTTTAATTGTGATGATTTTGGCTCACGTTTAACAAAAATCCACCAATTCTCAATAAAATACTTCATAAGATCAATTAAAAAATATATATATATATATATATTTTAAACAGAAATGTCAGGTTTCTGAAAAGTATTTTCATGGTAACACTTTAGAATAATGGTCTGTCATAAATAAGTAACTATGCAGGACTAATGAGTAATACTACATTAACACTTCAGCTACTACTATTAACTAATATAGAAACAAGCTTAGCTAATCAGTAAGTAATATCAAATTTAGAAGATGGTTCTTATTAGCTAATCAATAATTATCTATTGAGATTACCATCATCAATAACTATTAACTAACGGACAAATTGTAAAGAACATTATCGTGTGTCTGAGACATAATCAGTCATCATTTTTACTCTGAATATAGTCATAAAATGCATCACTAATTACTCAAGTATTATAGTCACTATGCAGGAACTACTAGTGATCAGGACCATTATTTAAAAGTGAAAAACATCTTTTTCACATTAAAATAATGGTCCAGATCACTAGTTCTTGAAGAATGACTAGGTACTTGAGTAATTAGTGATGCATTTTATAACCACGTTGAGAGTAAAAAAAGGACAATCTTCAAGAACTACTAGTGATCTGGACCATTATTTTAAAGTGAAAAAGATGTTTTTCACTTTAAAATAATGGTCCTGATCACTTGTAGTTCCTGCATAGTGACTAGGTAACACTTGAGTAATTAATGATGCATTTTATGCATTTTATGACCACGTTAAGAGTAAAAAAAAGACAATTGCTCACATCTCAGACACTTTAATGTTGTGATTTGTAATTAATAATTCTTTATTTAATAATTAGTAATTCTTTAATAATAATTAGTAATTTTTTATAATTTGTCATAGTTACCTATTAGTTCTTAATGATGCCAATCTCATTCTCTAATTATTGATTAGCTAATAAGGAACTATCTAGTCCTAAATTTGATATTACTTACTGATTAGTTATGCTTGTTTCTATATTAGTTAATAGTAGTAGCTGAAGTGTTAATGTAGTATTACTCATTAGTCCTGCATTACTTCCTGCATAGTTACTTATTAATGGTGGACCATTATTCTAAAGTGTTACCATTTTCATTTCTATGCACTCAATACTTGGTAGGGGCTCCTTTTGCATGAATTACTGCATCAATGCAGCGTGGCATGGAGGCAATCAGCCTGTGGCACTGCTCAGGTGTAATGGAAGCCCAGGTTGCTTTGATAGCGGCCTTCAGGTCATCTGATTTGTTGGATCTGGTGTCTCTCATCTTCCTCTTGACAATACCCCATAGATTCTCTATGGGGTTCAGGTCAGGTGAGTTTGCTGGCCAATCAAGCACAGTAACACCATGGTCATTGAACCAGCTTTTTAAATCAGTATCTCCATAAAGCTTGTCAGCAGAAGGAAGCATGAAGTGCTCTAAAATTTCCTGGTATACGGCTGCGTTGACTGTGGACTTCAGAAAACACACACAGTGGACCAAAACCAGCAGATGACATGGCAGCCCAAATCATCACTGACTGTGGAAACTTCATACTGGACTTCAAGCAACATGGTTTCTGTGCTTCTCCACTCTTCCTCCAGACTCTGGGACCTTCATTTCCAAATGAAATGCAAAATTTACTTTCATCTGAAAAGAGGACTTTGGACCACTGAGCAACAGTCCAGTTCTTTTTCTCCTTAGCCCACGTAAGACGCTTCTTACGTTGTCTTTGGTTCAGAAGTGGGTTGGTACGTGGAAATTTGACAGTTGTAGCCCATTTCCTGAAGACGTCTGTGTGCGGTGGCTCTTGATGCACTGACTCCAGCTTCAGTCCACTCCTTTTGAAGCTCTCCTAAGTTCTTAAATCGGCTTCGCCTGACAATCTTCTCAAGCCTGCAGTCATTCCTTTCACTTGTACAACTTTTCCTACCACACTTTTTCCTTCCAGTCAACTTTCCATGAATATGCTTTGGCACAGCACTCTGCGAACAGCCAGCTCTTTCAGCAATGACCCTCTGTGGCTTACCCTCATTGTAGTGGGTCTTGATGATCGTCTTCTGGACAACTGTCAAGTCAGCAGACTTCCCCATGACTGCAGTTGGGATTACTGACTTAAACCCAGTATTTATACCCTGAGAATGGTTATTTAATAGAACTTGAAATTAAATATTCTAATAATTTGAAATACTGATTTTTTTTATTTTGATGAGCAGCAAGCTGTAATCATCAAAATGAAAACAAAAAAGTCTGGAAATATTTTACTGTATATCTAATAAATATATTTAAGTTTTACTTTTTGAATTAAATTACAGAAAAAAAATAACTTTTTCATGATATTCTAATTTATTGAGATGCATCTGTACATCGTGTGTAAGACTCCAATAAAATTATTAGGTAATTATTCCCTCACGAATGAATCTCTCAATGAGTAAAACTGGCTGTGTCTATATTATGATATACTACATGACATTATAATATTATTTGCAAATTTATTTTTAAATCATTGTTATTGTCCCTGGTTTACATTAGGGTACTCTTGTGGGAAAATAGTGGCTGGGACAAACTTTGAGCATCACCTCCGCTTAAAAAGATGCAATCTAATCCTGTTTACATGAAACAAGCCTGCTCTTGAGCAGGTTTAAGCTTACGGAGCTGTTGGTATGACAGCAAGTCCAGGATGAGCGTTGAAGAACCGAACAATCCAAGATATTGCCAAATCATCATCAATCAAATCCAGCTAACTGAGTTAGAAACGTACGAAGAATGGCCCCCAGGACTTAGCATCTTGTATACAACAAGTATTTATACAAAAGTATTATTGCACATAAACATTTGCCCCCTCTCATTTTTATTAGTGTATCCATTCTGATATTTTAAAATCATTTAATTCCCATATTCACAGAATTTAAGATAAAAATCTGTAGGCCTACTATATAGACAGCAGAAATCAATATTTGTATATTATCATTATATTTATTATAGATAGCTAGTGAAACATCCAGTCTGAATGTAAAACATGGTAATTTATTGTAAAGTGTCACAGGTGCTTTAACTTCTAACTAAAAAAATCCAAGGGACTTCTTTTGTCAAAAGGTTATACAGAAGAAGAAAGAAAAGAAGGCAATTCTAAGTCACTTGTCATTTTATTAGAATGATATAAATGTCAGTGAATTTGAAAAGTTTTTATTCAACACAATATTATGCACCTTTTTTGGCTTTTATCCAACAAACCTTTAAATATAGCAAAACATAGTTTGCCACAACTGTTCTCTTTGAAACTCCAGGTCTACTACACTGCCCTGACTTGTCATAAGAGCAGGTGTTCATTTACACAACTCAATGGCATCCATTGTGAAAATGAATATAGCATTGAACAAGCCAGATCAGGGGAAAACATGGATTGACCAAATCTGTATCTGCAGACTGTAGTTTGGTTCCCAGAATGGCTCTAAGGCTCATAAAGCTCTGTCTGGTCGTTTGTTCCCTCTGGGCTTTGGGACTTAAGAATAAAAAGGGTCTTTTGACTGCATACGATTGAATAGACACATGAAAACAACAAAGGTACAAAGGTTATAGTGTTCTGTGAAATTAACCAAAATTCTATTGAAAACTCATGCACCTGTAAACTTGTAATATTACACTCTCTTTTAACTATTGATTATCTAACTAATGATATCTATGGTGAATGTGATTTCACCAAGTACAACATGTTCCTGGATCAACATCTTTGTTGATCCTGGAACAACATTCCAATCAACCAGTCAGATTTGAGGGACAAGTTTACCATTTATGTCAAGTTTAGTCTTACAACCTGGGTTAGGTGCTTCCACAACAGTGTTATTCAACTGTCATTTCCCTCTGATTTTAGGGATAAGTTATGGGTAGGGTTAGGTTTAAGGGTTGGGAAAAGGTCAGGACTAAATTTTCGGATAGGAATGTTGTTCCAGGAACATGTCTTACTTGGCAAAATCACAGTGACCTGATATATATATATATATATATATACATCTGTCTGTCTATCTATCTATCTGATGTGCTGGAGAGGGTAACACAGAATGGGATCTTTACATGGCCCCACCTTGAACTGTTGGGTTCAGGTGTGTCCCTGTAGGCTACTGTGTCAGTGTGAGGCGTGACACTTCAGTATGAGTAATCCCTTGCTCATTCTATTCAATACATGCTCACAGCAAGGAGACACAAATGTGACAACTTATTGCGCTCTTATTGAAACGATGTGGAAAAACATATGGAATAAGGTGAGTCTCAAAAATGTTAAATATTTGTTTACTTAGTAAAGCATCATGAGAAATAAATTAACCCCTCAGCACTTCATATTGCAGGTGTTCATGGTCCTGATGGTGTGGAATCTGTTTGTGCCCATTAACACAAAGTACTCCAGTAGAGAAGGAAAGCCTCAGAGACGAAAACTGGAATCACATCCTCGCCGGAGCGCCTCGTCTGTCAGAATTTCCCCGGATCCAATGATGACAGGTCCAGAATCAGGTGTGATGCCCGGTGCTGTTGAAACAGACTTTGATAAGAGTATCGAGGACATGGTGACCCAGGTCAGAAATAATCCCAACTTATCCATAAGCAAATGTGTGGTGGATCGCAAACTGTGGATGTCCAACAGCCGCAGCCTCTCTCCCTGGTCCTACAGGTGGGTGAAATAGAGGTCATTGTTATTATTAATATTATTTATTATTATTATCATCGTATTATTTAACCCTTATGTTCTTATTGAAGGTTGAGAGACCTCAAAGCCCTGTTTAATAATAAAAAAAAATGCTTAACATTAAAGTATCATTTTAATGTTTTTAAAATTATTCAAAAATACAGTTGACTGCAATTCATACAGAAAATATGCAGAAAGCCATTTTGCTGTCATGTGACATGAAAACAACCCTGAATTATCAGCAGTCATTACTCCAGTCTTCAGTCTTCAGGTGTGTTTCAGGATTCTTTGATGAATAGAAAGTTTGAAAGAACTGCATTTATTTGAAATAATTCTTTTTAACATTATAAATGCCTTAAATGTCAGTTTCAATCAATTTAATGCATCCTTATTGAATAATATTAGCTTTTATTTTCTTTCAAATGCTGACCGCAGCTTATAAATTACATTTTTAAAATATATTAAAATAAAAAAAGTCATTTTAAATTGTTTTAAACTGTATTTTGGTCAAATAAATGCAGCTTTTGGTAAGAGACTTTTTTCAAACACATTTAAAAAATCTTACCCTAGACCCCAGACTCAAAGAGTAGCATATAGGTCTATCTTTTACCTTAAAAATAGCCTATGTTTGAAAACTTTTTATAGAAACAACTGACCAGACGTAATTTATTCAATGTCTTTGGCTAGAATCAATCACGATGAGACCCGTAAGCCCGTGGACATCCCAGAGGCCGTGTGTTCGTGCGTGGGATGCATCAATCCTTTCACCATGCAGGAGGATCGCTCCATGACCAGCGCTCTCATCTACACCAAGATCCCCGTGCGCAGACTCCTCTGCCACCGGCCAACGAGGAAGCCGACGAAGAAGAAGAAATGCGTTCCCCGTTACAGATCGGTGGTGGAGAGCATCGCCGTGGGGTGCACGTGCATCGTGGGGTAGATGAGTGGGACCAACACATTTCAACTTGTTTTATACTGCAAATGAATGAGGATCCTAATTGTGCATATAATGATTTTCTATGTAAGAAATAGTGAAGAATACAATGAGTAACTCAATATAACGCAACGGTAGTTATGTTGGCGCCTTTTCTATTTTTTTTTTTTTTTTTTTTTAAGATTTTGAACATTTAATGTCGTTAAGTATTAACTTGCGTTGTGACATCTCAAGCTAAATTAAGAATTATAATTGTAGCTATTTTGGGCATCATAATGCGTTATTACGGAGCCCCTAAAGGGACATGGAAAAAAATTGGGATAGGAGGAATTTTTTTTTTTTTTTTTTCAAATCTTTTGCGTTCCCTCGCAAACATATTATCGTTCCCTTGCTGTGAGCTCGGACAAACACTTCCTCTTTAATGTCTCGCTAGCTGGCAGTATTGTTTCAGTTAGTTCCATACGTTAATAATGCACACAAATAATGCGCGGCCCATTGAGTTTGAACTCGCTGGACTCAGATATAAAGAAATGCAGTCAGTGCTTAAGTCAAGGAGTTCAGATATTCACAGATTCGAACTTCCCGGATCAATAACTCGTGAGCTATATGTTGTTAAAACACAAATGCAGCTATTTTCAATCATAGTAACCTAGACAACGAGCTACAACAACCCAATTTTCATCAAATGTGCTTTATAAATTGGTCTCTATAAGTAGGCGGCGGAGAGACAAGTCTGAAGGGACTGTCTGAAAAGTGCAAAATTTTGCTCATTTTATATTATGAGAAATACTCAATAACTTCACTGTAACACACTGTACTGTCACCAAATTAAGTTCATACATCACTGCTCTCCTGCTGGTTATAAGTACTACAACACTTAGTTTGGCAAGTAGCACATAAAGGCCTTTTTTACACGAATGATGTTGGTACACAGGTTACATACTTACAACAGCTTTTGCATGATAATTGCTTACTGAATTTGATGGCATTACAATTTATTTAACATTTTTACAGTACAACCAGCAGGAGAACTAACTGAAACACTACTGCCAGCCAGCGGGACATTAAACAGGAAGTGTTTGTCCGAGCTCACAGCAAGGGAACAATTATATCTTTGTAAAGGAACGCAAATATCTTTGCGATGGAACGCAGAAGTTTTGCGTGGTAATGCAAATATCTTTGCGAGGGAACGAAAATATCTTTGCGTGGGAACGCAGAAGTTTTGCGTGGGAATGCAAATATCTTTGCGAGGGAACGCAAAAGTTTTGCGAGGGAATGCAAATATTGCGAGGGAACGCAAAAGATTTGAAGAAAAAAAAAAAAAAAAAATTCCTCCCGTCCCAATTTTTTTCCACCACCACGTCCCTTTAGGGGCTCCGTACATTTTAAATATACTATCAAAAAAAGTTGGCAGATTGGACAGTTCATTTAGCCGATTACTATATAACTATGTAACTGTAAAGTGTGTCTTTATGAAATAAAGAGAATTTAATGCTGATTTAACGCTGACAATTTTCAATTAAATTGTCCAAATGGCTACAAATTCAGTATCATTGTTGTTTGTGTAAGATCGCCCCCTACTGTCCAAAATATAAGATAAAGAGATAGGCTAGAAAGAGGAGACACTTGTATGATATCATAATAATGTTTTTGTTTGTTTTGCTTTTCTCTCGTTTTAATAGGGGGAGTTGTGATAACCTGAGAACATAGCTTTAAAGTATTTTATATAAATTGCATACCTACTCTTTTTTTCCTCAAATATATATATTTTTTACTTTTTTAATGTTCATATAAATATAAATACGTTTACAAAAATATATTTAGGCCTACTACATTTTATTGTTGGCACGTTAAAGGGGTCATGACATGACACTGTTTTTTATTATTTTAATATGTTCCTTGAGGTTCACTTATAATGATAATACAATTTTTGCACTATATATATGTATATATATATATATATATATATATATATATATATATACATATATATAGTGCAAAAAAGTTTGGAATCGGTACGATTTTTAATGTTTTTAAAAGAAGTTTCGTCTGCTCACCAAGGCTGCATTTAATTAATTAAAAATACAGTAAAAACAGTAATATTGTGAAATATTATTACAATTTAAAATAACTGTTTTCTGTTTGAATATATTTTATAAAGTAATTTATTCCTGTGATCAAAGCTGAATTTTCAGCATCATTACTCCAGTCTTCAGTGTCACATGATCCTTCAGAAATCATTCTAATATGATGATTTGCTGATTATCTCGGCAAAGGAGAAGTGCTCACTAACACAGATTTAGACAGATTTGTGAACAATTTTTGAGAGAAACAGGCCTTTTGTGTACATAGAAAAAGTCTTAGATCTTAGAGTTCAGCTGATGAAAAATGGGGGCAAAAACAAAAGTGTTGCGTTTATAATAATTATATATATATATGCAGAAAAACAATTATTTTTAACCTTCATTCTGACCCTCTGTGAAAAAACACAGAGGCAGCTTTTTTAGGGCTTGTTAGTAAACAGCCAATTTTATAACTGACTAACATAATTGCATAGGAAACAGTATCAACGCCCACTCACTATTGCACGTGAGTAAGTGTTTTGAAAACATTATCCATATGTAACCGTCATTTACAGACAAAGCATTATGAAATCATTTACTTATGATTTGTGATGCAGCTTTTGTCAGATCCAATACAATTGGCTGCTTCATCTGTCAACAAAAGTTTCTTTATGAACTCTCCATTACACTGTCCTTCTTTTACAAAACAATCTGCAGTCAGATGCTCTGAACAAACATATAATCCTCCGACTCAATCCATGACGCCCTCTGTGGTCGTATCTGGGCAAACAAGAAGTTCAGGGATGACCTCCACAGTCATATCAGGGCCGACAGAGAGGACAGGTACAGGGACGATCTCCGTGGTCATGTCATAGTGGACTGGGAGGTGCTGAGAGCACTGGACTAGCGATCGACTTGGAAGTGCTGAAATCCATGATGGGCCAAGCTCCGTGGCCATCGGTGCTTGATGCACAAGGGAACCCAGAATAGCGCTCAGAAATGCAGTGTGACCCTTACAAGACTTCACAAAAAAAACGTGAAAACACAGGGCTTATATAGGCAGGCTTAACAAGCTAATGACACACAACTGAACTTAATCACAACATAATGAGTCCAGGCAATGGGTTATGGGAATTGAAGTTCATTCATGATGAGATAGCCTAGGAGTTGGGAGGAGTGCCCTCTGGTGGAGGTTATGGCACTCCAGTTGGGATATACGACAATCAAAACAAGCCATTTTTGGAGCTTAATTAAATAAATGTGTTCCCACTTTATATTAGGTGGCCTTAACTACTATTTACTTACATCGAAAAATAAGTACCATGTACTTATTGTGTTCATATGGAGCCCCGCACATGACACACAGGAAAAAATAGTGGGCTAAATCGTGTGCACGCTTTACTAAGTCGTTCCTTCGATTTATAAATCATGTGCATGATTTACTTATTTGTTCCCTCAATTTGCTAAATCATGATTTACGATTTACTTTTTTTTCCCCCTGCATGTCATGTGCGGGGCTCCATATGTTCATATTGTATTGCAAAACACTTTTGCTGCTATTGAGGTGGGATATGGGTAAGGTGTAAGGGATGGGTCAACAGTGTAATTATAAATGTATTTACAGAAATTAATTACAGATGTAAATACATGCAGGTACTTTTTTTAAACATAAGTACAATGTGAAAACATGTACACAATAAGTGCATTGTATCAAATTATTCATTTAAATGTAAGTACATAGTAGTTAAAGGGTTAGTTCACCCAAAAATGAAAATAATGTCATTTATTACTCAACCTCATGTCGTTCTACACCCGTAAGATCTTCGTTCATCTTCGGAACACCAATTAAGATATTTCTGATTAAATCCGATGGCTCAGTGAGGCCTCTATAGACAACACTGCCATTGTAAATCTCAAGATCCATAAAGGTAATAAAAACATATTTAAAACAGTTCATGTGAGTTCAGTGGTTCTATCTTAATATTATAAAGTGGCGAGAATACTTTTTGTGCGCCAAAAAAACTAAATAATGACTTTTCAACAATATCTTGTGATGGCCGATTTTAAAACACTGCTTCAGAGCTTTACGAATTGAATCAGTGATTCGGATCTCCTATCAAACGGCTAAATTGCTGAAATCACGTGACTTTGGCGCTCTGAACCGCTGATTTGATTCGTAAAGCTCCGAAGCTTCATGAAGCAGTGTTTTGAAATTGGCCATCACGAGATATTGTTAAAAAGTCTTTTTTTTTTTTTTTTTTTTTTGGTGCACAAAAAGTATAATAAATGACATTATTTTCATTTTTTGGTGAACTAACCCTTTAAGGCCGCCTAATACAAAGTGGAACCATAAAATGTGTTTGTTGGTTTTTTTTTTTTGTTTTTGTTTTTTTTGTAATGAAAAGGTAATTTTAAGCTATGAAACTTGCAGGATATGTTAATGATACAAAGACCTCTTACATATGTCATGACCCCTTTAAGAAAAATGGCATATAAAGATGGGGAACATGCGCTGTTTCTAATAATTCGCTACATTTCTTAAAACGATATTCTTCATGTCTTAAAAACGATTCAAAGTGGTACTTTGCTACTTGAAATGTTCTTACAAACAACATCACACACTCTTTTATTTAGGACGACAGCATAACATTTCAGTTTCTGGTCTCATGTGCGCCATCAGCAGGACGCGAACATCCGGTAAACCGAATCAATCAGCTCTATCATATTAATGATCAGCGAGGAACAGTTCTAAAGGAAAACATACAGGAGAAGGACGCATCATGCCCGGTATGTGTTTGGCTGATAAGATGACCGATGATCTTCAGATGAAAAACATTACTTTAAGTCTGACTAATACTCTACTGTTGTTTGATTACTTGCGAGAAGGACGTGGTACAGGTGAACGAACCTGGTGTTTGGTCCAGGTGAAAGGTCCGTCGGAGGTGACCGCAGCAGAAGGTAGGAACTGACAGACATCTGAATAGATAGATAGACATTTATTTATTTATTTTTTTAAATTGTTTTTTTTTTTTTACTTTTTTCAAAGAGAAAACCATAAACTTTAAGACTTTTCCTTCTCTAAACAACCTGTTGAGTTCATTTGATCCTACATTTGTAATATTTTTATCAGGAAGAGCGTAGAGGTGACAACAATATGCTCTACTCGCCAAGATATCACATTCTGAGTATGAAACATTGATCTGAGCCAGAATATAAAGCAAATTAGGCCTAATAAATCAAACAGCTACACTTATAATTTGAATAATGCCTGTGAATTAGTGTAGATTAATAAAGTTAACCGAGCGGCAAGCAGAATAATTCACTGAAACTATGCATATCAGAATCTCCGTGAATTGCAGCCTGGAAGTCCTTTTTATAGCTTTGTACTATACCAACACGTATCTGTAGGCGACCTCTATTTCAGCTTTTCAGATTCAATATACCCAGGACTGTCAATCTATATTTAGAAGCTCTTGTGGCTCATAAATATTCATTGAGGTTTTAGTGCTGTCTTTAAAAAAGACGCCAGCGTGAGTTCCCAACTGTGAGTCAGGCAGCCTGTGTCAGAGAGAGTAGGAGGAGAGAGAGATGTTTAGTGAGAGTGAACTCTTTGATATTTTGATATGCTGATACCCGGGGGACCAGCACAGATGGCACCTGTTCTCAGAGGCTCTGGCCACTCTCGCTGACTACCCAGTGTGTGATTTCCGTCACAAAATATCATACATGAGTCTTCACATTTGCATTGGGGGGTCCGAGTGGCATTCGTCTAAATGAATAAATAAACAATTAGCTATGTGTTAGTTCAGTACCAGACTTATGACATATGTTTCTGTTTAAGGTGGTAATGTGAGACGGTTGGTGTTTCACAAGAGACGTTTACTTTGTTGGGTTTGATTAAGCAAGTTTTTGTTACTCAGAATGCCTCTTTGACACCTGTGCATATTAAACAAAACAGAAACAAATATGATGCATTTGACACGGCATAAACAATGGCAATTTGTCATTTAAAATACAATGTAATGTTTGTGTGTAACGTCTGATCAACTGAGATTGTGGGCATTGGACAGGCCTGGGTCAAGGAGTATCAATAATATAATTATTTACAGTGAATATGTATCGTATATCGAGATAAAGGAAATGTCCTTAACTAAACGACTGAAGTCGTGGCAAGACTCAGAATGAATGCAGAAAGTCTTTTTTTAATAATCCAGTAGAAGAAAAAAAACCTGATCAAGACAACTACATTTTAACATAAACAATACCAGAAAAGAAACAGAATAAAACATAGGGTTTAAGTACAAGGAGCAAACAAAGGGAACTAATCAAGACCAGCTGAAAAGAATGATTAATTAATGAGGTAACCTAGGTGACAAACTAGGAAATCAGATCAAATAATGACAGGGAAACAGAACAGAACTGAATAAAATCTCATTAAACAAAACCATGCACCTGACACCAATACATTTTCCATTTTTTTACAGTAGTACTGCATTACTGTAAGTATAATATGTACAAATAACATTTTAATATACAGACTGAAAAACTATTTAAACTCTTATTCTTGTTAATAGGAAATTTTATGTTACTTTTTTAAAAATGTTTTTCGCCATTATGTTAGTGTTACTCTGACAGCGTTTTGTGTTTATTAACTGATGACTGATAGCTGCTTCGAGGCTGCGGATAGTCTACCTAAATTTTAATGTAACAGTGCGTTATCTTTAGGCCTATGTTCTTTTTTTAGCCAAATGTGTAAACATTTGATTGTTAAACAGAACTTGAATTGAACTTAAAGGGTTAGTTCACTCAAAAAATAAATTTCTGTCATTAATTACTCGCCCTCATGCTGTTCCACACCTGTAAGACCTTTGTTCATCTTCGATATTAAGACATTTTTGATGAAATCCAAGAGGTTGTCTTATCCTCTATTGAAAGCAACGAAATTACCACATTCAGGGTCCAGATAAGTAGTAAAAACATTGTTAAAATAGTCAACGTGACTACAGTGGTTATACCTTAATATTATGAAGCGACAAGAATACTTTTTGTGTGCAAAAACAAAACAAAAATAAGGACTTTATTCAACAAATTTGTCTCTCCCCTGTCATTCTACTATGCTCTTTACGTTGCAGCGCTTCCAGGTTCTACGTCAGAACGCTGCTCATGTGACCAGAGCCGGCCAATACTGATCCAGTGTTGGAACGTAAACACACAAGCTCTGCAACGGAAATAGCATAGCAGAATGATGGGGAGAGACGAATTTGTTGAATAAAGTCATTATTTTTGTTTTGTTTTTGCTTACAAAAAGTATTCTCATCGCTTCATAACATTAAGTTTAAACCTCTGTAGTCGCGTTGACTATTTTAACAGTGTCTTCACTACTTTTCTGGACCTAGAATGTTGTAATTTTGTTGCTTTCAATGAAGGATAAAAAAAAACTCTTGGATTTCATCAAAATATCGTAATATGTGTTCCGAAAATGAACGAAGGTCTCTCGGGTGGGGAACGACATGAGGGTGAGTAATTAATGACAGAAATTTCATTTTTGGGTCAACTAACCCTTTAAATTAACCGAATATTATTAATACAGAAATTATTAATACAGAAAGCATGTCATGGCGATATACATGCCAACCATGAGATGGCGCTGTTGCACAGCTTTAAATTGAACAGCAAAAAGTTTACGGTTAGTCTCATAACCATGAGGGTGATTTCAAGTCATGCTTTGAGCGCATCTAAATAAAGCCTGATGATGAGTCGGGCTGTGCGCAGTATATTCCTGGTCATAGGGTAAATGTCCATGTAGCGTAACTGCCCCCATCACTGCCCCTCCCAACCGAAGCTCAGAAAAAAACAGCTCAACCCTCTGTCCTTCTGGGAGGAAAACATGATGAACTGTGAGGATGCACAGCACGTCTTCTTGACACGCGTGAGAAGTGTTTAGGATGCTGCCGTGACTCCACACGCATCCAGGGAGCAGCAGCAGCATCCCTCCTCCGGTCCGGATCTGCTGTCATTGCAGCGCGGATGGTGGGAAAGGACCCTCCCAAAGGAAAACAGACGAAAGAAAGATGAAATGTTTCTCCCGGTACCTGCCTTACCTCTTCCGACCTCCGAACACCCTGCTTTCCTCGAGCTGTCACACGGAAGGTAAGACCCGATCCGCACAGACAGCTGGAGATTGATTTTGCTGGGTCACAGCGTGATGAAGGGATGCTGCGTAATGACAACTTTCTGTCTGGAAGTGCAAGGGATGTTTATGATAAGCAAGGCTTATTTTACAACTGAATATGGTAGTATATGGTCAAGAATGAATGGAAAAAGAGGTTCGTTTTATTAAATGAAAATAATATTATAACTTATATATAAGTATATATATATATATATATATATATATATATACACACACACACACACACTCTACGTCTACCAGTCAAAAGTTTGGAATCGGTAAGATTTTTAATGTTTTTAAAAGAAGTTTCGTCTGCTCACCAAGGCTGCATTTATTTAATTAAAAATACAGTAAAAACAGTAATATTGTGAAATATTATTACAATTTAAAATAACTGTTTTCTGTTTGAATATATTTTATAAAGTAATTTATTCCTGTGATCAAAGCTGAATTTTCAGCATCATTACTCCAGTCTTCAGTGTCACATGATCCTTCAGAAATCATTCTAATATGTTGATTTGCTGCTCAAGAAGCATTTATGATTATTATCTATGTTGAAAACACTATTTTTTTTCAGGATTCCTTGATGAATAGAAAGTTCAAAAGAACAGCATTTATCTGAAATATAAAGCTTTTGTAACATTATACACTACCGTTCAAAAGTTTGGGGTCAGTAAGAATTTTTATTTTTATTTTTTTTGAAAAGAAATTAAAGAAATTAATACTTTTATTCAGCAAGGATGCATTAAATCGATCAAAAGTGACAGTAAAGACATTTATAATGTTACAAAAGATTATATTTCAAATAAATGCTGTTCTTTTGAACTTTCTATTCATCAAAGAATATTGTACACAAATATTTTTACAATTGTACACAATAAATGTTTCTTGAGCAGCAGATCAGCACAGAATGATTTCTGAAGGATCATGTGACACTGAAGACTGGAGTAATGATGCTAAAAATTCAGCTTTGATCACAGGAATAAATTATTTTATAAAATATATTCAAACAGAAAACAGTTATTTTAAATTGTAATAATATTTCACAATATTACTTGGTGAGCAGACAAAACTTCTTTTAAAAACATTAAAAATCTTACCGATTCCAAACTTTTGACTGGTAGTTATATATATATATATATATATATATATATAACAAAAAAATTAACATGTTTTCCAATATAGTTTCCAACTTAGACTAAAGAAAATAATTTCTGAGTGACTGAGATGAAAGTTATAGGACGTTCAGATGTAGATTAAAGAAGATGATTCTATATGATGATCATAGATGCTATTTAATAATCATTGCTATTTAATAAGCATAATAAGCAATAATTAATAAGCATATTTAATAAGAGTGAATGAATGACCTTTTCAGTTATGAATCCATGCTGTTCTTCTGACTTGGAGCCTTTTTGTGACTGAAGAGTTTTGTACAGTCAAAAGCAGCTTTAATATTGTCAGGTTGTGCAACTCTGTGTCAAACAGGCAAATATGGTAAACAGCCTATGTTAACGTATCTAGAGCAAACCATATTATCTGGTCCAAGAAACATCCTTGTATGTATGTGTGAATTTTATGTGCCCTACATCTTCTTTACAACACTGTCGAACCAGCAGAGCTTGTCGACCATAAAAGTCTGATTTATTTTTGTCCTCTGTTGCTGTTTACCATTTAACAGGAAAATGTGACCCTCTTTCTATTCACAAAAAGAACACTGGCCTTTCATATAATACTGTATAGATACATGTTTGTGTTTTTATTGATCTGCACTGTGTAAGAATGAAAACAGACTCAAATGCAGTGCCTGAGGCTCCGCTTCCTCAGCCTGATGTTGTAAATCAGTGTTAGATTTTTTCTTTTGACACTGTGGTCAGATTTAGTGCAACAGAGGTCAAGAAAACTGATGCTGTTATTAAAATTATCACCTGGATTGCCCTTATCTAAAGAGCAACATGGTGAACAAACAGCCATGTGATAACTTCCCATCCTGAATATAAAGATTAAACTGGTCTATGATGTCAGAACTGTTACATCGGGGCGTGCATGTGCTCATTAAAACATAAAGATTCATTGTGTTGGTCTGAATCCGGCTTGCGTCATGTCATGATCAAATTCCCCTCCTTTTCCTGTTTGTTCTTATTTTTATTCAATAAAAGGCAAAAAGCCAAAACCTGGACAATAGCAAAGTTCATTCATCAAGGCACCTGGTGTGTCAAAGTGCATCTCTAACGTTAGCATGTTCCTTGTAGTAGATGAAGCATAAAACCAAGGGCTCAAGGTTTGGCTGGTTAACCCTGATAGATGCCTTCATTATACACGCATTGTAGTTTTGATGTTTTCTCAGTTTAATACAATGTATTAATGAAATTAAAATTAAAGTATTATATTATTTATATTATATTAATATTATTGCATTTATGATTTAAATTTTATATAACACAAAACATTCTCACTGGATGGTGGCACCATCATGTGATCAAGATGTGATTGACTGGAAATTGTTGAGGTTGGAAGTGGGAAATTTCAACTTGGGTATTCCCACCACCTCTGAATTCTTCTGGAACGCAGCATTAGTCACATGGCATTTTTTACAGCTCAGTGAACAAAATCCGAGGGTCCATTGAGATTTCTTCATGTGTTATAGTATTATTTTATTTTACAGTGTGGAGTAAACAAGTCACATTAAAGTGAGTCTTTACAGTGATTGTGCTAGATTTAGCGATCATATGCCAGTTTAGAGCAGTGATAGTCACAAATTTATTGGGCAGTTTTAATGATACAACAGTAGATTAATTATTCATCGCTGGCTTACTTTGTTGCCAGTCGTGCCAGTGAGTCTGTTTTAGAGAAGCCTTGTGCTCCTGATCATTTTGAAACAGTTGTAACCTCTATAATCCAGCATTTCAAAACACCAAACAGGGTCATGTTGGCTTCCTGACCCTAAATGACAAAGTAATACAGCTGACACACAGTTTGAAAGATGCTGTATGCTGACCAGCATCAAAAGCTCAGCTGAAGCCACCAGCAAGTGTGCAGAAAAACTGATGAGTAAATGAATGAAAGAGCTTGTGGTTGTGTAACAGAGGTCAGCGGCGTAAAAACGGGTGTTATGGATCTTAAAAAAAGCTTCATCAGGCTAATGAAGTGCACTTTGGCCCTTTTGTTCACCGAGCAAATAAATTGGTAAGGTTGGGAGACGAACTGATTCGATGAGGACGGTTGGAGCGAAGTAGTCTGTCAATGCCCAGGGGTCCGGCTGAGCTTTCAGCGTTCAATATCCGGTTGTTCATTAGTGAAATGACCCGGAGGGCCCGGAGTGAATTTTCTCAGTGATCCATCCAGCCCCGCCGCAGAAGCGAACTTGTTTTGAGGTTGCTTGTTTGTGTTTGTCGGACGAATGGCTAATGTAATATCAGGGTGTTGGCCTAGAGGCCGGGCAGCAGATCGTTTATTTCAGCATGAAATGGGGATTGAACCAGAACCGCTGTTATAGCACCTACAAGTAAACAGGGGCAGAAACACGGGTGTGTGGCCACTGATAAATTGGTTTTTCCGAACCCCCGTTGACTTGAGGAGGAACTCAGCATGCTTAGTCATTGCATGCTTTCTGATGGGATATTCATGAGTTGTGTGTGTATATGTGTGTGGTGGATGATCAATAACAATTTTTGATGGATTAACTTTTAAACACTGGTAAATTCCACTTATTTTGCTTGTGTCAGGGAAAAACAAGCAGTGGGGTGTTATATGCACACACACACACACACGAGAAGCCTGACTGTTAACAGGAATTATACAGCATGAGAGCATGTGCGTGTGTGCGGCCCGAGCTATAAAGTAGATATCATGATATGAGAGGAAGAGCTGTGAGAGGGTAAGTGGGGGAGGAGAGACACCAGACTGTAGTAGACACATTACACAGAGATCAGGTCGATCTTTCAAAGTGCTCACATAACCTCTTAACTAAACAGATTGTATAAGAGAGGCAGTGTGTGTCTAATTTTATTGCTCAGAGGATGCTTTTTTTACATTTATGTATCAACTTTGTCTCTGATCATGTTTCTTCCTAAAATTCCTTAGGAGAAATTTAAAAAGGCATAAACGAGACATTAAAGGCCATCCTAGGTGTATATGACTATCTTCTTTCAAATGAACACAATCAGAGATGTATTTAAAAATATCCTTGCTCCTCCAAGCTTTATAATGATTGTGAATGGGGGGCCACATTTTGAAGCAAAAAAAAAAATATATAGTTATATACACCTAGGATGGCTTGAGGGTTAGCAAATCATGGGATAATTTTCATTTTTGGTTATCCCTTTAACTAAGAGTATAGAGCATTAAAATGAATTACGATAACATCCACTCAGATATTTTGTTTTGGAAGAATTTTATGAGAAAGTGCATACACTTTTGATTGCACACTTTAGTATCTTGGAAAAATCTGAGCAGATGTGAAACTCAAATGCGTGGTTACACTAGACTTTGAGCACACAAAATTTCAATGGACATTAAAATGGTCGCAATATGATGTCAAACTCTGCGGCGTCTTTTTTAAAAACATAATTCAACATATAATACATCTAAAATTATGCAATCTACTCCACTTTACTAGCATGCTGCAATCCTGCAATTTAAAGTTTGCACTCTTTTAATTCATCTAAGAGGTCATGCAATGATGTACTAGCCTTCTATTGGTCACCCAACTTTGCAGAGTTCACCAAACTTGAACTTTGGAACGCAGTGAAATTTGCATGAGCTGTCTCCCACATTCATATTCTGCACTAGTGCTACTTTTGAATTGGAAAAATAATGATTGTTTTCAAACAGTTTCTCAAACACTACCCCATTGTGTGATTGGCCAGCCAAACAGGCAGCCCCACCCTTGAACTAAAACCACTGGTGAAGTCAGTGTTGCTGTATTGGGGAGGTTATGGTGCTCAAATAAATGTTTTAATAGCTCAACAGAGACACAACAAGTTTACATTTTTAAAGGAATCAACCTACAAGTAGCTTACTTTTACATATGTCCTACTGCATATATCTGAGATAGGAGAAAGTATTTTAATACAAAAAATTTACACATTTCAGCCAGTGTTTTTTTTTTTTAAAGTGCCCCATTATGGATTTTTGAAAATTACCTTTCATGTAGTGTGTAACATAGCTCTAAGTGAATAAAAACATCCTGCAAAGTTTTAAATCTGAAAGTGCACCGTATATAAAGTTATTGTCTCTCAAAAGTAAGAGTCGACTCAATTAAATGAGTCGTTTGTAAAACGAATCCCAAGCCCTTTCGTTGTGACACTTGCTCCTCTGAATCTCAACCTGTAAGTATGATTAATAATTGATGTTTATATTTTCTAGCGATTGTTCAAAATTTGTAGTTTTGTTGTGTAACGTTATGTTATGTTGTGTATCATGTTGTATTCACATTTGTGCTCGGCTAATGTGGGAGTTTACAACATATAAAACAAACTGTTTTTTTCCTCTGCTTTTTTATTATAACAGTAGAGTAGAGCTCTATCTGTATTGTAATAGGATGTTAAGATGCTAGTCCGCGCTAACTAGTTGAAGTATTCTCTCTGTAAACAGTAAACACCCATTGTAATGTCAAACAATGATATAGCCATTTTTTACTTTGTTAAAAGTTATGATGAAAAAGTCTGTACTCATCTGGCCTAAATGTTTATCTTATGTTTAGAGGTTTTCAGCTTCGCTTGGCATTCTGATACAGTTCCCACAGATGCACGTACATAAAGACGCTGCTATCACGTCTTATAAATAACTAAGGTGACACTTACCATACAGAAACGTCATACTCCAGTTGTGATTACGAATCAGTTTCTGGTTGATCAACTACTTCAGATGTTTCATCGTTGGACTTGGGCTCGAATTGATATGGTAAAATCAATGCTATCTTTTCTGTCCATACATTCTATACAATATCTTGCGAATTGATAGCTGTCATTCAGTTATGGCAATGGGCACGCGGTGCGCGCAGTAGACCAATCACAAAGGATTGGGCCATCTGACCAATCAGAGCAGAGTAGGCTCAAGGAAAGGAGGGACTGATTCTTTGAACTGCTTCTAACGAATTCTTTACCAATCATTGAGAACTGAGGTGAAATTAATAGATATTATTATGAGAAAACTAAAGTGTTTTTTGACCTTGCATGCATGTAAACCTGTTGTAGGAGACTCCCAAAACAATATTAGGAACGTTTAAAAAGGCATAATAGGGCACTTTAATTATTTTTATATGCTAGTAGTTTTGTTATGTGCTTTTGTTAGGTGCTTATGATTGGTTGAGCCGTGTTCGAAGCCATTGTAAATTACTCTACAAACATACACCTGTGACCGCATTACATCAGTATTACTGCATCTGTGTTGCTTGGCAAACATTGCACTTCTGAAACATTTTTAAGTGTGGCCTACATGTTCAAATATGTTTTGGGGCCACTGTAAACTGAAACCTCTCACAGTAGACCGAGATGCATCAGCTCAAGCTTTGAAATTCTCCAAGCCAGGTGTGTGTGCATTCTCTCTCACACACACACACACACACACTGCATCAGTTTCCTTTCTAAAGAGGTGGATGCATTAGTCTTCCGTCCACTCTTTCAGCGAGAGAGATGAGAAACCACAGCAGCACAAATCCTGCTTTGTGTTCTCCAGACTGAGGGCAGGTCAGCTGATTCAGATCTGTGAAGAGACTCCAGGAAGAAAGCAAGAGAGGGAGTGGAGAGAGAGAGAGAGAAAGAGAGACTTCTTAATGCATGTTACCTATATTTATGCTCGGCTCCCAGACGTTTTTGGAGCTGAAGTTTTACAGTGTTCTCAGATAAGGAGCTCCATTGTCTTGGCTATATTCTGCACATCCAGGAAACTGAGCTAAAAAGAAACTTACTGGATCAATTACCTTCTTTTTCCCCTTCTGGCACATGACTAAGCAGGGAGATGCAGACACGGGCCAAATGAATCAGCACTGTTTTATATATTTCCTTGTTGGATGTTCTGGATTTCTGCAATGATGTGTCATTGTGCTAATTCACACATGCATATTTTTGTTCTTTCTATTAAAGGAAAGGCAGTGGCACAGACGCCAGTTTTAATTATTGATGTAACATACGAGCGTATACGTGCAAGTTGTGTTATTGCATAATGCTGCGTGTGTGTTCATGCATGCGTACTTGAATAAGTAGGCCAGGAAAATCCATTAATATGCTATGCAAAAAACATACATCCTCTCTTCCCTCCCTCCTCCTGTAAAATTATTTATACCCAGGATGGCCGTACTGGAGTAGGCTTTTCTTCACGTTTAATGAAAGTTCTCGGAGAGGCGCCAGGCCTGCAGCTGATGAATCACGAGCGGCGCACAGTTTGGAGAAAAAACAGTGATACCAAACTCCCACACTACTGAAAGTGACAGACTCTAAGGTCATCTCGCTGTACCACTGATCATCAAATGCTGGAAATCTGTCATACTTCAAAAGGGGACATATTTTTACTTCATATTTTTTACAGCATTTTATTTTTTTTACTTGTCTACTAATGCTTTTAGTCAACCTTGTAATTTAGTTTTTCACTCTGCAACTGGATGTATATAAATATATATATTTTTAATAGTTTCTTTTTTATAAAAATATTTTTATATACACTACCGTTCAAACGTTTGGAGTCGGTAAGATTTTTAAAATTTTAAAGTCTCTCATGTTCACCAAGGCTGCATTTATTTGAGCAAAAATACAGTAAAAATAATAATATTGTGAAATATTATTAACATTTGAAATAACATTTTTCAATTTTAATATGTTGTCAAATGTAATTTATTCCTGTGATGCAAAGCTGCATTTTCAGCATCATTACTCCAGTCTTCAGTGTCACAAGATCCTTCAGAAATCATTCTAATATGAATTTGCAGCTCATGAGACATTTCTTATTATTATCACTTGTTGAGCTGCTTAATATTTTTGTCGAAAACTGTGATCAGTGTTTTTCAGAATTCTTTGATGAATAGAAAGTTCTAAAGAACAGCATTTATTTGAAATAGAAATCTTTTGTAACATTATAAATATCTTTACTGTCCCTTTTAATCAATTTTTTTGTATTATTTTTTTTTTAATGAAATAGGTTTTTATCCCTATCTCAAATGTGCTACTTGTAAACATATACATAGAAAATTTTTATCTTTTAAGAGTAATTTGACAAATCATATATACCATATTAGACAATTTGTTACATGCTCGTCTGCTAATGTGATTTATTTATTGACATGTGCATGCAATAAACAATATGTAGGTAAAATGAATAGAACAATCAAGACACGTATTATTAAGTTTATGAGTGCTACTAGAAGGATGGATCAAAAATCTGTGGTAGCTAGGCATTTTAGTGAAAGGTCCCATTCTGTTTCGGATTTGAGTTTTGTTGTTATAGAACAAATATCACAACATCAAAGAGGGGGTGATATAGAGCGCAGGCTCTTACAAAGAGAATGTAAATGGATTCTCGATCTTTTTTTTTTTTTTTTTTTTTTTTTGAATGACTATAAGACTTTTAATTACCATGAAGAGTGAGAGAATACATCAAAACAACTAACATAACAATTAATACTGGACAAGGAACTAAGGAAAACTCAGGGCTTAAATACACAGGGAGTAATCAATGAAACAGGGAACAGGTGTGGAACATAACTAATAATGACAGGGAACACTGGGACATATTCTAGTCAGTTAGAATATATATATATATATCATTTGGGTTATTTGGTGGTATTTTCTCCTGGAGCCCTGGCTAATTTTTGACCCTGCTGTGGACAAATGTTCTGGGTGCATTGAGGAGTAGCATTACATTAGAAAAGAGCATGTATACATAGAACATCAGACTGGTTTATTTTTAAAAAGCAGTTTAACATTAAATGTCCGCAGTGTCTGATCAATATGTAGATACTGGTTAGTACCAAAACTGTGGACTATATTTAAAGCTCAAGCTTGTCTAAACCAGACGGAGAAAGGAGGCATATATCAGCAAGTTGCATGTTTGAAACATCGTGTATTAGGAGATCTCATCAGACACCTGCTTTTCATGTCCAATTCATTTGACTAATTGAGCGATGTGACGCAAAAACCCATCAACTTCCATCGGCTCTTTTTATCTAACAAGTTTTATGCTAATGACCTTTGGACTGGAGTACTCAGAATAGATCTAACAGGGCCTTGATGAGGACCCTCCTCCTCTCTCTGTTAGTGGTGTGTGAGTCATAGCTAACACACAGCAGCACACTCAAGGGATGCAAACACAGCCTTGCAGCAACGCATGATTGACAGGCTCATGCAGACAGTCTTAAGAGGAGGTTTGGTTTCACTTTTGGCTTTCTCTAGTCGAACAGGACAAATAAAACTAATCTTTGATCATCAAAATTACATATTTAAAGTTTGTTCTTGTGTAAAAAAAAAAAAAAAAAAATTCTTCATGCCTCAAAATAGCTTGAATGTAACTCTACACCCTTGCTTCATTTGGATCTATGAATATGCTAATTAGCCCCACCTCCACTCACTCGCATGAGCTCAGAGATCCACTCGGTCAACTTACTGAGGTAAACGCTGCACAATGGTGTCGCTTTTTACAACGTCGGACACATAAATGTAATTAATATGATTAGCCTTTTGCTTGACTATTATCAAACAGCTAATAATGTGTTGCTAATGTTACACAAACCATGTTCCTGTTTGCCATCTCAGAGACAGACAGCTGCCTTCTAAAAATCAGTATCCTTACAAACGCTTTGAACAACTTAGAACGTTGGTGGAGTTCATCATAACATCGTAATATACATCATTCACCCACTATATTGCTAAATCTACCCGATTTTTCATATTAACAGAAAAATATACCAGGATAACCTTCTCTTGAGACTCTCCCGCCGGCACGTTGACATGATTGGTTACAAGGTAGTTTGTGACGTCAGAAACACCAGCGATTTCAAACCACGTTTGAAAAATTACTGCAGTTTTAAAGAGAAAATACTTGTCAATGGTGTTGACATATGAATTTGCACATGGTTTGTCTTAAAGTATATTAAAATCACCACATAGACATAAACAATATTAAAAACTTGATGATGTCACAACATTGAGGACATTAGCATACGACCACCCATATTTACACATCAACAGTATGCAGAGGTTTGCCAGTCATAACAGTTTGTTTACATATAGAAGTCTTAAAGCTACAGTAGCAAAAACAAGGTGTTTAATTCTAAATTTCAGAGAGAAGATGGAAAATGGTCACAAAGCACATTTCAAGCATATCATATATTCTATAAAAATTGCATATATCAAATAATTTCTACCACATATACTACCATTCAAAATTTTGGGGTCAGTAAGATTTATAAATCTTATTGTAGGGGTTATTAGCATATTAGAATGATTTCTGAAGGATCATGTGACACTGAAGATTAGAGTAATGGTGCTGAAAATTCAGCTTGGCATCACAGGAATAAATATCAATTCAAAATATATTCAAATAAGAGTTATTTTAAATTGTAATAATATTCACAATATTTCACAAAATGATGTTAGGGTTAAATTTTGAAAGATATATATTTCTAATATATTGCTTCAAATTATAGCGCATATGAAATCATGCCACATCATATCACATATAGTAGCATATCATACATTAGAGCATATCATATACCTTATTTCATATCATTTATTGTAGCGCATCATGTATCATATATGAAAGTAAATGAATGCCAAAAATAAGGTTGTTTTGCTTGAAGTAACAATCGCACACGTGACCAGACAACTCCAGATTTCTAACCCATTTCTTATCTCACATCATTTCCATTGGGCCAGGCAGTGTTGTGTCTATTAATCGATATCCGTGTTCATGAATGTTTGTGTACTGAGGTCACTTCTTTCCTTCAGAGATTGCATTTGCTCTGAAAAAGTCAACATTTGTGTTTTCATAGGGATATCTGGTTTTGAGAAGTGTTTTACATGCAGAGTCCCAGAGCTGTGTTGCGTCTGGTAATCCCCCCTTTTACTCACCACTCTGCGTGATTTCCCTCCGGCTAGTTGGATTAGGGACTTTAGGATTGTCCTTGCATGATTGGATGGAATCTCTGGGATGAGGAAAAAATGCACATCTGGGTCATGCATTTCCAGGTCAAAGGGCCTAAAACGTTTACAGACATGTCCAGAGGTAAACAGAGACATGATGAATCAAGGTCTTATGCAGTCTTATGCTAATATGACATTCATCTCAGCAAACATTGCTTTGTCTCCTTCAGGATGCTTGTCAAGTTAATATTTTGGTGCAGTTATGTTGTACAGAGACAGAAAGAGGGTAAAAAAACGAAAGAAAAAAGGCAATGAAAGCAGCGTAGAGTTAAGCCGGTGGGACTTTTTTAGAAAGAAAATGTGTGTGAAAGTGAAAGTGAACAAGAATACATTATTCTCAAAACTCTCCACTGTCGCCATGGGGATTTCCTTTCTGTGGTTCTCCCAAAGACTTTCTAAAAGATTTTACAAAAAAAGTCTAGTAATATTTTATTGGCCTGTCCAGTAACAGACAGTATATTTCTTCAAGACTTGCAAAGACACGTTTATCACTGTAAAAAAAAAAAAAAAAAAAAAAGTTGCTGCTTTGTGTAACTTATAAAATCTTGTGTAACTTATAAAAAAAGTTGAAAACTTATTTTGACGAGTTAAAGCAGTGTAAAAAAATGTCATAACTTATTGATCATATAATTTTTTACAGTGTATGCACTTGTCAACATAAAACAGAATTTTACCTCCACAAGTCACATATTTCAGAATGGTCAATAAGAGAACTATGCAGAGCAAGAATATATCGGGAATTGATTCATACCAGAATGAAGCCAGACCTGAATGCGAGTTTGCAGTGGATGATAATGTCCTGAAAATCAGCCCATGTTTATTTGAGCCTTCACCTGCTGGGAACTGAGATAGAGACCGGGATGTGGAGGCTTAAAGTCAAGTTCATCCTCTAGAGTATCTCAACATTTCCAAAAGATAACTCTTTATTACTCTTGATATTTTAATTGATATTTTTAGGCCACTCTCTTGAATGCTTGATTCTGATTGGTCAGTCACAGCATTCAGTGTTCAGATATTTGGCTTTTCCAGGTAACTAAAACCGATGCTGAGTGAAAATGACTTCGGAGGACTTCAGTTTTAGTATTAATGTAATATTGTTGCAGCTGTGTCTTTCATCAAAAACACAGACAAAGACAAAAATGTTTAATTTTGGAATAACATGCACTAATAAATTGTTCACAGTAAGACCAGGAACGTATTAAAGGAACGTCGACATGAAGTCATTTCTTCCCTATTGTGACATATTTTTGAGTGAAACGGCTTCTCGAACAAGAAAAAATGTAGGGTGGGATTTGATTTTGTCCATGGGGAATTGATTGGATGGTTGTGGTTTGCTATTGGTGGATCTCATGTGAGTGACAGGTTGTCCTGCCCTTGTTCCAGTAAATGCATCATAAGAGAAGAGATGTCGCTGCAAGAGGGAGGGAAGTTATTTTGACGAAATGAATTTTTTCATTTATAATAAATACTTCAATAGTCCATAAAAATACAAGAATGGTCCATTTTGATTTCATGGTGACTTTAAGAAAGTAACCAGTGTCAATTTTAATTTCATCTTGACTTTAAGAGACGAGGCTGTTTCTCTGTTGTAGCACAGGTTGTCATAGAGACACTGTGATTCTGCTGGTATTGATCAAAGCAGAACAAAATGTCCTTGCCCCATTAGTGCTTATTTACACAGCTAATGAGCACTTTTCCTCTTTTAACCTCAATAACACACCATATCCGCTCCAGTCTGGGCTTTTGTTCACAGATTAATACACCCGATATATCTCCTCAACAGCAAAAGACTTATGGACCACTTCTCGTGTCATGAACTATGTGAGAGGGCTCTAATTTTATGGTAATTACCTCTCGCATTTCTTTTCAGTTCAGGCAGGTAATTGGACTGAGGTATCTGAGCTCAAGTCCTGCTGTTCTGGTTTATAAAAAAAAAAAAGTCTTTTTAGATGAAGAGTTCTCTCTTTCAGCTCTCCATCAAAGGCTCAGCATCAAAACTCTCAAGGCTGGAGGAGGTTGGTTTTGAAATGCTTGTCGTTTTTAGTTGTCCAGCTGATGTATGGAAAAGACTTATTCAAACAGCAAATCTTTCATATGAAAATACAGCTTCATTATAGTTATACTTCAAAACCTTCAAACACATTCTTGAAGGAGGAATTAAAGAAGAAACAGTCCAGAATCAATACATGCTGCTCTTTAAAGAACATCAACTACTCAATTTGTTGCCTTAAAGGAGTCACATAATGAGAGAGATTCCTCCACAGTCCAAAAAGTCCATATATTTTAAATAAGTTGCAAAAATGCTTCGTTCTGGACTTCTGCAACTTACACAATTGAATTCATTAACGTGACTACCAGCATTTACATGTCAATGATGCCTGTTCAATCATGCATGGTTTTGAAAACATGCTGGAACAGAAGAAGCCACAATTCTGGAGCTTTATGCTTATATCTTTATATGAAACACAAACAAAATGGTTCTAGAGCTGGAAAACATTTTGCATTCAAAGCAGGTCAATAAAAACAGCAGCAAACAGGCTTATAAGATGAAGGTTTTTCTGTTGGAGTACAAGTTAATGTCTTAGCGAAAACCAAAGTAATGGCAAGTAGATTCTCAATCAATATCAAAACCAAACCTTGCTAAAACAAGATTCTGCACTTAATAAGGAACCATCTGTGTTGGACTCGCACACTGGTCCACCATGTGCCAAATGGCTTTTATCAGCAAAACAAAAGGGATTCATTGTCATCTCTGACGTTTCTGGGCAGGCAGAATTTTTTGACGTTGCTCTGATGCAGTTTAGAGTGGAACAGTTGGAGCCTCAGGACTGCAAACAGTCCTACAGCAGAGCATTGATCCAGCTCCGTTTCCTCTCAAAAGCTCACGCTCCAGGCATTCATGGGTAGACTGGGGACACGGGCTTGTCATTTTGTTTAATATGACTTAAAATGGGTGAATTTTAGTTCAGAATGCTTGTGTGCATGTTATATGTGAGGGTGTGTGTCTCAAAGAGAGAGAAATTGTTTGTTTGTTTGGGCTTGGGGTTTATTGGACAGTCAAAGTCTGCTTTGTTTTGCAAGAACAACATTTGAACAAGCATGAATGAGGGGTATGGTCTCTTTGAGATCTTAATTGATTCTCCTAGACAGCAATCAAAGAGGCTTTCTCCTGAGAACAAGACCTCTCACATGTGTCTTGAGTTTCAAAAGAGACTGCTTGGAATTGCCAAAATAAGTGTGCAAACTTAAGATCTCAGTATTAAACACTCATCAAAATCTGAGCTATGATATTCACATACATTTTATAGCTCTGTACTCTTATGCCATTTGTGTCTCATTTGTATCTAATTTTATTTCTCATTACAGTTTTTACAAGAAACATATGAGGCAATTGTTAATTCTTAAATGAAACATGACTGAAAATTCAATTAAGTGTCATAAGCTTTGAAAGAGAAAGTTTTGATCATTAAAATTGTGTGTGTGTGCATTGATTGGCACAGAAAATGTGTTTTGTTTTTTACTCACATGAAGACCGATGGATTGACCTTTGACTGAAACCGTGAGAGAGTAACAGCAGGTCATGAACTCTATATGTGTGCTCTTAAAATTAAAGGATTAGTTCACTTTGAAGTGAAAATTAGCCCAAGCTTTACTCACCCTCAAGCCATCCTAAGTGTATATGACCTTCTTCTTTCTGATGAACATAATTGCAGAAATATTAATAAATATCCTGACGCATCCAAGCTTTATAATGGCAGTGATAGGGATCAATAAGTATGAGCTGAAGAAAGTACTTCCATCCACATCCATCCATCATAAACGTGTACTCCACAAGGCTCCAGGCGGTTAATAAAGGCCTTCTGAAGTGAAGCGATGCGCCAGACCGCTTTCCGAATTTAAATTACGAAAGAAAAAGTGTAAACTGGCGTCACGTCAGTTACACTTTTTCTGTAAGTTAAATAGGGAAGGCGTAGGACGTAGCGTAAGCGTAGGACGTAGCGTAAGTTGAATACGGAAGGCAGCTTGTGCGGAAGCTAGATGTTTTACTTAATAACTTGTCAAATATGGATTTTTTTTTTTTTTTTTTTTTTTTTTTTTACACAAACGCTTCGCTTTGGAAGGCCTTTATTAACTGCCCGGAGCCGTGTGGAGTACACGTTTATGATGGATGGATGTAGATGGAAGCACTGCCATTATAAAGCTTCGGATGCGTCAGGATATTTGTTAATATTTCTGCGATTATGTTCATCAGAAAGAAGAAAGTCACATACACCTAGGATGGCTTGAGGGTGAGTAAAGCTTAGGCTAATTTTCATTTCAAAGTGAACTAATCCTTTAAGTGATGTGGAGTGACTTGCAGTCTGTTTTTTAGGTGTGTTACAGCGCTCTCTGCTGCTCAGTTTGGAGAATTACTTCGATTTTATTTCCAGGACAAGAGAAAAAAGCTGCTCTCACTATAAAGAGTAACTATGTTACTACCTTTATTTATTTATTTATTTATTTATTTTTGCACATGGTAGGGTACACTCTCAAAAGTAAAGTTTTATTTTTGGCATCTATGGTTTCATGAAGAACCTTCAAAATCCATGGAACCTATCCATTCACCTAAAGGTTCTTCATAGTAGAAAAAGGTTTTTTAGTTTATTAAAATGTCCTTCACACCAAGAAAACTGTTATTCTCACCAAGAAAACTGTTATTCTCACAAGGAAAACTGTTATTCTTTTAAGAACTGTTCACTGAAAGGTTCTTCAATGACACAAAAAATGATTCTTCTATGACATCGCCATGAAAACACCTTTTTGGTGTGTAATACTATGGATTTTTACCATTGAAATACCATTTTTTGTACATGTACATACCATGGTAGTACCCTACTATAGTATTCTTTAAAGTGCACATGCTAACAGCATGATTTCAAGTGTATGATATTGATTAACTTACATTTTAGACATAATATTGCAAGTTACTTTAGTTCCAAATGAACCAAAGCAAGATCAAATGCTGCATCTCCACACATTACTAGTTTTTTGTTCCTGAATAAAACAGTGTTTTTGAACAAATCAGTTGAAAGTAAATAATTATTCAGTTACTCACTTATAAAGACAGTCAGTTGTTGTAGTTTGTGAATGAATCAGTATGTAAATACCGCACCATGCTACATGAATATAGTAAAAATTCAGTACCATTGCAATCAGTTGCTATCACTGTACCATGGTTCACAGTATTGTTGTATGAAGTTTAAGCCAGCAGATGGTGCTGTGACATCAACAATTTTTGTTCCTTGTGGTAAAAGGTGAATTACACTCTACATAGTACATATATATGTGTTCAAATGTCATGTATCATTACCTAGCAAGCACCACTAATAAATAAAGTGAAGGAAATTAAGCAATATTAAGGGGGAAATGATGAAAATAAGGGAACAATAACAAAAAAAGAATACAATAAGAATGAATTTAAATGCAAAATATGGTTTCAAGTAGGCTTAAATCTCTCTCACGTTCGGTCTCACTATAAATGACAGGATTGTGTTGCTGACTGCCACATGGCCATCACCATATGTTACCAGCCCATCCTATCAGCCAGACTCAATGTAGCGTGCAAAGCCTGCTTTCCCTGGAGCACCTGTATCCTCCTCATGCTCTACTGTCACAAGCAGCTCAATGTCTCTCACAATGAGGGTTGCCAACCTCAGAAAAAGAAAATGAGGGACAATTTAAAATAAGGGACAGAATAAGGAACCGTCAAAATAACTGTATTGTACAACACCGTGTACTGTATGTCATTTCAGTGTCTGCAGTTAAGTATGTGTATAAAAGTTGTAAAAAAGATTCTCAGTCATAAACACATTTGTTTTGCTTAACCTAATTATGTAAATTTAATTCTAAAAACAATTGTAATGTCATTCAAAAAATGTAATGTTACACACAAATTATCGTTCAAAATAACAGCATTTATCTGAAATATAAAGCTTTTGTAAAATTGTACACTACCGTTCAAAAGTTTGGGGTCAGTAAGTTGTTTGTTTGTTTTTTTTAAAGAAATTAATACTTTTATTCAGCAAGGATGCATTATATTTGTCGAAAGTGACAGTTAAGACATTTATAATGTTACAAAAGCTTTCTATTTCAGATAAATACTGTTATTTTGAACTTTCTATTAATCAAAGGATCCTAAAAAAAATCCCAAACTGTTTTCAACATTGATAATAATCAGAAATGTTTCAAGAGCAGCAAATCAGCATAATGATTTCTGAAGGATCATGTGACACTGGAGACTGGAGTAATGATGCTTAAAATTCAGCTTTGATCACAGGAATAAATTACATTTTACAATATATTCAAATAAAAAACAGTTTGTAATAAATGGTGGCCACGCAGTGCTTAACAGAACTGAGAAAACTTTACTTTTTTATGTCTCTTTTGCATAACAACCCAGAGCAGCATACAGCAACTTGTTCTCTTTACAATGCACAAGCACACTCTTAAAGTGGCAGCATAACATAAACTGGAACTTTTCTTAAAGGTACCATAACCAATTATCATAACATCTCTCCCCCTTGAGAATCAGCGTTACCAACCCCGCACAGTCCAATCAGAACTTTCCCTTTTTCCCAGCATCCTAGTACATGCTATTTAACTGCGGTCCCCACTATGATCTAAAGATTAAGCCTATTTGGTGCTTTCTTTTGGCGTTCTGATCTCCTTAAAGTCTCTGAAGTTTCACCAGGAGAGGTTGGTACGCGTTCTGCCGTTACCTCAGAGCTCTGTGAGGGTGGCAGTTGTTGAGGAACCCGCCTTTCTTCTAACTCAGAACTCTCCATTTTTTCCCCTCCCTTGATCGAGACAACCCCACTGCTCTGCCACTTGATGGCTCCTCACATGATCCTCCTGATGATGAAGGACATCACTTCCATCTGACAGCCTCACTACCCATGAGCGGGGACTGCTTTTTTTCACAATGGCTCCAGGTAACCAGCCCTGACCGCTGGTGAAATTCTGTTCTCTTGCATAAGCCAAGCTTTCTGCATCTCTTGCTGGACTCTCACTTTCTCCCCAAAATCAGGATGTAGCAAATCCAGGTGAGATTTTGGTTTCCATCCCAGCAACATCTCTGTGGGCGCCAGGCCTGTCGTAGTCTGCAGAGTAATACGATACCGAAACAGAAAACGAGAGAAGTTAGTTTCGACATTTGCCCCTGACATCTTCTTTGAGCTGTCCTTCAATGTCTGCACCGCTCTTTCGCCCAGCCTGCTCGATGCAGGATGGAAACGCACTGTACGTATGTCTAATTCCATTCCGCTTTACAAATTCTTGAAACAGCTCTACCGTAAAGGTCGGTCCATTATCAGTTACAACTACATCAGGCAGTCCATGTATTGAAAACACTTGATGCAGTGTGTTAATTGTCAGGGCAGCTATAATGTTTTTCAAGATGTGTGCTTCCAGCCGCTTATTGCGGGCATCCACCATGACCAAGATCATCAGGCAAAATGCAACCATCCTGAATTAGTTAAGCTTTGACACATTTCGCTGCTTGGGGGCTTCCTTGATGGCCCTGACTGTTTCTGGCACTGGATAGAGGCCCTGGGCTGATATTTGAAATTTTAAAGAAACAAGGAGTAGCATTGGGTTCCATGCAAAGTCACTGTGGTGCCCCTCAGGGTGCCCAGTTCATCCTTAAACACATCTGGATACCTCGCAACCCAGTTCCCTGCATAAAGCCCTGTTATAAGTCTAATCTCGCTCCAGTTTAACTGAATTTTACTGAGCCAATCCATCCCAGCAGACTTGTTCCCTTGACAACGAGTAAGCAACCTTCAGCTGCCTGACTGCCATAGGCAATGTTCACTTTCACCGCACCAACTACCGGAATAATCTCTCCAGTATACGTTCTCAGTTAATGGAAGTTTCACATAATGCCGGTGTCTGATCATTGGTCCAAAAATTCCCATAAGTCTCCTCACTGATGATCAATGCTGAAGCTCTCGTGTCCATCTCAATCTTAAGGCTTGCTCCATTAACTTGAATTGTCGCATAAAGAGGGTCCGAACGAGTTTCACTCAAGATAAACATTGAATAAGAACAGGTCTCCTCTTGTTCAGTCCAAGCTCGGCCACAAACTTCAGAGTCTCCAGACTTATGAAAATGGCTGTGGAACTTAAAACGCTGCACAGTCACTGAAGGTTTAGGACTGTGGTGGTTCTAGATCAGGTCGATTAAATCTTTGTAAGCCAACTCTCCCGGCTTCTGCGGTGTTGCCGAGTTCCTCATGAGCTTTGCTCTGCATGCACTTGACAAGATAGAGCGCTGCTTATCTTCGTCCATGATCTCATTCGTGGCGAAGACATGCGCCAGACACTCCATATACTCTTCATACTTTCATACAGAATGCTTCTTTGATGCCTTAAAAACAGGACGATTCAGTATTATACGGAACGGTTGGCAACCCTTCTCACAACTGATAAGTTACACACAAGCTGTTTCTCAATATGTGTTCTTTTTTGTACTTGTGTTCTTGTGAAACGTCATCAGTCGCTGCCCAAGTACTGTTCCTGTTCAGAGTTCACATCTAGCCAAGTACAGTTCAAATCCCTAGATGTGTTTCACAAAATGTAGTTTTAGGCGTGTAGTTTTTCAGGCGAGAATGTAGTTGTTTAAAGCTCAAATCTGTGGTTAATTTATAAAGATGGTGCCTATTTGAAAATTTTATCTGACGTTTCCGGAGTTGTGAGATCCAGTGATCACTGTGCACTCCGCCTGAACAGTACCCACCAAGAACAGCCTTACCTCAGCTAGTCCTTCTGACATTTGCTGCTGGCTCTGATGTCTCTGTAGTGGTTAAACAGGAGATATAATTTGTCTTGTGTATGTATACGTTTGACCGAATTTGATTCTTATTGTATATCTTCTTTTACTTTATACTTATACTTTTATAATGGCTATTACTGATTATTAAAACTGACATTTAACAAAAAGGGGCAGGGTTGTATTTTGTCATATTTCATTTTATTATACAGGTACATACAGTGATGATAATCAGAGTAGCCTACATATTGCCCGAACCACATATTAATGTTTAATATTTTTAAAACGTAAACGAAAAGAGGCAGGGTTGTGTTTTATATTTCGTTTTGTTAAATATATATGTTTTATTGTAGCCTATATGTATATGTATAGCATACAGAGATAACTGGAGTAGCCAGAGTGATCTGAGTGATGTTATCAAGAACGCTGCTGTTCCATTTGTGGAATTACTGGACTTGCGTCCTCCCGTCCTTGGGAGTTCTTTCTCCTAAGTCGAACTACCAAGGACTACCTATGGCCCTCATAGTTCACTTACAAGGTTTGTACTGTAAATTTGCTTGACTATTAAAGGTGGGATATTTTTTCCTTTTGAAAGAGTGATCTGACATAGCTTACTTTCAGCAGTTATTTTATCTATGGTTCGTAACATTTCTTACAGATTTCTGCTCGTTGTAAATCAAATAAAGATAAATTAGCACAGTACCAGTATGTATTGAGAGCGATTGCGTGTGTGAATTAGTCATACCGTCTCTCTATTAATTGTGTAGCTGTGGGTTGTAAATAATTACGTAAAAAGTAGAAAAATATATGCTATAATAACTTTTGAGTTTCTAAGCTACTTTAGTGATCACTGGACAGCGCTGACAACTAGTTTCTGCGTTCCTCTCTATGTGTGCAATCTTCACGTTTTGTGCAGCTAATGTTACTGTTTGTTTGAGTGTTCATGCCACAGTGCTCGATATAATAATACACATCCGATCATCTAAATCGCTTGAATGTCTAAACTGGCAAACCTTAAAACACATACAACTGAAGACGCAACGCTCACCGCTCATGCGCCATCTCTGTGTGTTGACTCTGCATTCACCTGCTGTTGACTGGACGGGGCGGAACACGCGGTAGTATGTTTTTAAGTGAGAAGTATTAACAGGATTAAAAAACCGAAATAACTGACATGGGAAAATTATGTTGGTTAGAGGTTCTGAATTTCGGTTACTTTTCGATTAATCGCCCAGCCCTATAAAGGAACTATTATTATTATTCATATTATTTAACTGTTTTTTTATGTGATGCTTATTTATTACAGGGGAGGATAGGGTTTGTTGTCATACTTTATACTTCAGAAAATATTTCTTCACCAGGCTACTGTAATGGTTATATTCTGTTATGTTCTGTTTTGATTTAGTTTCATTGTGTTTTAGTTCTGTTTTCCCTGTTCCTGTTTGCCTGTGTGACCTAGTTTCCTAGTGTGTGCCAGTTTGTTCCCTTGATTAATGATTCCATTCACCTGTCGATTAACTCATTTAGTCTGTGTATATATACTCCCTTTTTTCAGGTCTTTGTCTGGTCTTGTCTTGGTTAAGTGTATGTTTCCTGAGTTTTCCTGTGGATTTTTGGATTAAAGATGTTTTCCTTGAATTATTCTTGTTCTGCGCTTCATTGTACCACAGCCACGTGACAGAAGACAGACCTAAAAAATAAGGTTTATTTGAGTTTTCTTTCCCCTTTTTGTTTTCTTTTTCCCCCCATGGACCTTCCTGCAGTTCTCCTGTTATGCTTGGAGCAGAAGGACAGCAGATTTTTTTTGGAGTTGACATGTCAAATGCACTATCCTGACTGCTCGATCTGTGTGTTCTACATCTCCAGCCTCAGGGAGCAGTCCTCATGAGGACTTTGCCACATTTGTAGAGTTGGTGCTGGTGAACAACCAGTCGGAGTTCACCATTGGCCATGCGGAGGACGACACCAGCCCCACTCTTAACCCAGTGCCCAGTCAGCCTTCACCCTGCCGCATGGAACAATTGCCTATGCCCATCACAGACACAGAGCCCCCCTGGTTCCGCCCAGCTCAGAGTCTCCTGTATCCCTGCTGGTTCTGTCCAGCTCAGAATCTCCTGTGTCTCCACTGGTTCCGTCTAGCTCAAAATCGACATAGATCCCTCCCAGCCTCCCTCTCCTGCCTTCTCTACCAAAGCCAGCTAGTTCCTCAGCCCTGCCACCACTGATTCCTTTCAGTTCTTTGGCTCATCCTCAGTTGGCTCCCTGCAGTGTTACGGATCCAGTTCGGTTCTTCCAGTCCTAGCTACGCCTAGGCATTAGGATCCCCCGTCTCCGCCTCCAGCCACTGAGCCCTGGACTCCACTTCGGTCCTCCGACCCATTGGCTCCACGCTCCCTCATGTCCACCATGCACCATCATCCCACCAGTTCCACCGGGCTCCCTCGTACCCCTGTCTTTGCCTTGGTCAGGCTTCACCCTGGTTCCACCACGGGTTTGATTCTTAATATCAGCAGGAAATGACTGAGGTGACCTGGAGCAAGGCACCTAACCCCCAAACTCACTACTGCTAACGTGTGTGCACTAACTTGGATTGGTGAAATGCATAGGACAAATTCTGAGTATGGGCCTTCACATGTCACTTTCACTTTGTGTTCCTGCTATTAAATAAATTTTTCATTACTTATCAGCAAACTTGATAATTATACAGAAATATCAAACCATTGTTTTTGATATTCATAAAATATATCAAATTTATTTATATTCTATATGAAAAACATAGAAAAACATAGCAACCTATTCTGACCTGACATACTGTTAAATTTAGGTTAAAATCTACCTTAATTGTATAGTTAACACGCTTGAATGATATTGAAATTTTAATTATTTTTCTAGAATTTATTTCATTAATCTAAATGTTGTCATAAATATAGATTGTTCTTTTGTCACACCACAACTCCATTAAGCTCCATTTCTTATGTGATTCATTTCAGTCAGTGTTTTCTACTTACAATAGTTCTGTCATCACGCTATCAGACGGTAACCCTAGATCTGTGCCAGAGAGCAGGGAGAGTGAGGAAGACTATGGTCCTAAAGCGCCCCTGGGCACAGAAGCGTGAAAGGGGGGAAGGGATGTGAATACATGAGAGTGAGAGATTTGAAGACCGAGAGAGAGAGAGAGAGAGGATAGAGTGATTGAAGAAGACAGACAGAGAAGGAGTGGGAAAACAGAGCGGGTGGCCCGTGTGGGGTTCTCGGTGGACAGCTTGGCATCCCCGCGGGGGAAGACTGCTGCAGCCTGCCTGTGATCAGTCCTGGCAGCTGCTCGGCCAAATGGGATTGTCCTGCAGATTAAGGGTCTGTGTTGGGGCAGAGGATAGGGGAGGGGTCCGGAAGGGAGGGGAGGGGCTCTGGGCTGGGCAGGGCTGTGTAAAAAACCGCCAGTAACTCTAGTGGGGCTTGTTAGGTCTCTGGCAGAGCGCAGTTGTTGAGACAGACTCAAGAGATCTAAACCCCTGTTTTCTCCCAGTCTCTATTAAAATATTCATCATTGGAGTAGAGCTATTCCAGTCATGCCAGACAGAAAAACCCTGGAGACTGACTGCCAACATGAAGAGCTATGCTTTTTACACCATAATTGGCTGACCGAAAAATACATCTTGTTGGTATAAAGCAGAGATGCCGGGTGATGGTGCAGCCATTGTAGATAATTACTACAGGCCACAATTAAATGATTACACATAATTACAATAATGGTGCAAATTTGGACATCATGCAGACATGGAAAAAAAAATATGTTCTGACCTACAAGCCTAGTTTAATCTCTTATCTTACCTATTTTTATTTCTTTTTTCCAGTGGCACAGGTTTTTAATGGTCACTGTGGGCCAATTATAAGTCTAGATGACAATATAAGAGACAGTAGCTTCCAGGTCTGTCTCGAATTGTCCTGAAATAAGCCACAAGGATGCTTGTATCTCCCTGTAGTGTAGATTTTATTTCTGTGCATGGAAATATTCTCAGCTAAACCTTAATGTGTTAAGCAAAATCATATTAAAATACTATTACTCTACATATGTAGTAAATCAGTTCCTCACCTAAAAAAGGTAATTTCAGCGCTCATTCTTGCTTGGACAATTAACCTTCATGTTAGGCATGCTTGAACTGCATTAGAGCAGCTATAGTTTAAATTATGACGTTTAGGTTTTTTAATGATCCAATTACACAGACAGCTGTTGTACTGCATAGCAATGTTTTGTTCCATAAGCAGTTTCCTAGCAACTGGTATGATGGTAAAGGATTGAACAGCTATGGCTATCTTCCTTTCAATCACAACAACTGGGAATGGCCGTGAAACGCTGTGTTTTCTGTATTATTATTCTGGGATTCACATTAATACATTCCCTTGGAAACAAGTGAAAATGGGTGTGTGTGTTACTGGGGCACAAACAGAATATTTACACAGGTCTTTTGAGATTAGCACACACTTGTTTGTATTTGCTCTCTTCCTTTCTCTCTTGGACTATATTGTTTTTTTACATATAATATGTGAAATTTATATTCAATTATGTAAATATTAAACAGCACAACTGTTTTCAACACTGATTATAACAAGAAATGTTTCTTGAGCACCAAATAAGCATCCTAGGCTCACAATTGAAGAGTTTAAGCCTGATTTTGGGCCCAATTTGCAACCCCCAATGATCTGAGGGGTGTGGCCTGATTCGAGGCTTCTCGCATCTGACTTTTTGTCCAAAAATCCTCAATTGTGTGGTGTCATTACCATTATTTTACTGCTCCCGATCGCGTCAAACATGTTTGATATTTACGACTTTTGATCTGGCTAAAGACCCTTATTGCCAATTGCTTTCAGCTGAAAGTAGCTAAAACTGGTCGCTAAATGTCGCTAGATGACATCATACTGGCGAGTCCACTGATCTATAGTAATATAAATATAGATCAGTGGGCGAGACATGGAATCTAGATAACGTTTGTTCAAGAAGTTGCTAGATTTGTCGCTAGGCTTTTGAAAGAAAGTCTCAAAAGCGGCGGGGAAGTCACTAAATCTAGCGACAAAAACGCTAAATTGATTGACTGTCACTTGTCGCCACCTACTGGAAAGAAAAAGTCACTGAACAGTCCCCGCCACTAATGCCAAGTTTACACTACAGGATTTTAAGCCCAATTTGTAAGTTAACAAGCTCGCCGACAGTTTGGGCTGTGATCGGGGGAAAATCTGCCGGTGATCGGCGCTCTCAAATCTTTATGTGTAAACTACTGAACGACGCATCAAAGAGGCTCGCTGACGCGTCGCCGACACCTCGCAGACGGCAGACAAATATCTAGCATGCTAAATATCTGGAGCTGTCGACCGACTCTATATCCTGAAGTGTCACGTGTCGCGACGCAACAGCCAATGAAATATACACTGATGTCTATGGAAGCAGCAATAACAATCCATTCAAATATAATTTGCCGACGTTTATTCATATCAGATACACATTGTGTAAGTTAGTAACTATAAAGCTCACTCATTCTATTCTTCTCCCAGTTCACCGGCCACATGTATTTCAGGACAAATGGATGAATTCACGTTATATCTTAAGATCAAGGTCATTACATAGGTTTTTAAATGACAAAACACTCACTTGCACATATTTGAGAATCGGAATATCAGATAAACATTACATCTGTCATACAGTGTGGCCGGCTGGCCGTGGTGTGTCACGTGACAACCATGACGCGTCGTCATGGAAACAATAAAGGGAAACATTCTAAAATAACAGTCGCCTTAACTCTGGGAGGTCAGCCAAAATATTTTAAACTTATATGTGAAAGGGTTATTTTAATTTTAATTAAATTTAATTCAAAATTTAATCTAATTTACTCCCAAAATCCATTTTCAAATAAAGTCGTTGGGTGACAGTTGTCGTCAGCTCGTGTATTGTGTAACCTTCTGTTGCAGATCACTTACACAGTGTCACGTAGTGTGAACACAACAAAGACTTCAAGACTCCACAGCAAGTCAAGTAGTCTAAACAGCACAGCGATTTGCCGATGTTTAAAGTCCTGTAGTGTAAACTTGGCTTAAGGCTACATCCACACGAAGCCAGATCTTTCCCTATCCGATCTTTTTTTTTTCCTCGTCTTAAGAAATATCTGCGTACACACGAAACCACTGAAGCTGCATTCACACTGGTATGCAGTATATATAAAATTTAAATATTGTATTAAATTATGCCACCCACAACACCCTACCATCATAAACACCACTCTTCACAAAATGTAAAAGTGTACTTTCTCTTTTATCTAATTAATCAAGCCATTATATTAATTATTTGTGTATATGTAAATATTGTTGTGTAACTGCCCTGTCTGTCTTATAAATAATCTACCCACTATGCAAGTCTTTGTATCAGTGTGTTATACGCAATGATGGAGTGAGCTACTCAGTCTTTTAATTGGAATGGCTTCACTTGTAAACTGGCCTGACAAAGGCGCTTGCCTCTGGGCTGGTTTTAAAACGTTCAGCCCAAACTATGCATCCATCTGGTTGTCTCTCCCAACCCCCATCTTTTTCTCTCGCTCCGTCTCTTTCACTCTCTTTTCATTCTCTTCCCATGATGATCTTATTTTCTTTGTTTATAACATTTGTCACCTCTGTCTACACTGATAAATGTCACAATTGGTTTATACTTCATATACTGTATATTCATGAAGCGAAGAAGCACATTTTATATATAAAGATCTTGTTGAGTCAGCTGTTCTGAAATGGATCTCAGTCAGTATTGGTTAGTACTTACAAGCACCTTCAACAGATGGATCCATTACATTAAATACCCAATTTGTGTACTTGTGTACTATTTTATGACATTTTTTGTATAAATAGTGTGAGGTGTGTTCACGCTGAAAATTGAAAAAGTGCACTTCGAATACCTAGATGATGCACTTATTTAACCTAAAAAGATTACTTCTTGCAGTCAACTATCGGGGGAGGAGATAGAGCACAACAGTCAGTTTCCAGAAGTAAAAACTCATTCATTTTCTCCATAAGTAAACTGATTTTTAATGATAACTTATAAACCTTTAAAGCCCTTTTGTGAGCTACAAGGTTGTTAATCGATGGTGTTTGCTTCTGTTGAAGCTATCAGCCCACATTATTAACTTATTTTTAAAATAATAGTGTTTAACAGCAGAATTTGTGGTGAAAAACTACATAACCCATGACGCGGTACAGAAAATTTCACCAATCAGAGAGTTGCGACAAGCAAAATGAGCCAAAACGGCTCTTTATCTCACTGCCATGAAGCACTGAGAATGACGTAATTGACCGTATACTCTCAAAATGCTTAAATATTATATATTTTGCAATGAATTTAAATGTATTGTTTTTATATATACAACCAACATTTTTAAATGAATAGTTTTATATTTCTCCATTGTTTTTTCGATTATGCTGTTTGCAGTGCTTCATGGGATTGTAGTTCTTTCCCTCTCTGAAGCCTAAGTACACAGGCTTGTACCTTTTGTATTTTTGTCTGATTTTCAAATACTTTTTTGCTTCAAATCAAATTTTGTAATGTTACGATTCATCTTGTTTGATTTATTTCATGGCTTACTTATAACACTTTAATGAACTGTTGCACTCTGATGTTGAATGACAAAATAACCTTATTAAAATCATACACTAGACGGTAGAGTACACAATCCAAATATGTACACCAAGTATGTAATAGTGCGTTATTTGGGACACAACTCAAGTGTTCTTTCTTTTTTTTTTGAAAATCTATTTACTGAAAAAAGCCACTAATCACAGCCCAGAAATAATAATTTTCTGCAGGATGCATGATGGAGGATTAAGAATCAATAGCAATGTATTGATTAACCATTGTGAAATTACTGTGACTGCTCTCTGTTACAGCTTCAGTGATTGGTCTGTAGCGCTGCAGGCTTTCAAGGACAGGCATCCTCAGGCCAACACAATTACTGCACATCAGTGCAAGCAATTGGCCATAAAGATATCAAAGCATTGTAATTATCTTCATGTTTTGTGTTGTAGCCTTGATGCACACCACTGCATGAGCTAAGCTGCAAGAGAAAGCCCCAGGCCTTAAGTGTTTTAAATAGCATCATACATCTCTGTGAGACCAAAGGTTTTCCAGGAGCACAGACACTTCATTTGTGAGAGTATATATTGATTTTTTCATATTTGATACTGCTGTTTTAGTTGTAATATGCGAATCAGGAAGCAAAGACCAAAACCTTCATTGTTCACAGAGTATAAACGCAGGGTGGAAGAGACATGCACAGGCAGGTAAGTACTAGAACTTTTCTTAAAGGGTTAGTTCACTAAAAAATGAAAATAATGTAATTTATTACTCACCCTCATGCCGTTCCACACCCGTAAGACCTTCGTTCATCTTCGGAACGCAAATTAAGATATTTTTGTTGAAATCCGATGGCTCAGTGAGGCCTGCATAGCCAGCAATGACATTTCCTCTCTCAAGATCCATTAACGTACTAAAAACATATTTAAATCAGTTCATGTGAGTACAGTGGTTCAATATTTAAATATGTTTTTAGTACATTAATGGATCTTGAGAGAGGAAATGTCATTGCTGGCTATGCAGGCCTCGCTGAGCCATCGGATTTCAACAAAAATATCTTAATTTGCGTTCCGAAGATTAACGAAGGTCTTATGGATGGATGCATTTTATTTTTGCTTCAAAATGTGGCCCCCCATTCACAACCATTATAAAGACGGACACCTAAGGGAATGGGTAAATATAACACAATTTCATTTTTGGGTGTACTATTTCTTTAAGTCAGTGCTACAGAGGAATGGAAAGTCAGAACGGTTGGACTTTAATTAAAGCACCACCATTGATCTCAAAGCAGACTGCTGATGCTGTTGGCAATGCGCAGCTCTCACTCTAATTATACTGTGTAAAACAGTCTGCCCCACTCGACTGTCTCCCTCTTTCTTTTTTTATTAATGCATCTCTGCATCTCCGTCTTTCCCTCCGTATCTCTCGCCCCCTCTCTCTCTCCCTCTGACTGACAGATTGCTGCTCTCCCTGTTGATCTTTAAAAGATGCCAACTGGAATTTGTCATCGTCCTGGTCCTCCCTCTCCCCTGACAGAAAATCATTGATTTTTGTCGCCCTGTTGGAATAATGATAAGGATTGCTGTCGAGGGAGAGGAACGGCATGCAGGTTTTGGGCTTTGGGCTTAGATGCTTCAGACACATTCAGTGGGGTGGAAAGGTTTGAAAATCACACGAAAGCAGGTGCAATGCAATATGCCTGATTACAGCTCACCCAGAGATGCTGCACAAATGCATTATAATGGAAACTATTGGGTGATTAAGTGGAAAATGGCATGTGATGATGGACTATATTTATGAAATTATCTGAAAGGGCCAAAAGACAGATTTTATCGGTAAATTGGCTTTTGGAATTAAATGCCTGGTGCATTTAGGATCCTCTTCATATTTATTATGCCTGTGTTTTGGTTTTGAATTTCAAAGCAGATTTGTTTTAGACACTGGCATCAGGTAGATTACAGTGGAAAATATGCTTAAAGACAGAATGAGAGTAGCCGGGCAAAGTCCCTGCAGAGATTCATATTAAAATCAGCATGTAAATCAAATTTATCCAAAATGAACGCACCAGCGGCTGGGCTTTAATCGAATTAATCATCGTCTGGTCTGCACACTTAAGGAGAATGAGACCCTAAAGGGATCTGACTAGAAACCAGTGTGACAGATTTGTGCATCCTCTGTTCATGTATCACTTATCCAAATCAAGTGGATTGTTTTCACATTTCACAACTAGATTTGTATTTTTCTCAAGGAAATATCAGTGATTCAAGGCAGCCAAAGAATAGTGTTGAAAGTAACTGCAGAAAGTAAAGGTGATGATACAGGGGGCAAATTTGAACAATGTTGCCGAGCGATGTTGTTTGGGCACTTTCCCGTTGAGAATGGGCAACAAATTTCTATCTCTTATATTTTGGATCGAAATTTGTTGCCTCTTCTCAATAGGAAAGTGCCCAAGCAATATAGCTTGGCAACATTGCCCAAAAAGTTGCCCCGTGTATCGTCACCTTAAGAAAGCGAGGGAGAGGGAGATTTAATAGTAAAATGCTTCTATATGTCGTCAGTATCCATAAGTTATTAGGTTAAAATGCAAAGTGTTGGCCTAACTTTTATGTAACTTCTTTTGTTCTTTTTATGAATTTTTATTGTTTTATAAAAATACATAGTAATTTTAGAGACCAAAAATGTTTCCGGTTGATCTCGCGAAACGTTTAGTTTTTTTTTCCCCCGCAGCTAGCGTCTTTAGCTAACAGTAATGTATTCTAAAGACGTTTCCATCAAAACGCTTTCTAATTTGTCTTTAAGAAGTTTTAAAGGGGTGGTTCATTGCGATTTCATTTTTTTTTTTCACTTTAGTTAGTGTGTAATGTTGCTGTTAGAGCATAAACAGTATCTGCAAAGTTACAGCGCTGAAAGTTCAATGCAAACGGAGATATTGTCTTTTAAAGAATTCTCTGTTTAAGGACTACAACAAACGGCTGGTAGGGACTACAACAAGCTTCTTCCTGGGTTAGTGACATCACTAACCCTAAATTTACATAAACCCTGCCCCCCGGGAACACGAAGCAAAGGGGGTGAGGCCATGTTATTGCAATACAGTACATAACACAAATGCAACAGCATGTCATACAAGCAAGATGACAAAATGACACGTTATAACCAGAGCTGGGTAGTAAAGGATTACATGTAATCTGGATTACGTAATCAGATTACAAAAATCAAGTACTTGTAATTAGAAGAAACTACTTTTTAAAATGCTTGTAATCAGACTACAGTTACTTTTTTATGGATTACATGATTACATATTATTTACACAATGGCAGTAAGTTGTTCACAATTCATTGATTCTCCTAATTTTTCATTTTTTTAACATTTATATTTTTTCATAATAAACCTGACGCTTATTTACGTTCATGATTCTTCGAGTTTTTCCGGTAGCGAGGGGGAAATATAGATGAATATATATTAAATATATATATGAAATAATATAATAATAAATATATATATATATATATATATATATATATATATATATAGTATAGATGAAATATTTGATGAAGCAGTGATATTGCTTTAAAATTTCATGTTTTTCAATATTTGTTTTTGTAATGTTGCTGTTTTCTAAATTTATTTAATTTTAAGTAAATATGTTTTAAAATCATAAGATGTGATTTTGTTTTATTCAGTGTTACTATCAGCAAACACTAACAGGTACATTAGTGTTAGTATTTTGAAATATTATCTGTCCATGCATTGCACTTTAAAAAGAATCTGTTGAGGCTCTTGTTGTTGAGCTACATAAATTCATCAACTAACCGTTCAGAAGTGTCCTGTTGCATTCAAAATGTTGTTCTTATTGAGTCTCTTCATCATTGTCCGACTCCATTTTGAACAAAAGGCTGAACAGTTTCTGACATTTTCAGTGAGTCTGTGAGTCTAAAGTGCTAACACGAGCTCCTGAAACTCCGCCCCCTTTTGAGAGCTGCAGCTCATTTGCATTTAAAGGGACACACACAAAAACGGAGCGTTTTTGCTACCCTTAAAAAAGTGACATTTTACTTGCTATAAAAAAAATGATCTGTATGGTATTTTGAGCTAAAACTTCACATACACACTCTGGGGACATCAGAGACTTATTTTACATCTTGGAAAAGAGGCATTATACCACCCCATTTAAACAAAACATTTATGCTGTTAAATTTTTGTGTGTGATATATTTGTTACATGTAAATCTACAATCAAATGATAAATATTGACAGGACTTTTTGTCAATGCACTGATCCAACAAAAAACGCGTAACTGTTGCTATGGCTACCTCCTCAGGCGCATGCGCCTGTTAAGATCGCCAGAGGATTAGTGAAACGCTGTTTGTAAAAACTGTTGAAACGTAGATATAATTATGTTTAAAAATAATATATAGGCCTACTTTAAAATTAAAAACTTTGTTTTGGTTTTTATTTTATTCGTCCCCAAAATTCACGCTTTGCCATCAACTATGCATACATTAAAGCTGAATTCACTGAATAAAGGGGATGGGGATTTTCATTCATGCTATATTTTGGTTTCAAGAGCTGTAAAAGTGCAACTAATGACATATAATGTATCATTGCGTAAAATCAGTGGCAGTTATCGTGTTTACGTCATTTGCTCGCTGTGGTGGTCAGAGAACATTCGTATTGGCACGTGCAGTGATTTCAGCACTGGACAGCGCCTGTGTGAATGGGAGGAGTCCGCGTTCAGGCAGAACTTCTAGAACGACAGAACCACATGAAACAGACTGTATGTCCTCAGCAGCAAACCGAGAGAGAGAGAGAGAGAGAGGTGGACGGATCGAGCGCTTGACGCATAACCCCGCCTCCTCGGCTCAGAAGGTGGAAATCCTGCCCTAGTTTACCACATTCAGCGCACCTCGTTTACCACGGTGCCAGGGTTCCTTACACCTTTACTTATTCGTTCTCCATTTATCTGCTTTCAAGACAGAAGAGCTTTTACACGGATTGGCCAGTACACCTGTTCAAGAAGTGCTTCACATGCGTTAAGTATGAATTGCTGAGGGGTTTTTTGCCAATCGAGCTCCAGCTGTATCACCCCGGGCATCAGATCTTCTGTCACGTTCATGAGAGGGGCGACAGACAGCGCGATGGACCCGCAAACCGCTTGCTGATGTTCAGGGTCCACGATGGATTCCTGCGTGTCTACTTCAGCATTCCCATATAACGGAATCATAAATGGAGGAGGAGAGTGACAGCCGCAAAATTAACAACAGCTTCCTTCGGGACCACAACTATGCAACCGAAGGTATTTGGAAAATCGAATTGAATTCGATTCTCACTTATATTAATGACGGTGGGGGTGGGGGACTTATCTTCAAGACCCCTCCTGTATATGAATGTGTTGCATGAACATTGGGCGTTAGTGCTTGTTGGTGCATTGGTGAATCTTAGACTTGGTGATCTGAAAGTCTTACATTCATGCACTGTGCCCAGATGCTTCTCCTTATGTTTTTATGGGCTTATGACTATATATAGACCTTGCATTAGTCTGAGCTCTGGTTATAAGTGTTACTATGGGGCAGTGGCCATTGAGGTGTGACGTGTGCAATGAGTCAGATATGACTGGCATAACAGAACACCGCAGACATTTGTTCGAGTGATTATTAAAAGACAACTGAGATTCAAAACAGTACATTTGGCAAAATCAGCATTGAAATAAAATAATAATAATAAAAATATTTAATATAAGATAAATAACTCTAAATAATAATAATAATAAAAAAAACTCCCATATAACTTTTATGGTTTGGAAAGTGAGGGTGTGTCTGAGAAGGGCTTTTTAAGATATAATATAATCTACATTAACAGTATATTGGAAGTTATGCATACTTTAGTTTCACATGTGTGTGTTCAGTCGGTTTTCCAGCCACATGTTAAAAATGCAGGTGCAATCACCCATGATAAAACCTGGCACAGTTTATGCAAACGCACTCCATTGCAGGTTTGAGGTGAACAATCATGTTTGGAACATAGATCTATAGTGGAAAAGCAAGCTCTAGGCGTGGTGGCGGTGGTGGGCATCTTCCTGGGCAGTGATTAATGGCTGTGGGAGGTTTTGCAAAACAGACCTAATGAGCAAAATCAATCTGTAGCTGTTGGACTCCCATGCCCCTGGTTTCCTTGGTTTATGACCTGTCTTGTGCCCACCCCGGCTTTTCTGTAAATCACAGTAGCAGTGGAGCGTTTGCTCAGATGCACAAACTATAAACTGCACAGCATCTTTCACTGACAAATGTGACTTTCTGCCAAGCAAATTTATGGTGCATGTACAGTCTTCACAGGAGTGTGACTGACTGCATTCTGTTTGCATTGAGACTGGTACCTGCAATCATAAGCAGTTTATGTTAATCACTGGCAGTTTGGAATTTATCTCACACAATATGTATAAATTAGGTTTAAAAGACCATCTCAAAGCATACATTTTGGACTCTGCCAGTTCTCTTTGCAGTATATGGGGCTTCACCCATCATTCTAAAATTTGATATCTGTCCTATTTACACAGATTCACATTTGGTGCTTTAGAGTTGCATGGCTATGGGTGCAAGCCAGGATGTAACCAAGTATTCAAGATTGGGGAGGACCAAAGGTTCTTGCAATTAAATAAAACCCATATTGATTGACCATTATTCTGAATAAATGAGGATGCAAATCCCTTACAGTGACTGTGCTTACATGCACAAGAATATTAACTGGAAATTGGTCATATACCAGTGATGTGAGTGTCATTTGAACATATTAACCTATTAATTTATATGTCAAAACAAAGGTGATTCTGGGTGATTTTAGATTCAGACAGAGAAGTCAAACTATTTTTGAGAGAAGACTCGTAAACTTGCTAGAATTTTGAAAAACATTTTCAAAATTACCAAGCTCTTGAGTTTTACTGTTAAGAACATAAATGAGAATTTAAGAGTTGATCGAGTTACTGAGCAAAATTTCAAGAACGCATGAAAGAACATATCCAGTATTTTCAGGAAAAAAAAGTGCACATTCTGATTACATATATTCCAATAGCTGAAGAGCATGCAAAAGCCTTTTACACTTTTAATAAAAATAACGTTTCTTTATTGGCATTGATGATTCCATGAAGAACCCCAAGGAAACTTTTTATTGCACAAAAGGGTCTTTAAAAAGGTAAAAGGTTCTTTAGATTATTAAAATGTTAAAAGAAACTAATGGTTCTTTTAAGAACAATTCACTAAAAGGTTCATTGGGGAACCCAAAATGATTATTCAATGGCATCGCTGCGAAAACCTTCACTTGGAACCTTTATTTTTAAGAGTGTACAGAAAAAGGAAATTACTAGACTATAGATCTTAATCGTTAAATGATGTGCATGTAAAAACGGTCATTGTCTGTGGTTTTTACAGTCCTGGGTTTAAGTATTCCTCGCTTTTGGCACTGAACAAATCTTGCTATCATCTTTCTGTCTTTATTTAAAACAGACAGCATTGTTTCATATTTTATCTGCCACACAGGTAGACTATGGTTTTAATATGCCATTCCCAAAATCCTACGCAAATCTGTTTGCATTTAACTGTTACAATCTAGGTTGCTCTAGTCTAGACTGAATAAATGTGTGTCGTTCACCCTGCCCCCCCTCACCGCTATGTGCATACCCATACTGCCTTGCCCACGTGATGCAGTAGATGATGGTGGTATTTCCCCACTGCAGACATCCTCAGAGGCGTAATTGAGGTCCAGGGTTACTCTTGCTCCGTGTTTCTCTCCCGCAGGCTGTAATAGACAGAGTTCAATAAAGCAGCACTATAGACCTTATTTAGCCCCGCCCCTTTTCAGTGTTGTGCTCATTGTGGTCGGTTTTCTGGTTTGTATTTCCATAGCAGGAAGGTAAGATCTTACGGATTAACGAATGAACCGCTTTTTTCTTATGACATCTGCTTCAAACATTACAATGCTCATGATAACTTCCATTAACTGTATAACTGTACAAGTAAAGAATTGTACTTGGTCTCTCTTTTTATGTAATGTTAACTTAACCAGGAAAATTGTGTAACAGGGACATAAATGAGGACATTGCCTCCTCATTTTAAAACGCCACCGCACACCACTGCTATAGACACACATAGAAAATGGGCATCAGAGTTCGAAGTGGTTGGACTTGGACTCCACTGGGATTACTTAAACCAGAGAGTAATGTGTGTTGATGCACATTCCAGGCACGGTTTGATTTTGATTATCGAGTACACTCTTTTCTGAAACAACCAGAGCTATCTGCCCTTTGACCTGGCAACATGACCTATTAAAGGACCTCTTCTCTTCCCCAATTTGTCTAATTCACTAAAGTGCCATGGCTGTTGTAATTGGATTTCGCAGGGGTAACTTTGTAGTCCCAGTAGTGGTTTGTTGGGTCCCAAACCTAATAAAGCCTTGACAGATAGGTGATAGAGGGGTGTTTCAGGAACACCCAATATTGGCATCCCCTTTTTTACACTAAAGAGAAATATCAAATTACGCCATAGGGGTTCATAAAGACCTTTTAGGTATGGAGTTAATATTTCACATATGCAATGAAAACTCATGCATAGCTGACCTGGATATGAGTTTTTTTATTAGTTCCTTGTATATTGCGTCTTTCCAAATGATATCCACGGGAGCCGTGTTCGCTCACACTTGGGGAACATTCAAAGTGCAGCAGCGTAATTCTTCCGTATTTCATTTGCACAGGGAATCCCAGAGTTTCACACCTTTCCTGCATTGAAACACAAAATGAAACACAAATTTAGTTTCATTAGCATAACACAGATGCTTTCAGCATGACAGCACTAATAGCTGGAGGATGGATGCGACCATGCTGAGAAAGAGAAAGAGATTCAGTTTTTCTTTTAGGTTGCATGGGAGTAATTGACCAGAACACTCCCCCCTACTTGCTTACACATCAGTCCATTCCACCACCCACGCTACACAACACACTAATGAATGAGAAAATGCCCTGAAACACTGACAAGATCATCAATCGCTGCAAGCTAGCAAAGTAGCTGAGCTCTAAAACTCATAGCGAGAGAGAGAGAAAGATAAAATATTGCCTGGCAGAGAAAAAGCTTTGCGGTACTCCAATCTGCACTGCAGGGCCCGAAGCCAGCAGAACTTAGCCTGGATAGACAATAATGGCCTCACGGTTCTGCGCAGGCAGCTGGCCCAGGCTCAGTTACATTACTGCTTATGTGGGCACTAGTGAACTAAAAGGAGGAGATTGCAGCATCAAGATATACGGTTACCTCATTCTAGGCCAATCTTATCTTCATTTAATATAGTCTAACCTCACCACAGTCTTACCTCATTCTTACCTCACCACAAGAATACCTCAGGACATTGTAATACAAGATTACCTCAAACAGGGATGTTGATGGGTACATAAAATAACAGGTACATTACTCACAACAGACACATGAAATCACACACTGATTGTGTTGAAAAATATTGTTTTAGACATAATATTTTAACTTGATGAAATATTGTTTTGATGACTGTACTGGCAATTCCAAACCAGGGGTATGTGTACTCCAGTAGCAGGGTTTGGCCAGCGGCAAAATTGTACATTCTTGGGTGGGTGGAATCAACCTGTGGAAAAAAAATCAACCCGCAGCAGCAAAAACACCAACAACTTAGAAGTAGCCCAGTTCCGCAGGAAAACTGCAGACTTGGCAACACTGTCCAATAGGTTCCAGAGGGTACCTGGATAAACCTATAAAACAAAAATGATGACTTAATAAAAATTCAGGGCTGTCAGTAAATTAAATTAATCTCTAATAATCAGATACAATTGCACCCAGAACTGTCAAAATTTACATACAATCTCAGATTAAAGAGAGAGAAAGCTACTTGATGAGTGTTTTCACCCACAATATTAAAGGGGACCTATTATGCTGTTTTCACAAGATGTAAGATCATAAGTCTCTGGTGTCCCCAGAATGTGTCTGTGAAGTTTCAGCTCAAAATACCCCACAGATAATTTATTATATTTACATTTTACGATCATTTATTATAACTTGCCCCTATTTGGGTGTGAGTAAAAACGCGTCATTTTTGTGTGTCCCTTTAAATGCAAATGAGCTGCTGCTCCCAGGACGCTTTCCAAAAGAGGGTGGCGCTTTAACAGTATGTGCTTTGGTTGCTCAACAACAACAAAGCTGGAGAATCTCACGCAGCCTTACATTGTTCAAACCCGAGTCGGACACTGATGGAGAGACTCAGTAAGAAGTTACAACTTTTAGAATGCAACTGGACGTTTCTGAATGGTTAGTGGAAAAATGTATGTAGTTGCTGTGGAGTTGATTCAATTTACCGACCAGCATATGCCGTCATGTTAATCTTTTGTGCAAATCCAGCGTTGAAATGACCCTCATTTGTGAATCAGTCCAACAACACTCTACTACAACAACTCTATCTCTTCTCTAAAGCAGCCCAACATGGCCGCACCCCCTTTGTTGAATGATCCCAGGGGCAGGGTGTATGTAAATTTTGGGGTTTGTGATGTCACCAACCCAGGAAGAAGCTCATTGTAGTCCCTACCAGCCATTTGTTGTAGTCCTTAAAAAGAAATTTCTGTAAAAGAAAATATCTCCCTTTGCATTGAACTTTGAGCATTGTTACTTTGCAGATGTTGTTTATGCAAGATTACACACTAACTAAAATTAATAAAGTGAAATTATAATCAAGGACCCCTTTAATAGAATCATTGTAATTATGGCTATTTTAATAATATCAGTACTGTAAATGATATCCAGTATAACTTATTCCTGTAGCTCAAACAGTAGAGCATGGCGATATCAACACCAAGGTCATGGTTCGATTCCCAGGGAATACATACCTTGAATACAATGCTTGTTACTTTGGATACAACTGTCTGCCAAACGCATACATGTAAATAATAACAGTAAATAGGGGCACTTTCTGTTGAAGGAGCATTTGAACTTTACTTGTAGATTTATGGGTGCAGGTAAAACAAAAAAACGTTTAAAAAGATGAATTAAGATGCACGACTTTTAGCAGCCAGTAGCTGATAGTTAGCAGCACACCAAAACAGTTTCTATAAGGTAATGTCTATAAATTTCTTTGCTTTAAAGCACCACAGCTGAAAATCTAAAAAATAAAACAACAAATCTTGATAAACTCACTAGTCAGCCTCACTAATCCTGAACCCATTCCCGACCTCAATGCAATCTCACCACACTACTATATAGTTAATAGAATTGTTGTTGAAATTGGTGGTTTGGACATTATAGGTTTGCCATGCCTCGCATAGGAAATAAAATGGTCATACACACACAAAAACAAAAAAAAAACTAAGTAATTTTAACTATAAACCTTATAACTACACATTTTTCCTTGAGGGCATCTAACTCCATTTTTATTTCCTATGTTATCAAATGTTTGTCTCTACATTGTACCACGTGTTATGTTCCCCTCAAACGGTTCATAGACCTCTCTGCTGTCACCATGTAATGGCCTAGTTTAAAATATCTGTGCAGTTCATCAGTAGGGAGGACGCAGCACACAGTGGCCCAGCGGGGGTGACCCTGCCACTCTAACCCCTGCAACACAATTTACACCCCCATGCTCTCACATCAGGGATAATGACACGCACTACCCCACACGGGCCTCGTGCTATTATTCAAGACACAGAAAGAGTGACAGACAGACAGACAGACAGACAGACAGATTGCATCAGTAGTGGTTGCCAACACAAACGGCCCCAGGCTTCACTTTAAGACTTTAATCATAAAGAGAAATATTTCTCCAGCCCAAAAGGGCCCCATTTATAATTCAGAGGGAAACAGTGAGGCACTAATGTTGTTCCCCAGCATCAGGCTGAGTGCAAGAGGAGGACAAACAGCGAGGGGCCGGTCGCATTAAACATTCAACTGCTGTCAAACTTGGATTGAGGATTTTATTGAGGGATGTAGTCAATGAAACATGAGGAGAAACTTAAATTCATCAACTAAAGAATGACTTACGATTCATCTGTATATAATCAGTTACAATCAGGCTCTTTAACAGTAGGATCTACATTCACATACATGCAAACACAATGGCCCTCATTTATCAAAAGAACGTAGAAACCAGCGTACATCCGAACAAAAAAATCAGCTTACGACAACGCTCACGTGTGATTCATTAAACTTTCATATGCGGCCAATTCCGTCGCACGAATGAACGGGTGTTGATAAATGTGGCAGCTGAAAACTGTCATCATTTAAATATCACGCCCCAAATTTTAGAAGCCTCGCCCTATCGTTTCCGACACAGAGAAATGTAACCTGGCCATGAAGAGAAGGTAATCACATGAAAAATACATTTATCTTACTTTAAAAACACCCCTCAACCTCGTAATTGCAAACAATAAAATTAATTTAAAAGGAAAATACCGGTAAATAAAACGAATAACTTACAAACATATATATAAACTTGGTTATTTTAGTACCTCTCTTCACTCCACAGAAAATCCTTAAAATTTATTTTATTAAGAACAGAACAAGAACAAAAAATAAGTAGCTATAAAATTATATATAAAATTATAAATCGAAACACAAATTAGGCTATAGTGGCATCCATTATAAAGCAGAAATTAATTTATTCAAAGCAATACTGAATTGGGCTCACATAGTCTCTCTCATTTGGGAAGAATCCAAACGTTTCCATATTTGCGATGTAACATTTATTGTTTGCTGAACTACTGTTCATTATGTAAACTAAGGCTTTGTATTTCACTCTTGTTTCAGTATCCACGTAAAACATCATCCTTCACACGCGCAAAAATGTGTTTGTTTGGGCGTTGCTCGCACCGACTGGTACAGATGTACTCCTATAGTGGACCATTAAACTGACTAGTGTTAACTTTCTCTGCATTTAGTTTGCTGATAAATGGCTGAAATGTAAAGTTAGCAACGTTAGAACTGATATGTAGCATCTGCGTGTGTGAGGCGCCTGCGCGATCAATTGGATTTAATCAAATAAAGATAAATATTTAATAAAATAAAGAGAACGAATACAACGCATCAAATGAGCGTAGCCTGTTCTTGATGCACAGTTTTTCTCTTTTGTTTTGTTAATCTGTTAATTATTTCAGTGAAATATATATTTTGTGTAGTCCTATTATTTTATTCCTTGTATATTATTCTGTTTTTCTCTGCATTGCAGGTGCATGATGTGTGAATCCTTATGTTGTGTTGATGTTGCCATTTGCGCATCCTGCAAAATCCCTGGAAAGAAAAAAAAACATTTGTGCTATGTTAAGATACTCATCTATTAATTTTATTAATTTTACATTTTAATCTTGTCATTTAATGGTTAATGATTGGTTAGTGAGTGATTGTCGGTCAGGAAAATAAACTAAATGTTCTCATAACAGTTCACCACCAGATTTACTATGCTGCACCCAAGTTCCCACTGACTCAGAAACGTGCGTACACGTTTTTCTGGCGTAAGATCATTTGATAGATGAGGGCCAGTGGCTCTGTTTCAGAACCAAATGAGCTAACTTACTATCTACTACCTACATGGGCAGCTGCCTTTTAAGATTGCATTCTAACTGAAATAGAACTTCATATGGAACACACTACACAGGCAGCAATTGTTACAAAAATATAAATGGGAGACTCGACTCACATTGTATTAAATTCGCATGTTGTTGAGATAACAGCACAATATTTTAATGTGCATAAAAATATATACAGTAGTACACACAAATATGGATTAAAATAGTACTTTTAGATTTAACTGTTTTTTGTTCAGTACATTTCGGTATCGAATAAAATAGAAGCATAAATATAGTACAGCATGTCTCCCGCTTTCTCCACCAACTTGGGTGACTATAAAAACATAAAAAGCAAAATTAGCTTGCTACCTTTTAGAATTGGTCTAGGTGCTCTACCATTTAAAAAATTGGGGTGAGTAAGATTTTATACTTAAATTAATACTTTATTTAGCAATGACAAATTTAATTGATCAAAAGTAACAGTAAAGACATAATGTTTCAGAAGATTTATAGTTCAAACAAATGCTGTTCATTTGAACTTTCCTTTTTTCCTGAAAAATTGTATCATGGTTTCCACAAAAACACTAAGCAGCACAACTGTTCATTTAATATTGATAATGATAATAAGAAGAAATTCTTCTTGTGCACCTAATCAGTATATTAGAATGATTTCTGAAGGATCATGTGCCGCTGAAGACTGGAGTAATGATCACAGGAATAAATTACATTTAAAACATATAATAGATTCAAATCAAATAGATTTTTTTTTTTTTTTATTGTAATATTTCACATTATTACTGTTTTCACTGTATTTTTTAATCAAATAAATGCCTTGGTGTGCATAAATAACTTTCAAACAACCTAAATAAATAACCTAACCTTAACTGTTTCAAAAACATTAAAAAAATCTTACAGACCCCAAACTTAAACAGCTAATTTATCCTTTTATATTTTACTATCCCAATGTACTCCCTTTTAGTATGCTGGCAATAAGGAAAGACGCAGTAAATGTAAATGAGGTACTGTAAACACACACACAGTCTGTCTCTTTTCGTATGTTCTCTGTGGTGTCCTACGGCTTTAGTTCTCCACATCTGTAGTTAAATTATGTATCTGTTAATGACGTGTGAAATTCAAACCAGTTTCCCCCGCTTGAAGTTCAACCCCCTACATGCGGCCTTTCTCTCAGACACACGCACAACACATATTCACCCTCCCCTCCCATTCCCTGGAGGCCTACGCCACCTCTCTCTCCCATTTCCACAGGGCATTTTTCCAAGAAATAAGGTTAATTAGCTTTTTTTTGGTCTCAGTCTCTCTCTCTGCAGTGGTTGGATGCAGGCAGCGCTATGACTGTGTGTATCAAAGAGTCACTGACATTGTTGTCGATCAGCAGGTGGTCAAGCTTATTATAACCAGCTCAAATCACGCCCATGTCTGGTGAAATTGGTCCAGACCTGCATCATTTAGCAGCGAGCCAAAGGCAAGTCTTTATTCCACTGGCTTTGAAACCGCCAGACATCGACTTGAAGCAAGTCGATGGAGTCATCCATCAATACAATCCAGGCACATTAACAAAACAGCAGGCACAGTCTACTGCATGTTGTTTTGTTTGCTGTTCTGGCTGTAAAGTATAGATTCAACAATCAATATGATTTGATTTTCATGCTGAAAAATCAAAAGGAAAAGAAGGAACATCAAAAACTGTCTGTGTTTACTCTCTGATATTAATTGAATCTAAGCGATTATTACTGTACAGTATATGGTTAGTTTTCATAAGAGAACACTGTTGGAAACATTTTCTGCATCTTTTGGCCAGCAATGAAATCTGTCTAAATAACAAGGCAACAGTGCATGGAGAGTGAATATGGGAAATTTTCTGGACACAGATCCATGAAAATTTAATTATAAAGGCAGATCTGGGCACACTTGACCAGTCTCACACACAGTGTTTAATTTGCAGGGGAAGTTCAGTGTGCATGTTGTACAGTGTAGCAGAAATTTAAAGAAATAGTGCATCCAAAAATGAAAATTCTGTAATTTTTTTAACGCACCCTCAATGATAATTAATTTTGTATGACCTTCCTCGTTACATAAAATCAAAAACATGAATGGATAGCAATGATTATATGACTTCATAATAATGTTGTTTAATTTATAAAAGTATATACTTTATTTTTACATACACTACCGTTGTGGTCGGTAAGTCTCTCATGCTCACCAAGGCTGTTTATTTGATCAAAAATACAGTAAAACAGTAATATTGTAAATATACTGTAATTTATTCCTGTGATGCAAAGCTGAATTTTCAGGATCATTACTTCAATGTCACATGATCCTTCCGGAATCATTCTAATTGCTGCTCAAGAAGCATTTCTTATTATTATCAATGTTGAAAACAATACTGCTTAATATTTTTGTAGAAATTGGATTCATCTATGAATAAGACGTTCAAAAGAACAGCATTTATTTAAAATATATTTTATAATATGTCTTTACTGTCACCCTTAAACATTTTAATTATTAATCCTTGCTGAGTAAAAGTGAATGAAAAAATGAACCCAAACTTTTGAATGGTACTGTACATTTTATTTGTATTTACTATAACATAAACATCTTTTTAATTATTAAGTGTTCCTTTAAATATTACATTACCTTTTGTGTGAGAAACCATATATGTGACCTTGGACCACAAAACCAGTCGTAAGGGTCAATTTTTTGAAACTGAGATGTCTGAAAGCTGAATAAATATTCATACCATTGATGTATGGTTTGTTAGGATAGGATAATATTTGGCTGAGATACAACTATTTGAAAATCTGGAATCAGAGGGTGCAAAAAAATCTAAATATTGAGAAAATCGCCTTTAAAGTTGTCCAAATGAAGTCCTTAGCAAAGCATATCCACTCACAAAAATACATTATTGATATATTTACGGTATGAAATTTACAAAATATCTTCATGAAACATGATCTTTATTTAATATCCTAATGATTTTTGGCATAAAAGAAAAAAACAATAATTTTGACCCATTCAATGTATCGTTGACTATTGCTACAAATATACCCGTGCTACTTATGACACATATAATACAGAACCTATGTATCCTGGTGCCTACAAAGGTTTTTTTGAATATATGTGGACTCAGATGAGATTGAGAGCTGCAGTGGAATTTTTCATTTATAATGACTTAAATGTGGGTCTGTTTCTCACTTAAAGCTATTTTTATGTGTATGTAATACGTTTATTCCAGTTGAGTCTGATGCCATCCATCCCCATCCGCTTTTATTTTATTAAAATGAGTTTTTGTTTCTTTTCTTTTTTTTTCATGCTGCTCTTTTGTGGGTTAATTAAATGAAGACAGAATTTTCATTTTTGTCTGCACTAACCCTTTAATCTATCTCATACAATCTTGTTGCACACTGTTTGCTCACCAAACTAATCTATCATTCTGAATAGATGTTAAACATTTCTGATAGGTTAAGGCAGCTGTAATCTTTTTCGGGCTCATCCGTTGAGACGCTGAACTCAGCAAAAGAGCTTAAATCTCACAGACATGGAGGGAACATATAACTGTGCGTTACGACACAGTGCTTTATCAGGTCCTGTGATAATTGCAGATTCCATGCAGACAAGCTTTCACAGAATCATTTCATTTTGGCTTAACTTCAAAACAAGCATTGATTTTGTCTTTTGGAAATGATTGGATGTTCTTTAGCCTGAGACTGGCTCAGCAGACTCAGACTGACCTACTTTTCCATGAACCAGCCTCTCTCTTATGTTGCAGACAGCTGTGCTATGCTGAAACCTCAATGCTATCTTGACTGTGAGGGCTGACGGTAGAAGCTATACTTCAAAACACATTCCACTTGCTGTTTTTCCTACTAATCGTTGTTGACCTACTGCCCCCTTTCACTGCATAGTGGCATTTAATGTCTTGACATGGTGCATCATCTTAAACTCATTCTCATTTTGTCTGTGCGAAGGCAAAGAAAATCAATTTGTAAATTAATATAAGCTAAGTGTGACTTTATTAGACTTTGTTCTGGGGATGTTCTTGGCATTCTTTGAACAGTAGGACATTATTCACCGGCTGTGTTCGGAATGGAATACTAGCTGCTTACTGCATACTGTGTAGAATATACTTCATACAGCTTACTTCAACGAGTAGTATGCTCCATTGTTAATTCAGAGAGTGACATTCGGTTGATATATTGGCTTTTTAACATGGTTGTTTTGCATTTGTAATCCAGTTTTGTGTAAAAAATATTTTAATATGTGAAAGTTTAATTAATAAGTAAAAACAGAAATGTTAAAAATTGTGGTTAATGTAAAAGAAAAAGAAAAGAAAATGTACATACTGTGCACATTATACATACTGCTGAAATAGTATGCTAATAATCTATTCGGAACATTATTTTTTTAGTATTTCCCATGATGCCTGTGATGGGGAAGCCATGATCATACATGTTCAAGAGCTGCCGAGGCTGCTGGGATTAGACAGGTTGGCACGGTAACCCACTTTATAGTGTGTGAGTAATGAGAACGGCTGCAAATTACAGCACGGTAGGGATCAGTTCTTTCCCAGAAGCACTTTGGGTATATGAGACCTTGACCTTTGACCCTGCTGTTGCAGACATGGGTGCCCGCAGGATTTATTAACTGCACTCTGTAATGCACTGCCCACTTTATTTGTCATAGGCAGCTACGTATAAAGACATTCAGAATAGATGACTAACCTGTAGGACAACAAATCTGATTCCCTCTGAATCTCACAAAACAACCAACCTGTCTGGATGGTACCTGGAAAGAAATAAGAAATCATATATATATATGACAATAATGTCACAATGCAAAAAATACCTAAAGGACCCTAAAATAGGCTTCATTTTCTTTAAGAAAAATAAACAACATTTTTATAACTTTTTTTTTTTTTTTTTTTTTTAAGTTGTGATCTGAATATTTTTGTGACATTCACCTACATCCCTACTGTTCTTCGGAGTCACTGAAGCAAGTTAAACAGGGATATCATATTTTGAAATACTCTTTGCCTGGATATTTCCTTGTCAAACAGTATCACACAAGGGAACGCTGGATCAGAGGGCCTTGAAATTGCTTTTATGAAATCACTTTCTCTTTCTAAGTCAACACATGCTTTGATTATAGGACACCCCCACTCTCTCTCTGTCTGTTGTCTTCCTCTGTGTCCCTTTCCTTCTCTGCTGTCTCATTTATCCTTCAGAGTAAGATGAGAAATAACATGTCTGTAATTGAGCAAACTCATTAAAACATTGTCATCAGTTTTCTCCCTGTCTCAGACTGCAGTGTGCTAATGTGTTTATAATGAGAGAAAGGCCTGCGTTATTGCCAAGCAGAGGGTGTACGGTCAGGTGCATCTCAACGATTGATGAAATGTTGCTGTTTCCAAGAGCTATTTCTCTATCATTACCTTTTGCAACATCCATTGTTGCTTCTTTTTAAGAGCCGCTCACTGTTGAGAAACAAAGAACAGCAAGATAATTAGTAAATGAATAAAATTTACTCCGACTGTAATGATTTCAAATCACCCTCCCTCAAGAAGCAGGGGGTTTTCATAGTCTCTTTCTGCGCAAACGAAGATAAGAAATACAGCAACAAGATCAATGGCCTTAGACAATGAATATCTGCTTTATTGGGGCAAGGGAATGACACATCTTTATGCCGACTATAGACAATGCATCATTCATTTAGTAACGTGCCTTTGAAACCATGTTCAAATCCTCCCAATCAGAGTCCTCCATCATCGTCATTTAGGACAGCAAGAATCTCCTGATGCCCCACCCATATGACACCACTGTACACCATATTAAAACTGAAGAGAAAACACATTCATGCAGTTAATAGATTAACAATCCAACATTAGCATGTCCAATACAATACATTTTATAATAATCTATCTATTTATCTAGCTAGCTAGCTAGATCTCTATCCATCATCCATCTCTATCCGTCCATCCATCCATCATCCATCCATCCATCCATCCATCATCAAAACTAAAGAGAAAACACATTCATGCAGTTAATAGATTAACAATCCAACATTAGACTGTCTATCTGTCTATCCGTCCATCCATCCATCTATCATCCATCCTCATCTATCCCTATCCGTCCGTCCGTCCATCCATCCATCCATATTCATCCATCATCCATCCATCCATCCATCCATCATAAAAAATAATTCTATATAATTTTATATATTATGTTAATATTTTATTTATTTATTTTTATCCTTTTAATAATCCATCCATATACAATATAATGACTTAAATGAAATAAAAATATTTAATTTAAAAAATAGACAAATAAACCAAAATAAACAGATATTACAAATAAAATCTGTGCAAGAATGTGCCGTTGTGAATAAATCACACTGTTCCGCAGCTATTTGTGCAATATTTCAGGACTGTGTATTTCAGCTTTCAGCAGCCATGTTCAAAAATAGACTAAATTTTCTCAGTCTCTCCCCCACTGTGCCATTGACCGGCATCACACGCTGTAAACCACGCATTCAGGCTGTTTAACATACACAGCAAAGTCTTCCAGTCAAATGTAGCACAACAGTATCGGAAGGGGTCTCCATGGCAACCTCTTCCTCCCGTTTTCAATTCAGCAAGCAATAAATCCACTGAGGGTGTGTGGCTTCTCAAAAAAACAAAAAAAAAAAATTGAAGCACGCTTTCCTACTTGTTACATCTCAACCCCTTCGTCTTTCATAAGCGGATGCCACTAAAGAAGCAACATCTATGAAAGCATTGTCTGTAGATTTCTACTGTATGCAGAGCAATACAGAATAAACCAAGCAATGTAATCTGCTGTTTTGAGCTCATCACCCTTCAAACAAATGCATCTTTTAGAGGAAGATAAAAGAAGATTTCTTAAAGGTAGGAAACCCCTCCTACAGATGTAAATAGAAAGCTAAGATTCAGAGGTTCAGAAACATTTGGTTGAATACAATCAATCACAAACTTTGTGGTATTTTATCACTATTGCTCATTTTTTATTGTATGCCTGGAAAAGATGAAAGACTTGCTTATCTTTCTTTGTGTACCAGCATTAAAATCAATCTTTCGAGAAACTGATTTATTAGATGTCTCGAGTTAATCCTGTCGTATGTAAATTATGTGGCAGTTTCTGTCCTCGGTGGTGAATCCCTTGGATTTAGTGTTGAACGTGAAGGATGTTGTGTATTTCTGTGTCAGATGATAATGAATGGAAGGATAATCATAGTCGGAGGAGGGGAGCGTCGGCTCTCTGCGGAGGGGAGGAGGATTCGGAGCTGTTCATGCTGCAGGAATGGCAGCTCTTGCTCTCTTTATCTGTTTAAGTGCACTGAATGTTTTCAACCCTTTGGTCTGATTCAGGGCTTCCATAAAAAGGGTTACTGTATTTAATCTTCTGCTAAAAATGATTTTTGAGGATTATTTTATTTATTTGTAAGCACAAAAAAAATCAGTACTTTGCCTAAGTCTGTTTTAACCTTTTTCTCACAAATGTGGGGCACTAGAACAACGCCTTTGTTTTTTCCAAATCTGTATTGACAGCTTAAAATTCTTAAGAGAAGCAGACATTCAACATATGCAGATTTAACACATGAGAATTTAGATGGACTAATTGCTGTTTTTCAACAAATCACTTGTTTGACAAAGAAATGCATTTTATAAACACTAACAACTGTATAATTCTGCTGTGATTAATAGATTCAACAGAGCTTATCATTTACTGTATTGTGGTATTGCAGAGCACAATAGCCCTGTCTGAATATTTCATATATATTCCTAACCCTATCTTGTTTTAAGTGTGTGTGGATATTAAGAGTAGACCTAAGAATAACTGTACTAAGAATTTATATTCTTCTGGCAACCTGCATTATTTTAATGGAATAGTTCACCAAAAAATCATTTACTTACCTTCATGTCAAACCTGAATGACTTCCTTTCTGCCACATATGAAGTTTAGCAGAATGTTCATGGTGTCAGGGCTCATACAATAGCTTTGTGTGAAGAAAAACAGACAGATATTTAGAAACTGAATTTCTAATTTCTGTTATATTTAGAAATGTTAGAAATTGATCATCTTTTCCTTCATTGCAGTTTTTAAATATCACTGACATTCAAGTCCAGACAAGTCATTTTCATTTGTACAGCACTTTTAACAATCCATGTCATTACATTCATATATAGGGTACAACAGGGCTAAAGGCACACCAGGGTAAAAGGCACATTTGATTTTATTCTCCTCTAAACCACTAGATGGCACAAAAACATCCACCTTTCAAGATGCATGTGGAAATTTGGCTGATCTTTAATGAATGTTTTGAGGTCTTCTTAATGTTTTTTAGTCTCCTTAAAGCAAGAGTTTTTTCAGTAATGGAAGAATATGTAAAAGTATGGTATTTGGGGTAAAAAGCGCCCCTGCCGTTGGAGCTAAAGGCACAATAATTAACAAGTTGGGTGTCTATCTTAGAGATAATCACTATATTTATAATGAAACCATCATATTTAAACATGATATTAATCATATCATATAATAAAATATCATTTATTGTTACTACTGTAAATCTATATTAAATTATTATGGGATCTCCTTCAATGCTTTTAAAATCTTTACTTTTAAAATAAGTTTATTTCAATATTTGTAAAATATATTTTTATATTAACATTTTGAATGACAGTATATTTATTAAACAAAAATGAATTCTTTTATTCTAAAATTCTTTTATTTATCAAAATAAACAGAAAATAGTACAAACTTTGCAAAAGTGATTGTTTTGAACAAGTATTAACATTATTAAAAACATATTTTAGCTAAAGTATTTGTATAAATAATGTGCCTTTTACCCCATGCTGGTGAGCTTTTTACCCCGCGTGTGGGGTAAAAGTCCCAGCTTGCCACCTCATAAATGTATAAGATTTTTAAACAAACAAACCACTTTTATGATTTATTTTCACACAAAATCTGTTGCTCTATCCAATCATTCACTGGGAGTAGTGAAAAGCACATTTTTCTTAAGGTGTGCCTTCAACCCCGTTGTACCTTATTTAAATTTGGCATGCCAAAACGTGCACACAAGGTCTGATGACAATGATGCCAAACATGTCACTGGTTTTTATTTTTTAATAATCGCAACACTCCATCGTAATACACATGCATATTACGTGTGTTGTTTGAAGACTTATAATTACCAGCCACTGGATTGTGTGCTTTGTTTTATAACTTATTGATTAATCAATTGCAGCATTCTGTGGTTAAATATGTTTTAGATAACTAAACTGTATAATTATCCAATTTCCTGCCTAGACGTTTCATTTTACTCCATGGTCTCTTTCTTCTTACATAATAAAACAGTTCAACGTTTCATGTCTACTTGTTTGCTAAGTAGCTGTGTAAAAAGTGGGATAATGTACAGTGAGCCAGTCATTAATCACCAAATAAACCCCTTAAGAGAGATGCAAGATCAATCTTTTGTGGTTTATTTTATGATAATGACCAGGTAACCGTACATTATCCCTTACAAAGAGTGGTAAAACCTGCATACATAAAGGCTCTCTTGTGTTTTTTTTGCAGCTGACATCATCTCTACTGTGGAGTTCAACTCTACTGGAGAGCTCTTGGCCACGGGAGACAAGGGAGGAAGAGTTGTGGTTTTCCAAAGGGAGCAAGAGGTAAGACAAAACCATGAATTCTTTCACATGCATTTGTTCCTGTAAAATGTCAAATGAAATCCTCAGCATGTCAATAAAATCTGTACTTTTCTTACTGTGTGAGGGAAAACCACAGGGTCGCACCCTGTAACACAACTTCCTGTGGCTTTTAATAAGGTTTCAATAGATACACAATGGTAACAGAGGTGAGGTCTCGATAAACCTCAGGTGCACATGCTCAGACGTGAAGATTTTTCCAGGATAGTTTTGGACAGCAAAGACAGTTTTGGGAAAGCTTCTTTAGAATTAGAAGTTAGCTACACTACAAGCTACTAACAATAAGTAAGTACACTTAAGCAACTTAAAGGGATAGTTCACCAAAAAATGAAAATTCTGTTCATTTACTCACCCTCATATGTCATTCCAAAGTCTGACTTTCTTTCTTCTGTGGAACATAAAAGAAGATCTTTTGAGAAATGTCTCCTTGTTTTTTCCCCACAGAAGTCAGCGGTAACCAAAACTGTTTGCTAACAATAGAACAATTGATATTTAATTTAATCAGAGTTGTATTTTTAGGACAAAAACAATTAGAATTTTTGAATAACCTCAATTAGGATGACATCATAAACAGATAAATTTACACGATATACAACTAGATACACAACTAGACAAATATAACAATAAACCACACATATCATTTAACTAAGGTTCAGTACAGGTAAAGTGACACACTTAAGCTTAATCACCTATCTGCTGTATGTGCATATACTTCTATTACTAAAACTCAGCATTAAATTCATCCTAAACTTGTATGGGAGGTTACTGATGTAGCTATTTGAATCACATTTTAAAAACAATGTCAATAACAAATGATCAGAAAGTGTCCTGTATTCACTGTAAATATTTAGCTCTAAAAGGCCTAAAATGCCAAATCAGTGAAACTTTTTTAATCTATTCATTTAAATAAACTATCCAAAAGGAAGCAGATGTACTAGAATAAATTAGACGTTCCAACATACTGTATGAGAGGGTGAACCGTTTAGTACAGTACAACAGTAAAGCTGTGTGTGCAATACAATGTGACATTTAAACAGCAAATTAATGTTTGGTCACGGTACACAGCTACTCATTGGAAAAAGTAGCTTGTTAATAAAAAACAGTCACTACTAAACCACTGTCTTAACTTGGTAGTTACTCCTCAACACTGAAGGAGGGCTGTTTTGTATAATTCAGTTTATTCTGCCTGTAGAATATATGCCATCCTGTCAGCAAATGCAGACACATACGAACATGTCTGCTTCTGCACAATACCCTAAACGCTAGTACTTCACACACACGCACGCACACACACACACACACACACACACACACAGATAGATTCTTATAACACCCTCTAGAGAGGGACTCCTTCTCTGTTTACTTTAATTTAACTGCATGAGCGGTTTTCACAATTATTGATTTTGATGGTTCCCAATGTTAAAAACTTCCTTGTTTCCATGCTGCCATTGATTGTGAATGCATTAATGTAATAGTCCAACCGTGACCAGGAAACCTGCAATTAACTGTTAACAGAATCAGCAGCACATTACGGGATATTCACAGGCAGAAAGCCCTGTAGATTTCCATTAATCTCAATGCTCATTATTAACAAAGTTCTACACATCCTGTGTCCCTTGGAAGTTCATTTCTTATATATTTTTGGCTAATTAGATTGTTTTCTGTTACCAGTAAGAGGGTAGTCATTCTGCAGAGTGCTGCAGATCCCCCCCATATTTAAAAATTGATGTCTGTCCTTGGAAATGTAATATCTTCACCCTTTATTTAAATGTTAGTAAAAATTGTTAAAGATTTTGTAATTATATTATGTAGTTGTGCTTGGAGTCAATTGTTTTATTTGTGATAACTCAATGAAATATGCCAAATTGTGCGGAAATATTTTTTGGCCGGGCTATCAGACAAAGAAATCACAACAGAGAAAACACAACAGAGAAAAATGAAATATTAATTACTGATTAATTTGTAGTCAATGTATCCTTTTTCCTGGAAGCTTTTTTGTTATTGTTGTTGTTGTTGTGCTTCTTTTTTTTTTTTTTGGCATAGTAAAATAAAACCTGTAGCTGTAGTTTGCCTATTTTTGCCAAATAATTTTGTCAGATAAATACCTTGACCATATGTAGTGTTTTGCTTTTCCTTCATATTTAAAATATTTTTTAAAAAATATATAAAATATTTTTCTCATATTTTGATCATTTAATTGAACTTGTAGAGTCATAAAAACAAATATCCCCTCTGGATATCACTTTTGGCCACTACTGTAGATAAATAAATGTTCGTAGCAAGCTATGTTGGTCTTTGCAACTGAACAAACAACCTTTCTGTCCTCTCACCCACAGAGCAAGAACCAGCCTCACAGACGTGGGGAGTATAATGTTTACAGCACGTTTCAGAGTCACGAGCCAGAGTTTGACTACCTGAAGAGTTTAGAGATTGAGGAGAAGATCAATAAGATACGCTGGCTGCCTCAGCAGAATGCTGCATACTTCCTGCTCTCCACCAATGGTGAGTGACATTTGAGATTTCAGTGCTAAAAATAATGCATTGTAAACATTATAATTCACCTAAAAATAAACATTCTGCCATTGTTCACCCATCCTCACATGTTCCAAACATGTATGACTGACATTGTTTTGTGGAATACAAAAGAAGGTACACCGATCAGGTTTAACATTATGACCACTGACAGGTGAAGTGAATAACACTTATTTTCTCTTCATAACAGCACCTGTTAGTGGGTGGGATATATTAGGCAGCAAGTGAACATTTTGTCTTCAAAGCTGATATAATAGAAGCAGGAAAAATGGGTAAGCGTAAGGATTTGAGCGAGTTTGACAAGGGCCAAATTGTGATGGCTAGACGACTGGGTCAGAGCATCTCCAAAACTGCAGCTCTTGTGGGTTGTTCTCGGTCTGCAGTGGTCAGTATCTATCAAAAGTGGTTCAAGGAAGGAACAGTGGTGAACCGGTGACAGGGTCATGGGTGGCCAAGGCTCACTGATGCATATGGGGAGTGAAGGCTGGCCCGTGTGGTCCGATCCAAACGACAAACTACTCTAGCTCAAATTGCTCAAGAAGTTAATGCTGGTTCTGATATAAAGTAGTCAGGATACACAGTGCATCGCAGTTTGTTGTGTATGGGGCTGCATAGCCGCAGACTAGTCAGGGTGCCCATGCTGACCCCTGTCCACTGCCGAAAGCGCCAACAGTGGGCACGTGAGCATCAGTACTGGACCATGGAGCAATGGAAGATGGTGGCCTGGTCTGATAAATAATGTTTTCTTTTACATTACGTGGATGGCCAGGTGCGTGTGCGTCGCTTACCTGGGGAACACATGGCACCAGCATGCACTATGGGAAGAAGGCAAGCCAGCGGAGGCAGTGTGATGCTTTGGGCAATGTTCTGCTGGGAAACCTTGGGTCCTGCCATCCATGTGGATGCTACTTTAACACATACCACCTACCTAAACATTGTTGCAGACCATGTACACCCTTTCATGGAAATGGTATTCCCTGGTGGCTGTGGTCTCTTTCAGCAGGATAATGCGCCTTGCCACAAAGCAAAAATGGTTCAGGAATGGTTTGAGAAGCACAACAATGAGTTTGAGGTGTTGACTTGGCCTCCAAACTCCCCAGATCTCAATCCAATCGAGCATCTGTGGGATGTGCTGAACAAACAAGTCCGATCCATGGAGGCTCCACCTCGCAACTTACAGGACTTAAAGGATCTGCTGCTAACATCTTGCTGCCAGATAGTCCATGCCTCGACGGGTCAAGGCTGTTTTGGCAGCAAAAGGGGGACCAACACAATATTAGGAAGGTGGTCAATGTTATGCCTGATCGGTGTATTTGAAAGTCTTTGAGGTCTAAACAACATCAGACCATTTACATTAGGCTACAAACTATGATCTCAGTATTAATGCAAACTATTATTTATTCATAATAGCTGCTTTCATTTCAACAAACGATTGTTGGAACAGTAAAGTCTTCCAATGACATCATACATCTCCCCACGTTCAGATGGTATGGCTACGGTTTATATACTCTGTTGGTGCTGGATCTTTTCCAGCCATGTGCCAGATTGTGTCCCACAGACTGCTAAATTTCCCACTGCCCACCTATTTATTTTCTTCTCTCTCTTAATTTCTCCTCCTTTTATCATGTCTTGATCCCTCCAAATGGTATATTGAAGCTGCTCTGTGTGTAACTGTTTATTTTCAGATAAAACTGTGAAACTGTGGAAGATCAGTGAGAGGGATAAGAGACCGGAGGGATATAACCTGAAGGATGAAGATGGAAGAATCAGAGACCCGGCCACCATCACCACGTTACGGGTCAGTATGCTTGTATTATCACCACCTGCAAATTGACAATAAAGACAAGCAAAATGTTTAATATGGATACACAAAATGTATTATATTTGTTCATTAGATATGTCAGAACATCTAAGGATGATTCTGACAAAAACAAATAATTCGTAATTTAATTTTCATTACCATATTTCTCATTATCATTAAATTTCCATTAGTGTAGTATAGTTTTTTTTATTTAAATCAGCATAAATTAAGGTTTGTACAACAAATTATGCATACTTCACCATTGAACTAATATTTCATTTATTTATTTATTTATTTACTTTACATTACAGTAATAATGAGATTTCATCCATTACAGTAAAGAGAAGAAATAAAAGTGAGAATGTCCTTAGATGATGTCATGAGATGAGATGATGTCACAATACAGAAAATATTGTTTCATTTTCTTTAAGCATAATGTTATTTCTTTTGATTTTAAAATTTAACACAAATCAGACATGTTCTTTGAAGATGCACTCCTAGAGTCTGAACAGTATTTCAGTAGTTCAGCTGACAGTAATGTATGATGAAGTCTGTAGTTAGCTTTTGTAGAATCTTGTTTTTAAGCTGGAATGGCACATAGCTGAACAGTTACACTTCATCTTCCACTGAAACACGTACCAAGAAGTCAGAGGTTTATTATAAATCTGCCGGTGCATGTTCTCATTAATGCTTTGAGAAGTTGCTGCTGTTCGCTCAAATTCTCACATGAAAATCTCATTCTCTGTGTTCAGCACTGATGCTGACAAACGATGAGCTGTCAGCGACCAAAAGGCATTCATTCATAATCAAACAGCAAGGACAAAGAGAGATGATAATGTGCAGTGAAGGGGCTCACAATCATTCCTCTCTCTGCTCTCCTTCTCACTCGTTCTCCACTCATCCCTCCAAATTGAATACACATACAAAGAGGGCGCGACTCCGAGTGCCCATTAATGTTTGGTGCGGTGTCTGTTTTCTGCTCCATGGCCTAATGGATTAAAGCACTCCACTACTCCACCATTGTCTGTCCGGGCAGAAGATTAGCCTGACACCGAGGTGATGGCATGGAGCGGGCGGCAATCCCATTTGGACCGTGAAATGTATGTGTGGTGGAGATGTGGAGACGGATTTATCGTGGAGCTCCGGTAGTGAGGGAGGAGGGGAAGGATGAGACACACATGTCATGTGTTCTGGCAGTCTCCATTGCCAACGCTGTGATCTTACTCTTGTCTCAGTATGCGATTTTACTCCTAAGGTTTGCAGTGGACTGGTTTCTACAATCTGTGAGATGACGTGATACAAGGTGTGACCGCCGTGGCATTTAAAGGCAGCGGTTACCTGACCTTTTATAACAATAGAGCAAATCAAAATGGATTCTTGTGCTATTTGACCTAATAATGCTGTCTGTGCCATAAAAACAGAAAGCTAGGTGTTGGCCAATCCCCCATCCCCCTGCCTGTCTTAGCAGTAGATAATAAGCATGTTTTCTTATCTTTTCCATGGTCTTTCACTCTCCTCCTGTGTGATCCGTTTGCTCTTTGAACTACTATGCGACTACATTTGACACAGGAAGATATTTTCCCTCAGGATTAGAAACAGAGGGATCTCCTTAGATTCTTTTATACATAAAAAAAGGACAAATTCCTGTAGCAAGACTTATGACTAATGGCATGTTTACAGCTAATTCTGGGTATAAAAAAAAAAAAAAAAAATCACCCACTATCATCTAACTGACAGTTAATGTAGTTTTAAAGCAGTGGTTCTTGCAAACTTCCAGGAGTATTCCAGGATGACTTAAAATGATTTAAACTATTATATTATTATTAATATATTAAAGGGGTTGTTGATTACGATTTCACTTTTTTATCTTTAGTTAGTGTGTAATTTTGCTGTTAGAGCATAAACAACATCTGCAAAGTTACAACTGAAGAATTCGCTGTTTAAGGACTACAATAAACGGCTGGTAGGGACTACAACAAGCTTCTTCCCGGGTTAGTGACATCACTAACCCTAAATATTACATAAGCCCTGCCCCCGAGAGCATGCAACAAAGGGTGAGGCCATGTTGGGCTGCTTTAGAGAAGAGGAAGAGTTGTTGTTGTAGTTGTAATAGTGTTGTTGCCGTGCCGTCATTTTACGCCGGACTGCTTCACAAACGAGGGTCAATTCAATGCTGGATTTGCACAGAAGATTAACATGACAGCACATGCTAGTCAATGAGTCAAATCAACTCCACAGCAACTACGTAAATGTATCCACTAATCATTCAGAAACGTCCAGATGCACTTTAACCTCTTCCATCAGTCTCTTCCATCAGTGTCCGACTCCAGTTTAATCAATGTAAGGCTGAACACCGTTACTGACAATCGTCATTTTGGCTGCGTGAGATTCTCCAGCTTTGTTGTTGTTGAGCAACCGAAGCGTGAGCTGTTAAAGCTCCGCCCTCTTTTGGAAAGCGGGCCAGGAGCATCAGCTCATTTGCATTTAAAGGGACACAAAAAGGTGTATTTTTACTCACACCCAAACAGGGGCAAATTTGACAAGCTATAATGATCTGTGGGGTATTTTGAGCTGAAACTTCACAGACACATTCTGGGGACACCAGAGACTTACAGTATATTACATCTTGTAAAAGGGACATTACAGGTCCCCTTTAAAACAATCTAATCTAATTAATTTTCTAAAACAAACATACATAAGATGGATCATGGATATCTGATTTAAGTGCCTCCTCTTTCAAAGACATGTATTGTGCCCTTAGTCATGAAAATATGCATCAGATGGTCAGTAAATGAACTGTGGGTGGTCCATAGGTGTGCCATCTTATGCTGAGACTAATAAAAGGATGACATATAAATCTCTCAGCATGATAAACAAACAGCACATGAAATGCTAATTTGTGCATTAGGCATGTACTGCTAAACCAAACCATCCTGATATACATAGTCCTCTTTAAAAGCTAATTGCAGTTGTCCTCCACCACAGTATCATTTTAGCTCTGCATTTGAATACAACATTACAATAGTGGTTCAAAAGCCTGATTTCAGAGCTAAAGACTGATTTAAATGCCTCTCACACAAGGCAGAGGTGCTTCTGTGATGTGGTAATGAGTGACTCTCTTTTGGAACGGTACACACTGCCGCTATACATCACCATCAGTTTAACAGCCCGCATTTGCATACTGCAATTAGGACCTGTGGGTGGGGTGCGGTTAGCTGGTGCTGTTTTGGGCACCAGCTAACAGCAGGAAGTGCAGTACAGTGGACTCTTAGAAATGTGTCCCGCTGGATGGTCCCAGCTCTCAAAATGCCAAACGCACATTAAGCACCATCATAATGGTCATTAGCCCCAATTAGATGCGAGTCGGCGCCAAATATAGAACTCTAAAAAAGGTTAATCATGCATTTTTAATTAGTTACACCGATTATTAAAACCCCCACGAAATTGTTTGAGGAGCTATGTTTTCATTCCTCTGTTAATGTATGTAGTCAATAGCCTTTTGTTTGCATTTCAGACCGGAATATCACACTTGATGGCTTGTACTATGGATGAAAGTAATGACACTTAAAATGAATAAAATCCAGATAATTTCTTTGCAGCTGATGTTTGGGAAAGGAAGTAGATGGTAGCCAAATTAATGTATTATTTAAGGGGAGGAGGACATTCTCTTTCCAGAGAGAACAAATATATAGTGCAAGATGTTTTTGGTGCATATAAACTTAATTTTGTTAACTTTTTGGAGCATGCTAGCATATGAATCATGTTAAAGCTAATAGAAATATGCATACATCCACAAAACTTGGGTTCATGGGGTCTTTTAAAATAGAATATAAAAATAAGCAAAACTGCCTCCCTGTCCTGACCTACTGTTTAATTCAGCGTTCTTTAAATAGAGTTGTGGATTATTATGTATGTCCTAGTTCCTGCTGATGAACGACAAGAAGGTCCCTAGTGGTCATATCACCAACAATCTTTAAAAAAAGGATGACTTTGTTGTTGCTGTTGTAATTGTGACAGCAGATTCTGACCTTTTTTTTCTGTCTTTTCATTCCTTTAGGTGCCAGTACTGCGGCCCATGGACCTCATGGTTGAGGCTGCACCTCGGAGAGTGTTTTCCAATGCGCACACGTACCACATCAACTCCATCTCTGTCAACAGTGACTACGAGACCTTCATGTCGACTGATGACTTAAGGATCAACCTGTGGAACCTGGAGATCACAAACAGAAGCTTCAGTATCCTTTGTAATGTCATTAAAGTTGACAGAAATATATTTTTGAAAAAGAAAGTTCACCTTCAGTACAAGGCCCAACACAATTGTAAGCCACTTTGTTGTCAACCTAAATGGGTCTTTCCCCCATTTGCCAGTTCCCCATATGACTATTATTTATGATCAGTGTTGGGGAAAGTTACTTTTAAAAGTAATTTAATTACAATATTGCATTACTTCCTAAAAAAGTAACTAATTGTGTTAGTTACTTTTTATGAAAAGTAATGCGTTACATTACTTTTGCATTACTTTTTCTCACTTGGGCTGGGCTTGCTTGTTTTTTAATAACAACAAAAAAGTTCTATTTTTGGCAAATGTGAGGGCCCTTTCACACCAAAAGTCAAATCAATAAGCCTCGGGCTGAAGGAAATGCATATTTATGCCTGTACAGTAGAGGGCGCAGCTCAAAAAAAACCTTTCAGCTGTGCTGCCTTTCTGGATTAAAGAAGAATAGGATGCTATTAGAATGAATAGGATGCTATTTTTGCTATTAGAATGACTCAGTTAGATAATTGAAGGTCAGCAGCAAAGACATTGGTTAATAAAGTGAGATTAAATAAAGTATATTTGTGTAATTTAATATAGTTAATTATTACAGGTTTGCATAAAATTCTGAGATTGCACTTCACTGTTTTTATTCATTTTGAGGAAAACTGAATGTTTTTGTGCGATGAGTGAGATGAGTAAATTTAGTCTAGATTTAGTCTAGAACTACAATAACCATCATGTTAACACACAGCGCACACAACACCTGCACTTTATTTCTCTCAACATGGGGACAGGAGAGCTGTCAATAAATGTGAAAAAGTAACTTATGTTACTTGTTTGAAAAACTTTTTTGTTGTAAATTGAAAAAGTAATGCATTACTTTACTAGTTATCTGATTACATAACTCATAAGTTACTTGTAATGAGTTACCCCCAACACTGTTTCTGATTCATTGTGCTACTACTAGACCTACAAGTTGAGAAGTTTTCCTGAGCTGTTTTTTCAGACATTGTAGACATTAAGCCAACAAACATGGAGGAGTTGACGGAGGTGATAACGGCAGCAGAGTTTCACCCTCACCACTGCAACACCTTTGTCTACAGTAGCAGTAAAGGCTCCATACGTCTGTGTGACATGAGGGCAGCAGCGCTCTGTGACAACCACTCGAAATGTGAGTCAGTCCAACCCTAGAAGAAAAAAAAAGACATTAATGAGAAAATTGTTGACATACACTATCGTTCAAAAGTTTGGGGTCAATAAGATTAATTAGATTGGGTCAATAAAAAAGTTAATAATTTTATTCAACCAGGATGCATTAAATTAATCAAAAGTGACAGCAAAGACATTTACAGTGTTACAAAAGATTTTTATTTTGAATAAATATACTGTTCTTTGAGGTAAAAAAAATTTCCAACATTGATAAGAAATGTTTATTGAGCACCAATCAGCATATTTGTAATGATTTCTGAAGGATTATGTGACACTACCTAGGTTTCCACCCAAAGTTTCTAATTTAAGTTGCGTGCAAAATTGGTATATTGCATAAAACATTTGTGAATAAAGCAGCATTATTACATGTGTTCAAGAGAACAAAATCTTCACTTCCTGGGAAACTGGCACAAAATATCTGTAATAAAAATGGAAGTTAATTTACATTATAAAATATATTAAAATAGAAAAAAGAGTTATAACAATATGACTGTTTTACTGTATTAATGATCAAAAACATGCAGCCTTGGTGAGCATAAGGGACTTCCTTCAAAAACATTTAAAAAAAAATAAATAAATCTTACCAACCCCAAACGTTTGAACGGTAGCATACACTTATAAAATGAATGTGAATAGCTTAGCTCAGATACGTTGGATTATGGAATAATTTGATGAGAAATGTTTGAGTTTATTTTGAAATCTCAGACTTTGTAGACAACTGAGATTAAAAATAAATACAGCTAAAAGAAACAAAGGCTGATTGCTTAGAAAAGCAATAGCACACATCTCATCACCATACTGTAGGATTTCATTCAGGTCTTTAGCACTAACGGTGTGGAATGAGTTATGTACCGACATTTAATACTTAGGATTAGGGATTTGAACAAGCCCCCAATAGGTAGGTAATAGCAAACACCACTAATAAAGCTTCTTTGAGGTCCTTACATACTGCAGACTTTTTTTTATCCCAGTTTAAATGAGTGCTTACTGCATTCTACAAACCTTTATTGTAACATTACAAATTCAAAGGGACAGTACAGCTCTAGAAACACTGTTGTCTCTAGAGAGCACAGCTAGTACATACGCCATGACAGGGATTAGCCTCTCTTGCACCTAGGGCGAGGGCGTTGGAGGTGAGGATTATGCTAATTTTTAATATGATTGCGTCTCCTTGAGCTTAACTGGCTAATTTCATTTGGGGATTGGACACAATGCAGACTGATGAACCTGTACTGGTGGAATACAGTGGCATCCCCTTTGGCTGCACATGGCTGAATTGATAACCACAAATTGACACATTTCCATTTTTTAAGTCATAGATGTTCAGGTCTCCAGTTTAAGATGGGAAACATCCATGTGCATTTGATGATCAGATTGAATGCATTGACATTTAAGCTTGGCATAAAAATCAATGCTCAAGGGCAGATAGCCATGCCTATAGTTTTCTCACCGCTCAAAGAATTTGTTCATTTCCTTAGTTTTATCGACATGCTTACTGGTCCATGTGTTCGCATCCTGTTGAATAGACATTTACATAATGCTGCTGAATTTTAAAAGGCCAGATTAGCTAGAAGGGGAAACAGCTGTGAGGGCTTCAGGTTTAGCTGCCTTGGTTTGTATCTCCAGAACCACATTGACCTAAATTATACACACATCTGTCAATTTTTTCCCTGGTACATGATCTCACAGCAGGCGGATCTGCCAGTTTGCCTCAGGAAAGACCTCCTCAATGTCTTCTCTATCGCATAGTGTGTGCTGCTCCTTCCATCCACACTAATAAATCTTCCAGACGTCCCAGAGAATATTCTTAAAAATCAATCTGCGGTGGCAGGCGGGGGAGGCTAACCAAGCCCAGCAGGGCTTCAAGCAGCAGCAGAGTCTGGGCGGAGGGTCCGTATCCCCTCATATCACTCCCCAGAGGACTCATTAGTCCCCTCTGAATGACACCCAGCAAGACTGCAGGTGGACAGGCTCACAATGTGACAAGGCACACTCATGGCAAACACCTGCAGTCCACCAGTGCCCAAATATCCCCGCGAGCATTGATCTGTTTCCTCCCCCTCTGCCCATGTTTTTCATCCGCTGTGTAGACGCCTGCCGACACATCACAGAATAATCCGCAACTAAGTCAACAAAACAGTGAGGGGATAATCAATAGAAGATGATAAATATCTGTTTCTCTGCTCTGACAGGTGTATTATTTCCCTGGTGAGCTGGGCAGATTTATGATGTTTTGTGCAGCAAACGGTGAAACTGATTCAGAAAAAATTTCTTTAAAAGTTTCTGCCAGTCGCTTGTTATTAAAGCCAACATGAAACAGCACTTGCAATCTATACTTCTGTAATGTGACATATTTCTGAGAAAGATGGGATATTCAATGTGGACTGGACATGTTTTTATCCTCATTTTAAAGTGTTTCTTTATTTGATTTCTCAATTATTCTCATTTAGTTTTCGAGGAGCCAGAAGACCCAAGCAATCGTTCCTTTTTCTCTGAAATCATCTCCTCCATCTCTGACGTAAAATTTAGCCACAGTGGGCGGTACCTGATGACACGTGACTACCTGACTGTAAAGGTCTGGGATCTGAACATGGAGAGCAAACCACTGGAAACCTATCAGGTAAGGCAGTTAGTCATTTCATTGCATTTAACAATATATTATAAAATATAATTTTAAAGGCCTCATGAAGTCAAATTTGGCTTTTGTGGCTTTTAATTCATGTCTGTTAGCATTAAGGTCATCTATGTGCTTGTGTACAACTAAAAGAAGACAAATAAAAACTTTTAGTACACCTACACTGCCATTCAAAAGTTTGGGATCAGTAAGATTTTTTAATGTTTTTAAAATAAGTCTCTTCTGCTCACCAAGGTTGCATTTATTTGATCAAAAATACAGTAAAAAACTGCAATATTGTGAAATATTATTACCATTTACAATTACAGTTTTTCCTATTTGAATATATTAAAATGTAATTTATTCCTGTGATCATTACTCCAGTCATGTAATTTATTCCTGTGATCATTACTCCAGTCTTCATTGTCACATGATCCTTCAGAAATCATCTGATTTGCTGCCCAAGAAGAAAGTTCAAAAGAACAGCATTTATCTGAAATAGAAATCTTTTGTAACATTATAAATGTATTTACTGTCATTTTTGATCAATTTAATGCATCCTTGCTGAATAAAAGTATTCATTTCTTTTAAAGACTTTCTGAGACTTCTTTCAAAAACATTAAAAAAATCTTACTGATCCCAAACTTTCTGAATGGCAGTGCACACATTTAATATTTACAGTCAGGAAAACAGAACGAAAATATTGACACCTCATCTTGCACTACACAAATGTTGCCCAATAAAATGCCCTCTAGAATGAGAAGGTCATCTCCCCCAAATGATAAATTCCACCTACCTCCATTCAGCAGTAGCAAGTAGCAAAATCACGCTTCACTGATATCTTTGGTTTCTCAAAGTCTTAATTTACTTCATCAGCTTGTTAGGCACAAAGCAGGATATCTTCCACCAATAGGCTGGAAAATACGAAATCAAAAGATTCTCATCAAACAATATCATGGGGTCTTTAAAAATCTCACAATGTCTAAAATCAGAGGAATTTTTCATAACCTGTTTACTAAATTAACAGTCAGACTTGCACAAAAATTGTCACCGTTTCCTCCATCTAGGTACATGATTACCTAAGAAGTAAGCTCTGCTCGCTGTATGAGAATGACTGCATCTTCGATAAATTTGAATGTGTTTGGAATGGATCAGACAGGTCAGTGTTTATTTTGATACACATACTTGTCTTATTGTTAATGGTAAATCAGTGCACAGTTATTCAAAAGAAAAATAGTGATCTAATTATAATAAAGATAAAAAAAGTTCTTAATGAATATTGTTGATTTTCCATTTTGTTTTATTTCCAGCGTGATCATGACTGGTTCCTACAACAACTTTTTCCGAATGTTCGACCGTAATACGAAGCGTGATGTGACACTGGAGGCGTCCCGGGAGAACAGCAAGCCTCGGGCAATTCTGAAACCTCGTAAGGTGTGTGTGGGCGGAAAGCGCCGCAAAGACGAAATCAGTGTGGACAGCCTGGACTTCAGCAAGAAAATTCTCCACACCGCCTGGCATCCTTCCGAGAACATCATCGCTGTGGCAGCCACCAATAACCTTTACATATTCCAGGATAAGGTCAACTAGCACAACTGTACCACCTCCACATGTTCCAGAGAAGAGAGAGAAAGAGGAAAAAAAACACTGTAGCCCAGCAGGATATTCCAGGGTGTGTTTTGTGATGAGAAACATGAAGTTACCTATGATGTGGGCAGAAGTATGAACAGATTGTGCTGGGTAAGAAGGTCATGTTGTGCAAGGATGCTGCCAGACTTTCACAAACAAGAAGCATCCTGCCCTGCACAATCATTCTTCCTCTATTAAGTACCTGCATTTCCTCTTCCATAAACTCTTGTTTATTTATCGTATTTATTCATTTCTCTGCTGGAAGGAAATGCCCGACTCTTTAAATCTGGACAATTGTGCATTTTCATTGCAATGAAAAAGAATAAAGAATCTTTAATAAGGCAAAAACAAACCGTGAATAAAACGGGCCTCCGCTGACATCAGAAACAAAGGGGTGCCTTTACAAAAAACAATGGATTTTCCCTTTGAAACACAGTGCTCTCCAACTTCCTCAGAAGTGTCTGACTGATCCGTAACAGACTAAGAATGTGACACTGCGATGATTGTAGTGTTGAGACAAACAATCTGTGGATGGAATCGCAGTATTTAGTGTCCTGATTGGTCCTCTTAAAAGGAGCTCTGAAGTAAAAGTCAATCCCATTGGTCATGTTTTGTCAGTCCATGTTGTCCTCTTATTTTGATGTAAGTAACCATTAACAAGCTGTGGTGCCTTCTTTTCGTATGTGGGTACGTGGGCGGCAGACGGGGTGGTGGGTGGGTGGGTTTTCGGAAGGGTGGTAATTGGGTTGTGAAGTGTGAATGTTTTTACAAGAAATGTGAAGAATAGCTTTGTGTAAGAAAGGAAAAGAATTGCAGCGACATGATTTTACAGTACACAGAATTGAAGTACTTGAATTCTGCATTATAGTCTTCACTTTATCTCAGTATTCTCATAACTTTACAGTATACCCTGTTTTTTTTTTTTTTATTCTTCAGTGCCGTGCTGGGTGAAAAGTATTATTGCATGCAACATGTCATCTATAATGAACCAATGAAGAAAATACACTGCCCGGCCAAAAAGATAAAAAAGAAAAAGAAAAGTCGATTTAAATAGGGAAATGCTAAAGAGTCTATGATTAGATCATTATTGCAGTGATTATTATGTTTCTAGCATGTTATATTTTTTATCAACAGTTCTTCTAACCCTAATTGATGGAGTGTGTATCTATTAATTTCTTAAACAACCAGGTGGGAAGATACGTCATGGCCATATTCCAGGATGACAACGTCAAGATCCATCAGGCTCAAATTGAGAAAGAATGGTTGGGAGGGTGCATGACGAATCATTTTCACACATGAATTGGCACCTATGAGTCCAAAAAATTGATGCATCTCTTGATGGAAATAAATGTTGTGATGTTAAGAGGTGCATCAATTTTTGGTCAAGATCTTGTATTGACAATGCAAGAGTTGAGCACTCTGTAAAGTCTACTCCAGCACATCCCAAAGACAAAGAGGTGCCAATTCATGTGTGAAAATGATTCTTCATGCTCCCTCCCAACCATTCTTTCACAATTTGAGTCTGTTGACTTTGTCATTCTGGAATATGGCCATGATGTGTCTTCCTATATGGTTGTTTAAGAAATGAAAAGCTTGACATTCCATGAATTAGGGTTAGAAGAACTGTTGCCAAACATATAACCTGCTAGAAACATCAATGCAATTTAATTATCCAATCATTGACACTTAAGACTTTTCCTATTTAAATACAAACAGCGACTTATTTTTTGGGCCGGGCAGTGTACATGTTCCACACCATCAAATGAACCTATAACAATCAGATGTCATATTTTTACATGGTTTCCGCTGCATCTGTCTGAGACTGTTAAAACGTCATCATTCAGTTATGTCACTTTGGCCTGAGGATGACAGGAATGCCGGTATCATAATGTAGCCTATACATGATGTGAAGGTTAAATGATATCAGGGAATTTTATTATGTACAAATAAACCTGTAATGTTCTCTTCTGAAGGAAAAAAACTTCAGTTGTAAACTTCTTAACGAAACAAAGTTTTATAGCTCAGAATGTATCTACATCCAATTATTTGCCATGCAGTCTTTATGCTTAATGGAATTCGTTTAAATAAAAAGAAACGAAAAGGAAGTTGAAATAAAGTTGATTTTGTTTCTTGGGCTCCCTTTCACCACACGTAAATTAAACAATAGCGCCCCCATGTGACAGTTTAAGAGACACACATGTACTCTATCAAACACACTCAAAGAATTTATTCTGCCATTTACTCATCCACAGTGCTCCAAACCCATGACTTTCTTTACTCTTTCTTGACATTTGATATTCAACAGTGCTTTGATCTGCCGACATTGACACTATTCTTTAAGAGCTGCTGTGCAGCTAAAATTATATACCAGTTATCAATGTTAAGCTGCTTTGACACAATCTGCATTGTAAAAAGCGCTATATAAATAAAGGTGACCTGACCTGACCTGACTCTGCAGAGCACAAAAGAATATATTTGGCAGAGAATTAGGGACTGACAACTTCAATAGTACACTACAAATTTAGGACCCAAAAAAGCTTTTATGGCAGAGGAAGATCCCACATTAATTTACGATTTTACAGTTGCAACAGTAATTGATGTAAATATATTTGGGTTTGGTATGTAAGGTATTGTTGGATTCATAAAGAATACTGATAATACGTTATAATAACTTTAATAGTAACATTAACAAATATTAATTATATAATTCTTAGGCTAATAAAGTGTTAGTTATGCATACAAATAATGAAAAGTGTAATATAACTGCTATAAGGGAGTAAGGGAGGCTACAGCTAATCACAAGTCTCTGTATGATTTTAAGGTTTTGGGTCAAAAGTCAAATGCTGGTCATAAATTATAATAATTCTCTGAATTCTATCCTCTATATTAAAATGTCAGTATCATATTTTTATCATAGCTGCTGGATAAAAAGTGAACACAATAAGACCACATACATTCACACATGAGTAAATTAAATATAAGAGTAGGCTTAAACATACGCTCATAGACAACAAACCTTCAATAAATCACATGGTTTTCTTGTGAGTCAATGTTTTTTTTTTTTTTTTCTTGGTGGCACTTAAATGTAGACATATGTATTTATATCCATACAATCAAATCTAAAGGCTCCCCATCGTGGAAGAAAGAAAAAAAAAAAAAAAAAAAAAAAAAAAAAGGAAAGGAAAAAAAACTGAAGTAAAACCAGCGAAAACGATCCTCGTCCTCCTAATTGGATGAACGATAAATATGGCAAACATTATAAAATGTGTTAATAATAACGTAATATAAAGTATTACCAAAACAGTAAATATGTCAAAGTAGACTAACACACATTATATTAGTTCGAGGAAATAAGTCTTCGTTACTGAGGTAAAATCTCTCATCAAACTCATTCATATTCCTACTCCATATTTCCATTTGCAATCATCAAGCCTTTGTCTCCGACAGGAAATAAAAAAATCCATAATTTCCAGTGACAATAGAAGCAATAAGTTTAAATGTGTGTGTAGTCTTCAGTGCTTATTACCCGAAATCATTTTAATTGTCCTCGGGAGGATCGCGACGGGCGAAATTAAACGCTGTCAGTCAGCTGGAGACTGCACCTGTCAATCAAAAACGTCCGTTATAAAGTCGCTCCGCTTTCGCGCTGCCTAGTCAAAGGCGGGAAAAGAACGCAGGGACCGATTCATTCCATAAGCGCGCGGAGATTATTCGCGTATAGACGCAGTTTTGAAAGAGCATATCTTTCTCTCTGCACATACTGCCAACTCTGTCTTCGTTTACCAATATATCACAGTGGAAATGGATAAATTACCTGCTATGAATATCAGCGCTGGCAACAGTTCCGTGGATAGACGCTCATTTCTGGAGAGAAGTGGCTATCAGCACCTGGATCACGGAGATCTGAAGGTTTTAATTCCAGTGGTGCTAGGAATCATCTGCGTCCTGGGTTTCACCGGGAATGTAACTGCTATGGGTGTCCTGATTTCCAACGCCCGTAAAGGTAAGCTGTCCTTGATCAACGCGCTCATCCTCAACCTCATGCTGGCTGATGGTCTGGTCTTGGCATTTGCTGTTCCCTTCAAAGCCACTGCTTATTCCCGTGCGAGCTGGACCCTGGGATTGTTTGTCTGTAAGACCTGTGACTGGTTCTTGCACTCCTGCATGGCTGCAAAGAGCTTCACTGTGGCCATCATGGCCAAAGCTTGCTACAGGTACGTCAGTAACCCCACCAAGCAGGTGACCATCCGTTTGAAGACTATCCTGGTAGTCCTCTTCTTCACTTGGCTCTTGGCATGCGTGGTCCCAATTCCCCAGTGGCTTTTTTCCACCCTGCAAAAAGAAGGAAACAGAATGATTTGTGTTCAAGCAGTGCCTGTTGATGCCCATGATTTTATGTCCGTGTACGCCAAGGTGTATCCTCTTCTGGCCTACTGCACACCTTTGAGTTTTGCTCTGCTTTATTTCTGGAAGGCGTATGGACGATGTCAGCGCAGGACCAGCAAAACCCAGAACCTGCGGACACAGATCCGATCCCGCAAACTCACCCTGATGCTTTTCAGCCTGACAGTGGCCATGGCCACCATGTGGCTCCCGCAATGGGTTGCCTGGGTTTGGATGCGGCACGCGCTGGAGACTGAAGGTGCTTTCCCTCCGGTCCTCTTCACTCTCTCCGCCCAGCTCCTCATGTTCTCCATCTCTCTAGTCAACCCTCTCATCATTCTCGCCCTCTCAGAGGAATTCAGAGAGGGCTACATTGGCTTGTGGCGTAGGCTCACCCTCCGCAAGCAACCTCCAAAACACAAGCCAGGACCACACACCCCGACCGCCCCGAAGTCGCCAACCCCAAGACCGGAGACATCAGCCCACCTCCCTCCACACCAGCCAGGGCGAACAGAGGAGAAGCCTGAGAAGCAACCGGACCAGTGTGGAGGACAGCAGGAGAGCCCGACCAACAAGGATGGAATTGTACTGCAAGATGTAGAGCAGTTTTGGCAAGAGAGGGAAACTGGCTCCCAGTCACAGGAAAATGATCCTATACCCTGGGAGCACCAAAATCCCAAGGAAGGAAAACAGTAAGACTGTATGAATCTACCCTCCTCTTCTTTTTCATTTTATTAACATAAAAAAAAAAAAAAAAAAACATACAACAGATCAGACCTCACCTGAACTCATAATGAATTTAATTGAGTTTGTGTTTGTGTTTAACCCTTATTAAAAAGAGGGGGGGGGGAAAGAGAAAACTGGTTTGGTATAATTTATTAGAAGTATATGGAAATGACTTTGTATTTAATTGTATTGTATTATGTTGTTAAAAATTATGTAATATATAATAAAATAGGTATAGATATCACTAAAACCAGTGTTGTGATGTCCACCAAGACAATAATGATGAAAAGCTGTGCATAGCTCCCTCCTGCCTAATAAAAAATTGATGTTGAAATCTTACTTTTATTGCTACCTGCATCATTCACACAATAAGATGGCAATAAAATGTCTACAGAATGAATATGCTATAAAAGAAAGTATTTAGGGCATGCATGTGTGTAAAATAAACTGTAATATATTACCTACTAAGGTGTTCTTTTTGTGGTCTGCTATGAGCTGTTCTACACATATTTGTGCAAACACACCCTCAAAATGTTAAATCCAGTCACAGAAGTTAAAAAAATGGGTTGCTTTTATTCAACTTCAGCTGTACATAAAGCAAGTCCGAAAAACAATATCTTTTTAAGAAACATCTGAACAATTAAATTAAACCGTAAGACCAGTTGACATGGCCAACTGCCAGTGCTCATACGGTCAGTCATAACACATTGTAAACGAACTAATACATATTATCCATACATATTCATCATCTAGAAACATCTTACATGTTAACCCAACAGTCAGTTAAAATGACAAATACACAGAGAGGCTTTCATAATTCTTGAATATCCCTGTGGGTGACTAACGTCACCAAAAAATGTTCACAAAACTGGGAGCAACTCCCAATTTCAACAAATCACAGTTTCTAAACAGTTTGGAGCAAAAGGTGTGACACGTGAAGCTAAATTGATGTTCGTGATTTGAGACCGCAGAAGGTGGCTGGAAGAAAAAAAAAAAAAGGGTCGACAGGCACCAGATGGTGATACCTCCAGAAGACGTTCAGGACGGTTACCCAAACACATAGATTCTCTACAATCACCATTTAGCATCAAACATGGATTTAACCCTTTAGACTGGACGGACAAAGTGTTTGTGTATCACAGGATAAGGACATGAAAACACTGACTTGTTATGGAGATGACCTGGAAATCCATCAAAAAAAAAAAAAAACCTTCCAGTTGGTCCAAATACTTATTCTGTGTCTTATACTCAGTTGTTTGATTGGTCATTAACCCATGATGTTCTTCATGGCATGAGCTAGGGGCAAGTGGGTCTGTACCATTCACTTTCAAAGGTTTGACAAGTAGAACCTTTGGACTGGAGTGATTTATCTTTACGTTTCTGAGAGTCTATGATGTGAGCGTTGGTAGTGTGGGCCCAAGGTGTGGAAAAAATATCTGGGAGGTGCGTATGGTATCATTTAGTGGAGCGTCGAGCAGGTTCAAAGGCAGTGGGAGGAGGAGGTGGTCCCCTGCGATCCAGTTCCTCCACGTATCCCATGAGGAGTTTGTGCCTCTCTTCTGACATACAGTCTAGAACCAGGTACCTTTTATCCTTTTGTAAGATCTTCTCAATGTCCGACAAGTGCTGCTCTGACTCCTGCATCAACTTACGTGATCTGAAGACACAAAATTAAAATTACAATTCAAGACCTAACTCAAATCATTCAACTTGTTGAGGAGAATGTGCTATTACTTTTGTAACCAGACTTTAGACTTACGGTTTTACCTGATGGGTGGTAAAACTGGTGGGGGGAAAAAAATCCGATAGACACATATCATAGATTTGCAGGTGGGCTCTTTGGGCCTACGCTAATAAATAAACACCAAGCAGCCACTCATAAAACCCTAGCAACTGCATAGCTCCCTGCTAAAATACTTCCACAACACCTTAACAGTAAGTGGCACGCCTTCAGGCAGGCAACTTCTTTTAAATTTTAACCTACACTTTCTTCAGAAAATGAAAAAAACTTCTATTATTAAATTACAATAGTATTAGCATTATTGTAAGATGAAATACTATGAACATTTACTGTTGTCTATTTCATTAAAAAAAAAAAAAAAAAAAAAATCACTGGATTTATATAGGATAGAATTATTTAATAATTCCAAGAAATGACCCAGAATTTCATAATCATATACAGTATTTGAAGCTTCTTACTTGTAGGTGATGAACTTGGTCTCTTTCAGAAGAGTTCTGAAGTCTGCTTTGGCTGCGATGTACTTGTCTTTGATGTAATCACCAAACTCCCTCTGTCTTTTCTATGGTGAAAAGGTGAGCAGCAGGTACAGAGACTTACTATATAGACTTGCTATGGAGACTTAGTATAAAGACAACTATATAGACTTACCATAAAGACTTTTTGACAAAAGGAGTACAACAATTTCAAATAGTTCAAGAGGCAAAGACAGGCCTTACTCTGTCACTGCTTGAAAACTTGATGCATCTCGGATCTTCTTTAATGAGCTTCTTCACTTCCTTCCATGAAGTCATCAAAGTGATCTGATGTAGATGAAGAAATGAGTCAGTTAAGTAGGCTGAATACAACAGATTAATTGAGAACAAACTGAGTTAGACATGTGACCCAAGACATGGTGTCAGGGCACTGTGTACCGAGGTTGTCTCATCCAGAAGTTGGCGAAATTGCTCCTTTTTCTTCTTTGCAAGGGCCTCGATGTGTTCGTTGAAGAGCCTCTCTTTCTCATCCCTCTCCAACAATGAGGATGACTCCCAGCGGTGATCCTTCCTCAGGGTACGACGCGTCTCTGACCAGGTAGCATCAGGTGTCTTTACCTGTCACATGCAGCATACAATTTTCAGTGACAATTTTACGATATTAGATTTAAGATAAGGTCATATATATATATATATATATTTTTTTTTTTTTTTTTTTTGCTTAAATCTGGTGCATTCTGAGAGCAAAATTTAAGTGATTAGATCAATGAAGAAATTTGTTCTCTTGTAAACAATTTTGTGCTCTAAAAGTAATTTATTTATTGGTGATGGTGGGGCACATTAGTCACGTACACAACATATAGTAGGCTAAATGATAGTTCATAAGTGGTCAAACATGTAGAGTATACATTTAAACCATTAAAAATATGTAGCAAAAGAGGTTACCTTTGTTGAATTAATTCATTTCTAGAATAATTAGTGGGGGCCTGTATCTATACATCTGTCTCTGTGTTATGTGAACAGACACACTGTAGCCAGTATGATGACATCGTTCAGAAGCAGCAATAAACTCCAGCAAGATCCACAGCCCTTTATTGTAATTATAATGGGAATATATCATATTGGAGAGTTTTACTGTGCTGACTGTCGTTACCGAACGCGACGCGCTGTTTTGAGTGCTGACCAGAGAATGATTGACAGCTACAGCAGAGGGAAAGCGAGTTTCCTTGAACTTAAATTTAACGATGTACATATTCTTCTGTCCCTCACATGAAGCTATGGAATGGTTTCAGAAGACTTTGAATACAGCACACGAAAACTTAATTGGTGCTAGTCTATTTCTTTTGCTCTATGACTCCCATTTTTGCCGTATAAAAGAGCACAATTATCAATCTGTAATTTAAATATCACGTCAGGCCTCTTTTGAGACCATGGCGGGGCAAATTAGAATGTGGCTGAATGAAACTTGAATGAAACTATATATATCTATATCTATATCTATATCTCTATATATATATCTATATCTCTATATATCTCTATATATATATATATATATATATATATATATATATATATATATATATATATATATATATATATATATATATATACACATATCTATATACATATCTATATATATATCTATATATATACACACACATACACACCATTATATATATATATATATATATATAATGGTGATGTTTTAACCACTCTATCATATTACTTAAAAATACAGTGGCTTGAGAAAGTATTCAAACCCTTTAATTTTTTCAACCCCCAAATATTATGTTGCTGCCTTGTTAAACTACTTTAAATTACTTTTTTCACATTAATCTACACTCCATACACCATAATGACAAAGCAAAAACAGATGTGCGATAACACTGCAAATTTATTAAAAGTAAAAAAACTGAAATAATTACATTGCTTAAGTATTCATACCCTTTTCTGGCACTTGAAAATTAGCTCAGGAGCATTCCAATTTTGCTTGTAGAGGTTAGTACACTTCGAGTGGAGTTAACCTGTGGCAAATTCAATTGAATGGGTATGATTTAGAAAGGCACACACCACTCAATAAAAGGTCTAACAGCTGAAAATGCATATCAGGGCAAAAACCAAGATATGAGGTCAAAGGAACTGCCTGTAGAGCTCAGAGCAGAGCTGGACGATTATGACCTAAAATCAAAATCTCGATTAATTGAACATTTGACCTTGATTACGATTAATGAATGATTATTTTGTTTTGCCCTCATAGTTCACTGACAAGGTTTGTACTGTAAATATGCTTGATTTTTAAAGGTGGGATATTTTTTTCCTAATGAAAGAGTGCTCCAACTTAACAGCTCACTTTCAGCAGTTGTGTCTACGGGTCGTAACAGTTCTTACAGATTTCTGCTCGTTGTAAATCAAACACAGATAAATTAAAACAGTACCAGTACATTTATTTTAATGCATTAATGAAAGCGATTGCATGTGTGAATTAATCATACCTTCTCTCTATGATTTGTGAAGCTGTGGGTTGTAAGTTGTTACTTCAAAGTAGCACATATATATGCTATAAGTTTTGCGTTTCTAAACTACTTTACTGATAAATCGCAGGACAGCATTGACAACGAGTTTCTGCGCGCAATCTTCATGTGATGCGCAGCTGCTGTCTGTATGAGTGTTCGTGTGACAATGTATTAGCGCAGTAGCTCAATATAGTAATACACATCCGAGGGTCTAAAATCGTGTGAATGTCCAAACTGGCAAGCCTTAAAACACATACAACTGACAAAGTTTAGTGAAGACTAAAACAAAAGTGATCTCACTGAGGTCTCGCGCTATCTGACTGTTCACTCAGCGTTTCAGAGTCAGTTCGCATCGGTGTTGATTCTATGGCACTGACTGGACGGGGCGGAGTCACGTGACTACACATGTGGTAGTATGTTTTTAAGGGGAAAGTATTAACAGAATTTAAAAAAACGAAATAACCGACATGGGAAAATTACGTCGCTTATAGGTTCTGAATTTCAGTTTTGATTACTTTTCGATTAATTGTCCAGCCCTAGCTCAGAGACAGAACTGTGTCAAGGCACCGATCTGGGGGAAGACTACAAAAAAATTTTTGCTGTATTGAAGCTTCACAGAAGCATGTAGCCTCCATAATCCTTAAATGGAAGAAGTTTGGAACAACCAGGACTCTTCGTAGAGCTGGCCTCCTGACCAAACTGAGTAATCGATGGAGAAGGCCTTGGTTAGAGTGGTGACAAAGAAGCTGATGGTCACTTTGGTTGAGCTCCATCAACATATATGGAGATGGAAGAAATTTAAAGAATGACAAACATCACTGCAACACTCCACTGATCTGTGCTTTATGGCAGAGTGGCCAGACTCAAGCCTCTTCTCAGTGAAGACACATGAAAACCCACTTGGAATTTGCAAAAAAGCAGACACTGCTCATCAGCTGCACAATCCCATCCCAACTGTAAAGTGTGGTGGTAGCAGCTTCATGCTGTGGGGCTGTTTTTCAGCAGCAGGGACTAGGGGACCATTCAGAGTAGAAGGAAAGCTCAATGCAGCAAAATATAGAGTTAGCCTTAATTAAAACCTAGTCTGGAGCACTCAGAACCTCAGGTTGGGCAGAAGGTTCACATTCCAACAGGACAATGACCCTAAGCACACAGCTAAGAAAATGCAAGTGTGGCTTATGGACAACTCTGTGAATGTCCTTGAGTGGCCCAGCCAGAGCCCAAACTTGAACCTAATCAAACATCTCTGGAGAAACCTAAAAAATGTCTGTTCACTGACAGTCCCCATCCAACCTGAAAAAGCTTGAGAGGATCTGAGGAGAACAATGGCAGAAAAATCACCAATTGCAGATGTGTCACATCATACCCAAAAAGACTTGAGGCTGTAAAGGTGCTTTAACTAAGTCCTGAGTTAAGGGTTTAAATACTCATGCAATGCACTTCAGTTTTTCATTTTTAATAAATCTGCAAAGTTGTCACAGATCTGTTTTTTTTTTTTTTTCTTTGTCATTATGGTGTATGGAGTGTAGATTAATGTTAAAAAAGTAATTCAAAGTAGTTTAACATAAGGCAGCAACATAAAATGTGAAAAAATGAAGAGGTTTGAATACTTTCACAAGACACTAATATATATATATATATATATATATATATATATATATATATATATATATATATATATATATATATATAAAACGTAAATATATAAATAAAAATAATCAAATGTTAGACAAATAAAATCTATACAGTTGGGTCTAAAAATGACCACAATAGAAATCTGGGATTCTAAATCTAACTTAAATCCCAAAATAAATTAAGTGGCTGATAATGTAATAAAGATATATATATACCAAATACAGTGTAAATACGCCTGATATAACTTTATACAACCACTAGTGAAAATGTTCCATATTTTTGTATGAGATATTCAATCTGGCATCATGACATTAAGCCCTACTTTGAACACTTTTATTACCATATCAGACATGAGTGCTTTAAAATGCTGGACGGCCTCCTCCCTCTTGTGTTGCTCTCTCTCACGGTCAATCTCTTTGGTTTGCTCCGAGCGGAATCTCTGCACCATCCGCTCTCTTTCCCTCAGACTGGCCTCTATCCGGGCCTGTTTCTCTAACTCTTTCTCTTTCTCAGAATTTGGATTCTGGGGGAGAATCAAGATCAATGATCAGAAAAAAATCCACAACAGAAGAAATTACATCCATCGCCAGACACAAAGTAAATGCTTATAAATGTTGTGAAGTGAAATTAAGAGTATTGAGTTGTCAGTACATGTTTGTCTTTTATCCATTCTGTAAAAGTACTTATGCTCTAAAGCCCTACATTTTCATGCATCTCTGAATGGTAGTTTTCACTTATTGTCTACAAAATAAAAGGGTTGGGCTGGCATCAAGCATGGTATAAAGTGAAGCTGCTTCTCTAACCTTGGCAAGACGCTCCACGTAGTTCTTAAAGAGTTCCTCTCGAACTGCAGAGGTTTCCACAGCCTTGTAGCGAGGGTCAGTTTCCATCTTTTCCTTCACTTTGCTCCAGCGCTGCTGACCATCCACATGGTAATCTGACAGGAGCTCAAAAAAGTCTTGCTTGACCTTAAAGAAAACCATAGAAAAATGTATAGGGTAATGGGGCTTAAGGCGAAGTTCTTTTTTGTTCTTTGCTTGCTGGTAAAAAAGAAGTTTGAAATACCTGAGCAGAGGTATGTTTACCAACATCCCGACGTCGCCCAAGCTGCTGTGAGCAGCATTGAGATAAATATGTAACTATGTGCTACACCAGTGTGTTCTCAAGTGTTCATGTTTTTACTTGCATCTGACCTCAACAGACTGAACAGAAGAAACGAACTGAAGAAGATTTCCATGTCAAAGAAAGTAAAGCCCCAGAGCACCAAAGTCACATCAATTTATTCTTTGATTTCACTAAAAGTATATCGGGGGCTATAGTGGTTCAATTTCAAGAGATAAGGTTTTGGTAGGGTTGCAGTTTTTTTAAATCCTAAATAAGACAATCCATGACCTATTACCATTGTACTATTGACACCAAATAACTACATATGATATTTAAAAGTTGCTTCATTAATAGGTTATTTTTCAAAATTATTTCAAGCCCAACAAACCCCAACAAAAGTATACTATGATGGCCTGATTTTGGCCAACTATGACATAGTGGGTAATGGACATGTCCACAATAAGTGTGCAGGCATGCAGGTGATTATGGCCTGTGTAGATATAGGCTGGTAGGCAAAAGGATTGTGGTTTAAATCCCACATGGGATGACAACTTATTATCACCCACCACAATTGAACCGTTGAGGATGGAAAGTCTGTTAAAGGATTACTTGCATTACTTGTGTAATATTTTGTTGGCGACTGAGACATTTTCAGTACTTCTGAATTATACCTTCACATATATCCAAGGCCAGTGATTCACTGCTGCCACCAGCAACTGCAGTAGCTCAAAAATGTGACTAAAATGACATCTGATCATTAGCCGCGTTTCCCCCGCAGGAACTTTCCCCAGGAACTAGGATCTTTGGGGTGGTACTCGATGTGTTTCGACCACAGGGACCAGGGTATAAATGAAGTTCCGGGTAAAAAGTTCCCCCTAAGAAAGTCCCTGTTCTCGAGGCAGTACTTTTTCAAAGTTTGGAAACTTTCGGGGGTGGAGCTTGGGAGATGAACATGCTGATTGGTTGAGTTCATGCAGCATTTTGATTGGTTGACTCCACGCAGCTTTTATTTCAACCATCATTTTTAAAAGTCTGTTGCAGTGCATGCAGTAAGAGTTGTTTGCTATTTGAATCAAATATGGAGTTTAAAAAAACAAGACAGATGGACCTACAACGAGGTTCAAGCTTTATTAAGATTATATGTGGAGGGCGAAATCCAGCGGACAGTCACACGCAGTCCTATGTCACAGGACTAATTTGAAAAGTTTCTGGGACAAATTGTTTCGGGTAATTTTGGTGGAAACGCGGCTATTGTTAATACAGTTTGATAATCACAGAATTAGATGGGCATCCTCTGGTGAACCCCACCTGGTGAACACTCCCTCCTAACCTATGGCCCCCCCACAAAGGTGACATTTCACTGGCATTAATGTTTGATGGCTGACCTTTAGCTGCCAAAGGCAATCAGCCCAGACTTTCTGCACTTAACCCTAGCCACAGAGACAGCGAGTGTTCAGACCAATCGCCAGGGCAGATTACAGCTCATGAACAACTAACAGACACTCGCAGTCTCTTAGTCTCAGCCTTCATCTGTGAACATCCAGTGTGCTTTAAAAAGTTACCAAGAGATATTCAAAGTGTAATGTTTTGGTAGATGGTCCTATTTTTTCTTTGTGTACCCATTGAGCACTTGTTTCTATTGTATTAAATGTCAGTTAAATAACAAGGCCCACTTCTGAATGTTTAATAAGACTGACATATCTTTCAGTAAAATAATGTAACAGTTGTGTATAAACTTTAGCTCCTCACCTTCTCCCCACGGTTCTTTGAGTTCTCCTTCTCCTTCTTTCTGAAGGCTGTCATAAATTCTGTAAAAATGGCTTCTCTGTCTTTCATCTTTTCAACAGCCTTAAAGCGTGAATCCCTGGCATGTTTGGCAGCAAACTCACTGAACGTTGTTCTGTGAAGAGAAAAAAGTGGTCCTTGTTATGTTATGTATTTAGCATATGTACAATCATTGCAATGCAAGAGAAGGATGGGCTCCCTTCCTTCTGAGTCTGGTTCTTCTCAAAGTTCTCTCTTTCCACTACCTAAAAAATGTATAGTTTTTTTCCTTGCCACAATCACTTTAAGGAATGATTTTCCAAAGTTTTTCCAAGTTGCTTTGAAATAACAGCTTGTGAAAAGAGCTACACAAATAAAAACAACTTCACTTTGATGTTGTGGTAAAACTCAGCCCTTATCAGGTTAACACTGAATTAAGATTGCCAATCAGTTAAATCTTTTTAATCAAATCAATTACACTACCATTCAAAGGTTTGGGGTCAGTAAGATTTTTTTAAAAAGATATTAATACTTTTATTCAGCAAGGATGCATTAAACTGATCAAAAGTGACAGTAAAGTCTTTTACATTATTGTAAAGATATCTATTTCAAATAAATGTTGTTCTTTAGAACATTCTATTCATTAAGGAATCCTGAAAAAAAAAAAAATGCATCAGTTTCCACAAACGTATTAAAGGATTAGTTCACTTTCAAATGAAAAATACCCCAAGATTTACTCTCCCTCAAGCCATCCTAGGTGTATGTGACTTTCTTCTTTCTGATGAACACAATCAGAGATATATTAATAAATATCCTGACGCATCCGAGCTTTATAATGGCAGTCACGAGTATGAGCTGAAGAAAGTGCTTCCATCCACATCCATCCATCATAAACGTACTCCACACGACTCCGGGGGCTTAATAAAGGCCTTCTGAAGCGAAGCATATTTAACAAGTTATGAAGTAAAATATCAAGCTTCCACCAGACCTCCTTCCATATTCCAAAAAAAAATAAAAATAAAAAAAATAATGGAACTGGTGTCGCGTCAGTTAAGCTTTTTCTGTAAGTTGAATAGGGAAGGTGTAGGACATTGAACTGCGAGAGTTTTACACTTTCTTTGTAAGTAGAATACGGAAGGCAGTCTGGTGGAAGCTAGATATTTTACTTCATAACTTGTTAAATATTATTTTTTTTATACAAACGTATCGCTTCACTTCAGAAGGCCTTTATTAACCCCCCAGAGCCGTGTGGAGTATGTTTATGATGGATGGATGGATGTGGATGGAGGCACTTTCTTTACTTTCTACTCGTTGATCCCGCTCATTGCCATTATAAAGCTTGGATGCGCCAGGATGTTTATAAATATATGTCCGATTGTGTTCATCAGAAGAAGGTCATATACAACTAGGATGGCTTGAGGGTGAGTAAAGCTTGGGGTAACTTTCATTTGAAAGTGAACTAATCCTTTTTCAAATTTTCAAAATATTACTGTTTTTACTGTTTTCGATCAAATAAATGAAGCCGAGCATAAGAGACTTTCAAAAACATAAAAAAAAAAACTAAAAAAAAAAACTTGCCAACCCGAACGTTTGAACGAATTTATTCAGTAATTGTGATTAATTAAAAAACGTTATATTATGGCAGACAAAAACATTAAATAGACAAACAACCTGAACGCAGTTCACATGTTCTTGTATTCTGCAAATGCTATTTTGTAATTATTTGTCTATGTAAGCATGCAGACAGATGCCCATTGCTCTGCAAATTTAAGATGCCACGCAAAGCCCAACATTTTAAAATATAAATTGGAACCAAGAGGTTTTAAGGTCTTTATCAGAAAAAAGAAAAAAAACAACATAAAAGTGCACAACAATTTTAACAACACTGGCAAATTAGGTTTATCCTGATGGTGTACTGTTTACCTGACCCCAAGTTTAGCTTCCTCCATCATTTTCCTGAAGTCATCTTTGACCTGCATGATTTTATTTTTTTTCTCTTTCCTCTCCTCTTCAGCACGCGTCTTCACATACTGATCGAACACCTGCAGAAAGGACAGTGGCATGAGATGAGTGAGCAAATGTACAATACTGATATGAACCAGTTTTCACATTGTGGTAGTGGCTAAATACAGTGGAGTGTGTACCTGTTTCCTCTCTTTTGGATTGAGCAGTAGATAACGTGGATCAAATACAATCTTATGAAGCTCCTTATCCCAGGTAGAGAATGCAGAGACCTGAAAAGTATAGAGAGATGGAGAAAAAAAAAAAGTCACAGAGCCATTTCAACCCCCCTTCCTCTTAATTAGGGCCATTATAACAAGAAGAGAGCGTTCAGTAGGTGAGCCCCTCTGAGTGTGTCCCCCTCCTGTAGTGCTGGAGTCAGGGTGTGTGAGCCCACTGCTTTTCATCCTCCATCCCACCATCCCTAATGAATGACACAAGCCCAACAGGTGGTCCTCAGCTTCCCTCTCTCAGCCTCCAACCCTTTCTTTTCCCACCATGCTAATTGACGCAATGAGAGAGGTGTAATTAGATGGGGGGTGAACAGGCAGCTCGTCTATTGGAGTGATGACTATATGCTGCTGTACGGAACCTCTCAGACACATGGGGGTCCAAGGATGAGGAGGAGAAGAGGGGGAAGGGGTCTTGCCTTGATGATGAGACCCTTTGACTGCAAATGTGCCTTTCATCTTTGGCATAGGACGATGTGGCAAAGGGCAGATAGCTCTCTACTACAGACTTGAAGGGATCTCCATTACATAAACGACATATGCGTTTATCCATATTTCATAGTAGAAACATCAAATCTGTTGCCAAGGGGGGGTGGGGGGAGATGTGAGACTCCACTGATCAGTGCTTCTCTGATCACCAGAAAATGTCAGGTGAGTATTTTAATGAGGACCGAAGCTTAAAACAAATGATGGGTTTAACCTTTCAGACCAGAAAATAAATATATAAACCACACTGCATGATTCACGCCCAGCCAAATCTTTCGTTATGAAATATCTCGGGCATTAGCTAAACAGTTTGTGTTGATTTCTAAGCATTTCATAACATATTTAATCTGTATTTAAATCAACTTAAGTGAGTTTAGAAAAAGCCCTAAATATAATATTTGAGGAGTAATAGTTCTGCCTTGTAAGCGTTGTTAAGAGCAGAATGATCTCACATGATTCATGTTACACTTGTGAAAAAAAGACACACTTTCTCAGAAGTTTGGGGTTTGTAAGATTTCTTTTTATGTTTTTGAAAGGAGTCTCTTATGCTCACTAAGGGTGCAATTATTTGAAAAAAATAAAGTAAAACTATTTATTTCAAAAATACAGTAAAAACAGAATATTGAGAATTTGAATAATATAACAATTTTCAAATTTTCTATTTAAATATATTGTTAAATATACTATGATAGAATAGAAAGTTCAAAGAACAGCTTTTATGTGTAGCATTATAAATGTCTTTACTGTCACTTTTGATCAATGTAAAGCCAAGTTTACACTACAGGACTTTAAACGTCAGCAGATCGCTGTGCTGTTTAGACTACATGACTTGCTGTGGAGTCTTGAAGTCGTTGTGGTGTTCACACTAAGTGACACTATGTAAATGATCTGCAACAGGAGGTTACACGCTACACGAGCTGACGACAACTGTCACCCAACGACTTTATTTGAAAATGGACATTAGGAAGAAATTAGATTACATTTTGAGTTTCCATGACGATGCATCATGATTGTCACATGACACACCGCGGCCAGCCGGCCACACTGTATGACAGATGTAATGTTTTTCTCACCATGTCATCAATTATCTGATATTCCGATTCTCAAATATGTGCAAGTGTGTGTTTTGTCATTTAAAAAACCTATATAATGACCTTGATCTTAATATATAACGTGAATTCATCCATTTGTCCCGAAACACATGTGGCCGGTGAACTGGGAGAAGAATAATGTGAGTGAGCTTTATAGTTACTTACATAATGTGTATCTGATATGAATAAACGTCAGCAAATTATATTTGAACAGACTGTTATTGCTGCTTCCATAGACATCAGAGTATATTTCATTGGCTGTTGCGTCGCGACACGTGACACTACAGGATATCGAGTCGCCCGACAGCTCCAGATATTTAGCATGCTAGATATTTGTCTGGCGTCCGCAAGGTGTCAGCGACGCGTCAGCGAGCCTCTTTGATGCGTTGTTCAGTAGTTCACACAAAGATCGGCGAGCGCCGATCACTCGCTGATTTTCCCCCAATCACAGCCCGACCTGTCAGCGAGCTCGTTAATTTGCAAATCGGGCTTAAAATCCTGTAGTGTAAACTTGGCATAATGCATATCAAGTATCAATTTCTTTAAAAAAAAAAAAAAATCTTACTGACCACAAACCTTTGAACTGGAGTGTATATTACTTAATGTGCTTGTATAATTAAATTGTAAATATGTCTTACCCCCCGCTCAAGCAGCATGTCTTTAAACTGACTCATCCGAGCTTCCTGAGGTACCACGGCTCTCTCGCGCGCTGCCTTCAGCTCAGCCTCCATGGCTGCCTCCTTTTCTGAGTCGACCTCCTTCTTCTCCTCTATCCTAAAACACAAAACAACTACTTAGCCAGAAGACATGCGTTTGAGCATAAACAGGCCTATTCACATCAAGCCTGAATTTTCGTCATGAAAAACATGCACAAGATGTCTTTGACTTCCTTCACATTGAGTCAATAACATCATAATAATCTGCCATCTTTGTTAGAGACTAGACACATTTTTTAATTGTTCAAATGTGGAACAATATAAGTAAGCAATATAAGTGGAACAATCCAAGTAAGCAATTTCCTCTGACATGGAACCTTAAATTCAACACAAAGTCAAAACCAACCCTGTTTACTTTCTTGATACAAGTTCCCGGGGCCTATACCATGAAGCAGGTTTAGGTGGATAGCTAGGTATGTTTCAGTTTAGTTTGTGCCAACCCTGGGTTTTAGGCACCATGAAAGTGGCTTGGCTTTTAAGCAGCGTTCATAGCCATAGTAACTCACGCTCCACCACTAACCTGCTGGTTAACCTGCTGCGTAACTGACCCTATGCTTTTTTCATAAGTTGAATACGGAAGGCCTTTATTAACCCCCTGGAGCCGTGTGGAGTACGTTCATAATGGATGGATGCACTTTCTTGAGCTTCATACTCGTTGCCATTACAAAGCTTGGATGCGTCAGGATATTTATCAATATAACTCTGATTGTGTTCATCAGAAAGAAGAAAGTCATGAACACATAGAATGGCTTGAGGGTGAGTAAAGCTTGGGGTAATCCTTTAAACATTTAGTTTAAATGAACATAAATGTATACAGATAATATGTAATATAAATAAGGTTTGGAATCGGTAGATAAAACTTTAAAAATGATGACATGAGAGCTTACATGTCCAAGTCTTTGTATACCTATATATTGTATACTGTGTACATTATTAATTATTTAAATTGCTAAAGATATTTTCTTCTTGCTGTGTAAATGCATTTATTTACTTCATATTCTTTAATCTCTTAATCTTCGGCAGAAGAGAGAAATTAATCTTGCCGCTTCTCTAGCGAAAATTGAATTGCATTATCTCTGTTTTAAGGCACATGATTGGCTGTTCACTACTGATGTCACACTTTCATGTGCACATGCTCCATGAACACAGGACCAAAGCCTGAGTTGACAGAGAAAGATGATGATTAGCATCATGGTACCAACAAAGCCTAACTGAACTGGTTTGGTTTTGTCAAATTGAACAAACCCAGAGTTAGTTCAACTAACATCATGGTACAGGGCCCTGGTCTCTTTTGTGCATGATTTTATCAAGCAGAGAATAAAATATAGAAAAAATTCTCACTTTCGTTTCTTGGCCTTACTGGGTTCATCCTCAGGTGTGTCTTCTGCAACAGCGAACTCCTGTTCCTCTTTAGCCAGCACTGTGTCACAGGAAACACACAAACATGCAACAGAAGGTTTAGACAGCTATTAACAAGCTGTTGAATGAGTCAGACATGGATATAGAACGCTTCATGCTCACAGCTGACATACAGACAGGAGTTTTTCCTCACTTTAGACAACAGTGGTGTACCATAGATACACTCATTTAGAAAGATCTCACTTGTGCAAAATATTAAATATCAAATTTGTTCTTATTGACTTTTGTCAATTACTTGATGTTGGAAACTTGGTACATTGCACATGGTTTAGATACCGTGTTCTTTTAATTTTCTATAGATGTTTGCTAATACATACATGAACAATAATCTGTCATTTCTCTGAAAAAAATGCAAAAACTTGATAGGAGAGATATGTACACATTAATTTCTATGGAGAAGACTTTTACCCATTTTGTGGCTGTTGTCCAGGCCTCTTTTGTGCGGAGGTTCCTGAATAGCTTTATCTACATCAACCCGTCCCACCAACTCCTCCGGTCGCTCCCACATGGACAGACGTGTGGTGGGGTTATAATAGAACACCCGCTCGTCGCCCGTCCACACCACACACCTGGCGCATAAGCATGGGGTACAGGTCAATCTAATACAAAGAGCCAACATTCAAGAGCTCCAACTATTATCATTTGACATTTAACTGTTCTTGAACTCATTTTGAGGGTGATTTACAAATAATAAAACCTTTGTATATTTAAAGTTGTTGATCTGATTTGTGTGAATCAAATAAATCTGTTTTGAGTAAACAGGCATGAGCGGTTGCCTACCATGGCGTGCCAGGAATGGGTGTTGTTGCAACGGGCTTTGCTTTTTTCGCTGCCTTCTGTTCCTCTGTCATCTCTTCATCTTTCAGCTCCTAAGAGTAATACAAAGATGATGTCAGAATCTCTTGTTTATACAAAACAATTTAGAATACTAGGCATGTTACCAACCTCTTTCTGCTCTTTTGGTGGGTCGATTTTTGGGCTTCCATCTTCCATGTCCATGATTTCAGCATCAATCATGTCAATAGCTGCATCCTTGATCTTCTCACTCTCTTTTTCTTTTATGGGAACATGGAAATAAGCAATTATCAAATCTCATAAAAGACTCAGAAGGCTTTATTCAAGAAAACAGACTATAACTAATGTGTTCAAATGATATTTGCTAGCTAAGACATTTCAGCACTGATCTTCAACCACATATTTAACAGGTGCTTTAACAGTGCTAGCACAAAACATTTCTTTAAAATAAAAAGATTTGAAAAAAAAAATGTCAATAGTATTAGTTTTTTTTCCCAAGTCACACCAAGGGTGATTGCCTCATGTTTTTGGACGCATTTACACTTGCACAAAAACTCCTATTTTTTACTCACATCTGACACAGATTGGATATTATTGTACACATGCAAACACATAAATCCATGAGAGATCCAATTTTTCCATATCCTTTCAGAGCCACTTCCAAATGTGGTTTTAAATCAGATACATATCCAATCTCTGGACTTCAAACAACTTTAATCTTTGTTTCACTTCAGAATTCTACATCTACCAACCCATAAATAAAAATAAATACCAAAAACTATTGTTATTTTTATCCATTCAGTCAAATTGTCCACTGCAAACATCAATGATACCTTTTAGTGATCAAGATATAAGTGGGATATTTACATATTGGGATTTGAAGTATTTAAAAAAAAAAAAAAAAAAAAAAAACACCAGATTTTTATATAAGGACATTCATTACCCAAGGGTCAACCGCGCCACTACAAACTGATCACCAATGGAATCATTCTAGTTTGGTTGGAGATTAATGTAAATACCAATATTGGATACAAGTCATGTCTTCAATGAATGTAAACAGACGGAACCAAAAAAAAAAAATTAGATATGATCAAAAGATCAGCTCTGTGTTAAAACTTGCAGTGTAAATGCAGCCTTTGCCCCAGTCTCTAACCTGTCTCTTTGAGTTCTTCTGGTTTGTCCCAGGTAGTCTCCTGTGTGTGTTTATTGTAGTAATAGGACTTTCCCTCTGGGGTTTTGAACTCAGTCCATTCGGATGTGCTCAGAGATCCAGGCAGTCCTGAGGGCCCAGCCATCGCCATTTGAGGGGGCATCATGGGTACTAAAGGTGGTGCCATGCCATGGAGCATACCTTGATAAAACATACACAAAATCAGAATCAGTTCAAGACATGTAGCTCTTCTCTGAATCTGATTGACAGAAAAATGTGCATAGTAAAAAATGTGCATAGTAAAAAACAAAGAAGAAAAAAAAGAAAAGGGGTAATGTCAGAATTGGAAAAAAATATATATTTAGCCATTATACAATATGTGTTGGATGAATTAATTACTGCACAAAATATAAAATAAAATATTAAATTAAATACGAGAATAAGGCATGCAAAGACAATACCACCACAATATCACATCAAAGAAAAAAAGGGACATAAGGTAGGAACACATTTACAACAAATCAAAACACTGTTTTATCTGAATTTCTATAGCAATTTATTATCTGTTACTGCCTACAACTCCACTGTAACTGTTAAATGTTTTCAAAGGGGGAAAAATTTTATCTACTCCAACTACGTAAAATGTTGAGTCAAAAACAAGTCATTAAAAGTGGCATGATTTTGTTAAAAGAATGTCTCATTTGTAAGAAACAGAGGGGCCTCTAATCTGAAATAATTACATTGAAATAAAGCATAGAGATGCACAACAGTTACTAACATGCCATAACGGGGAAGGAATTACCGTTTTTGGTAGGAGAGATAGTCTTTACATAGGGACAGCTGACTATCTGCATCATTGCTACACCTGAAAGAGCGTATAAGCAAGCACAATGTTGGAAAAAACACAAACATACGTCATCTACTGCTTCCAGGTGTCAGGAGAATAAATGCTAGATCATTTATGATGAAAATACAACAGTATTATCTTAAATTGCTAATTGATCTATATTTAACTGAATTTAGGCAATAAGGTCAGCCTATGTTGCTTGGCAACAACTGCACATGAAAATGGCAGATTACTGCCATCTATAGAACACTGAACATCACTTCTGCAACACTACAACTTTAATGCAGTAGTTAAGACTGCATTTATCACTTATTATTATATATTTATTACAATAGAGCTTGCTTTGCTTTGAGGAATCATCCTCTATGTCATACAGTTTCATTAAAGATGTTAGTTAACTGTCATCCAATAAGCAGACAGGAAAAACAAGGGCATCTTTTCAACTCTACAGGTTCCTGTCAAACTACAGACATGCCCTGGATATTAAGAAAAAGACAGAAAGACAAGGAACAGAGGAGAGAAAGGCAGTTGCATTCAGAGCATACTAAAGCTGAAGAATTCTTAAAGGGATAGTTCACCCTAAAATGAAAAAGTCATAATTTACTCTCCCTGGTGTTGTTCTAATACTGTATGCCCTTCTGTCTTTTATGGACCATAAAAGGAGAATTTTTTAGAAACGTTTTTCTTAGCCTTGATTTCTCTTTCTGGATAAGACAGAGCTAAAAAAGTCTCACCAACCCGCATGTCGTGTAGCCGTGCACAGAAGACCAAAGGCCAAGGTTATGAATTTTGTTAAATAATACATTAAATTTTGGTTTGTTTTTCACCAAACCCTATCGTATATATCCCCAGAACACTTGGAAAATACGGCACGTATCGCATGAGATAATTTTGCGTCTTTTTTAAAAAAGCTTGATGTTGGTCGCTATTCATTCATTATTGGGACAAGTGTGACCTTTTGTGGTCCATTAAACAAAGAAGGGCATACAGCATTAGAACAACACCGGGGTGAGTAAATCACTAAGGGGCCATTTACACGACACCGTTTTAAACTGCATTTTGGCCATTTATTTACATGGCAACAGCATTTTGGGGGCCTGAAAACGTAAACTTTTCAAAAAGGGGTTTCAATGTGCAAGTTTTTGAAAACGATACGGTTACTGTCTCCGTGTAAACTACAAAAACGCGAATTTGTGAAACTGCTGACATCATGCGCATTACGTGTTCAGCCTAAGGTGCAAAGTGATTCTTGACAAAGTGACATCGCCAACAACTGGCCTGGCATGAGTAATACAGCGTTTTTAATAGTTTTCGCAGATCCGTCTGAATGGGTATCGGTTTGACGATGTTGTCGTCTGTACGCGAAAAAAGCAAAGGAAAAACTTTTCCATTTTTAGTACATCATTGTCATGTAAACATACCTTTAATTTTCATTTTAGGGTGAACTCTCTCTTTAACAGGGTACGATTGATTCAACAAGTCCAAAGGTCAGACTTACCGGGCAATGGAATGGGCATGGCGGGCAGGGGCACTCTGAAGGGTGGCACCATGACAGGAGGGAATCCTGGCATTGGAGCCGCAGGCTGTGGCACAGTATGGGACAATGCCACCGGCAGAGGTGGTGGTCCTGTAGTCATGGCAACCGTAACCGTTGGCGGATTGACAGCTGCTATTGGGGTTGCCATGGCACTGGGGGTTGTGGTTACAACTGACGGCATCTCCACTACATCAGAGGCTACAGTGCAAACAATTGGGTACAGAATGATAAGACTTGATTTACTTCTGATATCACAACAAAATAAAACAATTGCTGATCTGATTAAAAAAACAAATTCGGCAAAAACCAACAGACATCAATGAAACAAAATGTTTTTACAGAATGCTGTTTCTGAACAGATGACAGAAAAGATAATAAATATTCATAATTAACCCAATACTTAGTTTAGTTCGTTTTTTTTTTTTTCATGTATGCTTACCCTAACCAGACGCGATGCGATAACATTTCAGTGACAAGCAACATGACTATGAGAAGAAAATCATAAACCAAAGCCAATCAGAAGACCATATCAAAAGAAGTACATAATACTAGTACTGGGGGTTACAATTGACGGCATGTTGCGGTGTCTTGTCTGGTTAGGACACTGTGTATGTCGAACGTGAACATAGCTTGACACATGCGCTCTAGAAAGTTTTATCCCTATTACGTGCACTGTAAAGCATACACTAGCTTACTTGTAAAAACCACAGTATACTTTCGGCTTTAGAAGTTCACTGGAATGACATTTACCTGATACAGGTGTTGGGAGAAGAGGTGAGGCTGCTGTGATGCTGGGAGAAGAGGTGGAGCTCATGGATGTGGAGAGGCTCTGGGAGGTGTGTGTGGCTGTAGTGCTGTTGATTGCAGCTGGGATGCTGACAGATGGACCGGGCCCAGTGGAACCTCCACTGGCTGCTGCCGCCACCGCCGCTGCCTGGCTCAGCATCATTGGTCCCAGCTCAGCCTGCTGGATCACCTTCACACCTTCAGGCTTTGTCCAGGACGACTCCCTTGTACGTGCATTGTAATAATACACCTGAATAGAGAATAAAAGCATGCAGAAGAAACACGTCTTATAAACAAAGCCACGCCGCTGTATGGACAGGTCAGTGTGCTCCACCTCGGGGGGAGAAGGGGCACCACCATAAGTGGTGAGAAAAACATCTATTCTGGCAAGCATACTACGTGGTTAACTAAAATCAATTGACTTCTACTTGTGTGATGATCATGTGACTGTAGCAGGTGTATATTTGCCAGAATTACTTCCTGTGTTTTTACAACTGAGGATGGGTGTTTGGATGAACACCGAAATGTCTTGTCAGCTTGTTTTTATGTAGTCCAGTGACTTTTAATAAAGAGTTTGTTTGAACATTTTATTACCTGGATGTTTTAGACGTCATGAATCTACATAGACAGATTGCAGAAGAGGACTTTAGATCAAACTGTGTGCACTGTAAAGAAAGTAACAAAGTATTTGTTTATACTATCATCTAAGTGCATCAAGCGAAGAGACTAACAATGCAACAGTGCATTGCGTTTGCAGTTTGGCTGGGTAAATAAAAGGCATCATGAACTCCAAAAATGCATTATGCAATATCTAATTAATTATGCATCAATTTCTTATACAAATACAATTACTGATAAGTTATAAATATGTATATTTGTCTAACAAAAACGCATCGGTTCGCTTCAGAAGGCCTTTACTAAACCCCTGGAGCCATGTGGATTACTTTTATGATGGATGGATGTGCTTTTTTGGGCTTCAAAATCTTGGTTACTGTTCACTCCCATTATAAAGCCTGGAAGAACCAGAATATCTTTTAATATAACACTGTGTTTGACTGAAATAAGAAAGGATGGCTTGAGGGTAAGTAAATTATGGGATCTCATATATATATATATATATAAAACATACACTACTATTCAAAAGTTTTGGGTCAGTGAGATTTTTTTAAAATATTTTTTTCAGCAAGTAAAGGCTTACAAAAAAAAACTATTTAAATTGAATGTTATTCTTTTGAACTTTCTTTAAACATTCTATTAGTTTTCAACATTGATATTAATCAAATAAATGTTTGTTGAGCATAAATTAAGCATATTAGAATAATTTCAGAAAGATCATGCGACACTGAAGACTGCTGAATTCAGCTTTGACATCAAAGAAATAAATTACATTTTGAAATACATTAAAGGCGACCTAATATGCCCCATTTTACAAGATGTAAAATAAGTCTTTGACGTCCCTAGAGTGTGTATGTGAAGTTTTAGCTCAAAATACCCCACAGATAATTTTTTATAGCATGTTAAAATTGCCTCTTTTTGGGGTTGAGCAAAAACGAGCCGTTTCAGTGTGTGCCCTTTAAATGCAAATGAGCTGCTGCGCTTTGGGCAGAGGGCGGAGCTTCAAGCGCTCATTCTCTGGCATCAGGAGTCAGTCAGGACGCACTATAAATGTCAGAAACTGTGAATATATGCTGCATGGAGATAGAACAGGTAAAGTTTAGTTCAACTACGGTTATTACTTATATCGTCTTCCTCCACTATATTAGTACAAGCCTGTTGTACCGGACCCCGTCCGAATGATGGCCAAAACTTTGCAGATGAGTTTAATGACATTTATTGTACTTCACACAAAAGATGAAGCGTCTGTTTTCACTCTAGAAAATCACTTTAAGAGCTTAATAAAACACAGTGCAAGTGTGCATTAAAAATATTATCCATCAACTCTCTCTCTCTCTCCCCCTTGCATTATCATCAACATACACAGCGAATTACAGAGAAACACTTGTTACAACAGTAAACAAATATATAAAGACCTTTTGCCTTTTCGGGTGGTGCTTAATGTGCTTAAACTGGTAAACTTTATATCCGTAAATCAACTCCGATGAACTGTAATAAAGTGCTCTCACCTTCATTACATCCGTATCCAGTATCACTCTGGAGACTGTAAGCTGGATCACGAACAGTTTACTGATCTATCATCGAGTAACAACTTTTTAGTACATCCTCTGTTTTGTATTGTCCCTTCATATTGACATTCGTTCACAAAGCAGTCTGGTGTGAAATGATTCGTGCAGACAAACAAATTTCAGTAGAGTTGAGGGAGCATTTTCTTCAAAAACAAAATGAATCCACCTCGTCTTCAGTGGCTCAGATTTAGAGAGTAAATGGAGAGAGCTATGTGGATTAATCCATTCAGCTACAGAACACCTTAAACGCTTGGGAGACATTTTTGTCAGTGCAGCAATGGCAGACTGTGTAAACTTGCTGTGAACTCACTCAGGGCGGTTCTATGTTAAAACGGCAGTGTCTGTCAACATTCGTGGGCGGGCTGTGGCTAATGTGACGTCACATTGCCAGGGATCTGGAAACGGCTTATTCTGAGACACTGCTTATGATTTATGGGGATTAAAAAAAAGGAGTGGTTGGATTTTTATCATTATAGGGTGGTTGTGTACACACACTGCCAACACACATTTACGTCCAAACACCATGCATAAGTGAATTTTACATAATAGGTCCCCTTTAAAATGATAAAAAAGGTATTTTAAAGACTTGAAAAATATATCTTTCTGACCCCATACCTCTGAATGGTAGTGTTTAGGATATAACTTTAATCCAAATCTAATGTTGTCAGAACAAATTTTGCTCTCTTAAACAAACAAGAAATAGCAAGATTAGAACTCTCCATATGAAATGAATCTAACACAAGCCACCTTGCTTTTGGGAATCAACAGTGTCTTTCAGTCCATTAAGAATGAGAAGCTATACCTTTCCTTCTGAACTCTTATTCTCCACCCAGATCTCTTCTGTAGATGGCAGGGAAGGAGGAGCAGAAGTAGGAGCAGGAGAGGCTGTAGGCGGTATTCCTGGAGGGAAAATCATGCCAGGTGGAGGTGGCATGGATCCTCCGGGCGGAGGCATAAACGGGGGTCTCTTAAAGTGAAAGACATAGATGTCAGCGAAACCTTGTACCCAGGCCTACTCTTTCCATTCCAGTTTACACAAAGTTGAGGAATTACATAATAATCAGCATCTGATATATCATTCATACCTGTAAAGGTGGTGCACCCATGGGAGGGGGCACACTGGGGTCAAAGGGAATCCGTCCGAAGGGCGGTCGGGCAGCGGGTGGAGGACCCCTCATCATAGCAAAGGGAGGCACAGGGGTGCTCAGTAAAGGCTGCCTGCGGGTGGAGAGGTTGGCGGCAGGAGGAGGCGCAGTGGCAGGGAAACGCAGTGCTGGCTGCTGAGCCATGCTGATGGGGCGAAAATAAACGTTAATAAATAATATCTGTACAGTACACAACGGCTGCTGCAGACAGACGCTAAAAAGCAAAACAACAGTTTAACTCATTCTTACGAACCATACCCCACATTAAACCTTCCTGAAATGACATAATAGACTTCATATGATGCATTTATATCTTAAACCACGTACTATAACCTGAAGTGCAATAAATATTAAAAACATAACGATATAAGAACATTCAGTCGTATGTTTACGCTGCTTTCATTGTCCACGAACCAACAGGCCAAACGAGGCTTAAAAAGATTCAAATTAGCTAACTGGGTAACACTACTCAGTGTACTATTAAGGAAAAAACAAGACTAATTATAACTGGTAGTTTGTGTTAACCGGTGTATGAAATATAATACAAAATCCGCACCTGTTAGCGGCCAGGCCAATGCCTTCTGCCTCTGTGTGCTCCGCCATAACGGGAATAGTACAATAAAAGTCCCCTTGGCTTGACGCATTTCCGTTGGTCTCGTGCACGACCGCCAAATGGTTTTCAAACTAGTTAGCTCGCTGTTACCTTTACTTTTTACATCATTTTGAATTATCAATATATCTGAACTGGAATAAAACTAAACATATTTTCTCCCAAACTTGTTTCATCAGGGCAATATTTCATTTTAGTTTTGCTGAGAGACGAGGGAACTGTACTCATAACATTTTGTAGGAAAATGTAGTAAAGACAGGCGATAGGACTACGTCAAAATTATAAAACGTATCCATTCAATTTGATTCCATTAGTAAAATCCTGATTTTGCGTTTATACATCATTATATATTAGAGGATTTTGTATGTATGTATTTAGTTAGTTTTATTTATTTTGTTTTTCCCTGGTTTGATGGATTGTTTAATCGCATAATTATGTTTAAAAACTCTTATTTTGGAAATAGCGAGCTTTTCTCGATGCCGGAAGTACACAAACACAGGGCTCTCACGTTGCTCTTTTGCAATGGACACCGTACATGCTCGTTTCAAAGAGAAAGTTGGTGAAGTACTTTTACCCGGAGATGTGTTCTCATTCAGATTACCTGAATCTGGGGGAGATTGTATTATCAAAACCGAAAAGATAATATGCGGTCCAGGGCTCCGGAGAAATGGAGAGGAAGTTCAAGTGTGTAAAAGTGGAATTTTGCGCCATAAACAGCCAAATCTGTACTGGATAGACTCTCACCAGAGACGGGTGAGGAACTGGACTCACACCAGTAACCCCAGAGTTTATGTGCACTTATTATTTTAAATTGGTTAAAGTTTATTCTGCTGTGAAGAAATTGAGACATTTAGTAATTTTTCTCTTTTTTTTTCCCCTCAACAAATGCCCAGTGATCATGGTCATTCTGTTTCCCCCCCAGCAAATTATTAAAATGTGCTTAACATTCAGAAAATGTTCATACTTAGTTTTGGTACTTTTCTAAATGCATATATAAATAAAAATACATTTATTTGGCCATAATTAAACTGCCACACTAACTATTTTAGAGCCAGATATTCAGTTTTAGTCATCTTTCATCAGGTATGTACATCACCAGGCTGATCCTTATTTCTTCCAGTATGTACCAGCCAAGGGTGAAAGTGTGATCGGCATTGTGACTGCGAAGTCTGGAGATATCTTTAAAGTGGACGTGGGAGGAAGTGAGCAAGCATCTCTTTCGTACCTTGCATTTGAGGGAGCTACCAAGAGGAACAGGCCTAATGTGCAGGTACCTGCTGATTAAAACACTCTTAGACCCCAGTTTAATTAATATTTTGCTCTGTTTACATTGCATTATGATTGTACACACATATTGTGACTTTGTTCTGCAGGTTGGAGATCTGGTATACAGCCAGTTCACAATTGCAAACAAGGATATGGAACCCGAGCTGGTGTGTATAGACAGCTGTGGCAGGGCCAACGGGATGGGGGTGTTTGGAGCTGATGGGCTGCTCTTTAAAGTATCTCTGGGACTAGTGCGCAGGTTTGTGATGTGTCCATGTAATATAGCTTTGTTATCTATACACTTCCAACTAAGCTTAGCTATACTTAAAGTCGGAAGTTGTAATAGTCTTTTCTTCCCTATGGTGACGTATATCTGAGTGAAGCGGCTTCTTGAACAGGAAAAAATTGATTTTGTCTGTGGGGAATTAATTAAATGGTTGTGGTTTGCTATTGCTGTGATGTCATGTGAATGACACGTTGTCCCACTCTCACACTGTAAATATGTCATCGGAGAAGAGATGTCGCTGCGAGAGGGAAGGGAAGATATTTTTTTATTAAAGATTATGAGGCCACTGCAGTATTCCATTAAAAACAAAAAAAAAACAAAAAAAAAAAACAAGAATTGTCCATTATAATTTAATGGTGACTTAAAAAGCTAAAATAAAAAATGTGTTCTTTCCATCAGACTTCTGGCTCCTCAGAGTGAAATAGTGAAGGACCTAGAGAAGATTTTCCCCTTTGAGATGGTCGTTGGAATGAATGGAAGAGTGTGGGTGAAGGCAAAGACCGTTCAGCAGACGCTGATAGTGGCCAATCTTCTGGAAACATGTGAGAACATGACCTCTCAACAGAGACAGACACTTTTCAGGAGAGTGGCAGAAGGCTCCCTCTAGAGGACATCTGAAATATCACTTTTCCTAGAACACATATGGTGATGATATGCTTAAAGTACCGTTTTTCAGTGTGTAAAGCTTCTAAAAATGTTCAAAAAGAATAGAGCCCACAATGGAAATCACTCCCTCTTTATTTCCAGTTTTGGAGACCAAACAAGTGACTTTGGATATTTGTGTGTTCAGCCTGTCTGTACACCATAAAAGAGAAGTCATCATTTCTCTTAAATATATTTTTGCCTTTATTTCTGAAAATACATTTTTTGTATAGGTAAAAATAAAAAAAATCTTGGTGATGCAGCCAATGCAAACTGTGTTTTTTGTTGTTGTAGCGATTTAAAAAGTTTTCATGATTTCTTTGTTTTCTTTATCACCAGAAGGAGGCACTTTTTCTCCAATTTCTTTAGCTGGCCTGTGGTTTTAAAAGTTGCTGCTTTAGTGGTAGTTGCAGGAAATGACTTGATGTTTGGACAAGGGGAACACAATGACTGTAACCAGTGTCATTTTATATCCTGTTACACTTAATCCTTAATGTTGTACATTAACCATTACTCTACTGCAAGGCTACTGTGTCAACAATAATTCAGTGATAAATTTGAAGGCTTGGTGTCTGTATTTCCTTAAGTTGTGTTTATTGCCTCAGGATTTACAGCATGATTATATAAAAGACTTAAGTCCTCTCTCTGCAAAATACTGTATAGTAATGTTGTGAAATATAGTATTACAACTTATTATAAGTACTGTTTTCTGTTTGAATATATTTTTAAATTACATTTTAAAATATATTCAAACAGAAACATTACTCCAGTATTCAGTGTCATATGATCCTTCAGAAATCCTTCTAACATGCTGATTTACTGCTCAAGAAATATTTTATCTTATTATCAATGTTGAAAACAGTTTTTGTGAAAACCAACTTTTTTTTTTTTTTTCAGGATTCTTTGATAAATTGAACATTCAGCTTTTATATGAAAAAACTATCAATGTAAAAGTATTTACTGTCACTTTTTATTAGTTTAATGTATCCTTGCTGAATAGAAGTATTAATTTCTTCTCACATTTTATCTGGAGCATTTGTCACTTTCAGTGGCATTTTACCTCAAAATGTTACCTCTTAGTTCTTGACCCTATCTGCACATTATTAAACTTATAACATGGCCCTTTATTAATATTTACATAAAGGGACATGAAATATTAACATCAGTGGAAATAATTTTTTAATGGTCAGTAGTTAAGTGGTCAATATACTTGACTGCAGAATGCCACGATCCACCAATCAAAATGTGGTATTCCAGAGAGCAGGGAGTGTAGTAATATTGCTTATTTATAGCATTTCTGGTTTGATTAGGAGGGCAGAACATAACTGATGAAACAGCACAGTCAGATGCTTATTGAATGTGGCCAAGTTAACACAGATCCCATGGGTTCTGACTTTCAGGTCTTGTAAATGAATCTGTAATGTGCATTAAGATGCTGATCAACATGGAAAGATGTGTCTTGGGCACGTTTTCCTCATTGGTTGACTGATGTATGCAGACGAGCTTCCAAGGCATTACCAGGGCCAAGGAAAATTTGAGTTACAACAAGAACAATGTATTAGAGTTTAGCTTAAACCCTAAATAAACATACCTGAACCAGCTAATCAAGTCCATCAGTCCATCATTTGAAAACTACAGGTATGTGTGTTGGTGTGGTTTGAACTAAACTCTCCAGTGCTATTGTTATTATTATGTGGATATTCAAATCCAAAGGTTGTACTATGCTACAGACATTTTACAAACAGGATCTGTAACTTCCTTTTCACACTGTAAAGTATGTTATGTGGGTCCAAAATGAACCTGTTTAGAGAAGCACTTCTTGAAATTCCTCTCACTTCGTGTATCAATACACTATGGCGTCTTTTACTATCAAATGTAAGGAGATGCAAAAGGGCTTGCTTTCAAACACAACCAAATGAAAGGTGAAATATTACCTAGAGATTTGCATAATAGGCAAAAGAAATGCGCTTAAGCCTGATAAACACTGGATGAGTCAATTTTTTGCATTGTAATCATCTGAACGCAAACACTAGATGATATTTACGTGTTTGATATTTATGATTTGAGATCGGGGACACCCGGTCCTTTTCTTCCTTTTCTGTATAAAGAAATTGTAAGATTTAAAATATCTAAAAGATATTTTAAAATGAACAAAGACATTTGCTTTACTGTTTCAACCCCCTCTCTCTTGCTACAAGTGCCATTTGGAAGTCAAAGAGGTGTTGATAGTGATCAAGCCCTTTAGGCCAAAATGTAAATACATTGGGGGTCTAAGAATTGTCACACCTTTAGCACAGTGGGGGAAGATTTAATTTTCTGATTGGTCAGTTTGAATGTCTCATATTTGGGTTTCAGTCACATGGTCAAGGAAGGGATATAAGAAGATTGTAACTGTTGCTCTGTCTTTTTTATTCTCTGCCTCTTTTCTTGGGCACTCTCTAGCCCTCTCTCTCTCTCTCTCTGTCTTTCTCTTTCACACTCTCCCTCTAACTATCTCTCAGGTAACTTTTTTACATACATGCTGAGTGCGATTAATGGTATATGATTTTGTCATCTCATACATCTCTTTTGTAACTATTTTAAGTGTAACCATAACCAGATATTGACATTAAACCCTTTCTATTACAAATGATGTGCTAACTAGTTTTGATTTGGTATTAACATTAATGTGCACCCTATTGCAATATACTATCGTCACCCTATAGCAACGCTCTCCCACATATTTTGCTATTATAACTGTGCTTATTTCCGTCGTTGGTATAAGTTGCAGTGGGTGGTAACAGACAAGAAATATACAGTTTTCTACCATCTTGCTGATAATGTTTCTTTAGTCGCTCAGCAACCTTACAGCCTGAACCCCTGTAAGAGTTCCACCCTTACACAATTAAGGCTAAGTGAATTTATCGACAACTACTTTCCTGTCTACTACTCAACAATTATATATATTTTATATCTTATACCTTAAAATTGTGTTTTCTTCTATCAGAGGAATCAACATTTCAATTAAACATCCAATGTAGCAATTTGATTAATGTAAATTTAGTGAAATACAATGAAAATCAAGTAAAAACAAATCTAGCCATGTTTTTCACATTTTTGTTTTCTCTAGAAATAATCAAAAGAATAATGATTTTTATTTATATGTAAAGTGTCACATGAAGACATTTTTTGAATGGATGGTTTGTACTGATTGACGTGAAATGAATCAAAATTATTAGCTCTAGAGCCTGGCAATTGGTATTTTTGTTACTTAAATGAAAAAACTGGTTCTATTAACACTTGGAACACATAGAAGAAACAATAAGTATAATGACAGTCTTTAGGGAACTGAATAGAAATAAAAATCATTGCAATATTGTAATTGTAATATAAATGTAGTCACCAAAGGCATCATGAATATACAGTATTGTGAATACTTTGAATAGAGAGTCATGTGTCTTTAGATTTTGACATTCTTCTTTTGTGGTCCATGGAGATTTTAGATTTTTTTTTTTTTTTTTTTTGGTGCACTTTAAAATGATTCTCTACACCAGGGGTGCCCAACCCTGTTCCTGGAGATCTACCTACCTGCAAAGTTTAGCCAGAGTATTATAGGGAGATGAGAGGGTCTGTATCTCTCACCATTGGAGAAAGCGTAACAGCTAACTAATTGTGTAATGGCAGTGACATCAGTGCCCGCCATTCAAAACTCCTTCCCTGCGTACCGCCAGAGCCGGAGCGTTAGCTGTTACACTTTTTTGGCTAAAAATTTACTTTTACAGTGTACTATCATCTTGGATCATTGAATATGACAGAAAAAATCTAGGGAAAGAGTTATATGATGCAGGACACTTCAGGCTACGTGAGAGATTGCAAACAATTCTCTCTTTCTCCGTCTGCCACTGTCTTTTCCGTTTGTATATTCCATGAACGTGCATTTAACGCTCCTCCAGGGGCCTGAGCCCATGAGCAGCACTGAATCATGGGCCATGCTCTCAGTGCCAAAAAAAATAATTCCTGCTGAGGAGAGAGTATTAGCCAAACAGTCTCTCGCAAGCAGAGAAAACTCTGCGAAATCTCAAATAACAAACACAGACTTGACACTGACGACCACTGTTGTCCAGGCAGACACAATGGCTTTAGTGGCTTTCTATGCACATATTCTGCATGAGTATTGACCTTTAGCACATCACAATCACATTTCATTATCATTAGCTTGATGTTAGTCATGATTAATGACAGGAAACCTCCCTGTATTCTTGAAATGTGTACGCTCACAGGATGATGCAAGCATTGCGCAATATATGCTGGAATAGCCTGAATAAGACTGTTACCGGCTGAATATTTTCCGTCTGCTGTGAAAATCTGTCGTCATGCTCTCGCTGGACATTTGCCTGCACAGTGCTGCAGCTGTCCAGCCTCAGTTGTGTTCATATGCTTCCCAGAATCCTCTTCCTCATCTTTCTCAAAGCTCTAGTTCGTCGTCCCCTCACCTCCTCCACCTTCCTGCTTGCCAGAGTCTTCCACATTCATCTGTAAAGTTAACCTAAAGTACAAACAGATGTCCCTCAACAAATTGGCTGCATCTCTGCTTCCCATTAGCTCTGGATAGCTGGATCAAAGTCAGTTTGGCCCCTGCATTTACAGTTTTTTTTTGTTTTTTTTGTTTTTTACAGCATTTACCAAACACAAGTAGCTGCTAATCTGAACATTGTAAACTGATGTGGATTGGATGGTTAATACCAGTGATCTGGCGCGCCGTTGGCACGGGGGACAGTGGGGTCAGGACCCCCACAGTTTTAAAAAGACAGAAATTGACCCCCGCACTTTTAATAAAGTCAGTTTAAAACTAAAACAGTATCAAAAAAGCTACAAACTAGCTTAGGATATTTTCTTTCAAATGTAAATAAATAATCAACTGTTTTGTCACGGATGTGCAGAACAGGAAATGGGCTCTCGAAGAAACACGCAATCTCCAAACCATCGATCAAAGCGTGCTAACGTTTTCTAAGGAAATATCCACGGTATATAAATCACGCCCGAAAGTTAACGTTCGTGGGGACATGTCAATCAAGCCAACCGTCCACTCAGAAACCGAGAAATTTGACACAGGCTGATCTCTCACATTCAGTTCCGGTTGACACGTGAGCTGGCTTGACTGAAGTATTTGTGAGTTTTCGTGAGGATTTATAGTTTATAGACTGTTTTGATTTTGATAATCACATCTAGCAATGGAAAAGCATAGATGGCATCGATAAAAAGATATTTGAAAGCGAAACTAAAGTGATTATTGCCTCGGCCAGCGACGCAATGGAAAGGACGCACGAGAGGAGAGGACTCTGCGTTTGGTATGTATAAATTGTATTACTGCATTTACAATGCTTATACTCATTTTTGATAGAATTATTATTATTTTAAAATGTGAAAGAACAGCAACCAATATGATAAACTATTATTTGACTAAAAAAAAATGTCAAAACTATACGTTTATGGCAAGGCTACTTGCACACTGCACAGCTGTCTGCAAGTATGCAAAGTTGAATTGCCATTTCAGTAAATCTACATTTTGATATTGTGAAATGGGTATTATTACAGTGCAAAAACTGTGTGTATAAACAGTAATTTCTTTGTTTCAGTTTCTGTTGAAGATTAGTAAGCAGCAGCAGCAGCTGGCACAGCTGGCATCACATCTCCAGGAGGCAGATGGGTGATGCTGAGGTGATGCTCAACACAGGTGACAAAAAATGATGCACATATAGGGAATTATACAAATCTGGAGGATGTTCTAGATTGTAATAGAGTCTTGTGTCTCCTGAAAGAATAAAACAGATCAAAATCATAAAACACGTTTGTTTGTTTATTATAGCACACAAATATACTATAATATATATCACTTTCAGCAGTGTTTATGTATTTTCAAAGTATTTCTGTAAAATAACACTGCAGTATTGGATTTATACCACTGTAAATGGTATGGGGAGACTTTTCATTTAGGTATACTATATACAATATATACTATAACTTCTATCACTTTTAGGAGTGTTTTATGTAACTTCAAAGGGCTTCCTGTAAAATAACACCAAGATTTTGTATTTAGAGCACTGTATGTGGGTATGGGAAGCTTTTCAATTTGGGTATGCCAAATCCAGGCAGAAATCCCCAAAATGGTCCCAGTGCTTAGGAGGTTAATGATCAGGCAAGTTTAATATATGATGGTGGTCCGATGGTGAGCCTGAAATGGTGGTCTAATATCTGGAAATATGATCTTACTATCTGGGCTTTTGCTTACAATTTGGTCCCCCCCCACTTTGAAAATGTCTCCTGCGCCCCTGCCAGTGAGCACAAACCCTGTAATGTTCATACTCAGCCCATGGTTATCTTACCCTGAGAGTATGATTTAGTTGGATAAATGGATGATGCTAATGTATATGAAAACATACTATAATTTCTCTTTCTCTGCCTCCCTAACAACTAAATACACATTTTAGAGGAAAAGATCTGTAAGGACTCAAAAAGTTTTATTAATTATGAAATCACTAACATGTTTGCAATATATGTTTACACACACAGGGAATTTGTCTTAGTGACAGAAACTTCCACAGCACAGACAGAATGACAGCGACAAGACAGTGTTAGATTGAATGAAATCTCCACGTCAGAAATATCAAATCCAGCTTCGGATGCTGGCTCTTGCCAAAAGATAGCCGTTTGTCTGGTGTGTGCAACCCAGCAAACCTGAATAGAAAGTCTGAAGACTCTATTAACAGTCTTTTATCAGCCAGAGAGTTTGACTGAGAAAGCCAGGGAAGAGCAGAAGCAGGAGACAAAGTGATGATAATAAAAGAGCAGGTTTTATTGAATAATCTTAGTTCTTAGCACTGCTCAATGCTCTGACTTCGTCTGACCAGTACAATTCCTACAAGTGTCATTATACCAAGGGAAAAACAATGGAAAAAATTACTGCTTCAAAACATCGTCCTGTGACGTTAAAAACCTTGAAATGGAGACATTCTCTTATCTCCAACTCGTGAAGACAAACATTCTTTTAGATCACAAAATCATAAGATGTAAACAACAATAGAAAATGAGCACTGAAGAAAGCATGAGCTGAAACATCTGCTCTTTGGTCTGTTTTTAAGAAACTTCACTTTTTTGCACTTTTTCACTTTGCAGATGTTAAATTAAAGTAATTTTTGTGATAGACCTGAATTTTACTCTGGTCTTGGATGTTTAGTGTGCAGACAATTTTTTTTGGTTGATCAAACAACATTAGAAAAAAAAAAGTAATATAAAAACATAAAATTGCATATGAATAATAATAATAATAATAATGATGATTAAATGATAAAATGAATAAATGATGTAAATAAAATAAAAATAATATGAATAAATGATAAATCAAATGTCAACTACATAAATGATGACTAATGATTATAAATGATTATGAAATTAAATATAAAAACATTAATAAAATACTAAAAAAAATAAAACATCAATGTATGGTTACTTTCTTAAAGTAAAACAGGTTTTATTGAAAACCCTTAGATCCTTCAATAGATAAAAATAAGTAAATAAAAATACAAAATAGACAATATGTGTATGTATGTTATATACAAATGTAAGGGAATGTAAATAAGAGATATGGTGTGCTAAATAAATGTAAGTATAAAGAGTGTTTTATATTGCACGTTTATTGCCTAGTGTGGGCATTTAACTGTTCATGAGATGGATTGCCTGAGAAAAGAACTTGCCTGGCTGTTCAGTTGCTAAGTGCTCTGTAGCGCCGACCAGACGGAAAGAATTCAAAGAGGAAGTGGCCTGGGTGTGAGGAGTGAATTTACCAGCTTTTTTACTCACTCTGCATGAGTAGTGGTGAGTGGGACACAAACTAACGCGGGGTTAGTTGTAACACACATGGCTTAAATATTCCCACACATAAGCATGATGAAACTACGTTCACACTGTCAGTTTTTGGGATTGACAACCCCATTTAAATGTCTCATTCAAACAGCAGGGGCGCAGGAGGCATTTTCAAAGTGGGACCAAACTGTAAGCAAAAGCCCGTAAGATCAGATTTCCAGATATCGGACCACACTGCTGAAAGTGATATATATTACAGTCGGGCTTGGGGGGGTTACTTTAAAAATCTATTCCGTTACAGTTACGAATTACTTCACAAAAAAAGTATTCAGTAACATAATCCAGGTACCACAATATGAAAGTAATGTAATCTGATTACTTTTGGATTACTTCAAGGTCACACACACATATTTCTTGTCAATTTCTGCAAGTTTTTAAATTTTACACGTTCCATACTTTTGAATGGGTCTCAACAATAAAAATATTTTACAAATCTGATAAATTATCTATTGCAATTTTATTATTGTTGTTGTTGTTTAGAGCTTAAAAATATAAAAGTCACATCAGATCATAAACAAACTGAACAAGCTCGGATCAAACATTTCTGTTTGTTTGTTCTGCTTTAATTTTAATGTTTAGCATTTTGGTTACTTTTAAAACCTATTAAAACTAAGCAATCATGTCTCATCATGTCTTCATTTTCCGTACATAGGAGCTCAGGAACGGCAGCAGTTGGCTGCACGACGGGTGCGTTCTCTGGCCAGACAAAGAGCTGTCTTTACCCAGATATGCCGACAACGCAGAATAAAGGCCTTCACCGAAGGAACGGCAGCATCAGGCTCCTGAGAGGAGAAAAGGGGAGGCTGATAGCCTAAACAACAAAAGAACGGAGACAAACCGGTAGCCGACGACGGTTGAGAGTTGTGAGCATATTCGGCCCATGAAAGCTGCTCACTCCAAGACGAGGGATTACGGTCTGCCAGACAGCGAAGTAAACGCCCGAGAATTTGGTTGGCCTGTTTGGCCTGGCCATTTGTCTGAGGATGAAATCCTGAAGACAGGCTGACAGTCGCACCAACCTGCCAGCAGAATTCCCTCCAAAAAAACGAGACAAATTGTGGTCCTCTATCAGACACGATATCGGTAGGAAGACCGTGAATCTTAAAAACACGATCAAAGACCAGTTGCGCCGTCTCCTTGGCGGAAGGAAGTTTAGGCAGAGGAACAAAATGAACCACCTTCGAGAAATGATCAACAACCGTGAGGACTGCCATATTGTCTCTGGATGGGGGAAGCCCTGTAACGAAATCCAGAGCAATATGGGACCAAGGGCGAGAAGGAATCGAGAGGTTGAAGCAGACCCGCGGGAGGAGAATTACTGGACTTGGCTTGAGCGCAGACAGGACAGGCTGCCACAAAACGACGAATATCGCGAAAAATGGTAGGCCACCACAAACGCTGACGAACATTAGCCAGGGTACTCCTCACGCCTGGATGGGCGGCGAGCTTAGAAGCACGACCCCAGCAGAGAACAGCAGAGCGAACAGACTCAGAAAGAAATAATTTAGCCTGCCAGGGACATCCCTTAACGTACATCCCCCGTAACGTGAGAAAGCGCTCTCTTTACCGACCGAAGTGCCTTTTACCGACTAAAAGGCACTGTAACACATGTCATACGTGTTGGACGTGCTCCTGGAGAGAGGGCGAGAATATGAGTATGTTGTCTAAATATACGAAGACAAAAAACATTGAGCATATCCCTTAGAACATCGTTAACTAACGTCTGGAAAACAGCCGGAACGTTTACCAGCCCAAACGGAAGAACACGGTATTCAAAGTGACCGAGGGGAGTATTGAGCACCGTTTTCCACTCGTCTCCCGCCTTTGAGTGGTATACATTACGCAGATCCAATTTCGTGAAAATCCCTGCTCCCTGCAAGATTTCAAAGGCTGACGACATTAACGGCAAAGGATAGCGGTTCTTAATAGTGATGTCGTTCAGCCCTCGATAATCTATGCAGGGACGTAGGGAGCCGTCCTTCTTTTTCACGAAAAAAAACCCTGCGCCGGCGGGAGAGGAGGACTGCACAATAGTACCGGCTGCTAACGACTCAGACAGATACCTTTTAAGCGCCTCTCGCTTGGGCGCAGACAAGGAATATAATCTCCCACGAGGAGGGATCGTACCCAGGTGGAGGTTGATGCTACAATCGTAGGGCCGGTGGGGAGGGAGAGAAGTGGCCCGTGAACGACTGAACAGAGCCCGCAGATCATGGTACTCCTCAGGAACATTAGACAGATCAATAGACTCCTACTGAAAAACAGGGACAGACGAGACAGCAGGAATAGCAGACACAAGACACTTGACATAGCACGGTAAACTCCAAGATAAAATTGTCCCCTCTACTCAATTAATCTGGGGATTATGCAGTACTAACCATGGATGACCCACAACAATGGGAACTAAGGGAGAATGAAAAACAAAACAAAAAAAAAGTCTCTTCCTGATTTCCTGAGATAGTGAAACTAACCGCCTCAGTGGCTCGATTAAGTTTAGACAGGACACGGCCATCCAGGGCAAAAGCGGTGGGAGGGTCAGTCAGTTCACGAAGGGGTATGTCATGTTCTATGGCCCATCTCTCATCCATGAAATTCCCATCTGCACCAGAGTCAATAAGGAAGGAACAGGTAAACGGCACAACTGCCTAGACTGTAGTGCGAGTCTTGAGCGGTGGGGAGATGGGTGTCGCGCTCACCAGTACTCCCCTGACTACTGACGAGCACTCTCTTTTACTGGACAGGTAGCAGCGCGATGACCAGCACCACCGCAGTACAAGCAAAGCCCCTCCTGGATGCGGCGCTGACGCTTGGCTGCAGAGCGCTTACCCTGGCGTAAAGCAGAAAGTAGACGAGAAGTCTCTCGACCAAAGACAAAGCGGTCAAACACTCTAATCATCTCCTTCTTGAAAGACGCAAACTGCTGACAGCACTCGGAATTAGCCTCCCAGACGGCAGTTCCCCACTCGTGTGCTCATCCAGTCAGAAGAGAGCCCACGAAAGCAACCTTGGAGCGTTCCTTGGCATAAGTAGTCGGCTGAGGAGAGAATACAAGTTCACATTGAGTTAGAAAGGCCCGACAACCCGATGGTTCACCCAAATAACAAGGGGGATTAGTTATCCTGGGTTCATTGGAGTTACGAGGTATGGGCGAAACAGCTTGCTCCCATCTGAGATGATGCAGTTGGCTTGTGAGATCAGTGACCTGGGCGGCCATACTCTCCACTGCCTGTCTGGCGACGGAAAGCTCCTCCTCGTGCTTGCCCAGCAAAGCTCCCTGCAACTCCACAGCAGAGCGAATTGGCGTATCCCTTGCTGAGTCCATTCTTGGCCTGTTTATTCTGTCGGGGTTCGGACAGAGGACTCAAACGCAAGGTACAGGAAATAAGGTTTATTCTGTTCATTAATAAACTCAGGCAGTCTGCCGTCCAAAGGCAGAAAGTAGTTGCTGGACACAGAACTGGAGAACTGAGGAAAAGGCTTGTAAACACAGGAGAAATGTCTCTTGTCGCAGACAGCGAACCTGAACTTGCAGCAGACAGGTAGTAGCAAGCGGACAGCCCCAGCTGAGACACACAGCGCCTCGGAACGAGTCCCGACAGGAACAGGCAGGCAGCAGGTCACTGGACAGAAAAACTGGTGAGTCACACACAACAAGACAAACTAGACTTGATTTGGAATGCAGTAAACAGAAATAAACTTGTGAGCATAATGCTTCCAACAATAAACAGGCAACAAAGCCAGAAACAGGGCGACATTAAATAGCACAGGAGAAGAGAACAAAGAGAAACAAAGAGAACAAAGAGAGTTCCATTCCGTTCATTGGTGGAAAAATGTGAACTTGCAGAATTGCTTGTGTTTAAGTGGGTGCGGATGAAATATAATCAACTGTAACATTTCTCTGCGCACTTTAACTCTCAATGCACCACAACTGCTCCTGACTTAAAACACAATGAAATGATTTGGCGGTCTCGCATTACGCTGCGGATTTATATGTGTAACGTGTGAGCAGGGATGAGGCAGAGAATCCAAATGCAAGCACAAACATTTAATAACAAAAACATAAAGACAGATAATCCAAAACAAGTAATCCACAGAAGGCAGGAGAGCAACAGCAGGAACACACATACAGGAGCAACGACCAACAAACTATACCAGTGAAGCACAGAGATATAAATAGACAGGTTAACAATGGGCTGATGAGGAACAGGTGTTGGTGATTTGATGTCATGGTAACTAAACGGTGACTAGCGACACACAAGGTACACCTGTATGTCAACAGGTTCCATGTAACTTGGTTATGTTGCATTTAATTAACATTATTTATTTCAGTTAACTAAAATTAATTACATAAGGTTAACTCGGTGCCATTTAGTTGAATCAGGATAACATTCTTAATTTTGTCCAAAACCATTACATTTAGTTATCCTAATAATGCAGTTTAATTGATTAGTTTATATAATGGATGCATTCAAGAACCATTTTCACAACTTTCACAAAATTTTTACTCTGTAAAGACTGCTATTGTTAGGTGTTAGTCAGAAGATGGTTTTATTCCATCAATGGCATGCCCATAATAGTTGTTTTTATTATTAAAATAACTTTAATTGTTGTAAGCAGGTCCTCAACCCAAGCACATGTTCTACACTTCACCACAATGGTAACCCCAAAACCATTAACATAACAGAAACATTTAAATACCAACATAATAGAACAGTAAACATGAAAAAGTCTCTCCATTTTCTCATGTTGCTAAAAACTGCTTAAAATAACACTTTATTTCAACATTTACTCTTCCAGATCAGCCCCTTTGCAAAGCATGATGGGTAGTGAAAGTCCTGTTTGATTGAGTCCTGTTTGAGTTTACTTGATTGAAACATGTTATTTTAATATGAAAACATCAAGTTAAGTCAAAAAGTAATCGTTTCAAGTCAATTTAACATGAAGCAATTAAATTTGAACCAGAAACCTAATACAATGGTGTTGAATCAAAATAAACTGTTTAAATAAAGTGAACAGCATCAAAAAATCAACTCAAGAAGTGAAGACAGAAATAAAGAGAACTAAGATTAAACTTCAACATAAAAGTCCTACAAAACACAAAACAGCACAGGGATCATGACAATATGTGATGCATAAATTAAAATGATTCTTTTCATGCAGTTAACATTTCTGCATGAAAACATTATTGGATTTCTTTTTTTTTTGGTCAGGAACAGTTTAATACTTAATTTAATAATTCATAATATTTTGACAGCCCAAAGGGCTGCAGTCCGTATTTCAGAGTGCAAGTAAGGGCTATTAAAGTAGCATTAATGGGAAAAAGTGTATTACAGTAGGTGCATTGAAGTGCATAGGAATACACTAATGTAATAAAACTTCTGATTAGGTACTTGAATTTCTTTCACCATTTCAAACTGACTATATGTTTTCTTTATTTATCATAATTACAAATATTTACTTGTGTAACTACTTTCTATATGTATGTATATCTGTTTGCAAACATGCAAAATTGTGAAAAGTGATATAGAAATAAATTTGAATTGAATTAAACAATAGCCTACCTGATATTCAAAGTGTGAGCAAATTATTAAAAAAGGTAAAGGTCATAATTATAAAACTTACTTACTATTTTTTGCAAGTCAAAACACATTTCCTGTAAACTTTTATCCAGGCCAATACTATTTTTTTTATACTAAACAAGTAGAACTCAAATATAGTTCATTGAATTGGACATTTAATCATAACAGGTCAACATAGGATTCAACAAAAATAAATTACTGAAGTACTTAAAAATTTAACAAATTAAATAATTTTATTTGCAAATTCCTCATGGTTACATTTGAGCTGTAGGCAAAAGTTGGGTTTGAAAATTCTGCCCTTACAGCCAGTTAGCAGAAACAAACTAGATGTTTCAGTTCATACCTCACGTTTTCTTTGGTTTGCACAAAAAGAAAGTCTCATCTAAAAAATTATATAGCATCATCTAAAAATAATTTGATCATTCTCAGATTTGAAATACATGATGAGACTTGTGTCTTTAGCTTCAGTGAGTTTCTAGACTCCATAACACAGATTCCCAATAGTGTGCACTCCAGTGAGTTCGGTTGTTCAGCAAAAGTACAGAAATCGGTTGATTGTTGGTGAATTGATGGCATTGGCTTTATGACGTGTTTGAAACATAGATCAATCAAACTTCTGGTTCAACCAATGGTAGGACGTTGGGGCAGGCCAATGGGGGTCAAAGTTTAGCTTCAGCAGTTACAGTGTTTTCAAGTCTTGTCAGAAAGAATGTATTTATGAGTTAAAATGCACATGAACATCAGCACAACTCATAATTATGAGTTTAGGTAACTCTGGATTTTCTTAAGACTTTCCGAGTTAAGTACGTGACAGTGAGAAAACATGTCAGAGGCAATGGATGCCGAGTCTGCCCTATAGTTATAAAAACCTACCAAAATATATTTAAAATAGGCCTACATTCATTTCACACTAACTAAAAACCCATTAATTTATAGTAGTCAACATTTGATGTGGATCAAAAAAGTTCATCAAAGTTGTCCTAAGAACTAAGTTGTCCTTAGAAGAAAGTTTTAGGGCAACTTTGATGAAAGGTTTTGATCCACTTCAAATGTTGACTATTAACAGACATACTGACATAAATATTTTAATAAACTTTATTTGCAGTTCTTCTTTATTGCACAATGCATATTTCTAAATATTAAGCCTAAAATGTGTTTATTATCACTATTAGTAAGGATAGTATGATCACTGTATAATTTGAATGCAAGATATATATACTTTTACTAAAGTATACTTGTAATAGTTCCACTTTAGCACAATCAAATATACTTAAGTATATCTTTAGTTGGACCTCAACACAAAAATACTTGTTCCAGTTTAGCAGACTTTAAGTATACCAATTTAGTATACGAAAAGTACAATTGCAGGGTATTTATATTAAGTACATAAAAATGTAAATGCAATTGTAGTATACTTAGCATGAAATAAATGTATTTCAAATACATTTTAGTATATTTATTTTTCACTAGGGGCATCATGGACCAAATTATTATTATTGTCCACAGGCTCTAGTCTCATTTATTGTAGGGTTATGTTTTAGACAGACTCTACAATGCACTCAAGTTTGCAACCATGTAGATTTTTATTTACAGATTTATTTTGGGAAGCACAAAATAGGTCTTTGCCTTTTCACTTCAAAGGTTGAAGGTTTTCACTTTAACCTTGCAAAGTTCCTTCTTCCCTAACTTAACCCAACTGGTTTTTCATGTTTCAGGTCCAACATCATAGGAATATTTCAGTTGTGATGCATTTTTCTTTATGACAGTTTGCTTTCTGAATGGGTGCATGCTTTGTAATGTGTCAGATCACAATGTTTTGTTCACTTTGACGTGTTCATGACCTGTTAAATTTTTGAAGGTGTTTTAACTTTCGTTCTGTAACTGAAGCTGCATTTAATTTCCCATGGCTTCCTCTGCTACAGTAACCACGCCCCACACTCTCGCTATAACGTCTGTTTTTTTTTCAATGTTTCAAAAATGTTTTTTGTGGTTAAAGGAACATTCTGTTTTATAATGTTGCATTATGGGAACGTTACTTTTGAATGTTCTCTGAATGTTCTGAAAATGTTAAATGAACATCTAATTAAAATATTTCTAAAAAAAAATAAAGAAATTTTGCTGAGCAACAGTAAATGTGACTGGATATTAACATGTTGCTGTTCACAGGAGAAGTCTCCATGGCACCCTAAGCAGTTAGGCCATTTGATGTCTCTGTTGGCTCGACAGGAACTTGACCTGGCAGCTGAGGGCACATCCACCTTTCGAGGCTGTCGGACCTGGACAAACAAATGCTGCTGCAACTGTCCTGTTTGTTTCAGCTATCCGAAATAGCACCACTCCACCTCCATTCAATGTTGTACAAGCCTCTGCTGCTAAGGCTTAACAACTCTCTACATAACCGCCTCTCTACATTGTCCACAGAGAGGGACAAAGATGATGATGACATGATGCCCGTTGAAGAAATTATGGAAGCAGTTCTCCTGGATCTGAAGCGGCAATATATTATTCAATATATCTGGTCTTTTGGGTCTTTAACTGTAAAATTCCCCTACACTGTTGTTATTATTATTTTAATAATCAATGTCAGTGATGACATCAAATTGTTACTTTATTTTTTTCAACTTTCTATTTTCAATAGCAAATCAGCCATTGAAAATAGAAATAGAAACTGAGCCATAATTTCTTTATTAAAAGCTTATTCCAACCTCTGTGAGAGAGTTTAGATGAAGTGGACAGACATCCATCATCCCCCTGGGGTCCCCTTCGGTAGAAACCGCGTTCCGGGGGAGGGGGGTGGATGGAACAGAAACGCGGAGGCACCGTGATGCAACCGCAAAGGGCACTTTCACTTTCACAATCAAAGGGGCAGGGGCTGAGTTCTGATTTGGTAGCTGAGCTTAACCAGACAGTTGTAGAAGTGCAGATGACAGACTCAATGACTTCAGAGTAGAACTGCAGAAGCAGTTCCTGTGGCTGGTTGAGCTTTCTCAGCTGGCTAAGGAAGTACAACCTCTGCTGGCCCTGAGAGATGGTAGAGCCCAGGAACCTGAATGACTCCACTGTTGCCACAGTGTTGTTCATGATGGTGAGTGGGAGGAGTGCTGGGGTTTTTCTCCTAGTGTCCACAATCATCTCCACCGCTGTTTTGAGTGTGTTAAGCTCAAGGTTGTCATGACTGCACCAGACAGCCAGCTGCTCAACCTCCTGTCTGTAAGCAGACGTGCACCATCCTGGATGAAGCCGATGAGTGTAATGTCGTCTGTAAACTTCAAGAGTTTGACAGAGGGATCTTTTTTGGTGTAGTCATTTGTGTACAGGGAGAAGAGTAGTGTAGAGAGCACACATCCCTGGGTGGCACCAGTGCTGATTGTGCGGGTGTTGGATGAGAATTTTCCCAGCCTCGCTAGCTTCTCTCCTGTCTGTTAGGAAGTTGGTGATCCACTGACAGATGAAGGTGGGCACAGAGAGCTGGGTTAATTTGGACAGGAGGAGGTTTGGGATGATGGTGTTGAAGACCGAGCTTAAGTCCACAAACAGGATTCTCACAAAAGTCCCTGATTTGTCCAGATGTTGCTGGATAATGGTAAAATGGTAATGCAGTCCAATGTTGACTGCATCATCCACAGAGCTGTTTATTCGATAAGAAAACTGCAGGAGGTCCAGCAAGGGTCCAGTGATGTCCTTTAGGTAGGCCAGCACCAGTCTTTCAAATGACTTCATGACCACAGATGTTAAGGCAACAGGTCTGTAGTCATTAAGTCTTGTGATTTTGGGTTTCTTTGGGATGGGGATGATGGTGGAGCGTTTGAAGCAGGAAGGGACTTCGCTCAAGTGCTAAAGATCTGTGTGAAGATGAGGGGAAGCTGAAACACCAGCCTGTATAAATAAACATATATTATATATTAAATAATTTAATTGTGATTTTAGCGATATGATAAATATCAGAGGATATGATGGTAGAGTATATACTGTAGGTTTTGAGCATGGCAACATGACGACATCACATCTAATTTCAATTAGGCCTGTTAAATACCCATTGAACACTTTATACCAATATTAAATATCCATTAGGCACTTTATTTCCACTTTTTGAATATTTTAATAATTTCCGAACTGTTATGTGATGGGAAAAGGAAGAAGAATGAGTTTGAGAAAAGGCGGATTCGCCCCCACGGTCCGTGTATCATTCGTTCATTCGTTTTATGATTTAATAAATGATACACCGACCCCCCACCCGCGTTACTCTCCACATCATTACTGCTTTTATCAGATAGTTTTCATTTAGTTTTCAAACAGACAATGGTGGCAGAGTTAGTGTAAATAACCTGTTCTGACATTGCGTTTGGTATTTTTTTTTGCTTTATTTAACAGTGTTGCTTTTGGAATTGTCTGTGTTTTGTATGAATGTGACTATTTTGGTTCTTAAAAGAGGTCTTAGAGGTTGGGAAGATTGTTATGCATAAAATGTTATGGTCTAGTTTGTTGGTCTGTGTTGACAGAGGTGACACGGTATGTTCACTTTTCCTTCCTAATGTTCAGCTACTAGGTCTTTGTGGCTAAAACTTCCCTGTTGGATTTTTGTTCCCTGATTTAGGACTTCGCCTGCTTGGAATTCAGACAGGACATGTGGGTCTCTGAGGTCTCAGTATTTTAGGATATGACAGCCAGGTGGGTCCTTGTTTCCTGGAATTCCTGCAGCAGGCGCTCAAGGTCACCTCACTCCCACACAGGAAAAAGAAATGCTTACTCATAGTCTGTTTATACCAGAATTAATATAGATCATTATTAGTTCATTATAAATCTCAGGTACATGTCAATACATTGCCAGCTAACTTGATTATCTGCCATGCAGGATTGCTGTTTCTTATAAATAAAATGATAGAATCAATCTTTAAGTGTGAAAAACTTGACTGGTGTCTAATGCCAGAGCAATACAAATTCATAGTCTGAACAAATTTAAACAATTATCAGCCATATTTAATAAAGGCAGCAATGCATTATGTGCATATGTAAATTACCACTGTGTATGAAATGTGCTATAAAATTGCCTTGCCTTGCCTAAAGTATCACGCTTAAGTTAGCAAGGCAGCTGTGTTTTACCGGACACTGAGGAGGTGTGACAGCATCAAAACAGCTCTTGTGAAGGAAAAGGAAATGATTCCCTTTGGACCACACAAAAATACAAATCCAGTTAAAGCTAGGCAATTCTGTGAATATATGGAGACATTTGATAAAACACTACAGAGATGCCTTGTTAAAGTTTACATGTGTTTATCACTTATTACAAAAAAAGGACTTTGACTAAATATTTGGGGTTTCAAGTATGAGATCACATACTCAAATAGATTAATTACAATACATTTTCCAGTGATTATTCTGAAGAAGGAAAAAAAAAAAGTTAAATCAAACTTGGTAGCCATCTCTAACTACAAATCTTAAACTAAAATCTTCACAGCAATAAAATCAGGCATTTAGGGCAAACACCATGAATATACTCCCCCCTTTTGTTTATTTGTTATATTTGTGTAATATTGTCTAAAACTATTTAAAAGTTAAAAACAACACACTTAGACATCAGCACTCATAATACAAACCTCAACAATGGTGACAATAAAAAAATAAATAAAAAAAATCAGCTGCATAATTTATTCATGGCGCAATGCATGCTGGGAGCCATGAATGTGTTTTGTATGCTGGCATGAAGCATGTCACCATTGTTGTGTTTCATATGCCAAATGTTGATGTCTGTGAGTGTATAACTGATGCAACACAAGTTGTAGTTAGCAAATGTAGTTAACAATGACAGTGTTATTTGTAGTAATGTTCAGCATCAGAAACGAAACAACAGTGTTACACAAATGTACACATTATATTTTTCACATCATTTGATTTTCATACTCTTCAATTCCTTAAGCCAACAATTACAGAAAAAGCAGTTGTTTGTTATTAAAACAAACATGCAGACCTGCTTTATCAATGCAGAAGTGAGCAAACGCTAATTTCAACGATGGTGACATCAAACCAAACATTTTCAATAAGACATCAACATCTAAACCTCTGTTAATTCTCAATAAGAACTTCTGTAGATGTGTGACAGAAATAAAGTCAGTCTGGTTAGTAATATGTGAAGCTGGTAATGCTGTTTGTGGAGTTGTTTAATCAGATCTTCAGTGATTTAATGTCTTCATTTAAGTTCAGTTGATTTCATCTAAGGCTGTGGCTGAAGTCAGTCGTAGTTCTTGTGTTTCTCTTTTCTTCAGTGATTCTGCTTGTTAACAGCACATGTTCATCATTAAAGCTTAATCATCTCTTAATGAATCACTTAATTACATTATTAACTGTCAGGGTTGGAGCTAAACTCTGCAGGAATGTGGATCTCAAGGTCCGGATTTGAGGACCCCTGCTTTAAATCAACACAGCTGTGTGTAAAAATGGTGCAGAGGCAAATATGTGTAACATGTATTGTGTTTAAAGAACTGGTTTCAGACAGGTTTATAACCTAAGTAAACAATAAGCTTTGTTTACATGACAACCATGTAATATAAACTGAAAATTTTTCCTTTGAGTTTTTCGTTTACAGACGACAACATTGTCAAAACGATCCCTGTTAAAACGGATCGGCGAAAACTAATTCCGCTAATTCAGTGTTTACCATCGTCAACCATGGCGTTCTTTTCTGTTGTGATATTAATGTCATCTTCCACACAAAGGCTAAAAAGTAGTTTTAATCTAGTAAAACTTCTTTAATCTAGAACTGGTAGGTATTTTTGTAATATACCAAATATAATACACCAATCCAATTATACTTTCTGGTCGATAACTAAAATGATTGGCAGTTACGTTGTTTAATAATCGTACTTTAAATCAATAATATTGCACTTTACTTTTAAACAGAATTCACACTAAAGTTCATATATAGTTGCCAGTACAAAATATGGCATCTTTAAACTATTTTTAAATAATGAATAACTTTCAAAACCTGCATAAGGAAATGCATAGTATAAATAATTTCCTTGAAATGTTTTCTAGACTAATCAGACCAGTATAGATCAAATGACAAAACAACAAAAACGATTATATCTCGTCTTGAATTATATTCAGAGTTGAATTATGCATGCCAGGCCAGTAGATTGCCATGTCACTTCATAAAGAAACACTCCGCTCCGCACATGCGCATAACGTCACCTTTGTGTTTTTGTAGTTTACACTATACTTTTTTGTGGTTTAGACAATAACGGTATCCTTTTCAAAAACTTGCACTTTGAAACCCATTTTCAAAGTTTACAGGCCCCCAAAACGCTGGCGTCGTGTAAATGAACGGCCAAAACTCATAAAAAGTTTTAGGCTTTTAGTTGAAAAGTGTCATATAAGCGGCCCTAAGAGATGAAAAAGCAAATATTTAGGGGCCGTTTACACTGTAATACAGCGCTGTAATATTAGGTATATATAAATATTAAGTAAGTATTGTGCTGTGAGACAGGTTTTGACATATCCGTGTGAACAGCGATCGTTTTGACAATGGTGTCATATGTATGTGAAAAATGAAAGGAAAAACTTTTCTGTTTAAACATACCCTTAGTCACTACTTTGCATTTTTCTGGTAGAAAACAAACAGGTTTCTAAGGACAAACTGCTCCATCAGACGCCATTATTCTTTACACATACAGCCAACCTCAGTTTTGCTATTTGTGCCCACACTGCACATGACTTTATTTTTCAAAGGTAAAATGACACACACACACCTACACTTATTTGAACTCTTGATATGCATCATTATAAAATGTTACAAAGTAAAACATTAACAGTGAGCTATAATAGAGAGCTGCCATTTGACTTTAAATTGACATTAACAATTTCTTTTGTACATTTTTGCAATTAGATGGGAAGGACTTATTATAATATAATTAATATAATACATAATATGTTCATAATAATTAAGCACAGAAAATACTACCATTATGTAAAATACTTCATTTTGTAAAATTTTGAAATGAGCTCAATTGTCTTTTTGTTATATTTAAAATCCTTTTGACTTTAGGGTGAAATATGAGCTGCATATGTTCTCAAAAGGTCACCAGCAGGCCACACTGAGGTTGTTAAAAATATGGACCATTTATCTTGTCTTACTGGTTTCTGTGCACTGAAGTGACCTGCTGGGAGTCTCTGGCCTGTTTGTCCACCAGGAAACCAGTTTGTCTCCCAGGTGACAATGGTTCTAATTCCCAATTCTTTCTCTCTGAGTCCTTAAGAATCCCCTAGTTAATTTGCCTTGGATAGTTAAGACACACAGCCTGCCAAATCAGTTGGGGATTTCATGTGGAGTTGTACATTGCACACCTGTGATCATTGTTTAGCCATAACAACCTAGAATTAAACAATCTAATGACAAGGGGTGGCTTTTAACTTCAGATTCACTGTTAGAGTAGTTAAAATAGACTATGCTACATGCAAAAACGTATGAACATTAACTACAGTGAACACTTAACTGAACATTAACTACAGTGCCAGCTAATGACACTCATTGGCAATAGCTCAAGTACTCCCACCGTGAGGAAAGCAAAGCATGGCCTATTGTTTGAGGACTTCCTGATTACAAGTTTTTTCTTTGGCAGTTAAAAATACATCAATACACTGCAATCTGATGCGTTATCCGATTCAGAGAGGAAAATTATGAAATGTATCCATTCATTCGTCGCTTTTATGTTACTAAATAGAGGAATAAACCATTAACTCTGAGGCTAGGTCGGTGGTTAGGCAAGGGTTAACTGGTTTTTGTGCATGGAAAGTTTCAACTGCTTATCAACTCTCTTCTGCTGATGTGGACTGCCTCTTGCCGAACATGTCACGTTACGGTCTATTATTTCAATTCACAACACATTAAAGTGACAAGTGGAATTAAATCAAACACAATTTAATTATTTAATTTCCATAATTCCAAAATTAAGTTAATTGTTCACTGCATTACACTTAAGTAAGGGGAACATAGGCATCAAAAAAACTGTGTTGGAAAAACAGAAAAAATCAAACAATGAAAAAGAAAACTTAAAGTTAATTATGTGCTGGCCCTTAAACAAAGACCATTGTCTACACCAATTTAAACCTCGTTTTTAACTGACCTAAGGGGGAAAAAAAGCCAAAGATTTTTTTTGCCAAAGCATTTGGTTTGAGAGACAGCATTAGCCACTAATCCTTTCTGCTTGCGAGTGCTGTGCCGAGTGGAGAGGTAGTTTTCTTTCCTGGTGCAAAGGAGTTTTTATAAGGCATGGGAGAGTTTTTAAGCTGGAAAGAAAAACTATAGGTCTTTTGGGGTGCTAGGCACGGAGAAAAAAAATTTGGCTGCGCAACTTAAACATTCTGTACATTGTGTATGGGCTGTTAGTTGCCATCTTGAAAAGCACTTGAGCAAATAGCTGACATACATTCATTTGCTTCATCTGCATTTCGTCCCCTGACAGAGTTGAAAGGCATTTTTGGTTTCCACAATGACAGGTTTTAAAATAAAACACTGTTTTCTTTGTTCAAAAAGAAGAATTTAAGAGCAGACCAGCACATGTGAGAGAGAAAAAAATATACAAGTATTAACGGGTCAATTCAGCAAAGTTATCCATGGCTTCGTGTGTTCATTACAGTAGAGAGCTTGAATATACTTGTGCCCTTGAAAACCAGCATAGATCTGAGAAATTCACGATGCAATAAAGGACTGAAAACAACAAAATGGAACAAAACAAATCTGAAAGTTTGACCTGATAGTGCTGCATTTGATTTGATAGATTTGGAATCAAAAATCCAAACACAGCAAAGATAATGCACCAAACATAAGGGAGGAATTTAATGGCTTTTAAAATGCAATGCTGCAAGGCATTTTGGTGCTCCAGCAAACAAGATCATGGTCCAATACGCATCAATGCAGGCCAATACATTCAGACATCTCATACCTAACAATGAGATTTAAAAGGCTCTGTAAAACACAAATAACCTGGTACAGCAACAAGATAATGAGATGCAATTTGTAATAAAAGTAAACAAATATGTGACAGCCCAAAAATGCCAGTTTGGTATATGATTATAGAATATCCACAGCCCTTGATTGGCCCAGATTTTTTTGTATTGCTTAGCTTGCTGACTATGCTTTAAAAATTCATTTTTGAACAAACTAAATAATCCCATACACAGCAACTCACATTCATTGTCCCACCACAACATTTGCAACTCAGATCAATTTAATATGCTGCTTCCATCAAATGGCTCAAAATAAAGTATTTTTCCTCAGCAGAAGTATCTGAGACAGAACAAGGTTGGCCCGTCGCCTCTTGAAGGCAACATGAAACCTTTGTGCGTCTCCTTTAGCAGCCGAACAGCTCTTATACACCGGGCAAAAGGAGTCCGGACCCCTGTGTTCACCATCACGTGTGCAAAGATGGCAAAACAAAAATTTCTAAGTACTTAAATGTCTTTTTAAAAATATATAATCCACTTTGAAAATTGTCCATTTGACTTGATATATCAAGGCACATTTGGTTTCGACAGCCATTGCTGCGGTCTCACTCAGTTTTAAGTTGGTCTCTACACAGGAATCATGGTTTTCCCACATCCACTGTGATTTTGGTGAAAAGCTGGTCTTTCTCAATTTGAACAACTGTGTATGTTAGTGAATTGATTCCGTCCCTTGCCATTGTTTCCCTTGTGTGAGCTATTCGGTCAAACCTGTCAAAGGAAATGACATGGTTAACATTCCACAGAGCAGGAGGGCATAAAGTAGTTTTAAAAGTGGCTTCTATTTGCTTGTTAACATTTAACAAAGCAGTCACTCATCTAGTATTTAAAGTGTCAGAAAGCTGTAATATGTTCAGGTACCTCTGTGGATTCGGGTCATTTTGTTTGTCTCGCTCGTGACGGATCATTCTACATCTTCCGATGATCCCATCAGGCCTTGATATCGTCATCCCTCTGGAGGTAACCCTGTGAAAACATGCAGTGCTTTTCAATTGATTTGATTCAACACTCTTGTATGTATGTGTAGAGAATAAACATCCATAATTAATACATCTAGTTCATGTTACATCAGTTCACAGACTTTAGCCGCTTTTCCACCATCAGGCTGTTCTCAGCTGTTCTCAGGACAGTTCACCCAAAAAATGAAAATTCTGTCATCATTTACTAGGGCTGCACGATTTTGGGAAAAACTGACATTGCGATGTTTTGTTTTTTTCTGCAATATATATTGCAATATAAAAACAGTTTCACCAGATGAATGGCTCTATTTGGAAAGAATTAATATTTGTAGAATGATTGGTGTGATTTTGTAAGGGAATGAATCTGCATAGAAAAACTAAAAGCAAAGATAAATAAAATAGAACATAGATACAAATGAAATTAAAGCTGCAAGCATCAATGAAAGGGCCCTCGCACCCGTGCCACCGCCACCCGGTGGCTTTAGGAAAACAGAGCACGTTGGGCAATATCCATTTAAGTATATAAATATAGGAGGACTACGTCAGTCATTTGTATTTGCCACACTTCCTGCTACCAACTGGTGGCGCTATCACTATAACTAAATTTTGGCATGTAGATGTCTTCAAGCCAGGGCACTTATCAAACTGGCGTAGGACATACAGTGTAAGCTTTTTGAAGAATACGGAAGAATACGGTTTTGGCGGAACCATTTGGAAGGCGATCATTTGTTTATATAAAGCATATACATTTACATTTTTTTTCGAAAATGACCAATTGTTTCGCTAGATAAGACCCTTATTCCTCGTCTGGTATTGTTTAAAGCCCTTTGAAGCTGCGCTGAAACTAATTTTGACCTTCAACCGTTTGGAGGCCATTGAAGTCCACTATAAGGAGAATAATCCTGGAATGTTTTCATCAAAAACCTTAATTTTTTTTTCGACTGAAGAAAGAAGGACATGGACATCTTGGATGGCATGGGGGTGAGTAAATGATCAGGAAAATTTTATTTGAAAGTGAACTAATCCTTTAAGATTAGACTGACCAAATATGATGTTTATCTGATAAAATCTCTAGGAGGAGTTTGTTAAAGTACAATATCTGGAAATGGCAAAAACTGCACAAATTTTGCAAAGAAAATTCAAAATATTTCAGTTTCTGTTGAGTTTTCAGATTTCGCTGTTACATGTGTCTACCGAATTTCATATTTGTATGTGAAACGTAGCACAAAGGGCGCTCAATTGAAATTTTGTAGGTGGCGCTATGGAGCCAGATGAAATCCTGCAGGCGCCCGTGCCTTCTCTGTACATGAAATAAATGCACATCCTTGAATGAGCGCGGATTTCCAGCATATTTACTTGAACTTATCAGGTAGGCTAATATCTATGGTTTGATCCATTCCAGAGGCGGCCAAAATCAGAATTTATAATGGACTGAATAGCTCTCTCAGAACTTGACGTGCAAGTCCAAACTGACTAACATATGCACACGAATCACGTGTACTGAACATTTCCTATGAAAAACAAAGCTGTAGCTGAGCAGCTGACAAATGCAGGTGTTCATGTGGGTGATGCAAGTTCACAATATTTTCTAATCCGGTGTAACTCCACTATCCTTTAAATTACAGTGGCCCCCCAAAATAAAAGAAGTACACATGAAAAAAAAAAAAGTATTCTGTGTCATGCAAATAAGACGTTCAACATCTTTTTTCTGCTGTCTGCACCCTGACAAGCTGATAAGAGGTTTTATCTGCCCTTCCTGCTTGTGGCAGAACTATAACGAACATAGAACCAGGGCATTTTGATAATAATACGCTATAAAGTTCAGCTACACTAGTATTCGAATGCTTGGGGTAAAAAAAAAAGAAAACAGAAAGACATTTATTTATTTATTTATTGACAAAGAAGAAGTCTCTTATGCTCACAAAGGCTGCATTTATTTATAAATAAAGTAAAAACAGCAATATATTGCAATTTCTATTTTAGCTTTCCATTTTATTATACACTACCGCTCAAAAGTTTTAGATCGATATGATTTTTCGTACAATATTTTGATGTTTTTAAAAGAAGTCTCTTCTGCTCACCAAGGCTGCATTTATTTGATCCAAAATTCAGCAAAACAGCAATATTGTGAAATATTTTTTTCATTTAAAATAACTGTTTTCTATTTGAATATTTTTTAAAATGCAATTTATTTCTGTCATGGCAAAGCTGAATTTTCAGCATTATTACTCCAGTCTTCGGTGTCACATGATCCTTCAGAAATCATTCTAATATGCTGATTTGCTGCTCAAGAAATATTTCTTATTATTATCATCAATGTTCAAAACAAGTGTTCTGCTTAATATTTTTTTGTGGAAACCATAATATATATATATATTTTTTTTAGGATTCTTTAATCATTAGAAAGTTCAAAAGAACAGCATTTTGTTTTTTTAAAAAAATGTTTTTTGCAACAATTTAAGTCTTTACTGTCGCTTTAAATCAATGTAATGCAAAACCCATAACCTCAAATGTTTGAATGGTAGTATGTGCTCTGTATCATCTGCTTGAGATTTTTGATTGTGCAATGCCATGCTGACAGCACAGCAACAGGATGTGAGGCTTAAAATGGAACCCTCAACCGAATGTATGTTTCCGTTTTTTTCTGGATCAAAGGTTTCCTTGGTCTACTGCACTAGAAGGCAGAGATGAACTTGGCTCTAGGACGAAAACAAACTGTATTTTTAAGTGGAAAACTTCACACTCCATTCACTTTCATCCATACGTATTTGAACGTGGGTGTACACCAACGCAAGCAAAGACGTTTCACATTTTACATTTTTAAATGTCATTATTTTCTCTCCCTCATGATGCTCCAAGACGTTTTTTTTTTTTTTTTTGGATGACCAATGATGTTTGATGTCGCTGACATCCAAACAAGTAAAAGATGACTTAAATTTTGTCTATCATATGTCTTCCAAATACAAGTCATATAAACTACTTTTAGGCGCTTTTACAGTGTTTGTATGTTTTTATTCCTTGACAGGCCATGGTCACTGTAAACTTGTTTTATAGTGTGAATCTGTGAAGATTCTCTAAATCTGTGTGTGCCAATCAGCAAATGGATTTGGAACGAGATCCAGGGTGAGTAAATAAAGACAGCACTTGTGTGAAATATTTCTTTAGAAGAGTTTTCGAACCTGTTATATATGTCATCATCTTCCCCTCCCCAGCCCCAGTAGTTGTTTGGAAAGCCGTTGATCTTCAGATACTGTTCTTTGCTCAGCGATGACACGCCACCAAAGTACTGCGTGTATGGCAACCTGTTGGAACAGACAGAGATAGACAGTATGAGGAACAGTTGCGTGTTGTGTGGCAGTTGTTAGGTCAGGTGCAGAAGAAGTGCAGCATGCAGCTTGGAGTTTCTCTGCAGGGAAATGACAGTGCACTAATGAGAACTGGCAGGGGGCCGAACTTGATGCCGTAAGCATCTGCTGCCTCTGTGTTTTGCTGCAAGCTAGTCAGTAAAGGATGTGTCAGTCGTGCTAACCCACACATGTGATGGTCGATATAGAGATAACCATAGCAACAATTAGCCATCAGCAAACATGAATGGCAGTTTACTCGGATGGTGTGAGATACTATTAACCAAACTAAAGGCACCATGACCAGAGATGCATTATCTATTACAGTGCCTATAGAACATCATAATACTCCTTTGAAATTAGTTACTTTATTTGTCATACAGCCTGAAATCAAAACCCATTCCAAAAAAAAAAAAAAAAACTTTTTCCAGCTTTTTTTACAAATTTTGCCTTACAACAAAAAAGAAAAAGGAAACAGGATCATCATTTAGGATCATTGTCGTGTTGGAAGGTGAATGACCTCCCATCTTCAGATGTCTAGCAGAGGGACGCAGGTTTTCCAGACATAGCACTTGGAGTTCAGTCCAAAAAAAGTAAATTTTGGACTAATCAGACCATAGCACCTTTTGCCAGATGGCATCAGAGTCTTCCAGGTGTGTTTTTGCATAGCGCAAACGAAAGAGTATGGTACTTTTTCAAGAAATGCTTCTTTCTTTCAGCGCTATGTTTGGCGAAAAACAAACATAGCACAGCACCCAAAACACACCATACCTACTGTGAAGCATGGTGGTGGCAGCATTATGTTGTGGGGCTGTTTCTCCTCAGGGGGGACTGGGCGATTGGTCAGGATTGAAGGGAAAATGGATGCTGCCAAGTACATCCAAATTCTTGAGGAAAACCTGCATCCCTCTGCTGGACAGATGAAGATGGCAGGTCATTCACCTTCCAACATGACAATGATCCAAAAGGACAACGCAATGGCTTAAGGAACGGAAGGTGAATGTCACTGAGTTACAAATCAGAGCCCTGACTTAAATCCGATAGAAAATCTGTGGATGGACTTGAAGAGAGCAGTCCATTGCCACGTACCACAAAATTTATCTAAACTTGAGCAATTCTGCAATGAAGAATGGGCAAATATTCCCCAATCTAGGTGTGCAAAGCTAGTACAGACATATCCAAAAAGATAAATGGCTGTTGATTAAAGCAAAAGGTGGCTTTATGAAGTATTAAAACAGAGGACCAATGACTTTTCCAACCCTGTTATTCAATTTTTTTTTCTTTTTTTCTTAATTTTCAGAACTGCTGCCTTTTTCCTTTTTTGTAAATAAAGCTGGAAAAGGTTTTTTTTTTTTTTTTTTTTTTTTGGAATGGCTTTTGATTCATGCTGTACGACAAATAAAATAACTATTTCGAAGGGGTATGATGATTTTCTATAAGCACTGTATATATGAAAAAAATATTTATGTAATATATTGATTACATATTTATTAAATATATTGTTATAAAAAAATTTAGTAGTTGACATTAAATTTTCAGTTTAAGCAGTGTCGTCTTGTTACATACATAATACACCAAAATGTATCTAATATTTGAACTTTTAAACATGAATTTGTTACAAAACAGGACCATTTAAAATGAATTATATTATATTGCATTATTTTTTAATTAGGACTTTTTTATTTTTTTATTTTATAGGGATCGCAATCAAAAAAAAAACAAAGAGACATTTCTAGACAAATAAATACTTTAAATCTGAGCATAAGTAGAATAATTATTACTATTAAAATGCTGACATTTCAAGGACTTGAAATTACACTTTTGAAATTCCCTGATATTTCAAGGTTTTCCAGGACCAGGAGAATGTACAATTTTAGCATTGAGATAAAATCAGTAACAACAGCTAATCGACAGTTGAATCCATTCTGGTGTTTGCATTAAAGGGATAGTTCACCCAAAAATGAAAATTGTGTCATCACTGACTCACCCTAATGTTGTTCAAAATTTTGTTCTGGAATGTTGTTCTGGAATGACCTGAGGGTGAGTAGATGACAATTTTTCATGTACCAATACTTTTTTTCTAGTTCTCGCCGATACGATACAATTTTTTGGTGATGTTGCAGTTTTCCAAGCACAACACAGTGAGACTAATGAATGTAGGACAGCTTCTTTATTATTACTTTAATGAAAAAAGTAATAATTTTATGTGGTTGTCACAAACTTAAAGAACAAAAATGTAACTTTTTTTTTTTTTTTTTTACATTTTTACTAGTATCGGTATCGGTATCGGTGCATCCCTAGAAAATTCTTTAAGTCATTAATTGCTCACCCTCATGTCGTTCCACACCAGGTGTGTAATTAATGACTTAAAGAATTTTCTAGGGATTTAACCTAGGTATTTTCTACTTTCATTTTTGGGTAAACTAAGAGGTATTATGATGCATGTTATATAATTAATATAGTTAAAAAGTTGTTACAGTTATATATCTATATATTATTAAGCATGATTATAACAAGGTAATATTTAAATGTTTATTCAATTGTAATATATTTATTTTTTATCTTTGTCATCTCACACACAAATCTGCATTCAATTGTTTTTTTTGTTTTTTTTTTTCCTTTTGTAATGGGAAGTTTTCTACGCTAAAATCTATTTCTATAATAAAATACATATTTGATATCTAATAATTAGCAATATAATTCTTATTCTCAGTGAATAAAGATTACTTATTAAATGAAAATATTGAAAAAATAATTGCACAACTACCAAATAGGTGGCGATGTGCACTAAGTAGGCTACGTAAATCGCCATTAAACAAAAGAAGAAGGAGGAAGTAGAATGGCGCACTTTTTCTTAGCATCTGTTTCCATGGTGAATCATCGATTCGTCACTCTTTTGAGAATGTCTTGTGTGTTAACCGGGAACATACTCTGGGTTGGCTGAACTTACTACCGGACGCGTTTTTGGAACCAGCATACCTCGAGTAAGCAAGGTTTGGGTTAATCAACCAATAGTTCAGAGTATGTGACGGTAAGTTAACCTTGCTTTCTGGAATACCCCCCTGATCATCAGCATTTAACCTCAAGATCACCACTTGAAGCTTCTATTTTGAGTTGTAACTAAAAACACCAAAATGGATTCATGTACAGCTTTGCTGCTACAACCTATTGTAAATCACTACATTAATTCACATATTCTTTACTAAAAATACTGAAGAACAAAGGAAGTGCATCAGCCAACACTGGCTATGATAAAATGGAATATCAATATTTGTGGAGATCGTTACCCAAGCAGCTTTAAAAGAATTACTTTGTTAATTTTGTGACTTTCAAACCATACATGACTCATGAGCTATATGCCAATCTATACATAATCTATATGATAGATTTCAATCTGAAGTCATAATTTACTGGGAAAAAAAATTAAGTGCCCTAGCTATTGTATGGCTTAAAGATAACTTGAAATACAGCACAAGCCATTTTTTGATACTTTTATGGTGTTTTTGCATCTGTTTTGATGCTTGAATCGAAATTCACTGTCTCCAATTGCATTGAAACAGAACTTTGATTTAGGGTCAACTATCCATTTAGAAATGGCAAAGTTACAACCAGGTAAAATGAAGACGTATTCAAAATAAAGCACACATAATGCATAGAGAGGGGGAAGGTGCATTCAAATACATTCAATTTAAACAGGACAATTATGGAGGAAAATATGCAAAAACATCCTTTTTTTAGGTTAAAGGTCTGTCCAATATTCACAAACGTTATGATTTGGTTGCTGTTTTGCATACAAGATTACAGTTTCTACATAATCAGCTCTACACAAAAGTGTCTCTGTTTGAAATATATCAGTAAACACTATTCTACATCAGGTCCTGGCCTGCTCTTGTCTGACGTTCTTCCGCATGGTAACTCTTGAAAATTACAAATTACATCCAGATGCTTTTGAAGTTCTGTCTGAGAAAAAAGCTGCCTGGTTTCTGCGGCAAACGCTAACAGTGGTGAATGCTGTAAAGACTTTATAAAAGACTGCTGACATGTTACAAAAGAGAAGCAAAATTGTTTCAGTGTGTGGGAGTTTAAAACCTAATCTTTATCAGATATAATTTCCTCATTACAGACTGTAAATACAAAAGGACACACGTGAACACAAACACGCCTTCACATACATCATTCTCATATTACACAAAGCTTGTGCTGAAGGTCACTGGTGAAAGACGTTCCAATGAGCTACAGTTTCACTTTAGACAGAGCTGAGCTCTCAGTGGGCCCTAATCTGAATCATGTGTGATGTCGCTAGAATATTCCCACCCAAATGCCACTACTTTATCATTTATCTGACGGTTTTATGTAAATTGACTCATTTACTACAGGTCAAAGTCCTGCTGGAATAACCTGGGGTTAAAGGATATTCTGGATTAAATATGACCAGGTTAAATCAACTGCATCTGTGGCTTGCTGTGGATTACCAATGAAAAACATGTTAAGTCATCCCTCAATGAAATTAATCAGAAACACATTTACAGTAATTGAACCCAGAATATTATTTTAAGGACACAATGGTGATAGAACAACCCTTGAGGGTTTGATAATACAAAATTTCAATTAACAGCCCTGATTTTTTTGACTACTGAACATCTAAGCTCAAGACTACAGATATTTTGGACATGTTTGGATACCAAAAGGAGGAGAATGCGAATGACATCACACAGTTTCGTACCATCTCTCTGCTAAGTGTGGAAGGCAAGGTCTTTAAGATTCTTTGCTAACCGACTGACGGAGTACCTCCTAAGGAATTCGTATATTGGCACCATGGTGCAGAAGGGAGGATTTCCAGGAATGCCAGGCTGTGTAGAACACACAGGAGTGGTCACCCAGTTGATCCGTGAGGCAAGGGAAAACCGAGGAGAACTGTTGTTTATTTGGCTTGATCTGGCTAATGCCTATGGATCTATTCCACATAAACTGGTGATAACAGCTTTGGCCACATACCATGTCCCAGAGAAGATCAAATTGCTCGTACAAGACTATTACAGCAACTTCAGCTTGAGATTTACCTCTGGGACAACAACTGGAGACTGGAGCATCGCCTGGAGAAAGGCATCATTACTGGGTGCACCATATCAGTGACGTTGTTCGCCCTCGCAAAGGACATGCTCATCAAGGCAGCTGAGGTGGAATGCAGGGGCCCTCTATCCAGATCCGGCATTCGCCAACCTCCCATTCGAGCTTATATGGACGATCTGACTGTCACAGCAACATCTGGCTTCTACAAGGACTGGAGAGACTCTTTACATGGGCAAGGATGGTTTTCAAACCAGCAAAATCAAGATCCCTGGTCCTGAGGAAGGTAAAAGTGGAGGACAAGTACTGCTTGAGCCTGGCAGGAGCCTTAATCCCTTCAGTGTCTGAGAAGCCTGTAAAAAGTCTGGGGAAGATTTTCAACAGCACCCTGAAAGAAACAGCAGCAGTTCAGACAGAAGGCAAGGAACTGAAAAGATGGATATCAGCAGTGGACAAGTCAGGTCTCCCGGGGAAGTTTAAGGCGTGGATTTATCAACATGGAATCCTGCCTAGGCTCCTGTGGCCGCTGTTGATATATGAAGTCCCAATAACTACTGTGGAAAGCTTTGAAAGAAACATCACCCAATTCCTGTGTGGGTGGTTGGGTCTGCCTAAAAGCCTGAGTAGCATCGCCCTTTATGGGCAGACCAATAAGCAGTGACTGCCCTTTACCAGCCTGACTGAGAAGTTTAAGATCACAAGAGCCAGGGAGGTGCTGCTGTATAGAGATTCCTCTGACCACAGAGTCTCCTCTGCAGGTATCACAGTCAGAACGGGAAGGAAGTGGCGGGCACAGGAGGCTGTTGATTGGGCAGAAGCAAGGCTGAGGCATAATATTTTGGTAGGCAGTCGGACGAGCTGGACTCGGTAGCCACCCAACACCTCAATACAAGGCTCAGGCTAAAGAGAGAGACGTCAGCTGATTCAGGGAGAGATCCGGGCAGAAATGGAGGAGGAACGCCATAGCAGGACAGTGGCCATGCGCCAACAAGGAGCTTGGACAAATTGGGAGAATGCATCTGTCCGGAAGATCACTTGGAGAGAACTTTGGAAGTCAGAACCAGCGAGACTCAAGTTCTTGATTCAGTCAGTGTATGAAGTTCTCCCAAGTCCATCCAACCTGCATAATTGGGGATTGGCAGAGACTCCAGCATGTCCACTGTGCCTGGCGAGAGGGTCCTTGGAGCATATTTTGAGCTGCTGCCCTAAAGCCCTGGGAGAGGGGAAGTATAGGTGGCACCATGACCAGGTGCTGAAGGCAGTAGCTGACACCATCAGCACAGGAATCCAGCAGAGTAAACACCAGCACTCTGCAAATTATGACATAGCCTTCATCAGGGCAGGAGAGACACCTCAGGCAGAACACAGGACTTCTTGGCAAGGCTCGTGACTGTGAGAGTGGATCTTGGGAGACAGCTCAAGTTTCCAGAGCAGATTACAAGTACATCACTGGACTTGGTCTTAACATCTGCTGCCTCAAAGCAAGTGGTGCTGCTGGAGTTGACAGTTCCCTGGAAGGAAAGGATAGAGGAGGCCCACGAGCGGAAGAGGGCTAAGTACCTCAAACTGGTGGAGGCTTGCAGAGGAAATGGGTGGAGTGCCCGCTGTTATCCCCGCTGGGGATTTTCAGGGTAGCCTCTTCACCGGGCATTCAGGCACCTTGGGATAAGAGGTTTGCATCTGAGAAAAGCCACCAGGAACATCAGTGAAGCCGCTGAAAAGGCCTCGCAGTGGTTATGGATTAAAAGGGGAGATCTGTGGTGTCAGTGATCACCCCCGGTTGGGTCGCCCAGGTGAGAGTGTCTGATGATCAAAGACCCGAAACACCCTATGAACCTGGATTTAAAAACCCTATGAACATTTTCAAAGCGTATCAAAATGTGTTTATGCAAGTCACATGTGAGTAAAACTGTCCTCTTATTGGTCAGAGCTTCCTCTGCATTATCCATCAAGATGGATTGACAAGTTCGCTCTGTGATTCATCTTAATAAGGCAATAAACACGAGAAGTGCCAGTGATACAAAGGTCCAGTCATCATTCAAGATAGATAGATCCGTTGGGTTGTTTTTCTCAACTCAACCGAATGGCCCAAGAGTTCATTTTCAATTGGACAAAGATCACCTCGTTCATTCGTGGAGCGACTGATTTAGTGCGGATCCAAGTGCGATTGCCGTATTCACATATGCCTAAACAAACCAAACTAAGGGAGAAAACGAGCCAAGAGTGAAAATGCCCTAAGATCTAATTGGATGAGCCACAGTCAGCCTTAAAATCTCTTTAATAATCTCATTTTGACCAGTTTGGGACATGCCCTGCCCAGTATTTTCACATTACTGCATGTTTCTTTGTCACATTCAACATGTAAATACTGTAATCAAGTCCCTGCCATGCAAATATGTACACAACAGTATATACATTCGCACATACAGCCGACATGATACTGCATATCTAACTCAAAGAAAACCTCAGTACTATGTCCAAACAAATCAAGGTACTTTTATATTAGCATGTGCATTTACAATCCAAATAAATGTAAGCGCATACTGGCAGATTCTTGAGGCTGAAAATACACCATTAAGCCACGACATGAGACAACATTCAACAAAAAACAGACATACCTGAAGCCAAACTTGTCCATAGATACAGATAGATGCCTGGGCTGATTATAGCACTTGTAGAAGTTGCGGTCATCCATTGGAATCAGGTCAACGTCGCTGAAGACAAAACAATCATAGTCATACTCCTTCAGAGCCTCCGCGTAACCAATGTTGAGGAGCTTGGCTCGATTGAACGTCTCCTCGCCCCCCTGCCATTAAGGAAAGAGATGATACCAAGAGAGGATGAGGCCAAGCTGCAAAATACACATTTAATGCAAATGAAATCACATTTAAGAGAGTGGTAGAAATGTCATAAAATGTCTATAAAGCATGACCTTTCGTGCTATAAAAATTAAATGAATCTTTGCTAAAACAGATGTGTCTGTTTAAACTGATAAAATCAGTGCATGCTGTGTATGGAAGGTATCAGTTTAATCTTTCACAATATGGTTGTCAGATATCAGGAAATATAAATAAAAAACAACTGACTAACACAAACTTTTCAAGCCTACATTTCCTCTGATTTCTCTGAGTGAACTTTTCAGTACTGCAGTAGTGTAGTGTTGTGTTTGTACTGGTCTGATTAAGCTGATATTAAAAAGCAAATCATTTCAAGAAAAATTATTTTTCTTATGCAGGTTTTGAAAGTTATCCATTATTTAAAAGTAGTTTAAAGAAGCCATCTTTTCTACTGTCAAATCAAATACATAGGAACTTCATGCTGTTTAAAAATAAAGTGCAATATTATTGATTTAAAAATTAAAATATGATTATTAAACAACATTACTGCCTATCATATTAGTTATTGACCAGAAAGTACTGTAAAACTTGTTGTAAATTTAAAGTAAAAATACTGGGTTGCCAGCCACAGGACTACTACTGTAAACAACATTTACAGTATAGTACTGTTATTACCAAATATAGTATCCTGCTGTAATATGTATTTTACAGTATTACACTGTCTAAAGCAATTCATTGCATTTATAAAGTGGAATACTGTTATTACTGCTTTTCAAACTGTACTTATATTGAATTTGTCATTAAATAATTTAAAATGTCATACTTTATGTTATTTGTTATGACAAAGGAAATTGAAAACAACATACTCTGAGTTTTAAAACATTTATTTATTATTTTTAAAGGAAAAAAGCTGAAAAGTTAATATTTAAAAAAACATTTAAAGTGCAGTTAACAGTTATCAATAAACAATACAGCAAAATTATTTACTTCATAGACCCTTTTCACATTCACTAAGTCATCATAGTTGGGTAAACTTTTATAGCGGTGAATGAGGGACTTCATTAAATATATTTTTTTGTGTTTCCATTTGCGCAAATAGCAAAAGAAACAATTTTAAAAAAGAGGGAAAAAATAGAGAGCGATTGTTAATGGCAGTCAGAAGAGAGAAAGATGTCTTTTTTACCATCACTCCCATAGCCGCTGTATTAGAAACACCCACACAGCAGCGTTAACTAGTTTTTTGTAATCTGATGCAAATGTAATATAATACTTAGTATAGTGTTATAAATGTACGTGCATTTTTTAAAATGAAAATATTAAAAAAAAACTTTGCAGGATTTACGATATTGATGATGACTGTTAAAATGCATCATCACAGCCTGTGAAAAAGGTCTATTCTCCCAAATGTGGACTAAAGACAGATAGTTCAAGTTTTTCAAAAATATATTTCACAGTACTGCTTTTTTTTGCACAACATTGCTGGTCTTGGAAGTCACTATCCCATTCTTGGTTCTTGAGCCATCAGATGATTCAGCCTGAAATGACAAAAAAAACAAAAAAAAAACACATTGTCAACCATTACCGTTTCCAAAGCAGGTTGTAAGAATAATGTATGGTTACTTTTGCCTGTACCGTGCCTATACATAAATGTTATTGCATGAAGCTTTGAGAGCAGAGTTTACTCAGGATTAAACAAAAGTGTGAAAAAATTTAACGTTCCAAGGTCAAACCATTTGTGAAAAAATAGAAACACGAACGAAAAGCACCAGAAAAGATTGACTTACCAAATACATAGATGAACAATCATTTATCCATCTTCTCATGCTCCAATTTCCAGTTATTCTTGTCACAGGCACAAATGTTTTGATTATTCTGGCGAAAAATTAGTGATGGGGAGTCAACTCAGAAAAAGTCGATTCCTTGACCCTTAGTGTTGGAGTAGACTCCAGCACAGGAATCGACTCTGTTGCCGTGTCTGAAATCACTCACTCATGCATTAGAGAGCTGGAACTGTCGCAGGAACAACATCACAGTCACGTAGTTTTATCCTACATGTAGCTTATTTACAATTAAATAACAGCCAATTACTTCTTACAATTACTTACTAATTACAGCTAATTACTTACTACAACAGCTTTGTGGTTTCGTCAGTTTTATATTAATTTGGTTTGCCATGGTATCCTAATTTTTAATAATAATTAAAAAAAACTGGCAACAAGAATAAACACATTAATAAGCATACACGGGGGCCTAAAATTAACACTCGCCAAGCACCAAATGAGAGTAAAAATTGCCGTTGGCGAGTATATGAAACTGTGTCCATCGCCAGTGGGCTGATAACAATTTTATTAAATCTAAGAATGAAAAATTGTGAGAAGATGAATATGAACAACGCTTGGGACAGTGCAAAAGATTAAGCCATGCCAATTTAAATATTCCAGCTCAAGACGACACAAAAGGGAACTCAATTGTTTACTCGCACGCAGTGTGAGAAGTTTTCTGTTTGCAAAAATCCTAAGCGCTTGCCCAGAAAGCTGCGTCTCAGACAGCATGCGAATACTAAACTGAGCTGTCTTTCAGGGCTTCTTGCGCTTAAACAGACATATTAAATTAAAAAATTATTTCAATTATTTGAATTTCTGTGTTACTTTTGCTATATTTTCACACTTAAAACCTAAGGTATCCTCTTGTTCCACTGTCCTCTTTTGTGCTAAGAAATAAGGGTGTACTCACACTAGGCACGGTTGCCTTGAACTTGTCAAACGCGCTCGGGCACGGTTCAGAGCGCCTAGTGTGAGTACACCCCAAGTCTCCTGACAGTTCTCTCCCAAGTGGTTCCATTGTTGTCAGCATTAAGTCTGAGAATGATTCAGTGGGCTATATAACACCTTAAATTGTCAAGAAATTACTTCTATTTAAATGTTTTGGTTCAATAAACTTACCTGTTGATCAAACATTGCCTTAAACTTACACCAGAAAATTTTTATTTTGTTTTATTTAGTAACTTTTAGGAGGGTGTACTCATTTTTGCTACACAACACTTTATCACCTTGATAAGAAAATCTTATCTTCCTGAATAATCTTGGCATGCTTCTTTGGTAATTGATTAAGCAGACTTGCTGGAACATTATATCTCTAAAGAACCCTAACATGTCTTAAGTAATTGAGTCATTGGTGACTTTTAGAAGTGTCAGAGGGGGTGTACTCATTTATGCTGTGCACTGTATATTGGGTCCATGCAGCTCTTACAGTTTTTTCAACTGCTTACACACATTTTCAAAACTTTGCCTTTTTTTTTTTCTTTCAAAACTTTACACACAAATCTAATAATTGCACACACAAAATGCATAATGCCTCACATCTCTTGCAAAATGAAGAACTGCATTCTAAATATCACAAACACATCTCAAAAGCAAACATTTGTCCTATGTTGCAAACACCTTTGCCATAATATTCTATTTTTGCATATATCATATACACACAGTTATTCAAAACCTAAAGCTCTTCTTTCATGAGCTCCCATGTACAAGATTGAAAGTAATTGGCAGATGTTAAAAAAAAAAATTATGGTAAACACGAAAGCAAGATTGAAACCAAACTATTTATTGGTTGTGAATACAGCATTACACAGTACGAAAGAAAAGAAATACATCAACCATGTGTAGTTGGACAGAAACAATGGTTGTGTTTGAAAAAAGGAAATCAAGATACTACCTGTTAGATTTACATAGAGAATTGTGTGTTGTATTTTGAAAAAAGTGTTTTATGAAGCTGAAAACTGAGTCGAAGGCCGAGAATTAGTGTATGGTTTTACAGATTTGGAGTGGTTCTGGTGTTTGAGTGTCAGGTTTCAGAAATTGTGTGACAAGTAAGGAGTTGTGTGTAAGCAGTTGAAAAAAAAAAAAAAGTGACAGCAGTCTAATATTCCTGCTGCTGTCTGTGTTTTTAATGATAATCAAACAACATAAGACAAAGAATCACTCATTGCTCTTGACTGAATAACTTATGTATCTTTAATAAGGATTAATCTGTGTTTTATGGCTGGTAAAAAAAAATATTAATGGCTGGTAAATTTTAAAGTCACAGCCATTGGCAGGTGTGGCAAAAAGTTATTTTTAGGCCCTGACTGTACATTATTGTATGCATTTAGACTAGATATTATTTTTAGCATCTTGAACGCAATCCCTCACCCAAACGTTTAGATGAATTAGATGAATTAATTAAAAAAACATTACCTTCTCTCATTTATTTAACTCTGAAATAAGATTTATCCAAGTCTTTTTCTCTTGACTTTTGCTTCTTTAAAATTAGGTCATCATTTCAAGGTAATGTCATCTCTAAACTGGACTAATATGGCCAGTCACGCTAAAAGTGTGTCGTTTTATTAAAGGTTTTAGGCTTTGTGTCAGGAAATAATACCTACATTTAGTGTAATAATCACAGCAATCATGTATTCTTATTGCCGACCCTGTTTTGACTTAAAGTAAATGAAGAAAAAGGAGTCGATTCCGGGAGTCGCTCCTACAGTGGGAGTCGGGAATCGGAGTTGACTCCAAAAACCACTGAATCGAACACCCCTACTCTCGCAGGGTCACAGGCAAACTGACGCTGGAAAAGCAAACCAGCACTCACAAAAGCTTAAAAGTACACACCAATTCACTCAAACATCTATTAGACATAAAACACATCAAACACATTGAGAGAGAAGTTAAAATGTATTTTCTTGATCTAGAAACTTGAAATGAGCATTTAAAAAAAAAAAAAAAAAAAATCAAAAATCAATCCCATAATGCAATACCTCTACAGTAATGATTACTACTTTTTTAGCCTTTTTGCGGAAGATGACTTGAATTTCACATATTTCCTTGCTCAACATAAAAGAACGCCATGGTTGACGATGGTAATGAATTAGCAGTTTTAACAAAAATGGACCATGTTAATCATAGTTTCAGCCAAAACATGCTAGTTATTGTTACTACAATAAAACTAATGTGTTTTTTGCCACTACTGCCATTTAAAAATAATAATAAAATAAACAAAAAGACAAAGATTTTGAAAGCTTCTAAGCACTGTGGTTGTAGAAGATCATATAATAATTATAAATATTAATTTTACAAACTGGGAATTGCGAGTTGATGAAAAAAGTTAATTAAATTATAAAATCTAAAAATAAAATAAATCATTTTAAAATAAAAAGAATCAAATATGACACTAAAATTTTTTAATGTTTTATTTGTTTACCTGCATGTCATATGACTATTAAACAACATCAGAGTACTGTGAGTGATAATGCAAATGTGTAATTTATTGAAATTATTAAATTTCAGGGGGTACTTCATGTAAATATTTGAGGTAGGAGTTTGGCTGAGAAAAAAAGGTCTTACAGTCATAAAAATAACAGTAGTAAATGTGACATATTCAATGGTGGAAACTATGGTTACCATGATACATTTTTGTACAGAAGATCATGAAAAGTCCAAATTTCAAATTCCAAGGTGACTCACAGTCATTCAAATCTTTTCGCTGGCTTTGGGCCTTTGACTCATGATTAATGGATGCGATCCCTGTCTAGAGCCCACCTTTTCTACATCTGAAGAGCATTACGGCGGCACTTGAGCTCATGGAATGAAATTTAATGAGGGTGGAGCCTCAGGGGTGCAGAGCTATCGGTTATCTCCCCATGACCCAAAAGAGAGTAGCCATCCTCTCTTTTATAACACACAGGAAACTCAAACGGACTGCCCTGAACGAACTGAGGTGTGCTTGTTCTAGTGGAGCAGACAACGTCCATGATTGATTCAGAAGATGTGACCTGCGCATTCAGAGCGAGACTCGGCTTTAAATAACTAGATTGTCTTGTTCTAGGGCCATCTTTTCAGTCAACATAATGTAGCGTTCTCACATGTCAACACCCAGATCTGATGGTCGGCCTGCAATGAGTCACTGGAGGATTCATTCACTTTTTAGAGAGTTTAAAAAAGTAGATGAAAAAAGTAGGATTAAGACTCTTGAGGAATCAAAACACAAAGGACTCAAAGTGAAGAAGAGCTTCATTGTTCATATAGACAGACAGACAGATGGATAGATAAAACAATGGATGGATGGATAGATAGTCAGACAGACAGACAGACAGAGGATAGACAGGGCCTGCTTTACAGCAAAGAAAATAAATACAGGCTAATCAATTAAAAGAACAATTCTGTAATTACTTACTCTCATTCTTTTTCATTCAAAAATTTTGTGTTCGACAGAAAAATTAGCAGCATATGGGTTTGCAATGTCATAATGGTGACTAATGACAGAGTCATTTTTGGATGAATATTACTTTTCATCAGTAAATAAACAGATAAAGAAGAAAATAAATGAAAGCCAAACTTTTAAAAAGTCACCAGTCTTCCAAAGAGATTAGATAAAGTGATCAAATTACTCTTTTTAAATACAAAACATAGCTATTTTTGGCACAAAACTGCCATCCATGACAAATGAGGAACCTGAAGGAGCGAAAACAAGGAAGGAAAAAGAAAACAACAAAGATAAAACAGATAATCAAGAAGCCAACATTACCATTCGTCAGACGCAGCCAGTGAAGCGTAGTGTGATTGGCCAGAGAAAGAGCAAGCAGACGTCTCACCTTTTCCTGAGTGCAAGGGCCTCTGACGTGCATAAAAGGGTTTTTGGTTTGAACAGGAACAAGGGAAGGAATGTAGTATGGAAGGGTGAAAAAAGAAATGCAAGGTGCAGAGAAAAGAAAGGGGGTGGCAAACAGAGCAAGAGAATAATTAGAAAGAACAATCATGTAACACTTGAGAAAACACTCAGAGAAGACCGCCAACAGGTCCAAGACCTTCTTGGCGAGCATATTAGGATGCTTTTAGTGAAAGCCGCAAAGAATGATACACATTAGTCTTTTCATTTACTTGGAAAATTCCAAAACCACTGATAGTTGACTGTTTGAAATGGACTCAATGAAGACATCTGTTCTCTGTGTGTCCCAAATAAAAGAGACAAGAACCGCAGCACTCTGTCTCACCTCGTTCCAGTCTGAATGTCATGGGCATTAACTGAAATGATGACAACAGGCCTTTTTTTGAAAGGACGCCCAACCTCAACCAGCAGCTGTCTCTACCACAGTCTGGGGAACTACTGTGAAATGTACCTTGGTTTAGCACTGATTAGCTGTACTCTCTTCCAGAATAGTCGAAGAATTCCCAAACTCAAGGATGCAACCAGATATTTATGGTGATTATGGTGATCAAATATAAATGGCTGAGTCCATTGAAAAAAAAAAAACACCATCCACTAAATATTCACTAATCGGAATACTGGGAGTTCTCCAGCTTCTGTTCTACTCTTACACATGAAGCTTGGCATTGTGTATTGCAAAATTGGCTTGCAATGTTTCTCATCTGTAAGTTGCTTTGGATAAAAGCCTCTGCTAAAATACTAAATGTAAATGGCATACCTCCCTCAATGCAGGGATATTAAAAGTAGGGCTGCCCCCTAATAGTCGACCAAATGTTAGTCAATGCTTAGTCGACAAATTTAAATTAGTCGGTTTGTCAAGTTGTAGCCTAACGTTAGCCACTTCATATCGGCTGCTCTCTCTAACAAAATAAAGACAAGTTGATACTACAAAAAAAAAAAAAACCAGCATCAGTCAAAGAGTCATTGAGAAATTTAATTACAGATGTGCTTGCTTGTCAATCTTAGACAAAACAAATCAGTACACATGTATTACATTGGCCTAAAGCCCATAAGCAGTACTCTACTCACTCTACTTCCTTCACATCGGAAGAGCATTTATTTTCAATAAAAATTAAAAATATTTGAAAAGTGGAAATAAAGCGTGTGTTTAATAATTAAGTATTTATTTTATTTTCCATTTCTATAATTTAGATAATGGAAATGTATTAATAAAAGAAACTATGGGAGCTTACATGGCATATTTTAAATAAATTTAATTTACAAAATGTAAGAAACTAATTGAGGAAATTTAAAAAAAAAAAGTGTTCAGTTAGATATTCATTTTTGGTGTAGTAGTGAAAACAATGTTGACAATAATCTATGTTAAAATGTACATTAAAATAAATTACAAACAAAATGTAAAGGAAATAACAAATGATTTCAGAAAGTGTTCAGCTGGATATTAGTTTTTGCTGTGGTAGCAAAATCAAAATGTGAAATGTCAAGAATTGCCTATGCAAAAATTTTAAAGGGATAGTTCACCCAAAAATGAAAATTTGATGTTTATCTGCTTACCCCCAGGGCTTCCAAGATGTAGGTGACTTTGTTTCTTCAGTAGAACACAAATGATCATTTTTAACTCCACCCGTTGCAGTCTGTCAGTTTTATAATGTATGTCAATGGTAACAAAATTTATGAGGGAAAAAAAAAACATGCACAGACAAATCCAAATTAAACCCTCCGGCTCATGACGACACATTGATGTCCTAAGACACCAAATGATCAGTTTGTGTGAGAAACCGAACAGTATTTATATAATTTTTTTTTTCTAATACACCACTATGTCCAACTGCCTTCAGCGTGCGCACGGCATCCGGTGTGTGAGGTGTGTACGCGCTCTGGCGTAGTTTAAACATGGTGCCTATAGTACACCAGTTGTTATACAAATGGAAGTAAACCACTAAAAAAACATGTTTTTTTTTTTACATCAAAACTTTGTTACTTTTTGCAGCTTTACAAATAAAAATGACACATACGAAGATCTTGTTCACATACCTCAGTTGGATGTGGAAAAACCATAGGCACAGCTGATGGTTTAAGTCATACATGATCCTCTCCTGGGTTTGTAAAATCATCAGGGGAAAAATGATCGCTGCAGACCCTCAACAACTTTAGTATGTTAATGGATGTGTTGATATCCAGCCGAAGAGCGATCAACCATAACTTCAGGAAAGCAGGCTCAGAAGTTGGGAATACGTGGAAAGTCACCACTCCCAAATGAGTTCGCACGAGAGAACGTAATCTAGTCGGTTTGAACAATCCGGATAAGCGCAAGTAAGAACCATTTTGATTAGCCGTCGTACCTACAATGTTTGTGCACTGTGTAAACAATGAGTGACGTATACGCGCGAGAGATCACTTCCGCAGGAGCGCGTACACACCTCACGCACCGTATGCCGTGCGCGCGCTCAAGGTAGTTGGACATAGTGGTGTATTAGAGGTAAAAAATGATATAAATACTGTTTGGTTTCTCACACAAACTGATCATTTCGTGTCTTAGGACATCAGTGTGTCGTCACGAGCCGCAGGGTTTAATTTGGATTTGTCTGTGCATGTTTTTTTTACTCTCATAGATTGTGTAACCTTTGTCATGCATTATACGACTGCAACAGTTGGAGTTAAAAATAATCATTTGTGTTCAACTGAAGAAACAATGTCACCTACATCTTGGATGCCCTGGGGGTAAGCAGATAAACATCAAATTTTCATTTTTGGGTGAACTATCCCTTTAAATCTACAAAATCAATCTACACACAAAAAAGCACAGCTGGGTCTTGCTGTTAAAAGCGTTTTACAACAACAGACTTTGAGCTACGTTTCTCAAACTGGCCAACGACAGACAAATGAGGACCATGAGAAAAGAGCTTACTTAGCAAAACACATGCCAAACTTCATGCCCCAGCATGCCTGTGTAACAAAGAGTTTACATTCCAGATGTACAAATGGGAGTAGACAATGTAATTTAAAGGAGTGAGAGATATTACAAAACACAGCTTTAAGAGAAACTCATCATTACTGGTAACAAACAGCAAAAAGTTGAACTCAAATGAGTTGGTGTGTTCACCGGCAGGTCTTATAGTTCAAGATACAGTTTACTTTCAAAGTGACAAGAGCATTTAAATGAAGTCAAGCAGCCGTCGATGTTTGCCTTGCTTTATCCGAGCCATAATTTACAGACAAAAGACGTTTACAAACAGAGCTCTTGGCATGTTATTCTTCTTTGAATTGTTTTCAAGAGAGCAATAGGTGTAGCCAAGTTACACACTTACATTCGATCAGACTTCTTTTCTTTTTTTTTTTCTTTTTTTAAATACTTCCATAAATGCCTACACTGTAAAAAAAAAATGTTGTAAATAAAGATTATAGGAAAAATACTATTTAGTTGTTCTATTTCAAAATCTTAGGTTTATTCAATGTATTACTTGCCACTTCTTTGTGAAATCTGCAAGCAATTTCTAAGTGAAAACGGTTTCAAAGGAAATCCTACACCAATCATTTTTTTAGTATTAACAAACAAGCACAAATATTTAACCTCTGACTCAATGATAACATCAGGCTGTACTGCAGGCCTTTGAACCCTTGTGTGCTTACAGATTAAGCATTTGCAGGAGCTAACAGGTCAAAGATTTTATTGCACTGGTTAAAAGACAAACCTGATTGATGACGTAGACGCCGTAGTCCAGTTGCTGGCGCTGTAGGATGGGGTGCAGATAATATAGCCAGTACTTCAGATGCTCGTCACGGTTCCTGAAGGGGATGATCATGGCCACCTTCTGCTGGGCGATGCAGTCTGTGGGTTTAAAGTGCCCACCGGGCTGCAACGCAGGGTTCTCTGACCTCACAAGGTCTAGGGTGATCGGGTCAGAGAACTCAACCCGGAGTGGACCCACTAGAAGAACCAAGACACAAATTACATGCTTTATTATGGAGACACAAATCTTATTTTCTTAACTACAATATTAGGACTGGATGATTTCAGCCATTAAAAACCAACCAAGCACTACTGTGTGTCTTAAAGTAAACAATGTCCCCTTAGAGAACTCATTCTTATTCATCGCACTACGGTGGTATCCAATTACATTATCATACTACTGTTGCTACAAGCAGCAGTGTCAATGTTGTCTGACAAAAGAGAAAAATATCCAGGACAAAATAAGAGTGTAACACAAAGCTTCACCTCCTATTTTTCCATTACGACACAGCGCTTCAAGGAAGTCAATTAATCAGCAAGCATCAGTAGATAATGTGAAAACTACCAAGTAATACTTATGCAATAAAAAGTTACACAGAGGGGTAAATGTTATCATCCAGAGACTGGACAGCTGTAAAAACATGCTTTTGTTTTTAGAATCTGGACTGAGAGAACGCAAAGTGACAGGTCACATAATTTATAACAAACAAAAACTTCTCAGAAATACTAAACTCTGCTGAATAATACTACATTGGCAAAATTATTCATTATTCTGTATTCTTTATTAATGAAAGAGACTATTGTATTTAAAAACAAGTTAAACAACCAATCTAAACCAGCAAAGACGCACAGAAATGGGTGAATTTAATGAATTCTGTCCAGAACAGCCTGGAACAGCCTATTTTCCACTTGCAGTTGTCATGAAGAAAATCTCACGGTGTAAAAACAATTAAAAGTCCTTCATTTTCTTTATGTAAAATGTCTTTCCTTTTGTGAGACTCCCCCAACTAAACAGACAAGCACATAAAAATTAGAAGAAAAAATAAATAAATAGAATGGTTAACACCAGCAATTTTAATTCATGCTAACATCAACTAGTATTTTTTTTTTAATATTTTTGAAAGAAGACTCTTATGCTTAATGCTTTTTCCAGGATTCTTTGATGAATACAAAGTTCAATAGAACAGCATCTATTTAAAACAGTAATGTTTTGTAACATTATAAATGAATACGGTCACTTTTGATTAATTTATTGCATCCTTGCGGAATAAAAGTATTCACATCTTTTATTTTAACCTTGCTTACTTTTGAATGGTAGTGTATCATGGTTTCCATAAACATTTTAAGCAACAAAAACTGTTTTCAAAATTGAAAATGAGAAATGTTTCCTCAAGCTTCAAATCAGCATATTAGAATGATTTCTGAAGGATCATGTGACACTGAAGACTGGAGTAATAATGCTGAAAATTCAGCTTTGCCATCAGTTTTTTTATAGAGCATATATATTCTAAATAAACAATATAATAATAAATATATACTTTAACATATTTATTACATTTTCAACTCCATTTGCACAAATAGAGATCTTTAAAACAGCAACTCACCCAAGCGAGGTGGATTGTCAGGGCATGTTTCCAGCTTTTTCTCAGTTTTAGTGACATTAGTCGGAGATGGCAGTCCGATATCCTCTGTAGTAACTTTCTGCTCGGTAAGTTTCCTATGGATCTGAGGGCTTTGCTGATTTTGTACAAAGGCTTGCCTTGAATCTGAATTTCTCATATAATATATTACAGTAACAGAAATGTGAAGCAAACACAACACCACCACAAGAGAGCAAGTCCTATGCAAAAGACTGAAATTCACAGCCGCATCCGGCATTGTAGAAATCCTGGATACGCTTTTAAATATATATATCTATTTTAAAAAAAGATAATAAAATTATTTACAATCTAACCCAGTCACTTCCTATGTATTTCCTTACTTCCTGGGATTTGGAGAACATATAATTATTTATATACTAAACTACAAGTTAAATTCCCTATCAAATTCTGTTTTACTTATAAAAAAAAAAAATAAAATGTAATATATATATATATATATTTATTTATTTATATAAATGTCTCAACCGATTCCACCATATCTTAAATAATTCAACAGCTAAGCTCAGTTCTCAGCTAAGAACACGCAATCCACTACATTTGGCTTATTTCCTTGAATTAAAACCACAACGTTATTACAAGTAAAACTATCCAAAAACCGAAGTTTGAACTTCAGTCCCGATCATGATTGACGTTTAAACGTGCATGAACGCAAAAATGAAGTCCGTTATCAAGTTTTTAGGAGTCACTTAACGTCACGAAAACCGAAGTAAAACTCTCTTTCACATCCAAAAAAAAAAAAAGTCAAACGTCAGCCGAAGGAATCTTCTTAAAAACCACAACTTCTCTAGACTCCCAATGTTTTACATGACAGATCTCCGTGGCACAAGTAGATATCGCAAGGGAGAAGACGATAAGTTTCCGGACATATTCCAAACCAGCCCGTACCGTAACGCTTTTAGATCGGTTGATTTGCGCTGGGGAAGAGCTCAGTTTAACCTGTATAGACTCTGCAGGCGGATTTGTTGTTGGTTATGACTTGTAGATTAGCGAAAGATAGACTAGTTGCGTCATCAAATGAAGCCAGCTACAGTAAGAAGAAATCAGCTTCAAAATAAAAGCATTAACGTTAAATGAGCTGCTCAATTTAGAAATTTTTGCTCATCGCATTTCATTTCAATTTATTCCCAGCACATTTATTTTACTTATACTTTGGTTTTGTTTATCTAACAATACTTGAAATCTGCTAGGCCTATTTTATTGTGTCAATCAATCAGTTACTTATTCAGAACGCTTTCCCACTGGCATTGTTATTTTAGTATCATTGAGCTTTTTATTAATATTTTGAATTATTTTTATCTTTATATTTTTCATTTTAATTTTAGTTAAAGTTTTAGTAATTTAGTTGTGTGGTTTTGCCATTTCTATTAGTTTATTTTAAGTAATATGTCTATATCCTTTTTAATGATTTTGTTTTTTAAAGTTTATTTCAATTAACATTTATTTTATTTCAAGTAACGGAACGTTTTTATGGTTTTAGTTTTAGTTAACTATAATAGCCCTGCCCATGGTCACAGATGACTACTGCCATGTTTACATGTACTGTGATCATGATTTATAATATGTGACAATATGAGCAATTTTCTTAATAGATTAGATACAGACCCTTTACATTTTTACAAATACAGTACCAAATGGTAGCTGTATTTGTATAAGCACATTTCACGCTTTCTTTGATGGGCACTAGGATTATCTTTCGGAGAGACAAACTAGAGACAAATGGTCATGTGACTATTTACAACAGCCATGAAAAGGTAAAATGACAATATAATGTTCACAACCTCTTCAAACTCAATAGCACACAAATATTACCAGTGGGGGGAAAATGGTTGTAAAAAATGAATGGAAATGACTAATATGTGGTGAAAATATAATTATGTGTGAGTTAAAGATATATTCTTAACGTTTATGGTACTTACCAGCTTCTTTCTTTCTTTTTGTTTATTTTTCTTTCTTTCATTCTTTCATGCAGAATGGTAAGTGCTTCTCACGTAGATGTTTAGCGCAGCTTTGTGGTCAAAAAGGAATATTACACCATAATTGTAAAATACAGCGCCCATAGCAAAACTTTCTTACTTTTTTTCTCGATTGCTAACACACTACAACTGATTCATTTGGCACAGTTTCCAAAAACATTCATTCAGTTCTCAAAACGTTTAACACATTTCACCTGTTTTCACTAATATTCCAATTTTCTTAATGATTTCTGCAAAACTCTACACAAAATGCCCTCATTACACAGGATTAACCGTGTTCTCATTCATAAAATATATAATATAGCCTAATTAACTCAAGTGTCACAAAGTGAACTTAAGTAGCACATATTTAGTAAACATAACAGTTTTTAAAAGGCAGCAGCTATTTGCACTAAGTGGAAAACAACGATGGATGCCATTTACACTAGGCCTAGATTCTATTTGAAAAGAGCGATAGATTATATACAGTGGCAGATACTATTTACACCTCAGTTGTTGTACATTAAAGGGTATTAAATAATAACAGAGAGTAAATGATTACATTTTTTTAAATTATTAAATGGATGCCGCCTTACTGAGACAATAGCAGCCTTCGAAATGAGACGCAGAGAATCCCTACCTAACCCTAACTCAGGCGTAAGCAATGCAGGTGTTGTGCCGAATTCTGACCCCGGCAAAAATTATTACCCCCCTAGTATTTGTAGGTTTAGGGTTAGGTGTGGGGGAGGGGTTAGGATCAGGCAATCAGGTAGCGACTTGGTGGCAACGAGGTGGTAATAATTTGGCAGGGAGTCGAAAATCACTCTTTCTCTAAAACCATATAACATCAACCAAACCATCAGGCAGTCAGACACCATTTGCACATCTCATGCACTCTTTCTGAAAAACTCTAAACACATTCTCACTCACTAAAACACATTTCACACTGTGATGCAGGCCTACTTGTATTGCAAAACAGTAAACAGTGGCTCTCCAGGACCGATGTTGTCTATCCCTGCCCGATAAACACTTTATTATTAAACACACTTTTTAACATATTTTGTTTATTTTTATTGAAAATAAAAAATATGTGACTGGGCCTCAAATAGCCTACCACTTTTAGTGTGTATACACTAATATAATTTATTTGTACACTACACATTTATTTGTAGTCATTTTTTACATGTACTGTATTTTTGCAGAACTGAGAGATGACTGCCTAAGGGAGGTAGTCTTTTGAAAGACTTTTGTCAGAACACCAAGAAACGTCTATACTATATACTGTAATGAAATCTGGCTGAAGGTGCAGAGGATGCGGTATGAATGAATGAATGAATGAATTTATTTGTTTGTTTTTATTGTGCTGTATTTCACTGTATACTCTATTGTGTTGCATACCAAATTCATATTTATTTATTTGGTATTTGAACGTTTCTTTTCTAGTGTTAATTAGAAAACAACTTAAAAGTAGTTTAATGAAAAGTATTTTTTCTTAAAACTCATTGTTGTAGTTTACTGTATCTTTCAATTTTTCATTTATGTTGTTGTAATAAAGTTTCATGAAAGCTGGTTTCATGAATCACCGTGAGGCATAGATGAGAAAGCACAAAGTTCCATTAATTTCTTTATTGATGGCTCTGCATGTGGACATCAGTTTCAATAATCAGTTCCAATAATCATAGATCACAAAAGTTTCAACAATATATCTAAACTTGATCAAATGCAAGCAACATACAACATCAGTATTTATATATATATATATATATACAAACAAACAATATCCATGGATATAAAGATTTAAAATCTTGCAATAGACATTGTTTACACACAATGACTCAGAATTGTTCACACTTGTCTTTAATGATGTGATCAAACCAAAACCAAAATATGGGCCAGTTCAGAGTGCACAGGTGGTATGTGTGCACTGAATGTTACAATGAATGGAAACAATCTGAGAGGGAGAGGAAGAAGAGTATGTGTAAGAGGTGGTGGACAAGGATGAAGAGGAAGAGGATAAGAATGAGAAAGAGCAAGATGTGGAGAGAGTTGTCACTACTGCATTTTTACAGTTCGTAAGTGCTGAATATGCAGACATTCAAAACCATACAATTTGCAATACAATACTACACTTGCAATACATACAGTATACAATATTTTCACCTTACTAAATTGCAATTAGCTACTATACTTTTTATATAATTGCAATTTTTTTTTTTTTCTGTATACAATATACATTTATTTCTGTAACTACATGATCTGAATGCTGTGTTCTCCATTTTTTCATGTAGTGTCTAATGAATGTTCTGCAGCATTTATATATTGACTGGCTGTGTGTTGTCAAGGTTATGTCTCGTTTATGTGTTTGTGTTTGCTTGAGTTTGACAGAGGGTACGTTTACACGATAACGATATGGTTAAAACGGAGAAGTTTCTCCTTTGAGTTTTCCGCGTACAGACGACACCATTGTCAAAACGATCCCCATACAAATCCATGAAAATGACTAAAAACACTCTATTCTGCTGGCAGGCCATTAGATGGCGATGAAACACTATAGACTGAACATGTAATGCGCATGTGCATGACGTCATCGTTTTAACAAATTCGCGTTTTTGTTTACTCGGAGACCGTTTTCAAAAACTTGCACTTTGAAACCTGTTTTCAGGCCACCAAAACGTGTAAATTGTCCGTTTATAAGACGACAACGGCGTTTTTGTGGCCTGAGAACGGGTTTCAAAGTGCAAGTTTTTGAAAACACTACCGTTGTCATCCGTGTAAACAGCAGAAACGCGAATCTGCGAAAACGGGGATGTAATTACGGGGATGTGTATTACGTTTTTTAGTTTATCAACCTTATTTGTCAGCGTGTTTTCTGTGAATGTGCGAGACTTCCGATTTATTTGCCACTATAGGGAAATAACGAGAAGAATATCAAAGTGCAGTAAACTATAAAAGGGCCATTCCACCGAATGGGTGACATTTGCTTGTTGAAACTCTTCCAAATTAGACTTTATTTTTCAACACTGAATCAAATAGCCTACTACACATTTTACTATTCAAAATGTGTATTGGTCAATCTCAGGCAACTTTATTTAATTTTTTACAAGGTTTCAAAGCAGAATATGGATGCATGTTTTCTCAGTCCTGTTACCAAAACTCATGTGCTGTTTAAAAAGCGTGTTTAAAAGCATGTCAATTAATTTTAAAAGAAGACAGAAGCCTCAAGTATAACATTTATTATCATTTAATAATTTAATTTATTTAACAATTGTATAAATGACGGACCAAACAAAACTGATAAAAACGTACTCGGTTTCTAACGGAACCTCGGTTCCCTTAGATAGCCTACGGAACGAGTACTGCGTCTTGTCTTTAATAAGACATTTAATAAGACAATAACATTTAATAAGACAAACGACGCAGTACTCGTGTAGTATCGCAAGGGAACGTACTCGGTTACTAACTTAACCTCGGTTCCCTTAGATACGGAACAAGTAGGCCTACTGCGTCGTTCGTTTTATTAAATGTTAATAAGACAAGACGCAGTACTCGAGCATTAGGCTATCTCAAGGGAACAGTGGTTTAACTTTATTTTTTTAGAAAAATAAATAAATTTAAAAACAGGAATGAGCACTTTGTAACAGGAATGAACACTGGGTAACAGGAATGAGTGTCCATATGTGTGTGAGTGAGATTTCTGTGTTGAAGGTATGTGCTGTGAAAACCTGAGGACATGACTAAAATGTGTATTTAATATAATATAATATGGATTTCTCATGACATTTCTTTTTGTTTAGCATAGATGGTGTATGGAATAACACAACAATGATAAGATTTCTGAAAGATTTTAATGATTATATTTCATGATAAAGTTTAGGTTTAAATAGCGGGGACATGTAACAAATGCTATTTTTTTAGTGTTCTGAGTAGTTTTTAATAATGTTTTAAATTATATATTTTAAATTTGCAGTTAGAGTAATGTTCAGGACATTTTGCTTAATATTAAAATGTATTTTAGAGTTAATTTTCATGCATATTTATGCATACAATGTCCTGGGGACAGAAATGTCACCCATTCGGTGGAATGGCTCAAAAATAAGGTGGATAGGCATGCACATTTGGAGCGAGTGCTCTGTAAAAAAAAAAAATGCGTATGAGCGTAGTCTTTCTTTACAAAGTGACATCACCAGCTGTCTGGCATGCGTACAGCGTTTTTAGTCATTTTCGCGGATCCGTGTAAACGGGTATAGTTTTGATTAGGTTGCCATCTGTACAAAGAAAAAACCTTTCCGTTTTTAGTACGTCGTTGACGTATAAACGTACCCTGAGTTGGTTTTCAGTGTTTCTAGATCAGTTTCCTTTGTTTGTGTTCATTAGTTACTATGGTTACACATGGTTTAATTGGTGATTTGCATCTGATGTTCATTTAGTTCATTGATTTGTTTCTGTGTATTTAAGCTCTGTTCATTTCAGTTTGTTTGTCTGTAATCATCACGTTTAGCTTAGTTGATTTTGTTCCTGCCTAGTGTTTTTTGAGTTCTTGTGTAAATAAAGTCTAGCTGCTGCATTTAGATCCTTTTCATTCATCTTTATTTTCAAGCTTTGTCAGAACAACAGATTTTCTACAATGGATCTAGCAGAAGTAAAGATTCTCCTCCTCTCCCAGGGGGATCTGTCCCTTGAGGCCCACGCACAGAGGTATTTGGATCTGGTCCCTTTCACCAATTACGATGACACCAGCTTCTGTGTATTTGAGATAGGCCTCAGGGAAGCTTCCAGGATTTTGTGAAATGGGTGCTTGTCTGCAACAGATCCCCTTTGCCATTTTGGAGAGTGAGGAGAAAGACAGTGAGCCAGCCACTGCCAGCACCCCACTGACTGATAAGCCAGAGCTCACCTCAGACATGCGGTCAGAGCACCCCATAACAGTAATGCCAGCAAAGAAGACTGAGCCAAGAATCATGTTTCCCCAGCCAGCACCAAGCTGTTAAGGCGGGAACACACCAAGCTGATGCTGACAAACTAGTGGCGACAAAAGCAGACTGCGGGGTTGGTTCACGTCGGCAGCATCTGGGTCCAGAGTTGCCCTGACACACCAAACTGACGCTCGACAGCCGATGGCCAATTAGCACGTCCGTTCTGTGCCTGCGTAAGATGAAATGCCTTTCCGTACCAACAGGTGGCAGTAGCTGAACAGCCAATCAGAATGATCAGATGGCCTGAGGGACCGACGAGCTCTGACGCCGCTTCAACATGTCGAATTGGCCGAAAAAAGCCGACGAGGACCAACTTCAGCTGACGGTGTGGAACACACTGAGAAAACTTAGTCGGCCGACGAACAAAAACTGACCGTCGGCTTGGTGTGTTCCTGCCTTTAGATGTTTTGTTCCCAGACTGCCTCCCACTCCTGCCTCCTCTGCCTGTTTCAAGTCTGATAAATGTGAAGTATCTGCCTGTCAGCCTAAAGTGTTAATTGTGAAATTCCTGTCTGCACTGCCCAGTTCTGCTGCCCTGCCCTGTCTCCTCTCAGCCCTTCAGCTCTTCCCATGCTAGCTCTGCCTCCCCACCAGAATGTTCCACGGTCTTTGGGTTCGCCAGCCCAGCCCTGGAGTGTCAGCCACATTGCTCTGCCCAGATCTTCCATGCCCGTCACTCCATATCGGTCCGTTGACCAGTCGGCTCACCGTTGGCTCCTCGCCCCTTCGGCTCAACCTGGGACCATCGTCACTATGGCTCCACCGGGCTCCCTCGTCCACCTTGGTCAGTCATCACTCTACCATTGCCACAGGATTCTTCTGCCGTGCCTGGTCCCGTCAGCTCTTCAGCTCCGTCTGGGTCTCCACCAATAGGGGCTCAGTCTTGGTCACTTGTCACCCTGGAAAGGCTTGCCAAACCAACTTCATGGATCCTCCCTCCCTTGACTATGCGTTTGCTCGAGGTTGACTTTGAGTTGGTTTTCACTGTTTATAGATCAGTTTCCTTTCGTCCTGTTCATTAGTTACTATGGTTACTCATGGATTAATTAGTGTTTGCACCTAATGTTCATCTAGTTCATTGGTTTGTTTCAGTGTATTTAAGCTTTTAAGCTTTGTTTATTTTAGAGCCCATCCACACGGAGATGCGTTTAGATCTATACATAACTTTTTTTTTTTTTTTTTTTTTTTTTATCGTATTGGTGTTTTGTCCAGATGGATCCGGCGTTTTGGGAGCCTGAAACCACTCTAGCTGCTGCATATAGATCCTTTTCTTTCATCTTTATTTTCTGTGACATGTATGATCTGAAAGCATCATTTGAGAAAAGGTGAAATAGTTTGGAAGCTGGGGTTCAGGGTTTTGTGAATAATTTGAAGATTTGGTTTTGTTTAACGTTGTAAGAAACAGAAGGTTTCAAGAACTGTCTTGGCAATTGTGAATCTCGAGGTTTTTGTTAGTGTTATGAATTGATCTTACTAGGAAGGAAAGTATTCTGTATTAGTTTTAGGTTTTAGATTTTGTGTGTCATCTGAGGCCAGTGCTTGATTCTGAAAAGAGATGGTTTTTGACAAAAATATTTGATTTTGACATGATCGGTTGAGGTTTGTACAAGTTTTTATGTAGTTTGGAGCTTGTGTCTGTAGTTGTGAACAAAATGGTGAATTGTTTCAGGAATTGCATAAGCAATCGAGAAACTGTATTGTTTTACAGGGTAAGTAACAATGATTTTCATCTAAGAAAATACCTTTCAAATTCTTAAAACTGCAAACTTCAGGGCAGGCCATGAAAAGTGTCCTTTCTGAATGAATGCTGTACCCCTGTTGAGCATGTTTACATAAGTGAGATTTAGCTTGTTAAAAGCTGTAACAGAACATCATGTAGGGCCTTGGTAGATCACTTTTTAGCACAACCAAGAATTCCACACCAGGAATGATGCAGACACTCAACATTTTTACTCAATACACTCTCATACATAGACAATATATTGACTTTTGACCACATTGTGAGCATCACAACTTCAAGAAAGGGCTTAAGCCCTAAAAAATGCACCTTATTATCAGTTCTTCTATTGTCTTTGAGTATTTTTTTTTTTCTGTAGAAAATGCTATAAATACCATGCATATTTGCTGTTGATAGCATAAACAAACAAAAGCCAATTGCAACTTTTTAATGTAAATGTATAAAATTAATAAAGTTTTTAAGTGGTCCTTGGTACATGAGAAAAACAATGACCTTTAATGGCCTTTAAAGCTGCAGTCCGGCATTTTTCCTCTTTGTTGCCATCTCTGTTTGAAACCGGCAATTGCAGTCATATGCGGAATTGTTATTGTTACGTGCGTTGTGCACTATTTTTTTTTTTTTTTTTTTTTTTTTAAACAGTCTATGGTTGTGCATCAGCACGGCTCCTCAGCGGATGAATCTATAATGTTTGCTGTCAGTCACTACACCGGTGTGGATACTGTACTTCAGAATCACAGATTCTATGACTTTAAAGTATGACCAAAATAAGAATTTTCACTGGAAAATATCAGCTGAACAAGTAAGTAACATTTCTGCCACTTTTGTTCTGACCAACTGAGGAAAAAAGCATTAGGCCTACAATAAATCGTGCTGCCAATGATGATTAAATCTAACGATCGCTTAGCTTGGATCACGCCGAACTGTGCAAATTATTATTACTTATATTTTGTTCTCAAATTGTTAATGATAACAACATCAGCATTGCTTGACTATGTGTATTTAGTGTGTATTAGCTTATTAGTGTTACCTGTAGATTTAACCAGGTCGTTCTTATTATAAAACATTATTACAAGCTTACCGTTTTGAATTAGGCTAAGACAAGGAGATAGTTTTGAACACTGGCTGGTTATGTACTTGCTCATAAATTGATTTTGGATCATTTTTAACCAAAAAAAGTTCCGGACTGCAGCTTTAATGATTTTATGCATCTTTCAATCATTTTCTTGGAAATATGAAATTTGATCCAAAAAATGTTCAAAGATTTAGTTTCTCATACTGTTCTCTAAGTAAAATGGGACTAAAGGCCACACAGGCCCATTTGGATGAACTTTAAACACTGCATGGCAACAAACATTACTACAGCACTTTCATAAACTTCTGTAGTGAGTGTAATGTGGAAGAATGGTTTGTTGCAATGGTTGTGCACAATGAGCCTATATAGCTACTGATCCTGTCACAATGTAGATTTAAACTAGAAATACAAGTGAAATGCATTAAATAAAAATACAATTGTAGCTGTAAGATATTGTTCAACTAATAGCATAACAACTTATAAATTATTCTAAAATACATAAGATAATGAAATGCCAAATGATCGGACCAGGAAAAAGACATTTCATTGAAGACATTTTTTATTTTCAACTAAAATAATCACTTTAATATCTTAATACACTTTGGGAGATTAAAACAAACTTTTCTTTCATTAGACCCACTGTATAGCTACTTTTATTTAAAAAATTAAAACTTTCAAAATGGGTCTAATTTGTTCAAAGCACCACAAGGGTTAAATTGTGGACAAAAACATGGAAAATAAACAGCATTCCCTACCCATCTTTCCTAGTTTTTTGCGTAGCACATGTTGATCCAGGGAGTTCAGCTGCCTAATGACTGTATAAATATTCCTTTAAAAACAAATTTACTATTGCTGTTGCCTGTTTGCCACGTGTGGCTTTGGAAGTTAACAAACAAAAATGCAATCTTGCCTTGTACACTGCTGAGTCTGACCTACTACAAAACAGTTCAGACCCGTTCAAAATACCGTCGCTATATTTTCGCTTATTTGTTAGAATCTGTATGTCACTATCAACACTAACACAAAACAATCAATAGTAAACTTTGAGAGCGCGAGAACACGAGCGTGCCCTGTGTGAGCGAGCGTGCTGACGTCACACCTCCCCAGCGATCGCTGCGCGAGAGCGATGTGCTGGAATGCGTGCGTCTAGCGTACTTCCTCGACCGATTTGAGAGTTTGGAACTAACTTCTCCCGAAACTTGTTCATACAGCAACATCGCTAAACAACGAGCGAACGTCTCCGGTGAGTACGTGGGATTAATTCTGTTGGGTTTCGTGCTCATAAGGGTGTGGTTTTGTCTTGTTTTGTGTCGCGCACGAGCCCAACTAAGTTAAAGTAAGGAGTGAAAATGGAGGGTTGCATTGAAAGGGAGAGGCGCTGTCCAGGGCTGATTTCAGCACGGAGAGAGATCAGATCAGGACCACGGCTAACACACTCACGCTGACCAAATTAAAAGCGAAAAAGTGCGTAAATATAATGAGAAATGAAACACAAAAACCTCACCATGATCTTCGATCGGCTATGCTGAATAAAAAGTGTAACTTTGTTGGGTTGTGTGTGGTGTGTTGTTGTTGTTGCTGCATGCATGCAGTTTCCGGAAAAGTATTTTTTTCTGCTTAGTGAAGGTTCGTAACGCAACTTTTGCTGTCAGATTGATTAGAATTTTAGTATTATACTATTATTCAACCTGGAAAAAGACATTCCTTTCGCTTTTACAGTAAATCACATATGTTTGGTGTCTTTATGAGCTTTTGTTTATTCGAAAATCACCAATATTTCTGTGAAATGCCTGTTGGACGTGTTCATTTGGTTTTAGTCATGTTAAACTTTATGTAGTGATTTTTGATTATATCTTCGTGTAATGTGTAGTTCGCTCTTCGTCTGATTCAGATGGGTCGTGTTTGGAGCTGTCCAACAAGGTCAAAGTTTTTCACTCGTTATTTTAACAATTTTGATTTAACACAATCACTGTATCTTTTCACGCAAAGCCCGCTTGCGCATTTTTAGCACAAAATGTTTAGTACTTTGCTGATTGAATTAGTTGATCTCAGTAAACTTTCATGTAAAGCTGCTTCAGTTCACACGTCTATATTTTTTTTCCTCCTCCGCTGGCTGAAGTTGGTGGTGCTGTTTTAAAATGGCCGAACACATTTCTGAGCATGCAAAGCTCACAGGCCCTCATCACACACATGCATGACTCTGTTTGTCATATTTCTTTTTTTTGTTTGATCATATTTCTTACCTTTGAACAGATTTAATTAAACTTTAACTGGAGATTTTTTTTGACAAATTTTATTTTGTCAACACAAAAACAATTTTAAAGCAGTAACGTTATATTTTGTATGTCGCATTTAGTGTTTTTAAACATTCTCTCTCACTCTCGCACACTCACAGACTATTGTATGAATACTACATATAGTATTTAATTTTTAGTTACTATATATAGTATTCCTATAGTATTTTGTTTTTAGTTACTATATAATAACATTTTGAACTAGAATATATATTGTGTATATATGTGTGTGTGTGTGTGTGTGTGTATATATATATATATATATATATATATATATATATATAAATAAATAAATAAATAAATTTATTGGGTTGAAATGAATGCATGAACTGCATAGATTTTAATACATTTTTGTTTTGTTTTTCTATAATGGGCACATCAATTTAATTTTTTTTTTTTGTGGAAATGATAGTTTTGTGAAATAATGCAAATCAGTAAACAGTGATTGTTTTGTTATTGTTGCTCTTAATATATTTAATGATTGCATCTTAAAGTCATGCCTTGAGAATTGAATCATTACTTTTGAGGAACATTACCATACATTGTTGGAACCGTTGCAATATAGACGCCTTTCTGCTGTGATTCCCTAAAAAAAACCAGACTTAAAGCTGCTAATTGCTTTAGTGGACTTGATATAAAAAAGAATAATTTATTGGCTCTGAATAGATGTGTTGATTTAGGCTTTGTTTGGTTCTTTTGAAATGTCTTTGGGAGCATGAAATCAATCTGCTTTTTCATTGTGGGGTTAATCAATCAGTATGGTTAAAAAAAAAAAACCCTGATGACATTTGATTTAATCATTCACCCTCCTAGAACTTAAATGAAAATGCATTGTTTGTTTTGTCATAGTCAGATGACTTGCTCCCAAAAGATCACAGTTCTCACATCCTTTCAAACTTCTTTCATTTCGCATACACATTTTTTTAAATATAAAATTTAAGATGCAATTTACAGTTTAAGTTGCTGATTGTATTTTCTGATTGTGTTCTCTAAAATCAGTGTTTCTATTTGAATTTCAGCTGGTTGAGCATGTCTGCTCAGACGGTGTATCCAGCTACTGCTGGTATCTTCATGCCTGTAGGCATCCCACTACCAGAGGTGGGCCATGACCTTCCTGAGCTGTCTCGGAATGATGTGGCCGCCCCTCAGCTAGTGATGCTTGCTAATGTGGTGGTATCATCAGAGACGACTTCCTCAGACTACAATGCAGAAGAGAAACAAATGGTTGAACTCAAGACTGTTGGATGCAACAACTACTCTGACAGTGAGGAAGAGGGTGTTATTAGATACAGCCTTGACAATTCAGAGATGTCTGAGGACGCGTACCCTGAACGCGCCACTCAGGTCGAGGCTGATGTGACAGAAAGAGTGTTGGAACAAGCTGAAATAGAGCGAGTAGAAGACCTCTTGAACCCATCTGAAAAAACCCCATCTGAGTCATCGCCAGCAGAAAAACGTAAGCGTACCCCGGTTGTCATTTTCGAATCCAACAAAAAGAAGAAGAAGCCCTTCTTTTGTAAACCCTGCCAGTACCAGGCTGAAAATGAGGAGGACTTCATTCACCATATCCGTGTTCACAGCGCCAAGAAAATGACGGTGGTAAATGGTGCGGCTGACTCTGATGACGATCTGGCCAGTGAGTCAGGCCAATCTCAGACACCGAACCCAGAGAATGGTGAAAGTTTGAGTAACTCCAAAGGTGTGATCCGCTGTGAGCGCTGTGGATACAACACCAACCGTTATGACCACTACATGGCTCACCTTAAACATCATACTAAGGAGGGTGAAGATCAGAGAGTTTTCAAGTGCACTATTTGTGCTTATACCACCATCAGTCAGTACCACTGGAAGAAACATCTGAGGAATCACTTTCCCAGCAAGCTTTTCACTTGCAATCAGTGCTCATATTTTTCTGACCGCAAAAATAACTACATACAGCACATACGGACCCACACTGGTACGTCTAAAATCTAAAGGATTTGAGTTTGCGTTTCAGTGTCATTTTATATTACCATAAATATATGTGAAAATCAAACACTTGATTGTATGTGATTTTTCTTTTAGGTGAGCGTCCGTTTCAGTGCATATACTGTGAGTACTCCAGTTCCCAAAAAACTCATCTGACCAGACACATGAGAACCCATTCAGGTGAGTCTCATGTCTGTCTGTTAAAACATTTTTGTGCTGAAATTGATCTAGATTGTATATAGTTATATTTTAGGATTTATAATGTAGTCCATGTTAATTCCAAAACCTTCTGAGCTGCCTTATTCCAAGAAATTTCAATAGATTTATCCAATAACAGCTAACAGAATATTTTAATATGAATGAAAATACATGGCATGCACAAATCTATTAATTACAAATATTAGAAATGAGCTAAAGCAATAATTTAATTACCATGATTAATTATTTAGAAAAATAAATATTGTAATTAAATACATTTTTAATCATTTGACATGATTGGCAATTCATCTTGGATTTATTTTTTTCTTTGAACTTGTCACAGTGCATTCTGGGATGAATTCTCTGAAAAGTATTTTGAAGCTGCATTAGGATTTAAAATTGTGGTTTCCAAGTTTGGGAAAAGTCATGGGAATTAAATCTTAAAGTCATGGAAATTGTGTATACCTCTGTAAGGGAGCTCTCTGGGTTTTGGGACAAAGCAAATGTGCTGTTCATCAGCTATGACTCAAGGCCTGTGTTTTCATCTTGTCAATGACGTTTCTCTCTTTTGTTGCTCTCCTTGGAGCCAGATGGCTTTGGATAAAATGGTACACGGTTTGTGGTATACAGAGTGAATTAGAAAGTGATTCTGTATTGTGATGTGTTTGCCTGTCTTTTATCTGTATCCCCCGCATGAGATTTGCATCTGAAATGTTGAAATCAAAATGTTGAAATAAAAGACTGATTGTTCTGTCTTGACCTTCTCCTTATGGTCTGTCCACAATAGGTGAGAGGCCTTTCAAATGTGACAACTGCAGCTACCTGGCAGCCAACCAGCATGAGGTGACCCGCCATGCCAGACAGGTCCACAATGGACCCAAGCCCCTAAGCTGCCCTTACTGCCAATACAAGACAGCCGACCGCAGCAACTTTAAAAAGCATGTTGAGCTCCATGTCAACCCCCGCCAATTTCTTTGCCCGGTCTGCAAGTATGCTGCATCCAAGAAGTGCAACTTACAGTATCACATCAAGTCCAGACACCCAGGATGCACTGATATCTCGATGGATGTGTCAAAGGTAAGACTGCGTGTCAAAAGGACTGATGTTGATGACGTTTCACCTAATAAGCTTGCGACAGACCAGGTTGGAGCAAGACGAAATGAGGAAAAACAGCTGGGAGAATTGGATGATGTTGAATCAGGCCCCATCAACCTCTCCATTAAGAAACCCAGCAAACCCACCCCTGCTGTGGAGACTGAGCTGACTGACAAGACCACGAAGAAAAATCCAGATGTCATTGTGAAAGAAAAATCTGGAAAGCCAAGCCAGCAACCCAGTGAGAAAACTGCAGAGAAAAAGGCCATGCTGAAAAATGAGGGGAAAGAGAAAAACAGTAAGAAGGTTAAAGGAAAGAATTTGGTAAAAGTTGTAGACATTGCCACGACACAAACAGAGGGCTGCAATGACAAACAAGTTAATAAAAAGGAGGTGAAGAAGGTAGAGAAATCCACCAAATCTGTGGAGAAAGTAACGAAAGGTCGTCCTAAGAAAGAGAAGCCATTAAAGGAGACCGCCAATGAAGTTACTGCAAAACATCAACCCGTTGTTGAAGAGCAAAGGTTGGATTTGGGCAATGAAAGAGTGGAGAAAGACCTTGGAGATAAACAGCAGCAGCACAAAGACAAGGAAGAAAGAGAGCGGCTAGAAAAGGAAAACAGATTGCTAAATGATAAAGTGAAGGAGACCGAAGAGAAAGAAAGTGCAAAGGATTGCAGGAAATCACCAACCAAGAAACCATGCAAGAGGCAGACAAAATTGTCAAAGGTCAACAGTGATACCCAGAGCACAGAGGCAATGCAAGAAGTCAGGACTAAACCAGTCAAAAGAAAAGCAGAGAATGTACTAACGACTGATTCTTCAAAACCAACCTGTCCGTCAAAGCGGGTCAAACGCACAAAGAAAGATACAGCCAAGCCATCAACAAGTTCTGGTGCTCCAGAGAGAACTCGCACCATACCTGAGGTTCTACAGGCCATGAAGAGCAAAACCAAGAGTGCTGAGGCAAGCACAAACAGACCTGAGAGTTGTGTCATTGAACCCAAGAAGACCAATGAAGTCCCAGAGAAGCTAAGCCTCCCAGAAGTTGAAAAACTTTTCACCACAGAAACACTGAAGGTACTTACCCAACCAGACGAGCAGGCACCTACTGTGGTGACCAATCAAGATGACGGAAATCACAAGGAGACCGCTGCGGTTGTGGAGGAACCTACAGTCTCGTGCAAACCTCAAGATCCAGACTCAGAACAACCTAAAGAAACCGAGAATAAGATCTCACATGAACCAAAAGAAATTCCAGAAGTAGACAGTGGAAGTGAGATGCCGTCACCTACTGACAGCGAGAGTTCTCCAGGTTTCAGCCAACAGCAGCCTGCTTTCAGCCCATCTCTTGAACTTCCTGGTCCGCCTGGTCACAAATCCACTGACGCAGAGGATGACGAGGGTATCCACAGTAATGATGGGGGAAGTGACATCAGCGATAGTGCCTCTGAAGGAAGCTACGACTCTGGTCTTAACGGACTGGCTGCTGCCACCGAGGGTGGAGAGAAACTTCCAGAGACTCCGACAGAAGAGCTCCCATCTCCAACCAAACTGCTCAGTCACACGTGTATCTTCTGTGACCGTACATTCTCTTTAGAGATGGACTACCGTCGCCACTTGAACCGCCATTTAGTAAATGTGTATTACTTGGAAGGGGCGGCTCAGGGTGACAAGTGAGGAGCATCTTTTTTTGCGTCCAAGGCAGTTTATGAGGTTCAAAGCTTGTTCAAGTTGTAAAAAAAAAAAAAAAAAAAAAAAAAAGGTTCTTGTTTGTTCTTGTTGGATTTACAGCTCATGACAGACGCCCACATCAATGCTTTCTAGTTTTGAGCTTGCCATGACATGATGCAACATGAAACATCAAACTAATAGATTTCTTACCACAGAATTCCTTTAGTTTCGAGAGTGAAATCCATTGCAAACTTGTGATAGGATCCTGTCGTCTATTGAATTCCAAACTAACTGAATCTTTGCTTAGTCATGTGCTCCATGACAAAATTGTTTTCCCGCGTTTTTTGTCACACTACTTAGACAACAAAAAGGAGGGCAAGTACACTTTCTCCCTTCCTCCCTGCGGATAGCTCAGATTAGCCAGACCCAGGTGGTCCAGCACTGAATAGCCCTGAAGATAATGGGGCTTTCAGTGTCTTTGTGCTGTTCCACTCCACTGAAGCGCCTCCATCTTTGGTCAGCAAGAGACGGAGTGTGTGTTTAAAGCTGGCTAATGTCATTGTATTTCAACTGTTTCTTTGTTCCCTTTTACAGTTTAGAGAGCACTTGACAACTAACCATAATCTTACCTTTGAGGCTCTGTTTCACATAAGCTGAACATTTCATTTAAACACACAAACATTTCTGTACACTTCCTAGAGGTCTTTCTTTGATTAGGCTGCTCTGCCTTTTAAGGAAAGTAGTGTGTAGTTTGTAATGTTTGAAGAGTAGTAGGTTATTTTCTTGCATTGTAAAGATTTTTACACTTGTCAAATGCCAGCGAGGCTGAATTTCTCACTTCTTGAGTTTGTAGATGCTTTTTTTCTGTCAATTCTCTGGTAATATTTCAATTTCATCCTCAGTCCAAAGATTTTGTTGCTTTTGTCTGTATATAAACTGTAAATATTTTTCTTTACTTTCTCTTCAGTGCCTCAGACAATCAATTTGAGCATTTTAATTAATTTCTCAGATATTTAGATCTTATTTACCATCAAATGAAAGAATGGCTTGTCTTTTCTCTGTATCTTACCCATGCAACATTCCTTTCCATATCCAATTGATTATCTGCATCAGAAATCTGTTTATCCAAAGTTGATCTAATTATGACTTTCGACTGATATCAACTGACTTTCTTTTGTTTTTTTTTTGTATGAGTGTGAATGTGTTGTTGCCACAAACCTTTAAATTTGTCATGTTATTCTGTCTAAAAAGGAAAAAATACTGTAAAAGATATAGAAATAAATTGCCTTTAGTGCATTAAGTGCAATATTGAATTTTTGGATATATTACCAAAGCAAGAAGTAGTTGGTAGAGTTGTAGGGGCAAAATCACATGCTTCAGACAGAGGTGTAGTGCTCCTTGAAAACTATCCACAGGTACCCCAGTGCGCCTGAAAAACTCTTGGACGGTTGGATACTTTATCACTGTAAAAATGTGTCTTTTATAACTTGTTTTTTTATTATTTGTTAGCTTGTTACCAATTCACAACTCAAGATCGTTGTCATTTACACATCTTTGTGATCAAGTGTGTGACTGTCTTTTTCATTTCCTAGTAATAGCAGTCAAATTATATCAGTTGAAAAATTATATAATGTCCCCTTGATTTGGGTTTTTATGAATGATTTGAAAACAGTTTACTATGTGACCTGTATGTTTAGCAGAATATGTTTCAATAAAAAAAGAAAACTATTGCCACAGTTTTGTTGTTTTCTGCTTTTTCATTTAAAGAACATATTAAATGGCAGAATATATACATTTCATTATCGGGTAAATTCATAAACATTTAGACATTTTAGTATTAAAAAAAAATACATTAATAGAAACTATTTGTAGCATACAAGCAGTACACTGGTAAATCAGAACAATGATATTTTGAAAAGCAAATAGCACTTAAATGTGTTGTTCATTTTTTTCTTCTTACATTGAGCCTCTCTGCTGCTTTCACAGACAGACCGATGTCCACCAGCGCCTGTGGCTTTTTAGTCTTGTAGGCAGGAGACTTTTTGATTCGCTGTCCTTTCAGATTCACGATGTGGGGCAGTAAAGGCGGGTTGCGCAAACAAAGTCCTGCTGCTTCAGGGGCGTGAGTCCTCAAAAACAGCTGATCTCCTTCAGCTGCTGTCACGGCAACCCAGCCTGAGAAATCAGAAAAATTGTGACATAAATTGAGGTTTCTTCAAATATATTTAATATTTTTTATGGGGCCTGACTGGCCACATATTTAAGACTTAACCGTGTGGTTTGGTAAAAAGACTTACTAAAAACCCTTACAAAAGTACTGTAGTGGTATCAGTATCACTGCAAAAATACCATATGAGTATCATTAAAAAAAAAAAAAACCCTGGTAAATTAAAGAATGTCTTAGTTTTACCAAGTACATTTTAAAAAATGTATAAAATCATGAAATTTGTGTTACTTTATTGTGGAAAAATACATTTTGGAAAAGTAAAAGGTTATTGTAAAAAAGTTATAATCAAATTTCAGATTTGTCTCTCATCTAAACAAACAATTCAATATAGACAACTGTCATAACCTGGAAAGGCACAAAGATCGAAAGAATTTTAAAGAATCACAAGATTTAACACATAGCTTAGCCTGCTTTTTTGCTCGAAAATCATTCCAGAAAATTACCTGCTGATGAGATTTTGATGTCAGTAATTGCGGTGTTGCAGCCCTGCCCCTTGAGTTCAAAGTCTTGAGCAATAAGTGGTGGAAAAGTTTTCATGCGCTCCTCACCACCAGATGGGACCTTATCACAAAACAATGTAGTATTATGTAGAATTAATTTTACTGATAAAGCGCACACACACATAAAAAAAAATAATAAAAAAATAAATATATAAATAAATATATATATATATAAAGTTTAATGTACTGTACATACTGCAAGAAGGGTATTCCCAGCATGTTTCTGGTAGATTGCGTCAGCCTTGTCCAAATTGGTGATGTGAATCGGGATGCGAGATGAAGCAACAACTGTTAACCAGCATGAGTTTTTCCCCTAGAGAGAGTAACAGAATGCTGAAACTATCTTGGTGCAGAGCAGATACAGCAAAACATTCAGTATTCCTAAGTCAAGCAGACTCTCACCTCCAAATAATCAATGCGTGCCAAAGCCCCCAAAAACAATACCATACCAGGGTTCATTACATACGTTCTTGGTGTAATGGCATGTGTAGGAACCACCAGTTTCACTTCCTGCTCATTCAACAGGCTGAGAACCTGGAAAGTTGCATGTTGATTAATACCCTTTGTGGCACATGATTCATAATGATAGATGTTTTAAAATATGGGTACATAGAAATGGTTGCAATTAATATGAACACAATTATATCACATTATGTGAGTACAGTTTGAATGGGGAGACTCACATCCTGTTCTTTCATGATGCCTGGGGTGTCATAGAACCAGTGTGCATCTTTAATTTCATTATAGGTGAGCTCTGCGTCTGTTGAGGAGTCCAAGGACGGATTCTGTTTAACACCTTCCTCCGCGTCTTCTCCAAAGCTCAGACTGTCAGGATCAAACTCCACAAGGGCTTTCTTGTGTGACAGATTTGTTCGGAATGTCCTTCCAATATGACCTAAAAAAAAAACAATGGATGAAACGAAGAAAATTGCCTCCAGTTTAAAATCTATAATATTATATAATAATAACATTTAATAATATGATTTTATTTTAAATGGAAATGAGCATGCATAGTTAAATTTCCAATATCAGCCAATAGAGACAAATTAAAAGTCGATAACCCATATGGAACAGATATATTTTGGATCCCTAAAAAACCAAAACTTTCAAACTCACCAACCAAGTATCCCTGCTTGCTGAATTGTTTAATTCTATTTAGCTCTTGAGGATTCATGTCGTCCTCAGTCAAAAGAGACGCCTGTTTAAGTCTCTCTGCCCGCCTGAACATCCGGTAGGGGGTCGGGTTGATGATGGGAAACTTCAGCAGGTTTAATGTTGTTCCTAGATTTACAGAGGAAAGATAGATGTGTCTATAGATATTTAACAGTTTAAATAACTTGGGGCAGCAATATCATACATTAAACAGCTTAATCATTCAAGCACACTAATTAAAAAGCTCTTTGTTCTCATTGTTGTGTCTTGAAACATTGCATTCTTACATTCTTATTCTTATATATTCTTGTGAAACAGGATTGCAAACATTGCATTAGTCAACATATTACATATCATTTATACATGATATCCATTGTTAAAGGTCATTATTTAGCAATCAATTCAATATCTCACCAGGCCATGGAGATATAGTAGCTTTATGGATCACATCTGAGGCTCTGGATTTGCAATAATCAGATTCCAGTAGAGTATTAAACAGCGTGGATTTGCCAGCATTGGCCGTGCCGACCAAATACACATCTCCCTTGTACTTCCAGGTTGACTGCAGTCTTGATATAAGGTTTTCTATACCATATCCTGTTTTGGCACTGATGAGATGGATATCTTTGGGATCACTGGTAGAAATGCCCATGGTGGCACAGTATGCCGCCAGCTGACGTCTGATACGTTGCAGGTAATTCTCTGCATCTCCAGGCAGCAAGTCTATTTTATTTCCTAAAATCACAATGTGCTTATTTTTCCCAACAAGCTCTGGAAGGTCTGGTATGATGGAGTCGGGGATATCCAGAAGATCCACTATCAGCAGCACCAAAGCCTTCTCTGATTTAATTCTCTTGACAATCGCTCTGTACTCCTCTTTGGACATTGTGACGTTCAAAGCCTTCTGGTGGTGATTGATTAAAAAGCATCTCTGACATATTGCGTTCTTCAGTGTGTCCTCTTCAACTAACACTTTGAATTTCTCACTTGGCAGGTAACCTGGGATTTCAGGGTCGGTACAGTGCATGAGGGCCCCGCAGCCAGAGCAACAGGAATTGCTGACTGCCACCTCCACATCAGGAGTACCATAGATCTTTTGCTGCCTCTTCGAGTTGGTGCGTCTGTCCAGTGGGAATCCTTCATCGTGGAACTCAATCAATGAGTTTTCCTCCAAATCAGACTTTGCAGAGCCCTTTAAATGCTTCAGTTGCATTTCCAGTCCTTTAAAGTGCGTGCCTTTGCTATGCTTTTCATGCACTGGCTTTGCTTCTGAATTACTCGTGAGCTCATGTAAAAGAAGGTGATCAGGCAGTTTATCATCTTCATTGTTCACTCGTTCATCAAAGTCCGGGAACACAAATTGTTCTTGTTTCTCTGGCTCAACTAATGTGTATAATTCCTGAGGTTTGTTTGATGCTGGTGCTCTAGCTCCTTTTTGACTGCTGTAACATCTCACACTTGAAAGTCCACATCTGGATGATCTGCACCTCTGGTTTGTGCCCAAATGGGTTGCACAGTTTTTTGATATTAAGCTGGAATAAAATGACCGTGGAAACCGCCACACCCCTTCATGTTCCGTTGACAGCTGCGGTCTTGAAACATGTTTTAAGCAGGAAAGAGAGTAAAACTGGAATGTCGATGCTCTTAATAACTTGTACATTATTATATGTTAAAATAACAATCACATCGCTACACTTACTACAACCTTGAAAACAACGTACCCACGTGAGTGAATACAGGGAGCCACGCTTACAATATACGTCACAGGAAACATTTTTTTGACAAATAATTTTACGTAAAACATTTTAGTTTTATGTTATTTTATTCAACATTCAAACTATGATTTACTAAATCATAAACGTGTAAATGTTGGCGAATAAATAAAATAAAAACACTTGCTTCGGAAGTGACGTATAATTCCGTAGACGTTTGTGTTGTTCATAGCGGCGCAGCCGCAGACATAAAAAGCGCCGTTTAGTGGGGTGCGCGGATAAACTCCTTGTAGTTGAATCAGAAATAAAGTTATTCACCAGTAAATATCATGTATGATCAAGACGAAGGTATGTGTTGGCAATATAAGTGCAATTTGTGTTTATTTATAGTTTTATTACAGTGATATGTGTGGTTAGATACTGTATCTTCAAGCGTTAACACAACGTTATGGGCTAACAGGCTAAGCTTAGCTTTGTCGCATATGGGCAGGTTATGCAAAACAAATTAACTTAATATTATAAAAATTCTAAATTGTGTATCTAGAACAATATTTAATGCGAGTCTTCCGTTTTAGACTAACAGAGTGAAGGTATTGAGTTTGTTAGTAAGCATAATTTGTTAGCAGCAATGTTGTTGTTTCACTCATTGTATTCACTCTTTGTGTAAGTAAAGAACTTTAAGTTCTGTAATTACTGTAGATATCCAGTATGATGAAGATGATGATGAAATCACCCCTGATTTGTGGCAGGAGGCCTGTTGGATTGTTATCAGGTAAAAAAAAAAAAAAAAACGCCATCTGAAATTCTCTTCTAAAATGAGCATTTTTGTCAACCTTGTATGTTTAGTTTCAGTTATTTGTATGTTGTAAATGATGTAAATCACTGATCATATGAGATTGATTAAAAATGCTCAATTTAGAAAATTTCAGATTTCAGCATTTAGAGGCTTTTGCACCTGAAGTCTTTATATATATATATATATATCATACACTCAATATATTATGTAGTCTTTAAACTAATATGAGAAATCTTAAACTTTTTTGACATTGCTTTGCTTGTTTTTTTTTTTTTTTGTCACATTTCTCTTTCTAGCTCATATTTTGACGAAAAAGGTTTGGTGCGACAGCAGCTGGACTCATTTGATGAGTTCATCCAGATGTCTGTGCAGAGGATTGTGGAGGATGCTCCACCCATTGACCTGCAGGCTGAGGCCCAGCACACATCTGGAGAGGTGGAGGAACCGGTGAGTGACTTGCGTGCCTGCTATCATATTTGTTTATGAGACTCTTTAAAATGAAATGACTGATTTTCATTTGATTTATTTTCTGCAGCCTCGGTACTTGCTAAAATTTGAGCAAATCTACCTCTCCAAACCCACTCACTGGGAAAGAGATGGTGCTCCCTCACCTATGATGCCAAACGAAGCCAGACTCCGAAATCTCACGTGAGTGATGTCCTGCAGTGTTTGAGAGCAGTTTAACTCTGTAAAAAATAAAAAGGTCAGAAAAATATATATTTTTTTTAAAGTAGTTTATCGAACTTTTAGACTAATTAAAATATATATATATATATATATATATATATGTATATATATATATATATATATATATATATATATATAAATTTTTTATTTGATCAGGCTTTTATGGTTTATATAGATATAGGAGATTATAGAGATCATGCTTGAGGAGGGACAAAAAACACCTAATTTTTATCCAGAGAACCCAAAGAAAAAATATGCAATTTGTTGCAGATATTTATATGGCCAGAAAGTAAGATAAAATTCTGATAGTTTGTAAAATAAATAAATGAGATCTTTATAACTGTATAGCTGACTGCTTTCATAAAGTGCATATAAATATCAGTGGTTACTCTCTCTCCTAAAAATGTCTTAGTAAGATGATATGGAAATGCTAAGTTTATTTAGCAAAGGTTTGTAGTTTTTATTGTGGGGGGGGAAAACATGCAATACAATGCAATACAATGATGATTGATAGATCTACAAATAAATTGTCCTCAAAAGCCTGATGTATCATTTGTTTCTCACATTTTAATTGACTTTTGGAGCATTCCACGGACGAGAATCCATGAACCGCATTATCAGACCTTTTTCTAAGGCTGTGTGTTGTATTACAGCCATTAAAACCCATACTATAGCATAATGCTATTGTGAATTCACAAAGGATGCGATTCAATTAAATAAATATGTGTTTAATATATGCGCTTTAATTATTTACATGCGTGCAGATTACGTGCGTCTCAGAACGGCTCCATTCACAATAAATGCTGCTCCAGATGAACTGTAATGGAGCACATCTCAAACTCCATCTCTGCATATGCTGTGAGTTTGGGTTGCTTACAGTGCCAACACAGGAGAATACATCAGTATGTTTCTATGCAAAACATGTGAACTGTTCATCGCGAAAAGTTTAAACCCTCACTCAGAGTTTGCATGTTTTGATGTCCACATATTCTTGTTCAAGAAATTACAGTGGCTCTAACATTTCTATCGTAAAGAAGTGGCCAAGTGGTAAAGATTAAGTAAACATTAAATTAAATGTCATTTTGACAATATTAAACAAATATTTGAGCTGCTGTTGGCATCCTCTGCATTTGTTATAATACATAATGTACATAAGATGGTGTATATTATGTATTTTAAGTGTAGTTCTATAAAACCATACGATTACTTGATTTTGATACTTTATTTGAACCAAATATTATTGCCTCATTGTTATTATATATGTATTTTAAGTCATTTTAAAGGCTTATATCCAATTACTCGATTAATCGTCAAAATAATCGTCTGATTACCAAAATAATTGTTAGTGACAGCCCTAAAAATATGTATGGGTAATCATGTAAACCTAAGTTGCTTGTTTCCACCTAGTGGCATAACGATGTAATAGATACAACCTTTATTTGGGTAGTTATTTTCAAAAGGTGATTTACTCTTATTTTGATTGCTATCGTAGACGTCAGTGTTTATCTGAACTCTAATTTTTATCCCAGTACTTATGTGATAATCTGAATTATTGTAAACCAGAATAGTACTGTGGTTAAAGACTTATTGTGAATCTTTCATACCTATACGTGATAACTTTTATCACATGCTGTATCTGTATGGCCACTGTGGCTTGCAGGTATTCTGCCCCTCTGTATGTGGACATCACAAAGACCATCATAAAGGATGGGGAAGAGCAACAACAGACGCAGCATCAGAAAACGTTTATCGGCAAAATTCCCATCATGCTCCGTTCTACATACTGTCTGCTGAGCGGTCTGACAGATCGTGATCTTTGTGAGTTGAACGAGTGCCCACTGGACCCTGGAGGCTACTTCATCATCAATGGTTCAGAGAAGGTCAGTTTTGTTTCAAAAACACAGAATTACACACACAATCACAGAATTATTTTGTAAGTGAAATAATTTTTCTTGTGCAAATAATTGATCATTTGCAGTATAACACAAATTGTTGTATTTTAAATCTTTTGAATTTTGTTTTAATGGTCTGATTTAGATTCAAAATAATGTTCTGTCATTTGTCCAGGTCCTGATTGCTCAAGAGAAGATGGCCACTAACACAGTGTATGTGTTTGCCAAGAAAGACTCCAAGTATGCTTACACTGGAGAGTGCAGGTCATGTCTGGAGAACTCCTCCAGACCCACCAGCACCATCTGGGTCAGCATGATGGCCCGTGGAGGACAGGTCAGTATCTGCTGACTGTGAGCAAGTATTTTGTTGTAGATTGAGCCAAGTTGTGTTGTTTTTGGATTCATTAACTATTTGAATCTTATGCAAACAATTTCTTGTATTTATTCTTCTGTCCAGGGAGTAAAGAAAAGTGCCATCGGCCAAAGGATTGTATCCACTCTGCCGTACATTCGGCAGGAAGTTCCCATCATAATTGTGTTCCGTGCTTTGGGATTTGTGTCTGATAGAGACATTCTGGAACACATCATCTATGACTTTGATGATCCTGAGATGATGGAGATGGTATGTCACCTTAAATGTACAAATTAAGCAATCTTTTGATTTAGTAGAGTTTTAATTTAGAAGCACGATTTATTTTTGTGATTCAGCTCAAGACTAATAATGGCGTACTCTGCTTTTTTCCCTCCAGGTGAAGCCATCTTTGGATGAGGCGTTTGTGATTCAGGAACAGAATGTGGCTCTGAACTTCATTGGCTCCAGAGGGGCTAAACCTGGTGTCACCAAAGAGAGAAGAATCAAATATGCTAAAGAGGTTTTGCAGAAGGAGGTGTTGCCACATGTTGGTGTATCAGATTTCTGCGAGACTAAGAAAGCATATTTTCTAGGGTAAAATAGCTTTATAATTTTATCCTGTTGGCTGTATCTAACACATCCACAAAAATACAGTAAAAAACTGTACAGTTTTTTTTTTTTTTTTTTTTTTAATCAAATTGTTTTAATTGTAATAATATACTGTGAAATTTATTACAATTTAAAACTAATCTGACTGAAGTGCCTTAAAATGCAAGGTGTTATGCAGTGTGTTGATGTAATTTCCAATGAAGCAGAAAGTCAGGACGGGAAATATTTAGTGGGTCATCCCATTTTATTATTTAATAAAAATAGTAGTAAGTGTATGTGTAATACAGGGCCTAAAATTAACACTCGCCAAGCACCAAATGCAACTAAAAATTGGTGTTGGCGAGTTTATGAAGCGGTGTCAATCGCCAGTTGGCTGGAACATTTATATGAACATTTATATATTCTAACAATTTTTACATATTCTAACGATGCAAAATTGTAAGAATGTGAACAAACAATGGTCAACAAAAGTTAGTTTTAGGCCCCACACTTTTCTACTTAATTTTTCAAATATTTTGTGTAATATGTAAAAACTGATTGCTTTCTCTTTTAGTTACATGGTTCACAGACTACTGTTGGCTGCTCTGGGCAGACGAGAGCTGGATGACAGAGATCACTATGGCAACAAGAGGCTTGATCTTGCTGGACCTTTGCTTGCGTTCCTTTTCAGAGGGTAAGAATCAAAAAAACCTTCATTAAGCATTTCAAGGTGCTTTAATAAAATAATACTTCTGCATGTTTCAAGATGATATCACATCCAAAGTTGAAATATACATGTCTGTTTTTCCCAGAATGTTCAAGAACCTGCTGAAGGAGATCAGGATCTATGCACAGAAGTTTATTGACAGGGGGAAGGACTTTAATCTTGAGCTGGCCATTAAGACCCGCATCATTTCTGATGGGCTCAAGTACTCCCTGGCCACAGGCAACTGGGGGGATGTGAAGAAAGCCCATCAGGCCAGAGCTGGAGTATCTCAGGTGATGTGATTTTGTTCAGTTTATGTCTGTTTACTTTTTTTTTTTTTTTTTTTTTTTTTTTTTTTTGCTCAATGTACAGATGCATACATTTATTATCTTTTTTGCTAGCGGGTTACACACTGTCCTCATTGACATTTTTATTTTATTTATAGGTGTTGAACAGGTTGACTTTCGCCTCCACTCTTTCCCACCTGCGCCGCGTAAACTCGCCTATAGGACGAGATGGCAAGCTGGCCAAACCCAGGCAGCTTCATAACACACTGTGGGGTATGGTGTGCCCTGCTGAGACCCCAGAGGTAGGACCCTTTAATACTAGTATTCATGTGACCTTCAGCTCAAGTTTTAGTGAGGTGATTAAGATGGAGTGAAATTTTGTTGCAGGGCCATGCTGTAGGTTTGGTGAAGAATCTAGCTCTCATGGCCTACATTTCTGTGGGATCTCAGCCGTCCCCCATCCTTGAGTTCTTAGAGGAGTGGAGCATGGAGAACCTGGAGGAAATCTCCCCTGCTGCAATTGCAGAGTGAGTGTCATCCTGTTCTATAGGGGGCAGCACCACACTGTTGAAATCAACACGCTTCACAAGCAAAACATTTTGTGATTGCACAATGCTGTTCATATATATATATATTTATTTATTATTATTATTATTATTTTATATATATATATATATATATATATATATATATATATATATATATATATATATTTTTTTTTTTTTTTAATTGATTTGAACTTTTTTTTTTTTTTTTTTTTTTAGTGAATCTTTATTGAATTTATACAGTCTAATTTGTGTTTGTGTTTTTTCTTTAGTGCAACTAAGATTTTTGTGAATGGTTGCTGGGTGGGTATTCACAAAGACCCTGAGCAGCTGATGAACACTCTACGGAAGCTGAGGAGACAGATGGATATCATCGTGTCTGAGGTGTGACATCACTTTGCCCTTTTGTTTCTGCACCACTCCAGTTTAACATTTATTTGGCGTACAGCACCTAATTGTGATGTTGTTTTCATCATGGTCTAGGTGTCAATGATCAGAGATATTCGTGAGAGGGAGATCAGGATCTACACAGATGCTGGGAGGATCTGCCGTCCGCTGCTTATTGTGGAAAAACAGAAACTTCTGCTGAAGAGACGGCACATTGACCAGCTCAAAGAGAGAGAGTACAACAACTACAGGTACTTACATTTGTGAAGAATATAATCTCAGGCTGGTTTCAGATTCCTCCTGTTCCTCTGTAACGGAGTATCTGTCTCTTATGTAGTTGGCAGGACCTGGTAGCCAGTGGTGTGGTTGAATATATTGACACACTAGAGGAGGAAACTGTAATGTTGGCCATGACCCCTGATGACCTTCAGGAGAAGGGCGTGGCTTATTGCTCCACCTACACACATTGTGAGATCCACCCATCCATGATTTTGGGTGTCTGTGCATCCATTATTCCCTTCCCTGATCACAACCAGGTACCGCCCCATTTAATACCTATTTATAACACACAATATTGTGGATATATTAACATTTTAGTGGATTTTAACATCTGCAAACCCAATTATATTATCTAGTATAACTATTTGTAATTGAAGAACTTTCATAATGTAGCGTATAAATGATCTCCTGTTTACAGTCTCCCAGAAACACGTACCAGTCTGCTATGGGTAAACAAGCTATGGGAGTTTACATCACCAACTTCCATGTGCGAATGGATACCCTGGCACATGTACTCTACTACCCCCAGAAACCCTTAGTCACAACTCGTTCCATGGAGTATCTACGTTTCAGAGAGCTGCCAGCAGGTAATCCATTTCTTACATTGAACTGTAGTACTGCATCTGTTTCTACACTACCATTCAAAGGTTTGGAGTTAGTAAGTTTTATTATTATTATTATTATTATTAATTTATTTTTATTTATTTTTTTATATATAAATAAAGAAATGGTAACAGTTTACAATAAGGTTCATTAGTTAACATTAGTTGACTACATCATTAGTTAACATGAACTAATAATGAACTGCACTTATACAGCATTTATTAATCTTTGTTAATGTTAATTTCAACATTTTACTAATACATTATTAAAATCTTGTTAACATTAGTTAATGCAATGTGTATATATAATACATTTATAAGGTTACAAAATATTCATATTTCAAATAAATGCTCTCCTTTTCATCAAAGAACAACTTAAAAAAAAAAAAAAAAAAAAAAAAAGTATCACTATTTCCACAAAAATATTAGGAAGCAGCACAACTATTTCAACATTGATGATAAGAAATGTTACTTGAGCACCAAACTGGCATATTAGAACAATTTCTGAAAGAGTCATGTGACACTGAAGACTGGAGAAATGGCTGCTGCCATCAAAGAAATAATTACGTTTTATTAAAATAGAAATATTACTACAATTCAAAATAATTTTTTGCAATATTACTCTCTTTACTGTATGTTGACCAAATAAATGCAGCCTTGGATAGAATGAGAGACTTCTTTAAAAAAAAAAAAAAAAAAAAAAAAACTTTTGAACTGTAGTGATTCAATGATTCAGACATCATTTAACTTATTTAAACATTTTTATTAAAAGGTATCAATTCCATTGTGGCTATTGCATCATATACTGGATACAACCAGGAAGATTCTGTCATCATGAACCGTTCGGCTGTGGATCGTGGGTTCTTCAGGTATCTGACACTAGATTTTAGTTTGCAAAATCAATGTGAATCTATGCTTAAAATTATTTTTCACAAAGTTCATGTTTTGATTAAACTGTCTTTTTATCTCAGGTCTGTGTTCTACCGCTCTTATAAGGAACAGGAATCTAAGAAAGGCTTTGACCAGGAAGAGATCTTTGAGAAACCCACCAGAGAGACCTGTCAAGGTGCGATTTTGCTGCTCTTTTGATCCTAGCAAGTGACTGTGCATCATTTAGCATCATTATTTTACTGTCCTCCACTGCATGGAGCAACAAAATCACAGCCAGTCAGAAGATATTTTATATTTTCCTAATTGGTGATCCAATAAGTTTTCAGTTTGAAAATCTTGTGTAGTGCTGTTGATATTTGCTAAAAATCTTCAGATTAAAATGGAGATGTGATTTCTTGCTGGGTGTTTTATCACATCATGCTTGGCTAGAACATGGTGTTACAGAACCTTTTTGCAAACTGTGTTATTACCATTTCTGTTTCTTTTTTCTAAAGGCATGCGACATGCCATCTATGACAAGTTGGATGACGATGGTTTGATTGCTCCTGGTGTGCGTGTGTCTGGTGAGGACGTCATCATTGGCAAAACTGTAACACTTCCCGAGAATGATGATGAGCTGGATAGCACCAACCGTCGCTACACTAAGAGAGACTGCAGCACATTCCTGCGCACCAGCGAAACTGGAATCGTTGACCAAGTCATGGTCACGCTAAACCAGGAGGGCTACAAGTTCTGCAAAATCAGAGTATGTACTGATTTCTTTTTTTTCTTTTTTTTTTCTTTTTTTTTGCCAATCTTTAAGGAATATTTCATTCAAATATGAACATTATTTACCCTTAATACGTTCCAACCCCATATGCTTCTGTGAACTTTCAATGTAATGTAAATGTAAATGATCTTTGTGCAGGTCCGTTCAGTTCGTATACCACAAATCGGAGACAAGTTTGCTAGTCGTCACGGTCAGAAGGGTACTTGCGGTATCCAGTACAGACAAGAGGTAAGTGTAAACTACAGTTCAATAACTCCTCCACTCTAGTACTGAAGTGCCAGTGTCTTATTGAGTTTAACTTTTTATTTTCAAAGTTTTACCTGTAAATTGTCTTTTTTAGCATGGATATGAAAATGACTTTGTTAAACATCTTGAATAATTCAGAGCACAGACTTAAGTTTGGTATCTTTTTAAAGGAAACCCTTCACAGATTATTGTAGAAGTAAAAAAAAAAATGTAAAAGTTAAAAAAAAAAAGTTTATGAAAAATTTAAATATATAAAATATATATTTAAAAAAACATGTTCAACTCTAAAACTTCAAGAAAATCAAAGCTAAATATCTGAACAAGTTCTGTGCCTAATTTTAGGTTGATATCTCAAAAAAAAGAACTTTCAGTAAGATTTTTTGTGTAGTAGCAAAGTTTTTCACTAGATGACATCCAGACTCCACCTGTGACCATATAAAGACTCTTTGATTCCCATATATGGTTTGAGTGATCTGAAATGCATTTTTCCATACTTTTCAAAATGTTTATGAAGTTGACATCCTATTCAGAAGAAGTTTGTGCAGTAATGTTAGTATTTGATTTTAATGAAATCCATAAAACACACATAAAAAAAAAAAAACACATGGAAAGAATCAGAGCGTGTGCTATAGTTTGGCACCACATCACAAATGAAGAATCTATCGCTATTTATCTTGCTCTTTTGAAAATCAGTCACCAAATATGAAAACTAGAGTCCGAAAGCTTCCAAATGATATATAGTTTGTCAAGATTTCTTTAGGTTTAGACTAAGTTATTATTGTTATAAATGTATAATGGTAAATGTCCCACGGGTGGGGGGGGGGGGCAGTCTTAAAAATAGTGGTTAAAAACATTTTTAAAAATCATAAATTCAGATATTTATTATTTGTAATGTGTAAAAAGTATTGATATTAAAAGTTAATTATTTGTACATGATTTTTTTTTTTTTTTTTTCATAGTGTGATTTCTGAGGCAGAAAGCGCATCCGGTTTGTTTTCTTTATTTTACAAAAGCACAACATTTTGTTATTGAGTTTACACAAATAAAAGTATACCAAATGTCTTAAATGATTCAAATGATGTATTACTCTTATCCGTATGACCTAAAATAAGTATTTTAAGTTGTTTCCGCTGTTGTCAGGAAAAAAATGCAAGTGATCACGCCGGCAAAACTGTAACACTTCCCGAGAATGATGATGAGCTGGATAGCACCAACCACCGTATAGGCCATGTTGTGCAGTAAATCACGTTATACTTTAGCTTCCACACTCTGCACAAACACTTGGATATTAGCCTAATAGCGCACATTTATCTAGGTTAATGTTAGAGCGAGCATCCATGTAAAGTTGCTACTACTTGCATGTTTCAAATGATAATCCATATTTGAGGTCAATGGATGATAGGTGAACGTTTGGATTTCTTGCCTGACATACTGTAATTACCACAAGGACAGATATCTTATCTTACTGACTCAACTTGCTTAATGGGAAATGTAATGTTGTAGTGCTCGTTTTTAATATGTGACTGAATGTGTATGCTAGCTTTGTTTAGTCTAGCCTGCAGCTGAAGGTCTGTACACAGGATGTGGCTCTTAAACAGCACCTGATAGCAGAGAGACTCTCATAGCTGAAGGCATTGTAAACAGTCACTGTGAAACCCAAACGCAGATGCAGTGCATGTCTGACCTGAGCTGTGAATTTTCCTTTCTTTAGGACATGCCGTTCACATGTGAAGGAATCACACCAGATATCATCATCAACCCTCACGCCATCCCTTCCAGAATGACAGTCGGCCATTTGATCGAGTGTCTGCAAGGGAAGGTACTTCAGTTTTCTGCTCCAAATCCTGTGTCGTGCTTATCTTTCCAACTCGTTGTCTACATTAGTGACAGATGTTTATTCTGGGAACATGTGTTTGGACAAGTGCACTACAAATATATATATATATATATATATATATATATATATATATATATATATATAATATTTTAATTTGTATTTGTATGAAAAATTCATAAATTTGAGACTTGGTTTGAGAGTCTTTGTGACTGAGAACTCATAACAGCCAGTCGTTTGGGAATCAAACTATACTAGTCATACTTTTTATTTCATGCAATTCAACAATCAGTAGAAAGATGTGGTAATGAAACTATTCTGTTCCATTACAATGATTAAGAACCAATACTTAATTCACAACCCTAGTCATTTGTGTTCAATATGGAGCAGTTCTGAACACTTTATTTCCTTTTCTGTTCAGGTGTCTGCTAACAAAGGGGAGATTGGTGATGCCACGCCATTCAACGATGCTGTGAATGTACAAAAGGTCTCCAACCTGCTGTCAGAATACGGTTACCATCTGAGAGGCAATGAGGTGAAGAGCTCCTACCTGCCAATATGACAGCACTGTTAAAGGGATAGTCCACCCAAAAATGAACATTCTAACATTTACTTCACTCTCATGTAGTTCCAAATCTGTATGACTTTCTTCTGTGGAACATAAATGAAGATAAGTTGTGATGTTGGTAACCAAAGAGTTTTGTTTCCTATTGACTTCTATTGTGTGGACAAAACACTGGAAATAAATGGGAACAGAAACTGTTTGGTTGCCAACATTCTTCAAAATATCTTCAAAATATCTCTTTCATGTTCCACAGAAGAAAGTAAGTCATACAGGTTTGCAATGTGGTGAGAGTGAATAAATAAAGGAATAGTCCAGCTAAAAAAACACTGTTCTAATGGTAGTATTGTTGCAGGTTTTGTATAATGGCTTCACTGGTCGTAAGCTCACCTCACAGATCTTCATCGGACCCACATACTACCAGCGTCTAAAACACATGGTGGATGATAAAATTCACTCCAGGGCCCGTGGTCCGGTCCAGATCCTCAACAGACAGCCCATGGAGGGTAGATCACGGTGAGATGGCAGCACTGTTATACTTGGAATTTTTCATGCATAAATCACCTATCAGGTCTTAACATGTTTTTCTTTCCCTCAGTGATGGTGGGCTGCGTTTTGGAGAGATGGAACGTGACTGTCAAATTGCTCACGGTGCCGCTCAGTTCCTGAAAGAGAGGCTTTTTGAGGCCTCTGACCCATACCAGGTCCATGTCTGCAACTTGTGCGGCCTCATGGCCATCGCAAACACCCGCACGCACACCTATGAATGCAGGGGCTGCCGCAACAAGACACAGGTGAGCAAGCACTGATATCTGGTCTGACTGGGTCAGGTGGTCATAAAAGTTGCCATGAAATTAAATGTCACATTGTCAATTTTCTAAATATGTAATTGATTTTATTGTGAATGATTCATCCATGCATTAACTCTTAATGGGATAGTTCACCCAAAAATGAAAATTCTGTCATCATTTACTCACCCTCAGGTTGTTTCAAACTGGTATACATTTCTTTGTTCTGTTGAAAACAAAGAAAGATATTTTGAAGAAAGTTTGTAACCTGGCTGCTTTGGGCCACTATTGACTTCCATAGTATTTTTTTTTTTCCTACTATGGAAGTCAGTGGTGGCCCAAAGCAGTTGGGTTCCAAACTTTCTTCAAAATATCTTCCTTTGTTTTCAACAGAACAAGGAAATTTATACAGGTTTGAAACAACCTGAGGGTGAGTAAATGATGACAGAATGTTTGGGTGAACTATCCCATTAACTCTTTTGAGACTTCTCTCTGGTGACTTATGCTGGACTTCTCCAATCATTTAGTCTGCTTAAACCCTGCCCCTTTCTCACAACCTAGTAAAAGCTTGCATTCACATCTGCCTCAATCCAATCAACAACCCACGGATAGAACTAAAACCCCGCTCTATAATTTGCTTCTTTTTTGATAATCATTTTCACTGTTCATCACTATACAGAAAAAAAGATCTGTCTCTACTTCTCTATTTCATTTGGACTTTAAAGGCTCGGGGATGGTTGTTGGTTCAAGTAGCAAGCCATGAGCTTTTACCTTGAAGGGTCTAATGTGCATATTAAAGAACTCCTATCAAGATGTTAAAATTAGCTATTTCATGACTCCTTCCCTCTGCTCTTTCAGATCTCTTTGGTGAGGATGCCGTACGCTTGTAAGCTCTTATTCCAGGAGCTGATGTCTATGAGCATTGCCCCACGGATGATGACCAGCTAAACGGCCCCTTAGATGAATAATGGAAAACAGGAACCAGGAGCAAATCATAGGGAAAATGATTTTGAATAGATTCCATCAGCACTTCCTGAAGTAGCTGCTGGGCTTGTGTACTTTTTATGTTTTTGTTGTTTTTCATGTGTTGCTATTGTTCTGAAACATGTTTTGGCTGTTCAGCCCAGAATAAAATAAAGCTTTTTTTTAAAAAAAAAAAAAGCTTTTTTTTAAAAAAAAAAAAGTTTTAATTGTTGAATTTAATTGCTTAGTTTTTCGCAGACACAACAAACTCCATGCCTCCCAAAGTGCATCTTTATTCATTGGTGTTATACAAATATCAACATACAAACAAATGCATTAGATGCTCAGAATTTTAGAGAACAACACTTAATACTACTGCAATTTAGGAACCAACAGAATAGAAGGAAATCTATGGACACTTCTATGGCAGTGATAAATGAGCTGTTAAGTTGTTCGTTCAGCACCGTAGAAATCAACCAAAAACAAAACAGAAAATAAAGGAATGAATACAATATTTGTATCCTCAATGACACTTATCTTGAAAAATAACAACGAGAAGCAAAGCGTGCAAATACGTGGAGACAAGATATTTGAGTGCCTCAAATGCAAGCAAGTGTGAATGATTTTATGTGCCGTATGAAGCGTGCATGCCTGAATGTTTGCATGGAGATATGTTATTCACGTGTATGAGCGCGAGTATCTCTTGGAAAATCAAGCTGATGGTCGTCCCGGTTGGCGCTTTACAGTATCGAAGTTGTTCTGCGGGCAGACAGATTGTAGAATGAGGTAAAGTATATGAATGGAGAAACATCAGGGTCTTTTTTTTTTTTTTTGTGAGTGTGCCTGAATAACTTCTATAGAATAAAAGTGCCAACATGCGAGTTGCTGTTTGTGGTTCAGGCAGTGTGCGTGAGCAGTGATTACACTAGATGCTATGTGCTTGTCCTCAGTGCACAGGCGTAGTGAGATTCATCATTTCAGTCAGAGTCCACGTCCTCTTACAGCTCGTCATCCTTCACTGCATACAAACAGACAAAAGACACCAATGAAGTGTTACAGTTTTTTAGTTTGCTGCACAAAAAGGAGTATAGTGTTACATAGCCAAAAAAGTATTCTGCCATTAAATAGTTCACCTAAATATGAAAATTCTGCTAAAAAAAACAAAACAAAAAACAACACAATAAAAGTAGTTCATATAACTTGTGTGCTATATTCCAAGTCTTATGTGTGACGAACAGTGTTGGGGGTAACGCATTACAAGTAACTTGAATTACATAATCAGATAACTAGTATAGTAACGCATTACTATTTCACATTTATTGACTGACAGCTCTTCTGTCCCCAAGTTGAGAGAAATAAAGTGCAGAGGTGTTGTGTGCGCTGATGTAGTTCTATGATGGTTATTGTAGTTTTAGACTAAATGCGAACATTCATTTACTCATCTCATTTGCATGCAAACATTCAGTATTCCTCAAAATGAATAAAAACAGTGAAATGCAATCTCAGAATTTTACGCAAACCTGTAATAATTAACTATATTAAATTTCACAAATATACTTCATGTATTTAATCTCACTTTATTAACCAATGTCTTTGCTGCTGACCTTCAATGACCTAATTCAACCATACTAATAAGCAACAATTACATTAGATTTAGAAATTTAGATTTAAAGTGTTGAACTTTCTTCTCCTGCATCCTATTCTTCTTTAATCCAGAATGGCAGCACAGCTGAAAGGTTTGTTTGAGCTGCGCCCTCTACTGTACAGGTGTAAATTTGCATTTCCTTCAGCCTGAGGCTTATTTATTTTACTTTTGATGTGAAAGAGCCTTAACATTTGCCAAAAATAGAACTTTTTGTTGTTGTTGTTATTAAAAAATAAACTTTGCAAGCCCAGCCCAGGTGAGAAAAAGTAATGCAAAAGTAATGTAACACATTACTTTTCATAAAAAGTAACTAACACAATTAGTTACTTTTTTAGGGAGTAACATAATATTGTAATGCATTACTTTTAAAAGTAACTTTCCCCAACACTGGTGACGAACAGATTATTGAAGCAGTGTTATTTTAGTATTATTTACTATTATAGTATGTATTCATATTTTGAACTTGCTTTTATTTTTATATTTCCAGTTTTCAGTTTAATTTTAGTTCTTTCATGACAACTCTTGGAGTGTGTGGCATGGTAACTGCTGCTGCTGCAGAGCAAGTATGTGACTTGCTACTGCCAATACATACACAACACATTGCTGTGAGCAAATAAACATGCTTCTGCTGTACAAAATATTATTCACGAATTAACCGTAGCAGATCTATACAGGTGGAGCTAGGGAAGGTTGAGGGTTTCTGAGAGCCTGTTGCAACTGCTACAGCAAATGCTGACCAAGTACACTAATATTGGCACCCTTGGTAAATGAGCAAAGGTGGCTGTGAAAATAAATCTGCATTGTTTATCCTTTAGAACTTTAATTAAAAAAAACCCCCCACAAAATTCAAACCTTTCATTGAAGTAAACCAATTGAAAGTGTGTGTGTGGGATCAAATCATGAAATAAATGTTTTTTCTCCAGTTCACGTTGATTCATGTCAATTATTGGCACCCAATTATTGCAATGCCCTTTTCCCAAGATAACAGCTCTGAGTCTTCTGCTATATTGCCTGAACACCTAACAAGAGATCAGAGACCATTCCTTCATACAGAATCTCTCCAGATCCTTCAGATTCCCAGCTCTATATTGGTGCATCTCTTCAGTTCACTCCACTCATTTTTAATAGGGTTCAAGTCAGGGAACTGGGACAGCCATGGAAGAAGCTTCATTTTATGCTCAGTGACCCATTTTTGTGTTGATTTTGATCTTTGTTTTGGATCATTGTCCAGATGGAAGATCCAAACACTGCCCATTATAAGATTTCTAGCAGAAACAGTCAGGTTTAGATTTTTTATCTGTTGGTATTTGCTAGAACCCATGATACCATGTATCTGAACAAGATGTCCAGGACCTCCAGCAGAAAAATATTCCCACAACATTAAAGATCCAGCAGTATATTTAACTGTGGGCATGGGGTACTTTTTTATCCCTGTTGCAGCAAACCCGTCTGGTGGGTTTGCTGCCAAAAAGCTCATTTTTTAGTTTCATCTGACCATAGAACCAGGTCCCTTTTGAAGTTCCAGTTGTGCGCTCAAAGTGTCACATTTTTAAAATTGGTACTTGGTACCGAAGTCGATACTTTTGACAATTCTATTTTGTTGTATGGGAAACAGCAGCTTGGACATTCCACTAAACATCTCTATTTGAGTTGGATACGGATTCAGATTTGGAACAACACGAGGGTGAGTATATGATGAATCATTCAATCAATCTCATCTGAGCTGGAATTTTAGAGCATGACTTAAGTGTAGCAACATTTTGATTGACTGAAAACCAGATTATGTTCCTCAGCAAGTTGATTTATGGGCTGTCGGCATGGAACAGCAGAAACAAGTCACTGCAACCATCTTGCTGACAGGGAACTGGCAGGTGATGTGGGCCAAGAAAACACAGCTCAGCGTGATGGGACATGTCCTATTAAGTCCCGCACATATGCACACACAATTCTCTACGAATGCAAGTGTCTTTGTATCCTGAAGCATGAAGTAGGTGCAAATGGACTGATTTATTGCAGATCAGTCAACTATGGTTCAACTGCACTCACCCTTCTTGGGAGGAATATCATTGATGGAATCCACCACATGGATGGTGCCCACAGCTGATGCTTCACCCTCGATGTTACTAGCGTGACACTCGTAGGAGCCGTCCTCATCCTTGGTAAGAGGAGATATCTGCAACAGATGGCCGTCAGCCATAGTTTTAACCCAATCTGTTCTGAATGTTTCGATAAGTGCAGAGAACTCCAAACAAATGTAATCTGAGATGAGCCTAGAGTACTTTCAGAGCAGCGCTGTCAAAAAGAAATGCTGTAACGGTTTTGCATTGCACAATAAACACTCGTAACTTGTAAGCTTGTAGATATAAGTGGAGAGAAAAACTAAAGAGTTTATATTTAGTTAAAACACACTTACTAGCACCCAGCCAGTAACCTCATGCTTTTCCGGGCCACCACGGGTCTGGACGGCCAGGTTGTCTTTGTCTCCTGGGAGCGGCACAGTCTTTACTTTTCTATCAGATACCTATGAGAATCACAACAGCCATAAAGACTTTTACACTCTATGGGTTAATTCAGAACAAATTTCACAATATAAATCGCTAAGCACATACTTTTTCAGCAAATTAGGCCTACAGCTTGTTCGTTCTGTGATTATGCATGATTAAGTTTCACCAGACTCTATTCGTACAGATAAGCAAAGTTTTTCTCTAAACTATGACCACATGTGGAACCAGACACAATAGATCTAAAACAAGAAAATTATGTATTGCACTTTTATATGCTGTCATGGTAAACAACAGCAATCTGAAATAGTGGATAGTTCACCCAAAAATGAAAATTCTGTCATCATTTACTCCCTATTGCCTTCCATAGTATGGAAAAAAATACTATGGCAGTCAATGGGGTCCATCAACTGTTTCATTTCTGACATTCTACAAAATACCCTCTTTTGTGTTCAGCAGAATACAGAAATTCATACAGGTTTGGAACAACTTGAGGGTGAGTAAATGATGACAGAATTTTAATTTTTGGTTGAACTATCCCTTTAAACTTGGGACCATTTAGGTTTAGAAATGTTTTATGTGGTAAATGGTGAATTAAACAGACATTCTGAGATAAAGATATTATTATAGGCCTACTTAAGTCACAGTGAGGTCTAAAAGACTGTAAAATGCTTTTTGAATTTTTCTAATTGAATAAACATTTTCCATTATCTGCATATCAATTTCAGTGAAACATTATCTGAATTCTTAATAATAATATTTTTTATTATTATTAATATTAGTTTGGTTATTATTACTTATAAAAACATAATAATAATAATTGTTGTTGTTGTATGTGATGACAATATTAAATTTAATAAAATAAATTAAAGAAATGCAGATTTATCTTACTTTTCAAAATCCTCTCCTTCTTTCTCTTTTTTGTCCACCAGACTCTCTCTCAAGAGATGCTAAAAGTAGTTTTTGAGCGAGTGTGGGTCTGCAGTGCTTCATTGCCGAAATAAAAATATCTCTGGGATGGGGTGAAATTCTGTAGCCAGGACTTAATCTAGTTTCCACCATTTATGAAGCATGACTAACCTGATCATCAGAAACCCCATAAGAAAATACAGCCCGCATTACCTCATGTTTAAATAACTCTCAAACTAATTTATGGACAGAAAATACAAGCAAACATTTTTTTTTTAAATAATATTTCCCAGGGTTTCAGATTTCCTTTGGCTGAGAGGGGTTAATTATGAGGTTTTTGTTTTTTCCTGGGAAATCACCAAGTCATTTCTGCATTTTTTGAGTTGTGGCTTTTCATATTAGTGACTCTAGAGGCAGTACAAAGCAGAATCCAGACCCACAGAATTCTTTGATTCTATCTTTAAGGAGAAATCCTGTCTCCTTTTAGGTCTAGAAAAATGTGATAGCTGATGACGTGCTTGATAAAGTGCTTCCTGCCCTGATCCCTCCCTTGTTTGCGGTGCTATTGTTTCTGTACTGTGTTATTCATAGAGGTGGACATCCTTTGACATAGCTGGAGCCGTACAGTACGCACAAACACATCCTTCCTCTTTTCCATATGGGACTTAGGCCTGTGCTATAGGATCTGATACATGAAAAAATAATAGTTTAGATGTTATATACAAAAACAATATAGATAGATTCACTGCCTTTTTTAATTTATTCTCTACCTTTCTCCAGGTGAGCACAGGTGTTGGTATCCCGGTAGCTTCACAGCTTAGGAAGACCTGTGAACCTGTCACATTCCAGACTTCTCCTGGAGCTGTCACTATAACTGGTCCTGCATTGGACATGAAAGACACAATATGATTTAGAAGTTGCATATTATATAATCATAATGCCATGCTAAGGTTATCATCATGTCTGAAAGAGTGAGGAATTCTGGGTTGTAATGGACAGATACAACGGCCTTAATAAGCACATTTACATGCACACCAGTATGCTGATAACTCACAAAAATCAGCTTACTGAAATAACCTGTTGTACGGGATCACATGCAAACCAACAACCCGACAACGCAAGTAAACTGCATTTAATTGACTATTAATAAATCAGGTAATCTCTTACTGCAAAATGCTCGCTCTGTCTGAAGGACACATTCCTGTCACATATCACACATGCAGACTTCAATAATTGTCCATTTTGATTTCATGGTGACTTTAAATTAAAGCTGCTGTCCGTAACTTTTTTGTGTTCAAAATTATTATATAATGAGCGAGTACATAATGAATCCATTTTCCAAACCGTGTTTTTGTCTTATCCTTAATCACTACGGTACACCTATGATAAGTGTTTATATTTTAGACTGGTTTGGGTCGTACCACTGCAGAGTAGCACAGCACCTGTGTGACTTGTCATAGACATTAACAGAGAGAAGTAGCTCCGGCTACAATGTTCTTCCGCAAGACACATGCAGTTCTGTTTATTAACTGCTAGAGCGGCAAAAGTTACAGTGAATGGGGGTTGTGTATGGTAGCATTGAGGAACAGATTAAATTTTCCCCGGATGACTGAACTCAAGAATCGAAACAGTCCAATTCGTTGATGGGTCATTTAGAAGTGTTTTGTGAACTGGATCAGCCGATACATTGAAAAGATCCAACTTAAACGAATGGTTCGCTTACAAATCGCTCTCTCGTGAACTCTCGTGTTTGTTACTCTGGAGCCAATCAGTCCTCATGCACTTTCATGTCGTTGAAATGGTGGCCTGGATTCGTGAGAAACTCATATTCTGTGCTTCTTTACAGAAGAAAGGTTTGGAACAACAGGCTGAGTAAATGACAGAAAATTAATTTTCTCATTTCATAAAATGAGAAAATGTTGCAGGTCAAATCTATTGGTTTTTTTCTTCATAGTCTGAATGGTCAATCGCGGCATTCAGCGGTCAAATATTTTTATACAGACCGATACGGACCAAGCGGCAACCTCCCCCCAGTTTCTCTTGAAGCCAATACGGAAGTGATGTAAACTGCGATTCATCGACTGGCCGCTAGGGACAGACTCCAAAAGAGAGCAGAATCTCATTGACCCCCATGTTAAAATGTCCAACTTTACAGCAGAAAAAAAACCTTTTTACAGCCTTGTACAAATTGTGGTTTTGGTCTATACAGCTAATTTTGCCCTTCATGACAAACCTTAGAGGGGTGAATTTTATTATAAGTCAACCGTTTAACTTAAATTAAGCCTTAAAGTTCTGCATAATTAAGGGCATGGTCACCTGAGTGACAGGAAGTTTGTCGTGGTTGTCTGTGAGCCATCATGTTACCTCAGCTAATTCCAGCCGCTAAATTTGGCATCTCTGCTGCGTTTGTGGTTTTTTTGGGATTATTTTATATATCTATAATATCAAATAATATGACTTGCTGTGCGGTTATATGGTCAAGATAGATGTGCGTCTGTGTACATGTGCACGCATGCGGAAGATAAACAGAACAGACATTGTTGGATCGTCTTGGCATTGGCCAAGTTTTGTTCGTGAGATTTACTACTGACAATGGCTGGAGAATATGCCTCTCAAGACACCGCAAACTCCGACAGCACTGCTTGGATATTATAACTAAAACTGCTGCACTATTTTGAAAAATTATACTTTGGACACGGGCTCATTTGTTTGTGAGAGTATAATGTATACGATATACAGTTTCATAAACGCTGCTCAGGTTGCATAATTTCTTGAAGAACGATGATGGAGAGCAGATCATTCAGAAGAAATGTGATGCAAACAATGGACAATATATCAATATTTCATGAATTTAACGCTTTTGTGGACAAAAAGTGCTATTGTTTGTTTTTCAGTGGACGCTCATGGACATTTTACCCAAGTGCAAGGGATTGGATTCATCTCGCGATCGCTATTTCATTACAAAGATATGAAGTCCAGTTTGATTTTGCTTGCTGTCATTTGCACACCCGACACAAATTACATGTTGCTGGAGCATCTATATTGTAAAAAAGACACCGTAGATTGACAGTAAACCTTTCAAATGATATAACTTATCCTTATTAATATTTTAGATAGTGTCTAAGATAGATAGCTTCTTTAGCCTGCTAACATGATCACGTCGCGCTAGGCGGGCGTGGTTTCAGCAACCAGGTACCTCAGTTCCAACCGTGTCCCACCTCTTTGCCCATTTTCAGTTATCTAGGAGTGACGCGTGGAGACACGCTGCCAAAATGGCAACGGCAGCTTTTTCGTTTCAAAAATGCTCTTCAGAAATCTACGGGTGACATCACGGACACTACGTCCATATTTTTTTACAGTCTATGATACGGACGCAACTGGCGCCATCTTATGGAAGCTTGTATCCGCCACGGAATTAAAAAAATTAAAAGATAATTGCTATTTTTTTTTTAATCGCAATTCTGACTTTTTTAACTCAGAATTGTAAGACATAAAGTCGCAATTGCGATAAAAAAAGTCAGAATTGCAATTTAAAAAAACAAAAAAGCAATTATCTTTGAATTTTTAAAAAAAAAATTTATTCAATGGTGGATACTGGATATAAAGTCACAATTCTGAGAAATAAACTCTCAATTCTGACTTTTTTTCTCAATTTCCATGGAATTTATATCCTGCAATTCATACATTTTTCTCGCAATTGCAAGTTTATATCTCGCAATTCGGACTATATATATATATATATATATATATATATATATATATAATATTTTGCATTTTATATTTTGGACTTTATAACTCGCAATTTTGAGTTTAAATCTCACAATTCTGACTTTTCAAAACTGAAAATGTTGCAATTAGCTACCTTTTTTATTTTGTGGCGGAAACAAACTTCCATAGTTTCTCGTTCATTTACTGTATTAAAAATGACTTCAGAGGACACTATTAATAGCATTAAAATATAAAATAAAAAATATAAAATTATAAAAATAATGTAACGCCAATCAGAATTTCTTGTCCACGTTTATTAATGCTCTGTTCCCTAAGTATCTGAGTCATATAATACTATCAACACTAAAACATGTACACAAATGCCTCAGCTATGAAATATTCTGATATGTAGGCCTACATGGACTGAGATTACTTTAGGTGAGATAATGTCTTGCCAGGGGCGCTCACAGGATTACGCAAACAACAACAAAATAGCAGTTTGTTTAAATTAGCCACTTCAATTAAAACTTGCCCCACTGTAAACAGGACAAACAAGTAATAAAGTATAGAGATTAAAGGTTGTCAATTTCGTCGAACAAGCTTACCTCATAAGCTCTTTGAATCAATCACAGTTTGTTGAAACCTTCCCTTACTATACAGTGAAAAACTAATAGATCTAACCTTACTTTTCATGTAATTTTACAGTAAATGTGTGACACTTCACATTTGATGGGTTTTCATTTTAAAAGTGATGTTTCTTCTTAGTTTTTATCAGTTATGTACAGGGTTTTATGTTACACCTTATGTTGTTAAATGAATGTTTATTGCATTATTTTATCCATGTGTGTTAGCATGATGGTGTTTTGTATTTATGTGCATGACACTGTGCACCTATTTACCTCAGCTTGTGGAAAAGCTGCTTGTAATGAACCTTGATTCATCATGGTTTTCTCTTTACCTCTTGTGTTATTATGGTTCTTGCCACTATGTTAAAGGTACAAAACAGATTTTAATAGCAGCGTGGCCTTGATAATTCAGCAGAAAATGAAAATAATTATCGGTTTAAAATGTAATTTTGTAAATGACAGTTTTATAATGCACATTTACAGGTTGTTCAAATGTGTTTACATTTATATTGCATTTTACAGAATTATTCTGTATTATTCTTTTTCTCCATAAAAATGACAGGACAACTTATGGGTTGATTAGCAGAAGCCAAAGGTCTCAGAGAAAGCTCTGCAATAGCTTTTCCATATCGTCTGGCTCTATATTAATCCCATACCAGAATGCTGTTATGATGAATTACATGCAGGTCCACTTATTCAAACTTTAAAACAACAGTCTGCCTTGTGTTTTGCTAAGCGAGACATTGCTATTTGATCAGGGCTAATCTCCCTTTTCAGTATTGAAAATCCACCCGAGAGGCTGGAATTTCAGACATGTCTGTTCAGGGATAGTGTGTTTCCACCCTATATAAAAACAATCGCCTCTGGCCTGTTCCGTTGTTGCCTCAACACACACTGTCAATGTATATGTGTGTGAACAATTTATTTGTCCCGGGGAGAAAGTACAGGATGGGTCAATGTATTAGTGATCCCGGGAGAAAAGAAACCCAAATACAAAACACATGACAGCTGAATCATGTGAGCGACTGGATCACGTAGGGCATTAACAAAGCAAAAATTAGTCTAAAATAGCAAAGTTGTTGATGCAGCTGTACATAAAGGCCAGCATTTCATTTCTCTGCACATATTATCAATCCTCAAAGTCAAATTCTACACTGGATGAAATGAAAAACTGTCCTTTAAATGGCTGCGGTGGTTACTTCAAAACAATAAATGTTCTTTCTACAGAAACAGTCCATCTGAATTCAAACAGTGAGCCATTATGAATACATTAACCACAGGCATGATTTTTTAGCTTCTGGTTTGGGGCCCATTAAGTACAGAAACATAATTGTCAAATAAAGATGAAAAATCCAACATCACTGTTTACAAAAATTGTCAACAGTTTACAGTGGCCCCAAAACACTTAAATCACACTCAAAAATATCTGTTTTCCATTGGATTCCATAAATACATGATGCATTACATCCATTGCATACACACGCTTTGTGTTATATTTAAACACCCATATCAAAACAGCAGAATCTATTTCAGAATTGGAATTGTGGAACTGACTTTTGTCCTCCGTTATCAGGGTAAGTTGTCACGTGTGCTTTAAATATTATGAATTACTTATACAGTTTATTAATTAAAATATATATTTGCCGTTTCCACATGATTTGTTTCATTTTTTAGCTAAAAAGCCTATAATAGGCTTCCTAGTGACAGGCTCCACTGTGACAACTTACCCCATAGTTTGACAGCCATCAGGGCATGTTGTCACAAAAGATTTATTTGTTTTTTCCCCTAGGCAATATGAAAATGTTCAACGGTTATTTTGACTGTATATGTGACTAAACAGAAAATTAAAATATAACCCTACTCTTATTAACCGGCGGTATCCCATATAGTCTATGATTATATATAAATACAACTTTCATGACATTTCTATTCAATTGTAGCCCATATGCACTACTGATAAGCATTATTTAATTTAAACATTTTAATTATCAATTAAAGTGTTGACTGATAAATGCAGAGGGGGTCTTATTATGTTTAAGACATCTCACCTTGAGCACATTTGCCCTTGTTCTTAATCTTAATCTCCTGTTTTTTCTCCTTCACTGCTTTCACACTTGCTGCTTTCAGCTCACAGCCGCTGTTATAGTTCACGCCATCAGTGCCGCACACGGGATAGTTGCTCTTGCACACGCAGACCCCTGATTTACTCTTCTTGTCTTTGTTGCTCTTGACGCACTCGAGTCCGGACGCGCAGCGCTTGGCTGAGGGTACGCGTCCCCCGCACGGCTCTCCAACTCCAGACGCGCAGAGCTCGCAGCAGCCGCACGCGTCCAGCAGCGTCCCGGATGAGCAGCCCTCGGCCGGCAGCGGCGCACACTGACTCGGGTCGCAGGTGCCGCAGCTGCGGGGCAGCCGGTCCGCTGACGCCACAGCGAACAATGTTAATAGCAGAAAGCAGAGCATGGTGAGGTGTGAAGGGTTTCAGGGTGGTTTAGAGTCTGCTGCTTCTCTCTGCTTGGGATGGAGGTACTAGACCCCGCCCAGCAGAAAAAAATAAACTTACAATAACGCAAGTAAACATATCCTTTTTTGGCAATGATTTAGTGGTTCTATTGTTGTTGGTATTATTTGTGGATACAATGGAATGGATTGTGTTTGCTGATGGATTTAGCTAGATGATAAGTTTTTAGTGTTTGCTAGGGTATTGCTAGGGTGTTGTCCCAAGTCAAAAGAGCCCACTTTCAAGTGTCTATATTCTCAAACATTTCCCTTTCCCTCACATACATATATATATATATATATATATATATATATATATATATATATATATATATATATATATATATATATATATATATTGTGATAAATAAAGACACATTTATATCATATAACAATACAGTTTTTCTTGATTGCTAACACTAGTGTTGTAGTACTCAAGACCAATCTTGGTCTTGTCTCGGTCTTGACCACATTTGTACTTGGACTTGTCTCGGTCTCAGACTAAGAGGACTCAGGATTTTGTGTAGCACAGGTATATTTGTAGCAATAGCCAACAATACACTGTATGGGTCAAAATTATTGATTTTTCTTTTATGCCAAAAATCATTAGAATATTACATAAAGATCATGTTCCATGAAGATATTTTGTAAATTTCCTATCGTAAATATATATAAAAAATATTTTTGTGAGTGGGTATGCATTGCTAAGGACTTCATTTGGACAACTTTAAAGGTGATTTTCTCAATATTTAGATTTTTTTTTTTTTGCACCCTCAGATTCCAGATTTTCAATTAGTTCTATCTTGGCCAAATATTGTCCTATCCTAACAAACCATACATCAATGGAAATCAGCTTATTTATTCAGCGTTCAGATGATGTATAAATCTCAATTTAAAAAAATTGACCCTTATGACTGGTTTTGTGGTCCAGGGTCACATATATGCATTTGTAATTCAGATTTATGATGGATGCACTTCTTGATCTTTATTTTCATTGGTCCTGTTCACTGCTATTATAAAGCTTGGATGCATCAGGATATTTATTAATATAACTCCGATTGTGTTCATCAGAAAGAAGAAAGTCATGTACACCTAGGATGGCTTGAGGGTGAGTAAATTAATTTTCATTTTAAGGTGAACTAATCCTTTAAGGAGTGCTGGTCTGGTCTTGGTCTTGACTCAGTCTTCCCCTGATTTGGTCTTGGTCTCAACACACATTGGTCTTAGTCTCGGATTATGTGGTCTTGACTACAACACTAGCTAACACACAATTCATGAAACAATTCACCATTTTCTCACAACTATAAACACAAAATCTCAAAACTCCACACCAGCTTGTACAAACCTCAAACTTCCAGGTCAAATTCAAATATTTTAGCCAAAAACGTATCCTCTTTTGTCAAAATCAAACTTTGGCCTCATATGACACACAAAACCCAACAAATACACAAACTACTCCACTGCCTGAGAACACTAGTGAGATCAACTAGTGAGATGTTACAAAAACCTCCTTTTGGCAATCAGGAATCATTTTACAGCTCAATGTCTATTACAGCATAAATACAGGATTGCAAGATACAGTGAAATTTAACAATAAGCTTTAAGAAAATTTATTGTCACAGACATTGTTATTTTTGTCTTACTTTCATTTTCATGGACTTTTAGTTTGTTTTCATTAGTTTCCTGATTTCCTTTGTCTAGCTACAAATCGGTTTTACAATTATAAGTTTAAAGGTGTATGTGCTATTTACTGTACATAGAATAGTGAAAGTACTCTCATCTAAAGAACTGCTACTGTGTACTGTAATTATACTGTATGTCTAAATAGTATAAAAACAAGGTCAACATGCTTTGCATTTCATCAGGAATTAATGTCTTTTTACCGCATCCCCTTAGTTTTTCTTTTCCTCTACTCTTCCTTTTTTCTCCCAACACTAGGATTCATTTTCCAATATCCATATTTAACAAGTTATAAAGTAAAATATCTAGCTTCCGCCAGACCGCCTTCTGTATTCAACTTACAAAGAAAGTGTAAAACTCTAACAGTTCAGAATGCTATGTTCTACACCTTCTGTATTCAAATTATGAAAAAAATTAAAATAAATGCTTTTTTCATAAGTTGAATATGGAAAGCGTTCTGTCAGAAGATATTTTACTATGGATATTTTTCTTACACAAATGCATCGCTTCAATTAGAAGGCCTTTATTTACCCCCCGGAGCCGTGTGTAGTACGTTTATGATGGATGGATGCACTTTCTTGAGCTTTATACTCGTTGGTTCCGTTTACTGCTATTATAAAGCTTGGATGTGTCAGGATATTTATTAATATACCTCTGATTGTGTTCACCAGAAAGAAGAAAGTCATATACACCTAGGATGGCTAGGCTTGGGGTAATTTTCATTTTAAAGTGAACTAATCCTTTAAATTGATTTAAAGCAATATTAAAGACTGTTTGAACTTTCTATTCATCAAAGAATCCTGAAAAACATACATTACAGTTTCCACAAAAATATTAACCAGAACAAAGGTTTTTAACATTGATAATAATAAGAAATGTTTCTTGTTCACCAAATCAGCATATTAGAATGGTTTCTGAAGGATCATGTGACACTGAAGACTATGTCATCACAGGAATAAATTACATTTTAAAATATATTCAAATAGAAAACAGCTAAAAATGTAACAATATTATTGTTTTTGCTGTATTTTTCAGTATGCCTTAGTGAGCATAAAATACTTATTTTAAAAATATTAAAAAATGAAAAGCTGCAAAATACGTTGTGCAGATTAAAAATAAATAAAGAAATAACAAATAATCTCATGATGATCAATCTTTAGAAATGAAAGATGAAAGCATGAAAGATGAATGTCATTTTTGACCTTTTTTAAACACCACGTGCCCTTTTTCCTATAAAAAAAAAAATGTGAAAACCCAATCTGAAAAACTATGAGGTAGCAAGTCCAAAAGTGCCTCACCTCTGTGATGATCAAGTTGATGAGGCCAAGAGAAACGGGCATGATCCAGGTAGAGTCTGGGAGAGTGAGGTCTGGGAACCACAGAGCGCCCCCTGTTGCCAAACCTGCTTCTGATGCTGATGAACGTGCAGAAATATGTATGTTAGTTCAATAAAAGCCTCTTTTCAGGTGATTTTTGACCTTTTTTAAACACCACGTGCCCTTTTTCCTATAAAAAAAATGTGAAAACCCAATCTGAAAAACTGTTTTATGATATGGCTCATGTCACTTCTTCAATCAAATTGATTTGTTTCTGCCAAGCCAGAATCGTAAACCCAGGTGTGAGCAACAACACTAATAACAAAATGGAGAAATATTTCTTTTTTTTCCACAGATAATTTTTATTTTTAACATCATCTTAAATTTGTACTACTCATTGGAGTCTCATTCCTGACTTCATAGAGAGATTCCTGGCAGAAAGGCTGCCTTTGTGTCATGATGGAGGAATCAATCTGTTTGCACACATCCACATGTTCAATTCCACATTTTCAGAAGCTGATGCTCTAATCTGCAATGTCTGGATCCATCTATTTGATGTATTTGGCTACAATGGCAGCTGCAATGTCCTTGTATGGAGTTTCAGAGTCCGAACGTGTTGGAGGGATCCGACAGACGCCACGGAAGAGAGGGGATCTCAGGAGCAGGTTATGTGCCAGTCCAACACAACTGGAGCTGAGCCAGTACAGAGACATGGACTATGAATTTGGAAAACAGAAAGAACAAATCATCAGGAATCCTTAATTTTTGAATTCATTGTGCTGTTTTTTTATGAAGCATTCTCATGACCAACATCTTGAGAAACTTCTCATCTATTGCTCTTACGTAAGAAAGGACTGGAGACACAACACAAATACGTCTATGACAGATAGATAAGCACGAGACATCGATTTTTACATCTGCTGGAGATATCACAGGTAAGTTGTACAACATCTCTTTCCTTTGTAACCAGTATCAGGTGGGCTTCAAAAACACAACCCTTCGTACGCCCATTTTCTCCCAATATCAAAAGCATCAGAGCACAGAGCATATCTGTCAAGGTACAGAAGACATCATGTACCACTGTTGTCTTCTCTTTTGGAAAAACATCATCACTTGAAAACGTGAGTGATATACAGTATATTCATGTCATACATGTTGAAACATGTAAAGTTACTGTATACAGATACAGCAGATAATGGTTGAATGTGCCGGGATACTTACAGACGGGACTGTGGCGGCTATAGGGATCATCACCAGAGATATTCCTCTGATGAAATGTGTCACATACTTCTGGAACTTTGAAGGCTCTAGTTGTCTCAAGGCGAATATCTGGAAAAACAGATCAAAAGAAAAAGATAAGAAACAAGCAAAATATTCACAGGTGAATAATAGATGAACCTCATAAACCCTGCCAAGAACAAGTCATATTTCACCGCAATTTTTAAACATAAATAAATAAATAAAAATGAGAAAATACAATCCATTGAGACAATTAATTTGGTAACACTTTACAATAAGGTTTCATTTGTTAAAATTGGTTATTGGTTATATTAGTTAAAGGGTTAGTTCACCCAAAAATGAAAATTCTGTCATCATTTACTCCGTCATTTCAAACCCGTAAGACTTCCGTTCATCTTCAGAACACAAATGAAGATCTTTTTAATGAAATCTGAGAGCTTTCTGTCCCTCCATTGATAGTCTACACAACTACCATTTTGACGCTTCAAAAAGTTTATAAAGAGATTGTAAATCTAATCCATATGAATTGAGCAGTTTAGTCCAAATTTTCTGAAGAGACTTGATCACTTTTTTTGATGAACAGATTTAATTTAGGATTTTATTAACATATAAACATTGATCATAAACAGAAGCTCAACCGCACCTGAATGACTAAACCGCTCAATTCATATGGATTCGTTTTCCGTTCTCTTTATGAACTTTTCAAAGTTGCAATTGCGTAGGCTGTCTATGAAGGGACAGAAAGCTCTCCGATTTCCTCAAAAAGATCTTCATTTGCATTCCGAAGATGAACAAAAGTAACAGGTTTGGAACGACATGAGAATGACTAAATGATGACAGAATTTTTTTTTTTTTTTTTGGTGAACTAACCCTTTAAATTTGTATGCTGACAGAAAAATTTGTAATGATTTTTTTTTTTTTTTAAATAAATAGAATATATATAGAACACATATATTTCATTTTTGACTATAAATAGTCCATATAGCCAAGTTTCAAGTGCTAGGAGAAATCAAATGGAAAGTTAGATTGATTGTTAATGACATTAATATGAGGTAGCAAGTCCAAAAGTGCCTCACCTCTGTGATGATCAAGTTGATGAGGCCAAGAGAAACGGGCATGATCCAGGTAGAGTCTGGGAGAGTGAGGTCTGGGAACCACAGAGCGCCCCCTGTTGCCAAACCTGCTTCTGATGCTGATGAACGTGCAGAAATATGTATGTTAGTTCAATAAAAGCCTCTTTTCAGGTGATTATGTTGGATGCATTGCTAAATACAAGCAACTAAAGGGCAAACCTGGAAAATGTAATAGACCAATGGATGTGACTCACCCAGGGGAACATGTCCCATTCCCAGGCTGAGATTACGCAGGGCCAGAGACAGACACACCCACATGGGCAGCTGGACCCAGATCAGTAAACTGGCCTTGAATGGGTGACAGTTATCTCGAACATAAAGCTCAGACACGATTCGCTTCAGATTCTTCTTGAAATGAAACCTGTGGATGCAGTTGTTGTAATTAAGCAAATGGTTGATTGAATCCTTTAAAGTTTTAATGAAGCTGAGAAATGAAATATATATATTGCTTTTTATCTGTAAGGGAAGTGAATCTTGTTTTGCAATAAAAATATATAATCAGCTTAAAAAAGCTGAATATACCTTTCATTATATTATGTTTAAGTTTAGAAATATTTAAAATAAATTTAAAATAAATACATTTTAATATTTTTTAAAAACGTATTGTTTATTTTTCTTTCACCATTGGCAGATCATTTTTTAAAATTCGATTCAAATCTCAAAAAAAAAAAAAAAAAAAAAATTCCAAATGAGTAAAAAAAAAAATATATATATATATATATACATTTAATAAGATGTATTCTCTGAAAACAAGTCTTAATATCTTATGCAGTTTTGCTTCAAGTAAATTAAAACAAAATAATTTTACAGTGAAATGAGACTCCTGATTTTCTGAGGCATTTAGTATGGGCTTTTCATATGACACAAAGACTTTAACTTAAGAAAGAGGCTGCGTCCCAAATTGCATACGTCACTATTATATAGTAGGCGAAAAATAGTATGTGACAAAAGAAGTATGTCCAAATTCACAGTACTCATAAAAGAGTATGACCCAGATGACCTACTACTTCCGGTGAGATTCTGAAGTGAGCGTACGATGGACACTTTACTATCCCATGAGGCCACAGGCAAGGGTTTGTGAATGCCAGTGAAGCGACGCAACTGATGCAGGTAGGTCACATGACAATGACAACATGGAGAATGTAGTACATCCCAAAATACATGCATACTATATAAAACATACTTTTTAGCGCTCACAAAGAACTACTCAAGAGGATATGTGATTTTTGGACACAGTCATAGTAGATGGCATGAAAAAAAGATCTCCTACCTGCATGTTTTCTCTGACCAGCCCTTCTCTTTGGCTTTCACAGAGATCTCAAAGCGTAACTGGCGGGCCAACACAGCGATCTCCTTCTGCAGAGCTTCAACCTAGCTGAGGCAAAAGGGCACAGGGTTTACTTTTTTCCAGCCTGAACTCCTTTTTAAGTATTTTCAACAAAGTCCCTGGCCTATGAAAGCAGTAATTCACTGGACACCACCATTGGTACTAAAAATCGAAATACAGCTTAGAAGGACCAGTGTTCAGTGAATCAGTTTAATAAAATTATAAAATTTTTCAGATACAGACACCAGCACACATATTTTCAATGACTACAGATCAAACTTGAATTAAAAAGGACAAATGATTTGGCCTCATCTCTGTTTGTTTAGATATCAAGACAAAACATCAGTTTAAAGAGATGATCTGACATTCTACAGCTAATGTTCTCACACTGTGGGACATCAGTAGGGAAGGAAGATGGAGGGGGGGCACATTCTTTTTGTTTCAATCCTCCTTTTTGGCAAGAGAAACCTCCCACAGCTGGGAGAGTGGACAAGAGAGAGAGAGAGAGAGAGATTCTCAATAAGGCACATGATCTCCAGTGTTTACTCTGTGAAATCTGCTGATCTCCAAGATGTGCCTCCCATACTGCACTAAGTGTAGATAAACAAAGAAATTCACATGAGAACTGGCTGTTAACTCAATGATTCACTTTTAACCTAGTCATGTTGCATCCTTCCTTATTGAAAGGGACATAATGTGGAAAATATTTTTTCTAAGTTTTTAAAATCTGCGTTTGATGTACCATCCATTCACAAGGCAAAGCTCCATCTCTAGCCCACTCAGACCATTTATGAAAATTAAAAATATTCAGAAATCACCACAACCAGAACTATATCATGGAATAGATGTCCATTGCTTGACGCTTTAAGTGACAGTGACATGACATTAAAAGCACCTGATCCAGCTAATCAAGTCAGGTTTATTTGAAAACTACAGGTATGTGTTGGGGCAGGGTTGGAACTAAACAGGGTTGGAACCTGATTTGCACACACATTAGGAGCAGTGAGTAGTGGGCAGCCATTTGCTCTGGCGCCCAAGAAATGATTGGGGGTTAGGTGCCTTACTCAAGGGCACATCAGTCATTTCCTGTCTGTATTAAGAATTGAACGCACAACCTTCGGGTTACCAGTCTGACTCTGTAACCATTTGGCCTGTAACAAAGTGTCAGAAATGAGGTGGAAGTAAACTTTAAAAAAGGGATTATAAAAAGGGATATAATGAAATTCTAGAGAAAGAACATATCATCATTAAGAAAAGAAAAAATGGGCCTGTGAACAGAGCTGGGTAGTAACGAATTACATGCAATCTGGATTACGTAATCAGATTCCACAAATCAAGTACTTGTAATTAGAGTAAACTACTTTTTAAAATACTCGTACTCAGACTACAGTTACTTTTTTATGGATTACATGATTACATATTATTTACATAATGGCAGTAAGTTGTTCACAATTCATTGATTCTCCTAATTTTTCATTTTTTTCAACATTTATATATTATTCATAATAAACCTGCCGCTTATTTACGTTCATGATTCTTCGAGTTTTTCCGGTGGTGAGGGGGAAATATAGATGAAATACACAGTATATATGAAATAATAGTATAATAATAATAATAATAATAATAATAATATATATGAAATATAGATGAAATATTTGATGTAGCATTGATATTGCTGTGAATTTCATGTTTTACAATATTTGTTTTTGTAATGTTGCTGTTTTCTAAATTTAATTAATTTTAAGTAAATATGTTTTAAAATCATAAGATGTGATTTTGTTTTATTCAGTGTTACTATCAGCAAACACTAACAGGTACATTAGTGTTAGTATTTTGAAGTATTAACTGTCCATACATTGCACTTTAAAAAGAATCTGTTGAGGCTCTTGTTGGTGAATAGAATATATTTTCTGGACTATATTTTTTTCTTTGTATCTGTCAAAATAGTACAAGATTATCCTACAATATATGTGACATCAAATAAGGGTTAGCACAAAAGTAATCTAAATGTAATCCAAAAGTAGTCAGATTACGTTACCAAAAATGTGTAATCTAAGAGATTATATTACTGATTACAAATTTTGTCATGTAATTTGTAATCAGTAACTGATTACAATTAATAAGTAATCTACCCAGCTCTGCCTGTGAATTAGCAGAAATAGGTGAAAAGTATTTGATGACAATATACTCATCACAACATACACTACCATTCAGAAGTTTGGGGTTAGTGAGAATTTTTTTGAAAGAAATGAATACTTTTATTCAGCAAGGATCCATTCAATTAATCAAACGTGACAGTGAAAACATTTATAATGTTATAAAACATTTCTATTTCAAATAAATGGTGTTCTTTAAAACTTTTTATTCAAAGAATCCTGAATTGTTTTATTTTTTTTTATCATGGTTTCCATAAAAACACTAAGCAGCACAACTGTTTTCAACATTGATAATAATAAAAATAATGGTAACACTTTAGTATAGGGAACACATATAAACTATTAACTATGACTTTTCCCTCAATAAACTCCTAATTTACAGCTTATTAATAGTTATTAAGTTAATTGTTAAGTTTAGGTATTGGGTAGGATTAAGAATGTAGAACAAGGTCATGCAGAATAAGGCATTACTATGTGCTTAATAAGTACTAATAAACAGCCAATATTCTAGTAATATGCATGCTAATAAGCAACTATTTAAAAGACCCTAAAATAAAGTGTTACCAAAATAATAATAATAAATGTTCCTTGAGCACCAAATCAGCATATTAGAATGATTTCTAAAACTGGACACTGAAAACTGGAGTAATAATGCTGAAAATTCAGCTTTGCATTACAAAAATAAACTTAAAAATAAATATATTAAAATAGAAAGCAGTTATTTTAAATTGTAATAATATTCCAGTTTTTATTGTATTTTGATCAAATAAATGCAGCTTTGGTGATCATAACAGGCTTCTTTCAAAAACATTAAAAGATCTTACCACCCCAAACATTTGAATGGCTGTGAATAGCTAAAACAAAAAAACAAAACACATTTTACGCAACCAAAGATCCAGACATAGAAAACGGCTACAACAGCCTCTTGCTGTAATGACCTGGCTGCACCTTTGCAATGATGATCGACTGATAGATTCCTAGGGGGAGAGTGATGGCGGTACGCAGTGCCAGTGTAGTGCACACGATGCTGGCCCACCACGGCAGTCCCGTCATCTGTTGAGCGGACACAAGGAGCTGCTCTGTGAGGTATACGGGTGTGGAGTCTGCAATGCTCTCATACCAGCTCGAGCGGTCTGTGGTTGTAGTTCTTCTAGGTTGAAGCCCCAGGGCCAGTGGGATAGAGGGATGTCCAGCTAAGTGGGGCGACCTGCTGCAGAGAGGCTGGATGGTTTGAGTTTTGCTGTCCAGGCAGGAGAAACCATGAGAGATGCTTCTGATGTCAGGCCTCAGTGTTGCTATGTTGCTTTGGTGACATATTCGTAGAGTCACAAATGTCGCTGACCTGGTAAGCTTCAGCCACATCATTATGGATGAACCTCTGAAAAAAACAACAGCGAAGGATCAAGGAGGAATCTCAGAAATGTCTGCACACAAAAGCTAAACCCTTTTGTTTCTAGTTTTGCAGACATTATGAACAGATCAAACTATTCTAGCTAGCATCACCTTAATTGCATATCCTGTGTTTGTACTTCTCTGTAGAAAACATCTTGCTTTTGTTTGTGCACATGTTTAGCAATTGTTTAAAGGTATAATGTTAACATCATGCAAGTATTGATTGCTCGTTGCCTGTTTATGATTAAAGATTAGTTTGTGTCATTTTTATTGAACACATTTCAAACTATGATACGTATATCATAACCTGTTATGTTTATATATATATATATATATATATATATATATATATATATATATATATATATATATATAAAATCATCAGTCATAACGCCTTTAACCTGGTCGGACTGTGACCGTAAAGTTACCGGCTGCTAGTCAACTGGAAAAAACGTAACAAAATCTTCACCTTCGTTTGCGGTTCCAAACTTTAAATAAGCAAGTTGTTTATCACATCATTTGCGCGTTGAATATTTAGTGAAAGATAATTTATTTTTCACAGTATGTACACATTCATCCTTTTCGTTCGGAATGTCAAAATGATCAAGGCATGACAAGTCGCTTGAATATGACGTCATGTATTTCGCAAACCATTTGCGTCACTGAGTCGCTTACTTTTTATTTAAAACAAATAGTTAGGAATGTTATCACAAGTATTACAAAATACAGAGTAGATTCAGTGTATTCTGAAAGCGTATTTATGTATTTTTCTATAATTCTGTACCCTATTGAAATCTCCAAAAGCACCACAGCGCCATCTGTTGACAGTCACAGGTTAAACAGAGACAGTGGCGTCCATATAAACGGCACTAGGCCAAGTTCAATCATCTTGTTTACTTCGAGAAGTATTTTATAACAAAAGTTTAGTTATTTACAAATGATTCCTAATTCATTCGGATCTCTGTAACTATTATTTGGATATTGGGAGTGTTTGTCATATTGAGATATGTTTTTGTATGTTTATCTTAATACCAGTGGTGTTATTGAATTTTTTTTGGCAAGTTTCCTTAAAAACAAAACATCCAAGTGCTTTTATGAGCATTATATTAGGTATATATTTCAGCAGATATCAGCTCTTGAAACAAAATATAAACACTGAACAGCTAAAGAAACCATTTGACAAAACATCAGTTCCAGACTGAGATGTTGTATTTGCAACTCTATGCACAAATGTGGGCACAGATTAGCATACAAATCAAACTTTCCAACAACAGCATCGTTTTTAATTGACATTATCAATAACAGTGTCTAGTATAAAAGTATAAAACAGTTTTGAGACATTTTTGTGTGAAATTTAATTTAAAAATCAAATGTATAATATACAATGTAGCCTATGTTACCACAGAAAAGGGCTAACTACTTACAGGCCCATCTAAATTGCATTTTCCCTGGACATTGATACAGTTTAATTCTGTACTTGGCCAGCAGGTCAGAGGTTAAAGGTCAGTCTAGTTGTGGGCCCCCCTAGCCCTGCGCTGCTGTGACATCCTGCGTTGGTTAATAAGCTTAGTACTGGCACGCAGTTTCCGTATGCGCAGCTGCCGGAGTCTAAGCTGCAGGTCTTTGGGAATCTTGCCGCCCTTGGCCAGGATCTCTCTCAGCCGCTGTTTTGGTGTCTTGGTAAGGTGGAAGTCGCAGATAGTGGGGTAATGTTCGTACTCAACCCTGCAACTTCGAGTGGTAGGGAAATATCCCTCTGCGGTCACTGTGATGTCATAGTCACCCGGGTTCAACAGACGCCAGAAGTCCCCATCAAAAGCTGAAAAATGATAGGAGAATCTTTTTATTTTTACAGACTGAACAAATGAGACAGTTTATAATGTTTTTTTTTTTTATTATTCAAGTAATGCATCATCTTAATTATTAGTATAATTAATAGTATTACCTGTTAATTAATAGTATTACCTGATCTTATGTGATGGTCGATGTCATCCACTTTGATGATGGCATCAGCGATGCCGGCTTCAGTGTCTTTGTCCCTAACCACTCCTTTGATTCCTCTGTGCACCTGATGACAAATATTGACAAACGCATTGGTTGTACATTGTCCTGACATTTTCAGGTGTTTAGACTTGTATAAGATCATTAGCTAAATGTTTAGTGGTTGCTGGGTTTTTGTATGTGATATGTTGTACCTGCTCCATGTAGACAAGGAGAGATTCTTTATTGTTTTCCCATTCTATAGGCAGCTCACTGACATGAGGGAATTTATCACAGGACAGCTCCACGGTCACCTCAAAACAGTTAGTGTGCAGGTAACTGAAGTCATTCATACCTACAGATGAAGACGGGTCACATGAAGTGTTAAATGCATGTAATCGGGGTTAACACACACACACTACAGTTCGAAGGTTTGGGGTCGGTAAGATTTTTGTAATGTTTTAGAAAAAAGTCTCTAATGCTCACCAAGGCTGCATTTATTTGATCAAAAATACAGTAAAAACTAATATTGTGAAATATTACAATTTAAAGTAACAGTTTTCCATTTGAATATATTTTAAAATGTAATTTATTCCTGTTATATCAAAGCTGAATTTTCAGCATCATTACTCCAGTCTTCAGAAATCATTCTAATATGCTGATTTGCTGCTTAAACATTTATTATTGATGAATAGATATTTCAAAAGATCAGCATTTTTTTGAAACAGAAATATTTTGTGACATTATAAATGTCTTTACTGTCACTTTTGACCATTTTGTATTTTTTTGCATCCTTTCTGAATAAAAATATTAATTACTTTTTAAAAAAAAAATCCTTTTTGTTTTTAAAGAAACGTATATATATATATTGGACCCTGGATGTAATGTTAAAGATAAAAAATTTAAGTGTCGTTAAAATTATATTACTATATTTCCTTAGGAAACAGTGAGTGAAAATGAGGAAATTCTAGCTATAGATACTACAATATAGGATTACATACATAATACATTCTGTGTGATGAAATAACTTGGTTCGATCTGACCATTTGGAATAAAATGCATTTCCAAAAATCATTTTTAACCACATTTCAAGCTACAAATATGGTTTAAATCATGGTTTTTCCCTGTTCAGATTATGAATAAAATGACAGATTTGAGTAAAATATGCTGAATTCTTGCTGCCTGCCTTAATTTTAAAATCTTGATTTTGTTACAAAATATATGTTAGTTTGTTTCTTTTATGCTGGAGGTATATGTCTGCACCAATGAGAGTGCTTCATTAATTACTAATTAATTAATTAGCACCACCAATTACTGGCATAGTGCATCTGCACTGGTGTTGAGGCAGGCTTTTTAAAAGCCACTTAAAGAGTCAGTTTAAAAAGAGGGAATGGGGAATGCCACATGAAGCCTGGTGGGTAGCTTGCATCTGATTATTGTATTTCCTTTTGACCCATTTTTATTATTATTATTATTATTATTTTTAAATAAAATTTGTAATGAGTTTTGTTTGTTTTGTGCTAGGCCTTAATCAACCAGCGCTTGAGCACCTACAATTTTATATATATATATATATATATATATATATATATATAAAATATTATAGCGCTGGTTGATAAAAAAAAAAAAACTAAAATAAAAAAATATATATAAAATACAGTGCACAGCATGAATGAGTACACCCCCTCTGAACAAATACAAAAGATGTATTTTCTTTATGATCAAAGATGGCAAAACTGAAATGTATTAAACATATACATAATAAAAACTGAGAAATATATGACATTTAATTAGCCAATTTTGTTTAAATTAAGGATTGCAGAAATGAGTACACCTTAGATTTAATTCAAAAAATGTATAATATTCTAGCACTTCGTATGCCCTCCATAATTTTGAATATACTGCTCTGACCCTTCTTGGCACGGAGTGTACAATTTCATGACAAATTGTCACATCTGTCCTGTTTAACTCCTGGATGATGAGCTCCTTAAATGCCCTGATCTTTAATGGGGAGTGTTGCTCAACTCGTCTCTACAGAATTCCCCACAGGCGTTTAAGAGTGTTAAGATTGAGTGCAATACATGTCCACAGGAGGTTTTTCATCTTGGGAGAATGCATATCCTCATTGTTATGTTGAAAAAAATTCCCAACAATGCAGGGAATGAGGAAAGGGTAACATCTTTTGTTTCAAGTTTGTGTATTAAATTACACAGTGGTGTGGGAATTCATGACAGCATTGATAAAGCACAACTCCCTCACACCTTCTACATCCCTATATAAAAGCTTTACTACCACTGAACTTTACTGTGGGAACCAGGCACTTCTCACTTTACTCCTCCTCTAGCAACACCATAACATTTTGGATGCTGTTAGATCCAAAATGATTGATTTGGTCTCATGAGACCAGAGTACAGATTCCCAGAATCTATATTTTGTAAATATGAGCTTTGGAAATGGCTAACTGACTTTATTGTGCTTTGGCTACAGTAGGTAGTTCCAGTGAGAACAACAACCATGCATGTCATTTCTGCAGGCTGCATCTTACTCTGTGAGATAAACAGTCACTCTTTTCATAGCTTTTGCTGGCTCTGAGACACTCGCTTAGTATTTCTCCTGCTCTTTGTCTAGCAAAAAAAATCCCTCATCACTAAATGAAAGCTTAAAATGAAGGCCTGATTATTTCAGGGGCCTTGTCACAAGTCCATTGTTTTTACATTTCTGTGTTACTTTTGCTATATTTTCACACTTAAAACAATGATTTGGTAATCCTCTTGTACCACTGTCCTCTTTTGTCCTAAGAAATAAGTCTCCTGACAGTTCTCTCCCAAGTGGTTCCACTGTTGTCAACATTAAGTCTGAGAATGATTCAGTGGGCTATATAACACTTTTAATTGTCAAGAAATTACTTCTCTTTAAATATTTTGGTTCAACATACTTACCTGTTGATCAAACATTGCCTTAAACTTACACCAGAATTTTTTTTTTTTTAATTTTATTTAATAACTTTTAGGAGGGTGTACTCATTTTTTGCTACACAACATTTTATCACCTTGATACGAATCTTATTTTCCTGAATATTTGCCAATTCGACTCTAAATCATGATTTCAGCATCCAGCTAGGTACATCCTCAATTACCCCATCAAATTCGGCCAGAAATCTTGGAGTAATCCTTGATGACCAACTGACCTTCAAAGACCACATTGCAAAGACAGCTCGGTCATGCAGATTTGCACTATACAACATCAGGAAAATCAGGCCCTTTCTAACAGAACATGCAACACAACTCCTTGTCCAGGCCCTGGTCATTTCTAAGCTTGATTACTGCAATGCTCTTCTGGCTGGACTGCCATCATGCACAATCAAGCCTCTTCAAATGATTCAGAACGCTGCAGCACGTCTCGTCTTTAACGAGCCCAAAAGAGCCCACGTCACGCCTCTCTTCATCTCTCTGCACTGGCTACCACTTGCTGCTCGCATCAAATTCAAGGCGTTGACGCTTGCTTACAGATCTACCACAGGCTCAGCACCCTCCTACTTCCACTCACTCTTACGAGTCTACACTCCGACCAGAAGCCTACGCTCACTAAAGGAGCGAAGGCTCGTGGTACCATCACAGAGAGGCACAAAATCACTCTCCAGGACATTCTCGTTCACTGTCCCTCGCTGGTGGAATGATCTTCCTGCCTTCATCCGCAATGCAGAATCCCTGGCAATATTCAAAAGACAGCTGAAAACTCATCTCTTTCGTGAGCACTTATCCTCATCTTAAAAAAAAAAAAAAAAAAAAAAAAAAAAATCTATACCTTTCTATCCTACCTTTCTTTGCTTCCTTCACTTCCTTTAATCTCTCTCTATTGTAGCTTATGATACTCTGAGCACTGCCTAAAACTTGTATTGTGAGCACTTCTTGTCCCTATTTGCCTCGTCATGATGACTCGCTTACTGTATTCCTCACTTGTAAGTCGCGTTTGGATAAAAGCGTCTGCCAAATGAATAAATGTAAATGTAAATGTAAAATGAATAATTTTGACATGCTTCTTTGTTAATTGATTAAGCAGACTTGCTTAATCAACCCTAAGAACCCTAACATGTCTTCTAAGTTATTGAGTAATTGCTGACTTTCAGAAGTTTCAGAGGGGGTGTACTCATTTATGCTGTGCACTGTATATATATATATATATATATATATATATATATATATATATGTTATATAATATATATATATATATAATGTGAACTTTTATCAGCAAAGAGCATGATCTCAAAAGCCACAATAACAGTAGTACTCACTGCCTGGCACAGTGTGCCAGTTCGCTCCATTAATAATGTTATTGTAACGAAGGAAGTCCTCATTGTGGCAGGGCCTTCGGTCTGGGTTGGACATCACATGGTTGGTGCTGGCGTAAACGGTGGCCAGCCAGCGGAAAAAGCTGTCATCAGGGGTTGGAGTGTGCTCTTTAGGGGCCCAGTCTTTGGTCATGTCAAATGGGTAGGTGACCACCAGCTCTCCTCCATGCAGGTTAGCGCTGAGAACAAAGGGTATAGTCTGCATCCAGCTGATGACGGCTCTCGTTTCTGGAGCCACCTTCAATATAAAGACCAAAATAATGTGATTTATCTAAAATATTATGGCAAAATTACAGGAATTATCATTTTAAGTCATTTAAAGATGGGAGGGGTGCTAATATTAATCAGTGAGATCCCTACTTTACCATAGCGTCTTCTGAAGTGTAGTGCTCTGGAATGGGAAAGTAGTGATTGATTAGTTTAGACTTGTCTGTTTCTAGTTCGATGGCGTCCCACATCACTGTGTTCAGATCTGCAAAGTTGTGATTCATGTCAATGCCTTCATAACTATGGCGACCCAGTGCCCACCCGGCCAGCTCTGAACCCTGTAAAACAAAACACAAGCTTTATGAAGTCATTGATTTATTGAGCTTGTTTAAAATATTAAAGATTACTTATATTATAAAGGTTATTTAGTGTACAATGAATAATGTTATGATGGTTATATGATACATGTACAGTTCGGTTCAAACATTTGGGATCAGTAAGATTTTTTTTTTTTTATTATTTGGAAAGAAATGAATAGAAATGAAGTATTTGGCAAGGATAATGTTACAAAAGATTTCTATTTCAAATAAAAGCTGTTTTTTTGTTTCTTTATATTCATCAAAGAATCCTGAAAAAATGTATCATAGTTTTTGCCAGTCAACTGTTTTTGACATTGATAATAATAAATGTTTCTTGAGCATCAAATCAGTATATTAAAATGATTTCTGAAAAATTAGCGTTTAAAATGAAAACAGTTGTTTTAAATTGTAATAATATTTCACAATATTACAATTTTACTGTATTTTTGATTAAAAATATGCAGCCTTGATGAGTATAAGAGGTTTATTTCAAAAACATAAAAAAATACCGTCCCCAAACATTTAAATGGTAGCGTATTGGTAGAGAAATATTTTGGAAACACCAGAATATCCATTGCTTTCTCCACTTTACCTTTTTGTAAGCTATTTCATAGCCATCAGGGTTCATCGAGGGTAGAAGATGGATGCGTGTCTCTTTGACTAGGTGAACTATGCGCTGATTTCCACGTTTGTACTCCTTGCATATGTACTCCATCAGGTTGAGCAGTACTTCCCTCCCGAGCACTTCATTTCCATGCATACCGGCCACATAGCGGAACTCAGGTTCACCTGCAGGGGGAGCCAAACTGTTTTTAGATTGTTATGCTCCTTCACAGAAGTTAGATTAGGTGTGTGCAGTTATTAGGAGTGTTATGGTACTTAGATATACATATGTGGGGCTATGTTTTGAAAAGTAACTCCATGCTTTGCCCAGATTCTCTCCACCTCCTCTATACAGTGTGCTAACAGAGGTGTCTGAAATCTGACACCCTCTCTCTAGCAGCTCAGGGAGGCAGAAATCTCTGCTTGTCTGTTAAATGTATTGTTTTCAAGTTCAATTATTTTTATAATTTGTCAGGCCAACATTTTGTTTTAAAATTTAAGGGTTATTTATTAGTGCTCTCTGGTGGGGAGAACAAAAAAAAAAAGTGCCTTAAATGGTAGGAAAGTGTCAAAGCTTTTACATATTGTACTTTACATGTGCAACCAATATTCATATTAAATTTCACTTATTTAGCTTGTGAATAAAGGTACACTGTTGTTTTTGCTTTTTTGGCAGTGGACAATTTTCTAATTTCTGGGGTTCTCAGAAGTGGAAGACAACAAATATAATTTTTGCATTCCAATTTGCTCCAATAGAAAAAAGAAAAAATAAACGATAGTTTTTCTATGACTTTACAGAAGAGGGAGAAAGACATTAAATTTGCCATCACTCCCTCAGCCATTGTATTAGAAACACTCACACAGCAGGCATTAATGACCAGGTAATATAACACACAGTGTAGTGTTATAAATATACATACAATAAAAGAAAAAATTACTAGATTTGCGTTGTTAATAACTGTGGAAATGCATCATCACAGTCTGTGAAAAGGGTCTATAGCCACAGACTTTAGTGACACTTTTTGGAGTAGATAATTAAAAAGTAAAAACTTCATTTCAGTTTTTGATTATATTGTAGAAACACCCTTTTTGCAATCGTATTTGCCACCATTGATTAATGTATTTCGCAAATGACAGTGTTTAATACCTGGTCTACAGAGAGAAAGCGAGTAGCATTAAGTAGTTTACCATTATGTAAAATGAAAGCAACTATTTTTAAGCCACTGATATGACTGGAGGCTTGATCCAATGTAAGTTTACCATTTTAGACATTTGTCAAAAGTATCATGCATTTCTTTTTGGTGTAAAACTGGAAGTGGGGAAAAATGCATTTTAATGTGGTAGGTAGAGCATGGAACATGTTTGAGAATGCTGATAAATTAGTAGCTTACTAAAACATAAAAATGAATATGTAGTCAATAGTATCTGTCTCAGAAAAGACAGATACATGCTTTATATAAAGTTATCTTTATATAAAGGTATGTATAAAGATGATAAAGAAGGATTTAGGGATTCATGGCCTTTTTCATTTATAATACCTTGAAATCTGGGATACAATGAAAAAACAGGCACATTTATTGTGCCATCTTTCTGAATTTTTAAGCAAAACAGGAAATAGCTTATGTGCTCTTGAGCTGCATCTGTGCATATCTGACCAAGCTTGGCTGATTTATTTCTATAAATATTGATTCGGCTTGCGGCTTGCTGCCTCTTTGTCAGTCAAAAGGAGCACAAGTTGCGTCTGTTTTGACAGTGAAACTGAGCGTCATTAGGTTCAGGTCCTCTGGAAGGTTAAATTCCCCCTCCTCTTTCTCTGCACTATTTGGCTAACAGTTGACCCATTCAGTCTCAGCAATCTGGCTCTCGTTAGCCTCACTGAGAAAACATCATCCATCCCAGCAAAGAGGAGGAATTTCCAGAGGAGTAACTAACTGAACTTTGACCCCCACATCCAGAACACAGCATTGATATGCCATTGATTGAAAGGGATAGTTCACCCAAAAATGAAAATTCTGTCAGCGTTTACGCCCCCTCAAGTTGTTCCAAACCTGTATAAATTTCTTTGTTCTACTGTACACAAAGAAAGATATTTGAAAGAATGTTTGTAACCAAGCAGATCTCGCTCCCTATTGTCTACCATAGTAAAAATACAACTTGAGGGGGAGTAAATGATGACAGAGTTTTCACTTTTGGGTGAACTATCCCTTTAAATGCAGACAGGAAATTCACAAGTCTGGAAAACCCTGAAACAACAAGCGACTGATTCGTATAGAGTGTGCAACCAAACAAAAAGATATATACCCATCAGACAGGCTAGGAAAAAATGAGAATGTCTCCTCTCCTGTGTAGAGCACAGTAGTCATGATCTACAAGTAAAAAATCATTCTCCATAGAAAAAAATATTTACCAATAACTTATAAACCTTTTAAGACAGATGTGTCATGAACTCAGGTTTTTATTATTTGATGGTTTGTTGATTTGCTTCCTTTAGTCAATTTAATTTCAGCCTAATTTTTTTTAGTCAAATCACGTTTTATATATAAATAAAGGTTTATAAAATATGATGCAAACAGAGTTCATAGTAACACTTTATTTTACAGTTACACGTTACTACATGTACTTACTATAGTAATAACAGTAAATTATGCATAATTATAAGTAACTAACCCTAAACCAAACCCTAACTCTAACTGTAACTCTATAGTAAGTACATGTAGTTAATTAATAGTACTCAGTACTTATTTGAGTAATTATAATGTAACTACGGCACTGTAAAATAAAGTGTAACCGAGTTCATTTCTGCTGTACAGCAGCTCATAAAAAAAAACAGTGTCATTGTTCTGCTGAGGTCAGTTCAGTGTTGATTCAGTTCTGTTCAGTAACTGTGTTAAGATCATCAAACATGAAATGAGTTCAATTCATCTATAAAGCAGCTCTGTAAAAAACTGCGAATGATGTAATCGAGTCTCACAAATGACACATATTTGTGTGTGTGTGTGTTTATACAGTATATATCAAACAATATCAAATGATAATTCTGCTTTAGGTACAAAGATTTTTAACATTAAAATTCTATAGCTTGAAGAGGGCTGGTGTCGTTTGCCCTTAAATTTACTCACAAAACAAGTTTACTGAGTTTTTCTTATCAGTGTAGTTCAAAAACGCTGAAAGCGAGCTGAAGAAAATTTTTATATTTCAATAAATGTAAAATATACTGTTTTAATACTAATCAGTTGTTTGACACTGTACCATTATTGTTTTATTTAGTTGTCATTCATTCACAGTGATCCATTGTAGTTCATTCCATCATATTCTAAGGACACAGTTTTGTACCTTTTTGTACTTTTTAATATTGTGATTCACATTGGAGCTCGTTGATTTGGTTTGAGGCATACAACTTGAGAATCAAGGCTGTGTTTGGTCACTGTTGCATTCATTTTGTCTCTTTATATTTATATATCAAAAAAGATTTGAAAAGATTAATAGTTAATTTGGGTGGAGATCAGACAATGAAATTGAATAGGAAAGGACTGTCAATGTGTTGTGAAAAAGCGGTTATGACAATAATGACATTTAGGTGTGTTATTTGACCTCAGACATGATGTTAGCACACAAATGCACTTTCATACTGTTCTCATTTCATAAGTACAGCCAATATAAAGCTAATCCATTTCCAAAGAGGCCATAACTTGTGGTTTCTTGTAGGCTGGCATTTCTCCACTGTTCCCGTAGAGACATTAGATTAATCAAGTCAAATTTCCTCTTAAACAGAATCGCCACATGCTTTGATCCACTTGTGAAATGCTCTATGACTTTATAACACCGGGTGAGGTTATTTCTTCCCACTTTCATTCTGTAGACACTTTTTGAGGTCTGCCGCCATGGCCTTCTGCGATTGCATCCCTGGCTCCAGCCTGCGTTGTGAGTGCTGGCAGGAGACGAGTAAACCACCGCCAGAGCTGGCAACCTCACTCACAGAGGAACCAATCTCTAGCCCACAGGCCAATGCAAACACTAGAGTTGCCCAGTGTAAATAGACAGGGCAAATCAGACTGAATGAGAGAGAGTGAAAGAGAGGCAGAGGGTTTTTGGGCTATGTTCCCATTGGTCTCATTACAGCATAAAAACTGATAACTGCGCCCACGTCGAATCTGTGCCCAAAGAGCGCCACAGAAAACTCTAGTTATTCACAAAATTCCACATGACCTTTGTTGTTACATACTTATTTAGTTCAGTATATTTTACCATGTTTGAATCCATTGAGACATTCCGGAATTCAACAGATTTTTCCAAAATTTGCATTGAAAATTCAAAAGTCTGCATATTCCACCAGGGTATTCGATAATTTTTAGGCACAAAGAATTATAACATTAAAATCCTATAGCTTAAAGAGGGCTGGTGTCGTCTGCTGTTAAATTTACTCATTTAATTTACTGAGTTTTTTTTTTTTTTTTATCAGTATAGTTCAAACACAACGTGTAATTTCTTTGATTTATCATAAATGTTTGCAATTTAAATTAGCTAGGTTAATGCATGATTAAACACTGTATAGAGAGTATGTACGTGACGTCACTGTCGGCCGGAGTGACTGTGGTTACGCCACTGAGTGGCAAAAAGACTGAGTGGCAGCATTGGTTTTCAGTGTAAATGCCGTGAAAAACACACAAAACACACCTAAGATGGGAAAGAGCTGTGCGATTGACAGTACAAATAGATTTGACAAGAAATCTGAGGTCAATTTTTACAGACTGCTGAAAGCTAAAAAAAGAGAAGCAAATGAAATTGATATATATATATATAAATTGATATTGATAAGTGATCACCCTGATTTAAACATATAAATATTTATATAAAGCGTTCACAGGCAAATTTGCTTTATGTATTTTCCTGGCGTCGAAATCAGGCACATATAAATGTCTGGAAACAAGATTCCTGGCTGCATGTCAATATCCATGGATCACTGAAACTTTGGTAAGTTGTAAGGAATACTATATCAAGTTCAACCTTTGGTTTAAACTAATAATCGTTTGTTTTACTCGCGTTTTCGCAGTTTCCCCTATTAAATCCAGTCATGCAGCAGGCTCTTTTGCCACTCAGTCCAGCTGAGGGGGTGTGTTCCGGTGGGAAAGTAACGTCAATGCATAACCTCTATAATTATTGGTAGGTTAACTTGTGTTGGGACTCAAACTCACCCAGCTCGTGTTTGCCTGGATTGTCTGAGATTTCCATCACATACAGTTTAAGGCCCATGTAGCTTTTGCCAATGCTGTAAATGCGGGTGATATCAGGACACATCTCGTTCACAGACTTCATTAGCTGAAAGAAAAATGATGATGTACATAATGTACACTAAGGACACATTAATTCAATTAAAAGTGATAGTAAAGATATTTACAATGTTACAAAACATTTCTATTTCAAATAAATGCTATTATTTTGAACTTTCCATTCATCAGAATCCTGAAAGGTATCACATTTTCCACAAAAATATTAAGCAGCACAACCATTCTCAATGTTTATAATAATAATAATAATAATAATAATATTGTATAATAATAATAATAATAATAATAAGAAGAAATGTTTCTTGAGCACTAAATCAGCAAATTATGATTTCTGAAGGATCATGTGATACTAAAGACAGGAGTAATGATGCTGAAAATTCAGTTTTGCCATCACAGGAATAAATTATAATCAAAATATTAAAACAAAATTATTTTAAATTGTAATAATATTTCACAATATTACTGGTTTTTGATTAAATGCATGCAGCCTTGTTGAGCATAAGAGACTTCTTTCAGTAACATTAACATTTTTTTTACCAATCCCAAACTTCTGAACAGGAGTGCATGACAAAGCAGAGGATCCAGGACTGGAGAATATACTAAAACATTCCTTGCTTTTAACTTTCTGTGTGTATATTCTGTGTGGTTTTTGTTACCTACCCGCAGGCTTGTGTTAATGTAGACACTGTTGCATAATGGTGGTCAGACTGACCACAAGTAATCCGCAAGGCAGCAATCACATACTGATGTGACAATCTTGGAAAATGTTTGTTTTCACGCCAGGGCTGGTTTTTAGATCATGCAGTCTGACTAAAAGACCATCTCTGTCAATCTGCGGTGGATTGTTCTAACATGTAGGGCTCCTCACTTTAAAGAGCAATTGTTTTTTTATGAATCATAATTTTTATTTTCCCTTTCATCAGCAAAACAATACTTAATTTGAAATATATGTAGGTATTGTATCAAGCCTAATATATCATATTTTTAATGGTCAGTGGGTTGCACCATTTCATGCTAACTAAAGGCTTCATCTTTCTCACCTTCCTCATCTCGTTGTAGTTATGATGTCTGAAGTCCAGTTTGTCCTTGGTGCCTTCCTCAGCTTGCCATGGGTAGATATTGTTTGGATCTTAAAACATGATGTACAGTTCATGAACATTAAGGCCCGTTCACAACAAGAACGATAACTATAAAGATAACCATAACGATAACTATATTAGCATTCACACCAATGAACGATAACTCTGTTTATTCTAAGTGCATGCTGCAGGTTTGTCATCTGCTTTAAATGCTAGAGATCCTTAAATGGTTAGTTTACCCAGAAATGAAATTTGTGTCATTAATTACTCACCCTCATGTCGTTCCTCACCTGTAAGACCTTCGTTCATCTTCGGAACACAAATTAAGATATTTTTGATGAAATCCGAGAGGTTTCTGATCCTCAAGAGATAGCAACGTAATTACCACATTCAAGGTCCAGAAAAGTAGTAAAGACATCATTAAATTGGCCATGTGACTACAGTGGTTCAACCTTAAAGGGACTCCATGGCGATAATAAAGGTCTTCTGAAGTGAATCGATGCGCTTGTGTAACTATCCTTATTTAAAACTTTATAAAGTATATTTGACATGCGTCCAAAAAGCGTTAACTTCAGCAACGTAGTACACAATGCCATGACATTCTACACTATAAAGCGTAGTATGTCATGGCGTAGTGTAAAACGTCATGGCATTGTGTACTATGTCGCTGAAGTTAACACTTTTTGGAAGTACGTCGAGTACGCTTGGCTGTCGTGCCAGAAGCTCCTTAATTTACTTTATAAAGTTTTAAATAAGGATAATTGTCTTACACAAACGCATCAATTTGCTTCAGAAGGCCTTTATTAACCCCCTTGAGTTGTGTGGATTCATTTTTTTTTATGGATGGATGCATTTGCCTTGTCTTCAAAATCTGGGCAGCCATTCACAACCATTATCAACCCTGGAGGACTAAGGATATTTTTAAATATATCTCCGATTGTGTTCGTCTGAAAGAAGATAGTCATATACACCTAGGATGGCTTGAGGGTGAGTAAATCGTGGGATAATTTTCATTTTTGGGTGAACTATCCCATTAATGTTATGAAGTGACGAAAATACTTTGTGTTCCATTGTGTTCTGAAAATGAACAAAGGTCTGATGGGTGTGGAACGACATGGGAATGAGTACTTAATGACAGAAATTTCATTTTTGGGTGAACTAACCTTTAATGGATTCTGATTGGCTGTCAATGTTTTTATTGTTCATCAGCTGGAAAAAAATTATTCTGAAAGTGATTTATATCATTCCTCTATGATTTATAGTTATAGCCTCTATCTATCTATTGTTATAGTTATTGTCCTTGATGTGAACAGGCCTTTACTGTGGCCATTTTTATTTGCAGTAGTATATTGTTATCATTTACTTATGTAACCGGCCCTTAACAAGGACGCTTAACACCACAGTCTTTAGCATCAGTTGCTAGTGTGCCTCCTGAGGCCAGGGGAGTGAGGTTTATGATGTGTAAAATAAAGACCTTCCATATGTGAGATCAGTGAAAGGTTTGTGTTTGGAATACCTGGCAGCTCACAGCCCATAATTTCAGCTCTAAGGCAGATGGTCCCATTCTTAAACCAGGTCTGAGGGTTAATGCGTATGTATTGTGCCACCGCCGGTTCGGGCAAAATGGCCAAGACTGGTGTTTCGCTGTCCTTGTTCCCTTCAAACACCTGTTAGCATACAAGATCATTTCTGGTGAGTGATCCTATTGATACGATCCAAGTGACATTTGCCAGTGGCAGCTGGCACAGTCTATGCCCAAGAAGGGCACACGAGATGCTGGCACAGTGGAGTCCACAGTGGGCAGGCTATTCTTTTCAAAAGAGCCGCTTAACCCTGCCAACTACTGCCAGCGCCTGCCTCCAACCTCTGTTTGTACAAAAGACCCTGTGCCAGCTGGAAACTGAATAGATATAATGATGTCACAAAGATACTGAGGCTAATATACACTAGCAGAGGTGAATGGCACAACCTACTGTCTGGAAAAGGGGGTTTATTTTAGATAAAAATTGTAGGAAAATTGTAATGTAGCCTCATAATTATGTTTAATAAAAAATACAATTGTTATTTTTTATTTTTTTCAGAGTTCAGTATTCCCTAAAAATACTTTCATAACTCTCATAACTCAATTTCAAGTCCAAAAAGATGATTTCAAGACCCCCTGTGGTGAAAATCAATTCGAGAGAAGCCAGGTTATACCGGTATATTTTTCTGTTGATATGAAAAATTGGGTAGATTTAGCAATATGGCGGGTGTATGATGTATATTATGATGAATTATATAACTTTCTCCACTGACGTTCTGAGTTGTTCAAAGCGTTTCTAAGGATACTGATTGTTAGCTGAAGGCAGCTGTCTGTCTCTGACATGGCGAACGGGAACATGGTTTGTATAACATTAGCAACACATTATTAGATGTTTGATAACATAGTCAAGCAAAAGGCTAATCATTCAAATTACCGTTATGTGTCCAATGTTGTAAAGAGCGATACCATTGTGCAGCGTTTACCTCAGTAAGTTGACTGAGTGGATCTCTGAGCTGGCATGAGTGGAGGCGGGGCTAATTTGCATATTCATTGTTCTGTGCATATTAAATGAGGCAAGAGTGCAGAGTTACATTCAAGCTATTTTTAAGGCATTAAGGAATTTTTTTGCAAGAAAAAATGTTTAAATAGGTAATTTTGGTGATCAAAGGTGAGTTTTATTGGATAAAATTATTGACTGTCATGTGACACTGAAGACTGGAGAATTGATGCGAATAAATTACATATATTAAAATAGAAAACAGTTCTTTTAAATTTTATTAATATTTCACAATATTACTATTTTACTGTATTTTTCATCAAATAAAATCTTGGTGAGCAAAAGAGACTTTTTTCAAAAACATGAAAAAATTATTCCAAACTTTTGATTGGTAGTGTGGAAAGTAAATAAAGAAATTTAAATAAGACCTTCTTTCTTTCTTTCTTTCTTTTTAAAAAATAGTTGATAAAGAGAACAACATACCGCCTCTTCTGTCCCGTTCATGCATGGCTTCCATTTAATGGTGTCATTGCTAACCTGAACCTTGAAGGTTTCAACATAGTCCAAGCTACAGAATAAGAGTGACATGTTGTTATTATTGCAACTTACTATTTGTTTTAATTATGATATTATGGTAGAGAATTATATATTGATATGAAGTACCTCCATATAGAGCTGCGACCCTGTAGTATCACTGCTGTGAACCGTGTGAGCTTCTTGGCATCTACCTGTAACCACTGGTTCTGGTCTTTGTACTGGGCACACCAAGCTCCATCATAGATATCCCCATCCTCCACACCAGACTGCAAAACAACAACAACAATAAAACAATGGCTATGTTAATATATTGTAATATTGTGAAATATTATTACAATCTTTCGTAACATTATAAATGTCTTTACTGTCACTTTTGATCAATTGAATGTGTCCTTGCTGAATAAAATTATTCATTTAACTTAACTGATCCCAAACTTTTAGACAGTAGTGTGTGTTTATATATAGATTTATTCTGCAGTGTGGCCCACCTGTATGTTGAGTCGGCCCCTGTGTGGTCCCAGGCCAATGCGCTTGTAAGAGGAGGCCTGAATCTGCGAATCTTTAACTTTCAGAGACTCCAGACCCAAAGGAGGACACTCTGAGAATGCAAAGAGATATGATTTAAAGAGGAGCAAGGAAATAGATAGGAAGATTTTGATAGCAGAAGCATCACATCATGTGCCCCTTAGATTTTTGAGCCAAGTTGATTTTAAATGCAATTTCTAAAAAAACATTTTAGTAATCCATCCATAAGATTTTACAGCTGCAGAGCAGACAGGAAACTGTTGTTTGAGGAGTTCAGCTTGTCCCATCCGCTTTCCAAATACTTTCTCTCTCTCTCTTTTTTTTTTATATTGTCTTTTGTAGTTGTCCTGTGTGTTTTTGAAGCCTTTAGGATCCTTTCCGTATACTGCTACTCCAATGTGTGAAAACCCCTGCAAAATTGGCTGAGAATGAGATGGATGTGGCCTGTAATTTAACTTTCTAAGAGGAATGGATATATGTTTGAGTCAGGCGTTCGTTATAATGACGATTTACAGCCATTTTCTATTTTGAGCTTCACAAAATAGAAAATGGCTATAAGAAAATAGCTAAAGCATTGAAAATGACCATTTCCACTATTAATGGGATATCGTCTCCTGTTTTAAATGCTCGAGCATTTCATTCCAAGTCTATTCCAAGTTTCAATCAACTAAACATGTTACGAATCTGCCTGGAAGAGGACATGTGTCTATATTGTCTTAATGCACAGTGAGGAGGAGAGTTTGAGTGGCCAAAGACTTTCCAAGGATCACAGCTGGAGAATTGCAGAGATTAGTTGAGTCTTGTGATATCAACTTGTGTATCATATATTATGATTTCCCACTTGTAAATATGACTTTGCTTGGTAGTTCATGTGCTTGGAACTCGTAATTCTGATATTTCTGACTCCACTGGAAGGGCACATCATTCACAGGCCCTCTAAAACAACTTTTTGAAATTAAATACAAAACTGGTCATAATATGAACATGGGTTGACTCAGCTGCTTTGGGCGCTCTTATTAAAAAAAAAAAGTATTTATTCCTATGGTAATTCCTCCTAAATAAAATACCCCTGAAGATTTTACCAGTTTGCCATTATGTATTAATTTATTTATGTATACTTGCAATAATCATCCTCTCTAAACAGGTTTGTGTTACTCTAATGAACTGGAAACCCCCTTTCCTTCCTTAGTTTATACAGAAGCTTTATGCTATAATAAACAATTTGACTAGTTCCTCATAAATTTGTCTTGTAAACAAAATAATTTTCAAAAGCAATACTGACTAACTGCTTGTGATGAACCACATCCTGCCAGGATGTTTAGTTTATAATATTTATTATAAATATACAATATACAGTACAGTGATATATACAGTATACAAATGCTTTAACTCAAATCAAATCAGTTACAGTATGCATGGCATGGAATAGTCTTTTAAATTCCTTTGGGCAGGAAATTCTGCTCGTATTGTATATGAATAATTTCCATATGCATTAACTGGTGCTGGTGGGGGCTTTTTTTATGCAAGTTTAAGTACTTTAAAGATTCTCTTCACTAACGTATCTTTATATGTAGATCTCCCAGTTAACCTTGTGAACTGTTTAACGAGCAAAAAGCTTGGATAGCATTTCCAGAAATGTCTTGATTGTGATTGTGCCTGTTGCGTTTAAACTTTTGTATCCGGACATCATGTAAAAGTGATCTGGTTCTCGGGTGAGAGAAAAGCACATCTGGTTCTTGTGGGTGAGTCAGTCTGATGGTTTGTGGAGTCAGCATTCCTTACCAATTCATCTGAAAGGGGGGAGAATTCCTGGCACTGCTGATGTTTAGATGGCCAATTACTTTGACCTGGACTATTGTCCTGTTGCTCTTTAAATTGTTTTATGTTCCAAGTGGACAGAAAGCAGGGCTGTGGAGTGAAATGCCACTGTGCTTGTCTTTAAGTGGTGTTTGGAGAGGTCTGGATGTAATTGGGCTTGTTACACAAACACCTCCCCCTACAAATCAGATAAAACACCCCAATTCTGCTGTGTTTGTTTCTGCAGGACATAAAAGATCAACTGAGAAGTTGAAAAGATGAGCTGTTGCTTGTGGCGTTTCATTAAGACGACTGATTTGTTCTTGAATGAATTGTCTGTCTTCATAATAAAGACTTCAATTGTAGCTTTATATTTCTAGCAGATGTTTTGGACACATTATCATTTTAGTCAATTTGATACAATATGTGGTACATGACCAAGAGATTTTCTCATAATTCTGACCATAGAATTCCTGCAGTTGAATATATGGAAAATCATGCTTTTCAGCTCTGTGGTTTGTTTGCTTAGTGGAGAAAACTAGTTCACTGAATGAGTGACCCAATTGGCTTTGAAACAGGAAAGGACTATTAGTGCTGTGTTTGAATATGGCCCGAATTATGTAACGATGCATGCATGCATATTTATGAACTGATAATCTGGGAGTTTATTTTTTATTTTTTTTATTTTTTTTTTTAGCATGGATGGAAGGATGTGTGGGTGAGTAAGATAGATAGATAGATAGATACTCTCCTCTCTCCTTTATCATGTTTATGATACAATTGTATATTTTTATATTGATAATTGTATTGCAATAATTATATAATTATAATTGCATTATATTATTGCATAAATCACATTTACTTACCAAATACCGGTGGTTCTTCACTTTCTTTTTTGTTCCAAACTCTCCGTTCCACGTTTTTATCAATGTTTTCATTCAGGTCCTCTGTGTGGAAGCGCACTGCGGTGGTCGTCGCCCTTGTGGCTGTTACTGTTGGCTTCACTGTTGTTGGTTTCAGGGCTTTCGTGCTCACCTCTGTCCATTTCAATGTGGGCTTCGGAGCTTTCGTGGTTCCCTTAGTTGACTTGAATGGCTTCACTGTCGTGGCTTTCGGAGCTCTGGTGGTCGCCTGGGTGGGTTTAAATGTCGTGGCTTTCAGAGTTTTGGTGCCACCCTCAGTGGGTTTCAGAGCTCTGGTGGTCGCCTCAGTGGGTTTGACCTTCTTGGAGAATCTGCTTACCTTAGAAGGTGAGATGTTTCCATAAGTGCCGGTGGTTCTGTGTTTAATACGGGCTCTCGCGCTTCCAGTTGCAGAGGTTGTCTGAGTGTCATTTAAATTATATGATGCAGCTATAGATGATTTTTTAAGAGAAGGAGAATTAGTTACTCCTCCAACTAAAACAACAATAAAAGTTAACAAAGATAAAAGTATAACGGTTGGTGCCATGGTTTAGTGTTTAGTCCCTACTGTAAAATCTTCCCCAGAAATGTTGCTATATCCGAACGCTTGAACCCCGTAATGTTGCAAAATCACGCGCCACTCGTGCTGCAAAGTAAACTTGAGACCATATTACTTTGAATAGAGGGAGAGAGAATTTGAGGGGAAAATGTGTGCCATACACATTCTTTTGCTAATTTTCTTTAATGACGTTTTTTTCTTTCTAGGGACGAAAGTTTTCGTTAAAAAAATCATATTTTGAGCATCAAGCCAAATGTTACATATTGTTTTAATGCTATTAGGCTACCTGTGACATTTACTATCATTTTTTCCACTCAAAAAATGTTGAAGGCTTGTACTCCCAATTAATTGTAGCAGCGCGCCATCTAGTGGTGATCACAGACCAGATTTGTTTTGTTTTTTTAATGGCTGACTGGAATGGTTGAGCTTGTTAACATTGGGAAAACACATGCTTTGCACACCAAGACCTTTATGTCTAATAAACTATTACCTAACATAAATTATAAATGTATACCTAGTATAAAGACATCAAGCAGACATCGATATCTGAATCCTACTTAAACGGTCATTTTGGCCTGTCCCACCTCAGAGGCTCCTGACCTTCTTGGCCATATCCATCTAACAATTAAAATATTACATTGTCATAATTTTGACATAACCTGTTGAATTAATATTTATTTGATTCTAGTAAATATTTTTAATCAACTAATTACAATTAACAACATAGCTGTTTCGGTGTGTCACATTTTTTTTTTGCATGCTACCCTGTTAAAGTGTTTTTCTAGTTTCTCTTTTTCATATAAATATTTAAGTGTCAAAATTTAACTTGGTGGCATTATGCATTGAAGGTTAATACAGGTAAACTCAGAGGTTGGAAATAGATGTATTACTTGGTTATTTATATATAGTGCTTTTTAAATGTTTTTAATTTTGAATGCATTTATTAGTTTCCTAAAAATTTAATTTACCCTTCTAATGACAAATGATGTCTTTAAAACCTGTGCTACAATTTTTGCATTTTGCTGCTAACCCCCATATTAAATTAATACAAAATAAAACAGATTGTAGCAATGGATATATAAGATCTTTCACTAACCGTTTGTAAATAAGAGTAACAGGAAATCAGAGTTTCAAGAAACTTCCATATTCCATATAATTCATTGTCAGAATTTAGTTGTCAGGACTTACAACAATTTCGTCGTCGTTTACGTGTGTGTGTGTGTGTGTGTGTGTGTGTGTTTATCATGAATATAATAACGATAAGCAAAGTAACATGTATCCAATTCTTCCAAACATGACGCACAACACTTTGTATGGAAACAGTTTTTAAATAATATGATTACCTAAAATATTCCATTAGATGGCGACAAAACACTATGTATTTTTTTAAGGTGACCTAAAGAGTTCGAACGCCTAAAACACACTGATATTGTGGAGAGTTTTTTTTTATTAAAAGTTTTTGGACAAAACTAAATAAAATGCTCAAACTTGATCAATTAAAAGTCTTCACGTCCTGATCAATTAAAAACAATAAGATATTGTTTATGCTTTGAAAGATGTTATTTTTACTGATGAATGGCTTTCATGTCCAATCTGAGCTCCCGCTGCGCTTTACTATGGTGGCGAGGTTAGAGACCACATCACCATCAATTATTAATGCATTACACGCATCAATAAACTTCATACAACCATTTCAGACATGTGAAAAACAGACAAACAATTCTGAGCATTTAAAACATTTTATCATTTTATGTCCTATCAATTATTGAATGAGTGTTGTTTTCTTCTTTTCTTTCTTAAGTAATGCTTGGTCTAGTTTCTCTTTTTCATATAAATATTTAAGTGTCAAAATTTATTTAGTGGCATTATGCATTGAAGGTTAATACAGGTAAACTCAGAGGGTGGAAATAGATGTCTTACTTGATTATTTATATAATATATAGTGTTTTTTAAGTGTTTTTAATTTTGAATGCATTTATTAGTGTCTGCATGAGAACAAAGCTAAAACTAAAATATATTAAGATTGGAGGGTGTAGTTTCCTAAAAATTTAATTTACCCCCCCTTCTCTAACACATGCACCGGATGTGAGAAAAAGTGAGTTTGCATGGAAATTCCTTTCCTCAACCTGTCATTTTCCCCCAGTACCACCTACAGCGAGGAGTGAAATGTCAACGCTTAATAGGAAACTTAACACTGCGAAATATTCATAACCTGCTCCGCTCCTTAAATTTATATGTGCTATAGTGTCTGTTGTGCTGTTATGTTGTCTGGATAGGTGTTAACATGACTTCATTGAACACTGTCTGAGGTCATCTTTACTAGAGTAAAAACTGAAGTACTGTGTGAACTATTTATGTCAAACCATAAGTGATAAATTTATCAGGTGGCGTATAAGAAATTGGATTGGTACAAGGAACTGCAATGAAACTGGAAGAAAACATGCTGTATTGCTCCCAGCGGTCTGCTTGGCAATAGTTGTTGTGATTATTATCGCTCTATAAATTGAGTTACTAATTAGACTTTGATTGTACAGATCAATTAAATATAGCCTCCTGGTTTTTATATCAGACTGTAAACAAGTTTAGGGGTCTAAACAGTTAATATATATATATATATATATATATATATATATATATATATATATATATATATATATATATATATATATGTTTAAATATCTAATATATTTAATAGAAGTAGATCATTCATCATATATACACATATATACTGTTTTTAAAATTATGTCTGGGTTCCTGCACTCTTCAGCTGGTCTGTTTTGTAAGTTCTGAGCTTCATTAGGAGAAGGGCTAAGTCTGTGTGTGTGTGTGTGTGTCTGTGTGTGTCCATCCTGTACAGTGACCCAGCAGCGGTTGTATGAGAGCTAGCAGCATGCCGCTCCTTTAATGACCTATGAGAGCTGTGGACCCAGGCCATACACGGGGAACCTGAGAACCTGCTGAGCAACTTCTGTTGATCTAAGCCAGGTGAGGGGCCCACACTCCAGCCTGAAAGTCTGAGAGAGAGAGAGAGCTGGGGACAAGACTTTGAGTGTGAGTATGGGGAGTTTTATGGCACGATTGTTGTTTGAATTATTGATAGCTTGGTATGCTACTCTCTGATCAGTTCTTGTACATTTTATGATTTGCTCTAAGTGAGTTTGTTATTCAGTTCTTTATCTTAATGTCTGTAATCGTAGTTATGTGTGAATTGAAAAGTCGATGTTCTGTCTAATAAAACTACACACAGCCACAAAGTTTCTGTTTCACACAAAGAAGTGGAGAGAGACAGAGAGATTTTAAGGAAACACACTGACTCTGTGCTCTCATTTTCAGCTCACTGTATCACTCAGATGAACCACAATATCGCTCATACAGCAGGTGAGCTGTATCAGTTCACAGGAGTTCGTCATAGACCTCCACAGCCTGAGAAATTTAACCTCCCGATGAAAACCGCACTGTCCTGACCTAAAACCAGAGATTTGAACAACAGCAAATAAAACACAGGACATACTCGGTGAGTATGAGATGTTTCTTTCATGTTCTTGTACAGCTTCATTATTTTTTTTTTTCACGGGATCTGCTCGATGTGTCCTCTCATTACCACGGTGTACTACCTGAACGCTACAGGAATACAGAATTATAAATATTCATTCTTCCCCTCACCTGAAAATCTAACAGCATGCTATACTTCACTGCTCAATTATTGATTTCGAGCAGGCTTATAAAAATATCGAAACTCTAGATTGTTCAGAGGAATTTGGGGAACAACTGGTAAAATGTGATGTTGTTTAATTAAAATATATTTATTATGCATTACTTCTCATTATTTAAATGTATTCATTTAAAATATTTATTTTAATATTATAATAATATTTTCAATGTAAAATTTATTTTATATTGCATGGGATATTTTTCAGACAAAATAATGCAGGATTGTACATGTGTAGATTTATGCTAATTTTGGCATTTGTTTTTATTATTTAACACCCATGTAAAGCCTTTGAAGTAAAATCTTGCTATATTTTGCATTGCATAATCGAGATTAATATGCAAAATACATCTGGTGTGTTTTAGTGAAAGGGAAACTGTGATCAGCAGGTGGCAAAGGCTTCCCAAGACATCACGTTATGCCATCAGCATGCTGCAGTTTTGACTTTGAGAATTAAAAAGTTGTAATCTTATATCTAGCAGAATGTCTCTGCTAAATGTCAAGTTGACCAGCCATGTATATGTAAATCTACAAGAAGAAGTTTAACCTACCATAAAACTTTCCTCCCTCGACTTCCACTGATTCATCCGAAAAGAATACATGGATGAAATCCCTTCCCAAGACATTCCCCCTTCCATGAACAATAAATGTGGAGGTGTCATGTAATATTGATGGGCTCAGCTGATGATCTCCTGACGACCCCAGTTTGGTCCCTCTCATGTTGTATAAAATATTCATGATTCTTGTCCCCTTCCTGCTCCCGCCCCCTCAGCATCCCATAATGCATGTGTGATGTTCTGCTGGGCCTGCTCGCACAAAAACACACACCTGGCTGCAAAAGCAAAGAATGATGGGATATATAAGCATGATCTCCTGTGGTGAAGACCAGCTCTGAGTTTTTCCTTTTATTTCAATTCCAAGTCTGGAAATTCTTATGTTTTTTTTCGCCCATTGTACATTATGCACCTGACGTTCCCGACTCATGCAATTCTAGTAATCTCACAGCTATCATTAGTGACATTTAACCTGTCCTTTTCCACTCCTCCCTCTCTCTCTCTACCTGTTCACCTGCATCTGTTCTTTTGTCATTTTTATCAATGCGTCCTTCTTCTGTTCTTCTCCTCCCTCCCTTGCGTTCCTCCTTCCGTCGTTCTCATTAACACCCCAGCCCTGATAGATGTAGAGAGGTGGCCTACTGCTGCTGGAGACACTCTCCTGGGTTGCCCGTGCAGCCCTGGCACCCTGTGTTCCTCTCCTTAGACCCGGGCCTGTGCCATCTGCCTCTGTCTCTGCCACTGCTGGGCACTGGGAGTCGGTGTGCGTGAGGCAGCTCTCTTCTGCTGCAAGAAACCAGCACATGCTGTGGCTGCTGAAGCTTTTCAGCCAATAGGTAAACTAAAAGTTTACTTTTTTGTGACTGAAGTTTATTAAACAATATTAAGTTTAAATAGAAGAGAGAATTTTTAATTCATTTTAACCATGAATGCAGCATCATGTTTTACTGTAAGAGTGTCTTTGTGCAATTTATTGCATACTGTATGCTTTAGTGTTTTGCATTTGCTAATATATGTAATATATATGCTAATATATGTAAATATAGTCTTTCTTTTTTAAAGAAATTAATATTTTTATTCAGAAAAAATGCAATAAATTGATCAAAATTGACAGTAAAGACGCTTGTATTATAAAAGATTCTGATTTCAAATAAATGCAGTTCTTTTGAACTTTGTTCATCAGCGAATCTTGGAAAAGAGTATCACGATTTCCACAAAAATATTAAGCAGCACAACTGTTTTTCACATTGATAATAATAGGATTTTTTCTTAAACACCAAATCAGCATATTAGAATGATTTCTGAAGGATCATGTGACACTGAAGACTGCTAAAAATTCAGCTTTGCCATCACATGAATAAATTACATTCTAAAATATGTTTGGATAGAAAAAATAGTTATTTTAAATTGTAATAATATTTCACAATATTAATTTTTTTTTACTGTATTTTAGGTCAAATAAATGCAGCCTTGGTGAGCTTAAGAAACTTATTTCAATTTTTTAAATATGAATCTTACTGCCCCCAAACCTTTTAAATGTAAAGCTAAAAATTCCTCAGATTTCCCAAACTGAACCTACCATTGGTCATATAAACAGATAGCCACTCCCCCAAACCAACACCATTGGTTGAGCCAGTGTTGCCGTGTCGTGCTGGTCGGGATGCTCAAACAAACATGTCTTGACAGTGCCACTGAGACGTTTCAGGTAAAACAACCTTCAGATGGCTTACTTATAGTCGTCTTTGCATATTAAACTAGGATATGATAACTTATTTTAGCATTTAGCATATAAATTATTAAAAAACTGCTGTTGTGATACAAGAATATTTGTTTTTGTTCACAAATCATACAAAAAATATGTGCCTTTGAATATTTGTCTGGCATGGAAAATGTAATTAACAAACCATGTTTGTGCCAACTTGAGCAGGCAATATGCTGTTTACCTAAACCACTATCTGAACAGAGAAAACAAATATTTCTAGTTGAGAGAGGCGCTGAAAGTCCCACGGGGGCAGACTGGAGCTGTGTTCTCTCCAGCATGGTACCACTGCAGCTACCTCTGCTTGAGAGTGTTGGCACATGTAGTCACCCAAGAAGGCAGGATACTTTTTTTGTGTGGATGAGAGGAGAATGCCAGTTACTGTCGTGCAGCCAAAACCAGGATAGGCAAATCGGACACATGCACGCAAGCACATGCTGTATGCGCACTTGTGTCCACCCCGTTCCCAGCTTTCCCTATACTTGCTGGCTGAGTCTAATTCAGTGTCATGTTCCGGGGAAGCCCAGATTGTGAACTAGCTCCTTCCCTGTGTGTTATTTATTGGGTGGGCAGTGAGTTGCTGTCTCCTTATTTACACCAGATTGCTTCTCCAGATGTTTTTTTGGGAAGAAATCCCCCACCCCTCCCAATGCCTCCCTCCCACCACCCCCCACCTCTCTTTGTCCAGATGGAAATGATTTTTTTTTGTAAGGATCTCTAATCCTTTTCTTTCCAGGGCTATTTTCCACCGCATTGTGATAGGAAACTTACGACAAGCCGAGGAGAAAAGCGCAAGGTTAAGGCAAAGTCTTGTCAACGGGAAACAGCACTTTCCTCTGGTTGTTAAATAAAACCTACGTTCATATTTTTTTGCTTGGTGTGTGACCCTGCGAAAGCTGTTCGGCCTGGTGTAGATGTATAATGAGCTTTTGTGCTCAATGGTTCTCCCTTACTTTCACATTAGTTCCTCTCAGCCAGTGTTGTGGAGAGTGCAGCACGGGGAAATGGACTGTGAGAACGCTAACCAGATGGCTTAGATCCCAAAAGCCCAGGGGAATGAGGCATAGTTCCGGACTAAGCTAAATCAGTATACCTAGACTTCAACAGCAGATAGTAAGGAAACTGTTTGAGAAAAATAATAAGGGATCGTAGAGATTTAAGAGAATGTATTTGGATTAATCAAATTAAATTCAAGTACACAGCAAAGTGCTGGAACTAGCACTTTTTGAGTAATGACCAAAATCAAAGCCCTTATGTTGGGTTTTTAAACTTTCTGATGCAACAGACACCGAAATATGATGATCTTCTTGTGAGGGACCCCTTCTTAAAATATAAAGCCATTTATAAAGACCCATTAATACTGTAAAAAAAGCAACATTTTATAAATATGTTAAAATATTAACTGGAAAATGTTTACTTTCTATTAAGTTGACATTATCCTTTGTTGTACGTTATACACCAATAAAATGTATTTTTGAATTTTCTGTGAAATGGCAATAATGTAAAGTCAGTGTATATGAAGAAGCTTTATTACTATTTCTCTGAACTTTCCCACAGCACCCCCTTGTGGCCCCCCTTGAAAACCCCAGTTTTAGTCTATGGTCTGTTCTTTTGACAGGTGAGGGTTTTGCTCGACTTATGATTCACTTAGGTTTGGAAAGTGAATGAAAATATCTAAACAGAAAATTTGTATAAATAAATCAAATTGTAGGCCAGTATAAGAGGTGAAATGAACCTTGAGTTTTCTTGTCTCCATGTGCCACCTTGATAAATACAGTAACAGCCTGCACATCTAAAATGAAAACTGTGGGTTTTGTTTGACTGAAACATCAATCAAACTTTCAAAATCATAGTCTTTTTAAATCTGTGAGATATTCTTTTTCTCTTTCTTCAAGGGTAGACAATTGGTGCTAAAACTTAACCAATTTTATACCACGGATAAAAGACCATTTACTTCCCCTGAAATCAAATAGGACATTTCTCTGGTGAGCAGTAAGAAGCATTGTTCTAAAACGATAAGGCACAGATTTGTCTGTAGATCTCCGGCGAGGTCCATGGGGGTGGAGGTAGAGGGATGGAGGGGGGGGAACGGCAGATTGATGAAGAGCTGAAGTGGGTCCCTGGGTGACACACGCTCCACTCCACAATATTAAAAACTCCCACACGTTTTTGGGGAGGCAAAATTGCCCTTGCTGGAACGCTGGTGTATTTTTTTCCCCAGTAATGAGCAGCATTTGTTTTATCTTGATAGATGGGACGTTGAGGAGAATTCATATCATCGCAAAACTCCGAAACTGCCTTCCATTTATGCCTGGATGCCCCATTGATCGCTGCTGAAGGACATCTTGACAATTACACAAGGGACGCCTTCAGGAGAACTGTTCAAAGCCGACTGTGACACAATGAGGTTTTCTAACGTGTTTTTTGGGGGGCGACTGCAAAGAACAGTTTGGAACAGGAGTTTAGTTTTGCAACCTGTTACTTTTGCAACTGTTTCCTAGGTTATTATAGTTGACTAAACCATTAAATAAAACAATTTTGTTTCTTAAAAAAAAAAAAAATGAAATGTTATTTCATCTAGTTGCTAAGATAGCATTTAATTTACATATAGTTTAACTTGATGCACTAAAATAACTCAAGCTAAAATAAAATGAAGAAAAACTATATTTATACATATAAATAACAAAAACAATATTACTAGAATTTTAACGAAAATTAAAATGGAAAATAATAAAATTAAAAAAAATTAAAATGTCAATCATAGCATCCTCAGTGATAATAAAATTTCCTCATTGGCATCTCACTCAGCCAGAATATTTGGCTTCAAAATTAATATTCAGAAGTTGTAGCATTGTTGTAGTTTTATAAAAAAAAAAAAATGTCTATTAGTTTTTGCTACTCACACTTATGTCACTTTTGATTGTTTTTAAGTTTTCCAGACACAATCTGCTCCACACTTTCATCCTAAACGAGACCATTATCAGACAAACTGGTCTTGGCCCAATGCGTCAAAGTGACCCTATTACAATGACAGCGAGGCTAGATCACTGCCCGACCCTCTCGTGGCCTGTACTCGCACCCGCCTTCTTCTCCACAGGATGTAAATGGCTGTTTAAATGAATTAATGTAAGGTTTCTTTCATACATGCCCCGGTAATATTGAAGCCATTACGGTCCTCTCCGGAGTTGGCATGGTCAGCGCTTAGTGCTTAATGTGTTCCACGTTGAGCTTATTAATCTAAACAGTGTAGCCCAGCTGCTCTGGATCGACCGTTCCCAAGCAGCGGCATCGGTGGCGGCAGTCTCGCATCTGAACTGCTGCCATATGTGGCCGGGCCTGTGGAAAAGCTAACTGGCTTGTGTCATTTTCTACACTTAATTCTGACCACTCCTGGTGAGTAGGTTTTCACAGAGGCCTTCATTGAGACCACTTCCAACTGTAAAGCTACACTCGGATACGCCGTGCGTCCATGAGTTCTTGCCAACAAAAATAAACCACAGAGCCACTGATTTACATAGCTGTGACTCCCACTACCAACCACCTCAAACGGCTTTGAGCTGTAGAGCTACGGCGAAACATTTAAAGTTTTACCATAAATGTGATTGAGTCTTACAGGGAGAAGATTAATTAGAGGTGACTTGTTTATGGAGTGTATTATAATGTGTTGATTTCAACACAGCCTTGATATGTGGCAAACATCAGTGCTGCTTGTCTCTGACAAGAAGAATGTGTGAGTTGAGAAGATGATAGTATTTACAAGGATGAATTTAAATGATGGTTTATCTGCTGTTGTGGATTATCTGTACAGCTTAGATCTTATTCTAATCAGTTACAAACACTGATACATTTGAATATTGGTTGAATCAAGCAGGGATGAGTTTGTGTTTGTTAATGAGATTGGAAAGTAGTTTTCTTCACAACCTAAACCTTTCATATCTCTTCCTCTTTTTAATTTACAGGTGAGAGATGACTGGAAATTATGCTGAGAAATGGGAACTGGGCCTGAAAACGACACAAACTGGATTCGATCAGCACACCTGTAAAAGTAAGTAAAACTTTATTTATATAGGAACTCTTAATGTTTACAAAGCGTTTTACAAAAGACAAATATGTACATAAAGATTCACATATACAAATTGCAACTTAATATTTCATAATTTGTATTTATCTCACAATTACACCTTCTCAGAGTTGCTAATTTATATGTTACAATGTCAATTGAAGTATGGAAGCCCATTTCATCCTAAAAATAAACTTGGAATTTTGGCTTTATAGCTCACAAAACTACACGCATTTTGCGGAAGAACATTGTTTTGGTAGTGAATATGACCCTTCACAATAGATGAACTCTGTAAGAGAGCTACATATGGCAATTTATCTGTTCAAAAAAATAACTTATCTCTGGATTGCTTTTACAACATTTTAAATCCTTCAGTTCTCGCCATCTCCGAAAAGCCGACCCAATGTTGATTCTGGTTTTATTACGAGCTCTGTCGCATTCTCTTTTTGCCAGTAGACTCTCTTCTGTTATGTGTTTTTTAAAATGGTTGTTTCCCTGGAGGTTGGTGATTTCGATGCTCCATGTCAACCTTTCTCGCTCGTTACGACAACTAACCTATGCCACTCCAACTCCAAACACACGTCAAAGTAGCCTGAGCAACTTTTCTCTATTTACGGATAAAAAATACCAAATAACAATTAACATGCCTACACACAAATAGCCAATAACATTTATCGTGCCTACACACACACACACAGAGACAATTACTCAAGATCCCCTTCCTTCTAAAGGTAATTTAAACAGATACGTTTCAACTCAGACCTAAAAACCTCTATTTTCACACCAACTACTGTGAAAGCTGGATCACCCTTTAACTTATTAGAACCAGAGCCGTAACCACCATAGAGGATGAAAAAAGTTTTAAATGTTACTTTTTGTCAAAATGATTGAGATGGCCAATCAAATCAAAGAAGGTGGGTCTTCCTGTTCACAAAAGACAAGTGTGAATTCCAATGCTTTAAATTCCTTAATTATTTAATTCCTTTAAATAAAAAGACCAATAACCAAAAAACAACCCCCCCGTCGATCAAATATAAAAATGTAATGTAAAGATGTAAAATCCTAAAAGGTTAGTGGAATAAATTGGAGACATGTTGTGAAGAGCTTTAAAAACCAATAATAAAATCTTAAAATTTTATTCTTGCTCCTATACTGAACTGACAGCCAATGGAGAGAGGTTAACACTGGACTAATGTGATCTCTTATTTAAAGGGTTAGTTCACTAAAAAATGAAAATAATGTCATTTATTAATATGTCATTTATTATACCCTCATGCCGTTCCACACCTGTAAGACCTTCATCTTGGAACACAAATTAAGATATTTTTGTTGAAATCCGATTGCTCAGTGAGGCCTGCATAGTCAGCAATGACACTTCCTCTCTCAAGATCCAATAATGACAATACTAAAAACATATTTAAATCAGTTCATGAGAGTACAGTGGTTCAATATTAATATTATAAAGCAACGAGAATATTTTTGGTGCGTCAAAAAAAACAAAATAACGACTTTCGATTTTAAAACACTGCTTCATTAAGCTTCAGAGCGTTACGAATCATAATTCGGATCGCGTGTCAAACCGCCAAACTGCTGAAATCACGTGACTTTGGCGCTCTGAACCGCTGATTCGACACAAAAGATTCATAACGCTCCGAAGCTTTGAAATCGGCCATCACTATTCATTATTTTGTTTTTTTTGGTGCACAAAAAATATTCTTGTCGCTTTATAATATTAATATTGAACCACTGTACTCACATGAACTGATCTAAATATGTTTTTAGTACATTTATGGATCTTGAGAGAGGAAATGTCATTGCTGGCTATGCAGGCCTTAATCTTAATTTGCGTTCCGAAGATTAACAAAGGTCTTACGGGTGTGGAACAGCATGGGGGTGAGTACTAAATTAAATTATTTTCATTTTTGGGTGAACTAACCCTTTAATGAAAATTTGGTCATTTAGAAATTGGCTGAAAATGATTCAGCTCTGTAAAATCAAGGCCTGGTTTTTAAACCACTGCTTGTTTAAGAACAGTGGAACAACACCATTAACTAAATAACTATTCACAATAGATAAAATAATAGAGAAAAAAAAAAAAACCCTAGTGAACCTAGTCCTTTGAACAGTAGAGTAATAATAGTAAAATATAATAATAGTAAAATACAAAACTAAGGAGAAACAACAAATTAAATTGCATAAGGAAAGTGAACAAATATGCTTTGAGATACTTTTAAAAGTGCTAACTAAATCAACTGCTCAATGACAAGATCCACATGACTAAAGGCTGATTCACAACCTGCAGTTTGCAGTCGAATGATCTAAGTGAAGTATATTTCATAATCATATTGTGTATTGTAGTGTCAACATGAAAAATAATATTAATTTCATAGATGGTTTTTGCCTATTGTCATGAAAAGGTACCTTTTAATGCAACTATAAATCATAATTTAAGACCTGTTTGGACACAAACTGTTGCTACATTCCACATATTCACTTCAGTTTAGCCTGTCAGTCTGAGACAAAAGAGCTGAGAAGCATTAACAGAGTCTCTTTCCCTGTCACGGTAAGGTTACTAACAGGTCGATGTACTAGTGCAGAAAGGTAATGAAACAGGGTTCACCCCGGCGCTCTCACCTGGGAGGGTCCTCTTCGCTTGCTGTCTGCACAGATGAGAGCTTTAGGCTAAATCTCTGCTCCGGAGGGTGACACCCTTCAGCTCTTTGCCACCTTAATGGCAGGATTCAAGCCAGATAATGATGCTGACAGTCCAACTGTCAGTCTGCCTGCTTCTGCAGCAGCCCCTTAAGAGCTCAACGTGGGGCACTGGCCATGAATCCGTGAGACTGCTGCATTTTCAAAAGTCATTAATCTAAACAAAGACACCCCGGAGTCTTCCGCGACTCCCTCTGCTCAGCCTCGTCCTCTGCTCAGGATGGAGGAGACGAAGAGTGAGTGCAAAAGAGGTAGCTCAAAGTTCTGCAGTGCTGTGACGGGCTGACATGGAGTCAGTGGGCCTCGCAGGTAAAAGGAAGTGGCCTTTTCAGCACCTTGGAGAGCTCTTGAAAGCGCCGCAGCGAGGGCAGCTTTGATGAAGGCGATGAGTGATGCTTATGTTGGGCACATCGGAGTTATGCAGCATTCAGAATTCAATTGAGAATGCATTTCCAGTTGAGTTTCTGAATTTGGATTACCATTTGAACAAACATGCAGAAGTGTAATTCAAATTTAAGTTATTAGGAGAATTTTCAGAAAGCACTAAAAAATGTAAAATTAAATATTTTTTATGTCAAGTGAATTGAATTGTTAATAAAATAAATACATATAATTGTAATTTTTAATAAAATAAATTTAATTGGTAACATTTTATTTAAAGCCTTTATATACACTGATGAGCCAAAACATTATGACCACCTGCCTAATATGCTGTTGGTCCTCCATGTGCTGCCAAAACAGCGTCGATACATGGACTCTACAAGGCCCCTGAAGGTGTGCTGTGGTATCTGGCACCAAGACATTAGCAGCAGATCCTTCAAGTCCTGCAGGTTGCAAGGTGGATCCGCCGTGGATTGAACTTGTTGGTCCAGCACATCCCACAGATGTTTAGTTGGATTGAGATCTGGTGAATTTGGACCTTGAACCCTTCATCATATTTCTCAAACCATTACTAACCAATGTGTGCAGTGGAGGTGTTATAAGACAATAGCCATTTTACATGTACAATTTTTTTGTCATTCCGATTAAAATCATTCCGATTGAAAGATTCGGTGGACTGTTTACATGAGACGTTATCTAATCTGATTTGGTGTTTACATGTGCCGGTGGCTTGTATTCCTGTCAACATGGAGCTCTATTATTTCTTATGCACTATTTTTATGTAAAGTGTTGCTCTTAATCAAGCAGCAACAGCATGAATTTGTAGCATATCACTGCAGGAAGGTATGAGGAAAAGACCTTTTTTTTTTTTTTGGTGGCTGTACATCTCGGAGCATCTCAATACTACCCCTCCCTCCGACGAAAAGCAGAAGCGTGTGGATGAAGGTCCGTAGTAATGATACACGGAGTTCCTTCAGTGTATTTAATAAATGTGTTGTTTCAGTTTTACTCCAGTTTAATTTTGCCGTCGCAATTGCGCATTCTGACGACCCCTGACCGCTTGACGTGATGACGTAGATGCAAAGTAAATGGTTTAACTTGTTCACATGGCAGAATTTTTATTTTGTTTGGTTTATAGAAAGGTTTATTCCACCCCTCTCAAACCGATTACAATTTCATTCGGTTTGGATATTTTTATTCCGATTGGGGTGTTTATATGGAGAATTTTCATTCAGATTGGACTTTTAAACCGATTACAATGCTCCATGTAAACGCACCTAGTGTTCCCACTCTCATCTTATTAGTGAGTCCTCCTCTGTCAGTGTGTCATATCTTTTTCTACATCGCTGTTTCAACAAGCCCGCAGACTGACACACATGCTGTTTACCACATCCAACCAGCTCCTCCAAAGACCCCTAAATCTGCAAATATGTTGAAGATGAGAGGATGAGTAAGGTGTAGCCCTTAGAATAAAGCCAAATGTGCTTAGAAGAAGATCATGGTTACAAAACAGCAACTCCACAGTTGCCAAATGCTAATGCAGATGTTTGGACGCTTGTTTGCTCAGAGTTTAGCTGGCCAAAAACAAGCCATGATTTAATTTCTGCTCAGTTGATCATCAAGACAGGGAGCACAATTACTGCAGAGGATGCATCAGTAAAACATGATTTTGCATACAATACATACACATTTAGAGCAAAGGTTAGAGTATTGGGACACCAGGTTTTTAACACTAATTAAACATTAATTTTTTTAATTACATGTTGCTGTCTACTGAACAGTTTATTTAAAGAAGCAAACAATCAGTTCTTGTAATCAACATGTTGGATGCAGGAGAAATGGGCAGGAATAAAGATCTGAGCGACAATGGGCCAAACTGTTATGGCTAGGTGACTGGGTCAGAATATCTGAAATGGCAAGGCTTTGCGTGTTGCTTCCAGTCAGCAGTGGTGAGAATTTACCAACAGTGTTCCAAGGAGGGACAAACCACAAACTGGCGACAGGGTGTTGGGTGCCCAAGGCTCATTAATGCACCAGGGCAATGAAGGCTATCCCGTCTGGTCAGAGCCATAGACTGTAAAAAAAAAAAAAAAATGTACGACACACCTCCACTCTCTTCCATTGTAGAAAAGTGAAGCCACCAATGTCCCAATATGGCGCTGACATATTGTGCTGATTTGGGACCTGAGTCTGCGCAGTAGTGAGCATGAAGTGCTATCAAAGCCCCGCCCACACTCCCCCAGAAACGTAGAACAACTCATTATGTCGGTGTAATTAAAGTTAAAGCTCCAATCTCCTCCTGAAAATCCTGAAAAAAGTCCATTGATGCCTCATTGACTACTTCGCTCAGAGAAGCTGTCAATCACAGCTGTCAATCATGACACCCCCCATTTTTATAGCATCAAATAACTAACTAAAACCAAACTTATTTAAAAGAAAAAAGAACTTGAACTTGCATCAGTGTGATAAAAACTACATAAAATGACAGAAACCATCTTTAGAAAAAAAATATTTGAAGTGTAATTTAATTGTTTAATTGGTCTCGCGTCCCATTAATTTACATGGAGAGGGCGGGGTTTATGACCTATACTGGGACCAATCACCTGGGGGCGATGGAGATGCTTTGGCTTCACTTTTCAGGATTTGTGCGGCACGCTTGGTCAGAGCCAACAGAAGGTCCACTGTGGCACAAATCACACAAAATTTTATTATGTTAAGGGAGGAATGTGTCACAACACACAGTTCATCGCACTCTTCTGAGTATGGGGCTGCATAGTCGCAGACCAGTCAGAGCGCCTATGATGACCCCTGTTCAATGTCGAAAGTGCCTACAATGGACACAAAAAAGTTGGAACTGGGCCTTTGAGCACTGGAAGAAGGTCGCCTGAGTACCATTTTCTTGTAAATCACGTAGATGGCTGTATACGGCCAGATGCACTGTGGGATGACGAAAAGCCGGTGGAGGGAGTGTGATGCTCTGGGAAATGTTCTGCTGAGCAACCCTGGGTCCAGCTATTCATGTGGATGTAAATTTGACACGTGCCATCTACTTAAACATTGTTGCAGACCAGGTACACCCTTTCATGACACTGGTATTTCCTGATGGCCGTGGTGTCTTTCAGCAGGATAATGCACCCTGCCATATGCACACATTGTTCAGGAATAGTTGGAGAACATGATGAAGAGTTCAAGGTGATGATCTAATATTAATTCCAGCATACTTGGATGCAATCATATTTGAAGAGAACATATTATCAATGTCAGTTTTATTCACACCGTCCACACCTTAGCAGCAGGATCAGGAAGCTATAGTGGGGTGTGAAATATGTGCCTAATTTAAAAGTGATTTCTCCCTTATTTCTCTTTCAGCTGTGGTCTTCTGACTGCTGTATTCTTTTACTACTTCACTACTTTAGTGTAGAAAAAGAATTGGAGAAACACTATGCACATCCAGCTAGGTTCTGATGCATCATGGGTAGGGCCATAATCAGGTGCTGCGTTTGTTGAAACATAATTTCCACGTAAAACAAGGATGCAATATATAACGTGGGCTTCCCACAATGCTTTGAGATCCCTGGGGCAACGTAAAGAATCACCACTCACAAGATTCATCATAGTGGAATCATAAATAACTCTAAAACGCCATGGTTGGATTTGTATGTTTGCCTGTGCTCAAGTCTGACATCATCTGGAAGGCATTCCAAGCAAACCTGTCCTGTGCCTTTGTCTGAATCCTGCCGGATGAAGCTGTTTTTGGCACTTGCCTTTGCATTGCGCGCTGGCTTCTCTCTTAAGAGAAGAAGAACATCAACTTTCTTTCAGTAGTAGTGGAGGATGAGAAAAAGATGAGCCCTTGTAGTGTTTTCCATCTCTTTCTCCTTACCTGCAGTCGGCTCGATCATTAGCACGCAAAGGCAGCTTTCAACCGTCTACCCACTCTATATTAATCTCTGCTGCTTCAGCTGTCAGTGACATGTCAAATCCATGTGTAAGGAAGAGGAATTTGCCCTCTGCAATGCATTTGCAGAAATTAAAATAGGTACAGGAAGTGGGCAGCATTATGGTCTCTTGAGACTAGACCGTAACTGAGATATAACGGTTATGCGCTGCCAGGCAAAAATAAATAAAAAATAAAAAAAGAAAAGAAAGAAAAGAAAAAAGAACAAAACTTATTCTTTTCCTCATGATGAATGGTTAGGGGAAGTTTTTGTTGCCTTTTGAGTATACAAATTCTGTGTGGCAATACTTTCTGTAACTACAACTGTTGGCAGAACAACTGTTGGCAAATGCTTCGTCTATGATTTTTTTCTGGGTTTTTGGCTTACTTTTCATCTTCCAGTTCAATGCAATTCTTATTACATTTTTATTTGGACATTACATTTTATTTGGATTCTGTTTTATTGAATTCCAACCAATCAATCAATCTATATATATATATATATATATATATATGCTGATTGTATTTTGGAAACCATGATCATTTTTTTCAGGATTCTGAAAGTAAAAGAAAAAATAATAAACAATTATTATTATTAATATGTACATTATACAGTCAAACCAAAAATTATTCAGACACTAGATATAATTTTTTATATATTTTTACTAGTGGGTGCAGGACACTATAGTTCATTTATGTAAGTGAGGATAGCAAAATAAAGTAAACTGTGACATATTATACCCAAAAATTCTTCATACAGTGGACTACCAGTAAATTTGATACAAATTTGGGACCAAAAATTATTCAGACACTTTGACCTGACCATGTTTTGCTTAAGTGTTATCTGACATAATTAAGATTAAATGTTTTCTGACACAGTTTAACTCTGAGATCTTGTCATATTTTATTACCATTTTTTAAACTATAGTGAATAAACTGTATTAATGAATGAAATGTTCAAGGTGTCTAAATAAATTTTGGTATATCATATTATTATCAGGCAATTTTCTATAAATTTAATTCCAAGTAAAAAAAAAAAAAAAACCCTGCTTTTTTTGAGATTTGATTTTTTTAAACATTGTTCTATGTGAAAATTTAAACTGCATACATACCACAATGTAATTATAATCAGAAAAAAAATAGTAGCAATAGATTCCGTAAGTTTATTAATTTTACTCTCCTCTTTTTTTTTATCATGTCATGTTAAAAAATAGTTTAGTTTTTTCAATTTGCCTCTCGAGACCCCATCAATGCAAGAGCACGTCCTGTGTAAATGCACCCTAACTGTTTTTAGTGCAATAACCCATTTAGAAAGACTTTTTAAAGCATCATTTTGCTTTGTCCATTTTTACAGGTACCACATTTGTCTGATTTCTTCATGCATGTGGTTGAAAGTCCCACCTTTAGAGTGACCACTTCCTGTTCCACTTCATCTTGGAAGGCAATATGGAGGTATTTAGTCGTCCAAGACGAGGGCTGTATGTTTTCCTATGGTTGCTTCACCCGATTCCCCTCCACTGAGCACCAGATGTAACCAAAGCAGAGGACAAAACAAGTGCATTATTTTTTCAGAGGCATGTCTAGGAAGAGACATTGATGCGCGCTGACAGGGCCTGCTAATTGGAGTAAATTAATTTACCTCGGGCGCCATGTTCTCACAAAGTGCCGCGCTCCATGTGAATAAGTGATGATCGGCAGGGCTCGTATAAGCCCCGAGTTTTTAAATCATTTAGCAGCGCATTCTGCTAATTAGCACAGAGAAAGCCGGCTTTCAGCTACAATTAAGACAGGCCTCTGTCAGTCAGGGGACCGCAGCCGGGAAGAAGCACTGATTTATTCATCCTGCAAGCAGATGCTGAGTGCATTGGGGGTTTGGATGGAGGGACTTGGAGATGAAGCAAGCAAGGGGATCTAAGAGATGAAGGCAGTGAGGGAGAGGAGTGCAGTATGTGTGTGGGTTGCAGTCTGGTAGTGGGTTGTTATTAGTGTGCTGGTGCAGAAATTTTATTTTATTTTTTTTCCCCCCTCAAGAAGAGGCCCAAACAAAGCAATAAGGCGAGCTGGTGCAGTACAGTAAGTCTGCCTGTGAGGTTGTGTGTCTAACTTGTCATTGGTCAACTATGGGCTGGCTTACTACCCATGCTCAGTTGACAAGTGTACTCTCCTGTGCTATAGCAATGTCATTCCTATGATGCAGCACCGTTTGTAAATGTAAATTAAACATTTTATTATACTGTATTATAATTTAAAGAAGTATTTCTATAAAAGGGTAAACCAGGCTATTCTGGTTAAGTTACCTTAAACTTTAAGGCCACATTGTTAATCGAAAAAAAAAAAATCTTGGTATGTCTCAGTGTAATTGCTGAACCGCTAAGGCTGTGATTTTAAATAAATATACATGTTTCAGAGCGAAGCGCAGCACTATGTTCATTTACATGTAACAAGATCATGATCTGGTGTTTTCGGTGTGCCAGTGTGGCTCGGTTAGCTCCACACAAACTCAAATCTGCATGTGCTGTGAGTTTTGGTCACTTAAAGTGTGCTTTTTTTGAACGCAACATGTGCCAAGCATCTTCCCATTCTTGTATTAGAAGCGCTTAGAAACTGGCTGTTATCAACAGAAGAGAAGCTTTATAGAGAATAATTTCTGCCAAAATAAAAGCTTGATGGTTTACCATTAAGACCTTAAGACGGCCATAAATATTACTATTTTACTTTTACAGTTGTACTGAATAATAATAATAATAATAATAATAATAATAATAATTATAGTCATATTAATCACAAAATGTAGGCCAAATTGTGCATCCCCAAAACAAGCACAGAAAACAAGCACTTCTTTTTAAAGATGCAGTCCGTAACGTCTTTTGGTTAAAAATGATCCAAAATCAATTTTTGAGCAAGTACATCAAGTTTGATCATGTTTCGACGATAGCCAGAGATATTGTCAAAAGCATCAAATATTGGCAATATTAAGAGGATTTGGCATTTCCAATTAATGTAGGCCTGTTACATTCTTCTAGCTATTATTATTACTATTAGGTTAGGCTACTTTTATTATTAAATTAATATTATAATAAATTTGCCCTGCAATAATTTTATAGCGCATCACCGCATAGGCCTAACTGACGTTCTGTGAGGATAATAAAAAATTAGGCTATTAGCTCATCTTTGAAAATGTTTTAAACATTTTTTTAGGTCTATTATACAATGAATCATAGGCCTTTAGTTAAAATTATTAACAGTCTATAATATTTCCTAACACTGACTGCAGTCATCAATGAAAACTAAGAGCTACTTCAAGCACCGACTTTAAAAAAACAAGCTGTTTAACACGAAATACTATTATTCTCATTTGTTTAACTATATGTACGGGCCACAAGAGAAGTAATGGAATAAATTAAGACAGTTATATACCGTTATCAGCATATTATATTGAAAATTGTCTCTGAGAGAATATATGCTCTGTTAATGCAGCGTCAGGCAGCTCCGTCACTTTTTACTTTCACTTTGAATAGCCTACTGACCGAGGTTAAGCTTTTACCGGCATAACTCTTGCGCAAAGTTTGCACGTTGCTTCTTGTGTGATATCCAATGGCTCCCCGTCTTGGTTTAAAACGGAAAGATTTACAATATTGCAGGGGGGGCACCGCGGATTTGCGCTACGCCACAGGTGCGGATGCACAACCCACCTAAAGATGATAATTCCGCTAATAACTGTAATTTCAGGGTTCAAACAGAGATGGCGACAAACAGGTAAAACTTGACTGCAACTTTAAAATCGCATTTTAAATCGCAATCACATATTTTATCAGAAAAATCCAATTTTTTTTCCATCATTGACCACATCCATTGCTAATAGTTGCTCATCTTTGTGTTGTGTTTGCACCAAAAATGATGTAACTTCCTGTCGGATTTTGATGACAGGAAAACCTTGAAATTAAATAAAACAAAATTCCCAAGTAATTTTAGAATGTTCACTCAAACAAAAATTTATTAAAATTTTAAATTTATTCCTGTGTTCACTTTTAATTGTGGTATTGTGATAAAAGAAAACTAAGTAATATGAGTTTTATTATTTATTTTTTTCCAATTTGTAAAGCCATATATAATGGGGGGATGAGAATGTACAGTGTAACAGGAATGACCCGTAAAGTGTAGGGACCCAACTTTAATAGCCCTAAAACATAGACACATAACAATAACTTACCTCTTTTGAAAGGAGGAAATGCTCTATAGCTTAAAGGAAATATATCTCTGGACTTCGAGCCAAATGTCTATTATTTTCAGCGATCACTCAACAGTCTACACAGCACATTTCGAGTTTGTCTTGGCTCTGTAAAATCACTGGAACAGTCTGGCAGACCTTTTTAAACAAATTTACAAGGTGCTTGACACGTAATGAGAAAATGCTTTTCATTCTCGCGTCCAAATATTTGACGGCAACACGGCGGAAGGTCTGGCTTTGACGCCGACTAGCATTTTGACTCTGAGGAACGACGCCAACGGATCCATGTAACTACATTTTATCAGGCTGTTGAGATATTCGGTCTTAAGATGCTCTCTCTTTTTCTTTCAGGTGCTTGACGTATCTGTGTGTTTGGCTGTGCCCTCTGCTTTACAAGCTCCCTCCTGACCTTCGCTCTGTTTCGCATCTCACAACACGTCCCGTCGGGCTAATCTCCAACAGATACAAGCCATACATTTTAGATCAGAGGATTAAGCCCATGGTAAAACACAATGAATCAGTAAAAAGCTACAGTTCCTTCTGCTCGGCCTTGCATATGCGATCTGACGGATGACTCCTCGGGTTCATCCGTAACCCCGACAGCTTTAGTCTATAAACAAAACCTCATTTCAATTCCGACATCGAGATGTGACACTCGTGCGGCGAACGCTCACCCGAAGCTCCTCCAGCCCTACCGATTTATTCAAGGTCAGGCCCGTGCGTTCGTTTGTCTTATCGCATAATGACTCGCAGGCTTCTGCAACTTGGAAATTTGTGTCTGGCTGTGAATAATAAATGGTATTCAGATGAAGCCGCTATAATTCTAGGACCCTGAAATTGTTTGCATGGGGCTGATTTTTTTCCCTTGGCTAAACTTTGTTGACCAATATTTATCAGGTATTCCTGATATGCTTTTCCTTGGTTATAATTACTTGATTTGGCTTACTCTTGGTCTCTCTCACCAGTGCTAAAAGTCTTTCACTTTGATCTGAAAGTCTTTGCAGGCTCATTGACTGTAATGAGATCTGGAGAATCCATAAAGACGGCTGGGATTTGACTGGGAGCCGAAAATGCGGAGCTGGGAATCAGCCGCATTTCACGGACGGAGCAAACAAAAAAAAAAAAAAAAGCCAGATCTCAGATGACTTGGCAGCGCTTTGCATTACCCTCCTCTACGCCAGATCCGAACATTAATTTCCCCACAGTCTGGAATTCCTGTGTGGAGTGGGGGGGAATTCACAGGAGAAGCAGGATTGGCATGGAGGCTTCTGGATGTTTCTGTTTGCGGCCCAAAAGGGGCGTTGTGTGATGAGAGCCAGGGTTTCTATAATCTCAAGCGTTGACAAGTGTCCAGTCCTTCAATCAGGGGCTCCAGGGTTTCATTTCTTTGCTTTATCCAGGCCAACTTTCACACGGTCACCGCTGATGTCTGATAAAGCGATTTTATTAGGTCAAGGAGAGATCGAGAGAGGGCTGCCCTACCGCTAACCAAAAGATTTCTCTGAACGCCGCCCAGACGGCCTTGCCAGTTTCACATCTCTGGGATGTTTTTCTCCATCAGATAAACATCAGGGCAGATTTTCCTTCTTAATCTGTCAAAAGGGTTCAAACAGGATCTAAAAATATCCTGTCAGTGTTTGCCTATGATGTCCAACTAAATTAGGGGAGGAGCAGAGCTAAACAAAATTTGCATCAGACAACTTAAATGAGTCCAGGATTTTTTATTAGATTATACGTCCATAATTGTGTTAGGTTTTAAAATGATAGAGAATAACTCTGACAACTCTGATAATAGAGAATAACTCTGTTGCTGAGTAACTGGATACAATAAGGTGTAGAAATATATAAATATAGCCATTTTCACTGATAATCAGCTGTTTCGTATGTTGCCTAGGCATGTTAATAAGTATGGGTGTTTCTTCAAACTTCATTTTTTTTCTTCTCACATTTAAAACTTTTCATTTGTCATTTATTTTGTTGTATTGTATTATTAATGTTTAAAATGTAATTTCCAATCTGTCATTTCTACTACAGAATGATTTTACATCATTTTAATTGTGATGGTCATTACACTGTAGTGATAATGTTCATGATATGAATATAATATACATGATATGAATATAATGTTTATCAACGTTCATGATAAATCACAGATTTCTTCTGTGATACCTGTATGTAAATAATTGGACATTTTTAGCGGAAAAAATCAATAAAATTATCAGAATGTATATTATACTTATATATTTATTTATTAATCAAAAGCTTTGAAACTTTCAACAAATGTTTCAACAACATATTTTATTATTTAAAAGTATCAGTGGGTGAGAATTGCATATGCAAATTAGATTAGCTTTTGTGTCTGACAATTTGCCAAAACATTTATACTTTTAGATGATCAATGAATGTTATTTGTAGACATGAGGATAAAGATTCACATGTTGATATAGAGATGATTGCATTCCTTACACCCTTAAAGGGATAGTTCACCCAAAAGTGAAAATTATGTCATTATTTACTCAGCCTCAAGTTGTTCCAAACCTGTAAAAATTTCTTTGTTCCCCGCTTTGGGGCACCATTGGCTTCCATAGTAGGGAAAAAAAAAATACTATGGAAGTCAGTGGTGCCCCAGAACTGTTTCCCACATTCTTTAAAACATCTTTCTTTGTGTTTAACATTACAAAAAAATTTATACAAGTTTGGAACAACCTGAGGGTGAGTAAATGATGACAGAATTTTCATTTTTGGGTGAACTATCCCTTTAAGACGCACCTGCATGTTAATCTGAGTAACCACCTGCTGTTAATAAACACATACTGTTCAAGTGGGGCTTAGAGTTTAACCTAGAACACACATTTCATAAGTACATGATTTCAAACACACACACACACCCTCACACAGCTCCATATTTCATGCCAGTCTATCCTATTTATTATTAATGAGCATGTAAATAATCTTTTTCCGACCTGAGGCCTCAGGCTCAATTATTTTGATTGTGTTTTTTCCTCTAGTGTCCCAGCTGAGCTGTGTGGCCTGGCCTGAGAGAATCCGAGCCCTATCAGCATAACGTATGATTTCATGCTCTCTGCCCTTCTGCTATAACCTGCTGGAGTCTTGCTGACCTTGAAACTTGAATTTCTTTTCCTCTGTTCCTCTTCACCACTTCCTTTGGCTGTCACGTACAGGCTTGACTTGATAATCCAAACAAAGATGCTTGACGCAGAAGAACAACGAACTCACATTTAATTATCACCAGGAACAATACAGATAAACACCAGCATTAATCTTCAACACTTTGTGTTCGAAATCGCCCCCAATTCCATCATTCACTATTCTCTACATTACTCCACTAATATGAAGGAGTGAAACCGTCTTTTGGCATTAAAAACTACTGTCGGGATTTACTAAAGACACGCAGTGCAAAATTAGCGCTGAAAAGGCGTGGACTGCGATGTTTTTGCTTCTGACCTTATTGCATTTGTAGGAGTTTCCCTTTCAGACACAAAATTTATGGGAGGAGAGTATTTAAATGAATCACGCAACGCAATTTACTAATGGTTGCGCTAGTAAATTTACTGGTATTTGCGGCATTATTTAACACCCAAAAAAAGCATGTCTTAACCAATTTTGCGACATGGCTGCAATTGTTGCTGCTAGGAGGAGACACCGCAGAGAACAGAGAGCGCGTGGTAGAAGGGAAAAAATATTTTCCACTCGTATGAATTTCTTTGGAATGCCGGAGGAAATAGAGGTTTGACAATGTGTACGTGTTTGTCAGATTACATGTAACAAGTTGCACTTGTGTCGACCCACACCTGATGAGCATCAGCTCTGCTTATTTGCGACCCAACGCTAATTTGCACTGCTCTTGGTAGATTGCGTTGGTCATTATGTAAATTATTTGACTGCGTCTGTGCTTTAATTTGCACATCAGCAGTAGATCACGCGCAAAACTTGCCACTCTTATCGGCGCATTTGTGGAATTGCGCTCTCATGCTAATTTGCCCTGTTTAGTAAATCTGGCCCATAGTTTACTGTATATTTCTTATTATATACAGAAATGGTCCATGCTGAACATATTTAGACAGTTTGTGAACCCTGTTTTGTTTTCAGACAGTTTAATATAACTTTGAAAAAAGTCCAAAACAAATGTTACTGCTGCTCGTCAACGGCAGCTGTCACAGTTGCTAGGCCACAATAACAATCCTCTGTGGGCTAGACTCCCATTTAACAACGCTTGTTCCGACCTTCATGGCCTTCGAAGGTGTAGCCTTTGAAGTGTGCATCCTTCGAAGGATGCTGCCTCTGAATTGGGATGCAGCTAAAGAATAACTATGACAACCAAACAAACAGGAACTAAACAGGAAAAGGGAAACTAGGCAAAACAGAGCAGAAAGAACTTCAAACTAAGAGTCCCTACACACAGAGACCAAAACCGTGACATTGGCTCCCTTGTTGTCATTTTACACTCACTTTCTCATTGGTGATGTCCATTTCACAAATGGATTGTTTTTTGGGAGAAGTTCTTTAAATGATTTATTTGAAATGAGTCACAAAGCATTTTACAAAGCTTTGTGGGAGAATTTGTGATTTTATCTAGTACGTTATTAGAAAACATAGTGATGAAGTATATTTATGGCAGCTATGTTGGTATTTTTCCAAACAGTGCTCAAAATAATGATAAAACAAAATAACAACTTCAGAAGACCCTTTGAAATTAACGTTTTTGCAGAGGTCAAATCTGCAAATAGAGAGTATTTTTTTTCATGCTTTCTGTTTCTTAATTCTTTTATTGGCAGAATACATTTTGACTCCACTGCTTACATACAAAGTACTCTATATAATTGCTATATTGGTTATTTTAATCGTAAAAACGAAAAATACACTTCAAATCATTCAAACATTTGGGTAACGTTTTTGAAAGTAGTCTCTTATGCTCACCGAGGCTGCATTTATTTGATCAAAAATACAGCAAAAACACTAATATTGTGAAATATTATTACAGTTTAAAATAACTGTTTTCTATTTTAATATAGGCTACTTTAAAATGTTTTAAAAGCTGCATCAGTATTTTAGTCTTCAGTGTCAAATGATCCTTCAGAATTTATTCTAAAATACTGATTTGCTGCTTATTTCTTATTAATTTCTTATTAATGTTGGATTTTTTTCAGAATTCTTTCATGAATAGAAGGTTAAAAAACAGCATTTTCATGAAATAGAAGTCTTTTGTAACATTATAAATGTCTTTACTGTCACTTTTGATCAATTTAATGCATCCTTCCTGAATAAAAGTATTAATTTCTTTCAAAATATTCTGTTTACAAGTTGTGCTGCAATGAAATATTGTTGTAATTATATTTATATATCCATTGTTCCTTATGGGCAACAAAATTGTACATTTTGGCCTCTTCGTATTACAGCTGTATTGTCTATATTTGATTTTTAACAATGTATTTCTGTATTTCTCTCTACTATAGAGTGCTGAAGGGGCTGTTTGTTCAGTCAAGGCTGAACGTGTTTATTTCTACTAGACTTGTGGTTAGAGGCCGCGTCCCGTATCTCCACAGCGAGTCACTCATTTACACATACACACATGCACAGACACTCCCTCTGTTTGTTCTCCAGTCCATCATTAATGTCCAAATCAAGCCACAAACAAAGGCTCCTTCCCCCGCGCTGGCACTTGCTTGCTAATAATTAGCCCGGGGTCATTGTTTTTTGATATTGTGGCGAGAAGGGTAGGTGCATAGAGGAAAGGAGAGAGAGAGAATGGAAGAACAAGGTTTCATTTGCATGGCTGTGCTACACTGAAATGTAGCCACTTAATACAAGTGCAGGTCAGACAGTTGCTGGCATTGTTCAAAAAGAATTAGATTCCCGTCACACATTTTTTCATTTGAACTCCCTGAAGCCCTTGAATGTCTGAACCTGAATGCAGTTTCCTAGAGTCATGCATGCTTGTCATATGTGCTTGTTTTGTGAGATATAGGGATTGTGGATGCTATATCGGACCAAACTGTTATGTTGCTCAACAGCTTTGCTGAATAGAAATTAGTCAGGTGGTTCCCAGTTATGCCAATACAAGTGATCAATATGAGGAAATGACCCCAAACACGAGCACAAAGCCCTGCTCAAACCGCTCTTACCTTTGCTATGATCGGTGCATTCGGGAAATATCTTTGAAGCAAACAGTAAAAACAAATCAATACATCAGTGTAAACAAACACAGTGGCTCGAAAATGTGAAAATCATCACAACACTGTGTGCTTCTACCAAAAGGCCTTCATTTTTCATCATGTTTTGTTACACCTAAATCTCACGAGTGCTATTTTGAAAAATCTTGTCAGACCGTCAAAATGAAGTTTGCACGGTGAATGACCACGAGCGAAAGCATGCTAAACACAATCATGGCGTTAATGCACACACATTATTTCCTCTGTCATCGCCGCACGTGGTTTTCACGGAATTAGTGACATCTCGCATTATTTCGCCGTGATTAATTTATGTTGGGGTTGTCTAGTTGCAACCATAACTGCTGCGTGGCAAAGCAAATGATAGCAGAGCAGCGATTAGCCGTCATTTCCCCAGAGGAGAGCAATATAATATTAAACTAATTCTCCTGTTGAAGTAATCATGTTGTCTGTTCAAGGTGATGGACAACTAAATTAGGAGAACAAGTACGCTAGCATTTTATATCTGTGAGTGCTCTGTTTATCTTTCTAATGATAGCACATCAAAACAGATTCTTTACAAGCCCCAAAATGACTGATAAAAAACCACCTCATGTTCACATCAAGGGAACCTGTAATGATAAACATAATATATCAATGAGTATGTGATTAGGAGTAACAAGAAATTCTACATACGTTTACAAACATCCTTAAAAAAAGAGCATTCTTATCTCACAATTGCAACTTAATTTCTTGAAACTGATTCTACATTTCACAGTTGTGACTTCTAATAATTGTGACTGTTTCTTGTTATTGTGACTTTATATCTCACAATTGCAATTATACTTTATTCCTTGTAATTGTAACTGAATATCTCACAATGTGAATATTTGACAATATTGCAACTTTATTTCTTGTAATTGTGACTGTAAATCTTACAAATGCAACTTTATATTGCACAATTGCAACTTTAGCTCATAATTGCGAATTTATTTCTCATCATACAGTAACAGAGTACAACAGTGCCCGCACCCTTTTCAGCTTTGCTTATTCCAGAAGTATTTTTTTCCATTCTTTGGGATTTTTTGTTGTTGTTGTTGTTTTTGTTAAAGAGTTAAAAGCCATGAACCAAGCCAATCAGCTCTGATGTGAATCACAACACTACACAATATTTGATTTGAAGAAAAAAAGTATTTGAAAATCCGACAAAAAGACAAAGGTACAAGACGTGTTTTTACTGTCTTTATTGAGGGTAGCATTGCGAAAAGCATAATCGAAATAAAAAGATGGAGAAATATAAAACTACTCATTTACAAATGTTGATTATATATATATACAGGTGCATCTCAATAAATTAGAATGTCATAGAAAAGTTCATTTATTTCAGTAATTCAACTCAAATTGTGGAACTCGTGTATTAAATAAATCCAGTGCACACAGACCGAAGTACTTTAAGTCTTTGGTTCTTTTAATTGTGATGATTTTGGCTCACATTTAACAAAAACCCACCAACAAATTAGAATACTTCATAAGACCAATAAAAAAAACATTTTTAGTGAATTGTTGGCCTTCTGGAAAGTATGTTCATTTACTGTATATGTACTCAATACCTGGTAAGGGCTCCTTTTGCTTGAATTACTGCCTCAATTCGGTGTGGCATGGAGGCGATCAGCCTGTGGCACTGCTGAGGTGGTATGGAAGCCCAGGTTGCTTTGACAGTGGCCTTCATCTCATCTGCATTGTTGGATCTGGTGTCTCTCATCTTCCTCTTGACAATACCCCATAGATTATCTATGGGGTTCAGGTCTGGTGAGTTTGATGGCCAGTCAAGCACAGTAACACCATGGTCATTGAACCAGCTTTTGGTACCTTTGGCAGTGTGGGCAGGTGCCAAATCCTGCTGGAAAATGAAATCAGCATCTCCATAAAGCTTGTCAGCAGAAGGAAGCATGAAGTGCTCTAAAATTTCCTGCGTTGACTGTGGACTTCAGAAAACACAGTGGACCAAATCATCTCTGACTGTGGAAACTTCACACTGGACTTCAAGCAACATGGTTTCTGTGCCTCTCCACTCTTCCTCCAGACTCTGGGACCTAGATTTCCAAATGAAATGCAAAATTTACTTTCATCTGAAAAGAGCACTTTGGACCATTGAGCAACAGTCCAGTTCTTTTTCTCCTTAGCCCAGGTAAGACGCTTCTGACGTTGTCTTTGGTTCAGAAGTGGCTTGGTACGTGGAATGTGACAGTTGTAGCCCATTTCCTGAAGACGTCTGTGTGCGGTGGCTCTTGATGCACTGACTCCAGCTTCAGTCCACTCCTTTTGAAGCTTTGCCTGACAATCTTCTCAAGCCTGCGGTCATTCCTTTCACTTGTACACCTTTTCCTACTACACTTTTTCCTTCCAGTCAACTTTCCATGAATATGCTCTTTCAGCAATGACCCTCTGTGGCTCACCCTCATTGTAGAGGGTCTTGATGATCGTCTTCTGGACAACTGTCAAGTCAGCAGACTTCCCCTTGACAGCTGATTACTGACCTAAACCCAGTATTTATACCCTGAGAATGGTAATTTAATAGAACTTGAAATTAAATATTCTAATAATTTGAGATACAGATTTTTTTATTTTGATGAGCAGCAAGCTGTAATCATCAAAATGAAAACAAAAAAGTCTGGAAATATTTTACTTTATGTCTAATAAATCTAGAATATATTTAAGTTTTACTTTTTGAATTAAATTACAGAAAAAAAAAAAACTTTTTCATGATATTCTAATTTATTGAGATGCACCTGTATATAAACAATATATTTTAAGTTTACTGCATATATACAAACATTTAAGTATTTTGAGAGTGTAGGGAGACTGACTCGATTACGTCATCCGCAGTGCTTTATGGCAGTGGGCAGAGCTAAAGAGCTATTTTGGTGTGTGTTGCTTTTTTAGACTCTCTGATTGGTGTAATTTTTTTGTACATCATAATGTAGTTTTTCACCAGGAATTCTGCTGTTAAACACAATTATTTTAAAAATAAGTTAAAATAATGCGGGCTGACGGCGTAAGCAGAAGCAAGTACCATGGATTAACAACCTTGTAGCTCACAAAAGGTCTGTCTTTAAAGGTTTAAGTTATCAGTAAAAATCAATTTCCCTATGGAGAAAATGAATGCAGTTTTTTCTTCCGGAATCTGACTGTTGGGGCATTATATTTTCAAAACTTTAATTTATATCTCACAATTGAAACTTTATCTCACAATTGCAATATTATTTCTTATAGTTGTATTTTTTTTTAAATGTGTGAAACTTCAAATGTCTTGATTTGTTAGTGATGTTTGTTAAGGGAAACTTTATTGTTGTTCCTACTTAGAGTTAGAAATAGCAAAATATCACACTTCAACACCTAAATCATCCTATACTGATCATGCTGCATGAAATACCTAAATTAATGTTTTGGTTTTGTCAGGTGTACCATTCTGTAGACTCATAATGTGATATTCTGTTTTGTTTCCTTTAGTTCCCGTTTTCTGCTCTGTTTAGTTTTGGTTTCCTTTTTTACTGATTAGGTCCTTGTTTGTTTCTACCATTACTTATTATTATCACCTGTGTCTTTTTATGTTTGCCATGGGTAGTCCCCTTATTGGTTCGTTTATGAATAATGTTGGTTTTGCGATTTCTCCTGAGTTCTCCAGATTTTCTAGTTTTTTATTTTTAATGTTATTAGACATATACATACAAGCAGACTTTCCTATGTGGATACATGCACAGACAAGTGCAGTAATGAAAACCCAAACCTCAGATGTTAAACTTGTAATGGCCAGTCCCTGGGGTGTATCTCACATCTGTCAGAGGAGTGTGGGAGTGGACAGTAAGTCCTGGAAGGGTGGGAGAGAGAAATAGACAGGATGAGTGAGAAGGAGAGGAAGTGTTTCAGCTCTCCATCTGGGCCGAACAAGAGTCTGACTCTTGCTTCAACTCCTGACCCAATCCCACAGGACCAGCATCCATAGCAACCATTCACTCATTTTGTGGTTTCTCAAATGCATACCATATGAACAACGATTAACTCTTCCATTTAAGACAAGTATAGACAAAAAGGAAAGTAGCAAGAATGATAATAGGAAACAGATGGTAAAGACAACAGGTCATCCTTTGCACACCTAGAGGTAGGTGTGTGTGTGTGTGTGTATGTGTGTATATATATATATATATATATATATATATATATATATATATATATCGCTCCTAGGGCACCAAGTGAGCCAGGACTGCCATTAGTTCCCCCTCAAAAAATAGCTGTACGAAGCCTCTGAATGAGAATCCCAAATGTCAAATTTCTTGGGCAACTCTGAGACCGAGTTCTCACTGAACGTGTCTCCATGATGAAATGAGTTGTTCCATTTTTCTGGAAATAAGGAAATAAATTGGTGCACCTTACTCCATATGGTGACTTTTAGGACCGTTCATATATAGTGCTTTTGACGTGCACTATTAAAAACTAACATATTACCCACCACTGGCACTGAACCAGAGCTCTCACATGTAATTAGATTTGATTGCACAATCAACTGGGACCAAATGAACCCTCATATGTTTAGAGGCATAACTCCTGCAGCACAATAGCGAGCTGTCAAAAGACGCAGAGGCCTCATCCAAGAACATGTAGGAGAGTTTTAAAGTGAGTCGCAGCCATTCTCCTGCGGAGAGCCATTCATTATGGGAGAAACTCCAATTACTCAGCGCAGAGTTTCTGGCAGGCTGGAGAGAGAGGTGTTGTACCTGTTTCCTGCCAAAGCCTGAATAGAAATGTTTGTTTGGCCTCCTGTCAGATAATCGTATTTTCATGTACTCAGGCTGTTACCGCTGGTATGAAATGGATTTAAAGCACTCTTAATTCTGAAATGTGATGTATTTGTTTGAGTAATGTGGAAAACCCTGCTGTTTATCCATTAAAATGTTGTAGGCAGGTGTTTGGAAAGAGTATTGAAAATGCAGATAACTTGTTAATGTTCTGGGTTCAATGCAAGTTATGCTCTATTGCATATGTGATGTGATGTTGGCTCAGCTTAGTTTAGGTGTCTATATCAGCATGCTAATAATAAGAAAAGGATTATGGAATCTTGTTTGCAGGCTAACCGGTTAGCATGCTAACTGACACATAGAGCCAGATTTACTAACAACTTGTGCCAGCACAAACCCTCTTTTGGTGTTAAAAAACTACTGTCAGGAATACTCAAGACATGCAGTGAAAAAATTGCACTGAAAAGGCGTGAACACAGTTATTTTTGCAGCCTATCTTATTGCATATGCATTTGTAGGAGTTTCCCTTTCAGATGCAAAATTTATGGGAGGAGCATATTTAAATGAATCATGCAAGGTGATTTATTAAAAAGCATGCCTTAAACCAGACGCTAATTTGTGTTGCTCTTGGTAGATTGCATTGGTCATTATGGAAATGATTAGACTGCATCTGTGTTGTTTAACTTGCACTAAGGAATAATTGACAACAGGCCATTGAATTATTAGAAAATAATGCACACACCAGAGGTGGAAATATGGCCATGACACAAAGCGGACCTTGGGTGTGCATTATTTTCTAGTAATTTAATAGACCGGAATCAATTATTCTGCTTTTACTACATTTCCACACCGAAAGACACCGAAATGTCATTTTAGAGCTAGTAACGAAAGCTTGAGCCACTGAAAGCAGACTTGGAGAGTTATAAGAGAGAGAAAGAGAGAGAGTCTGTGCGTCTCTCAACAGAGCTTGGCAACAACATCTCTACTAATAGTGAAACTGTAAGTTTACCTGCTTCAAGAACAGCGCTGTTATTACCTTGCTTGTAAGAAATGTCATGTAGCTTTTAAGTTGCTAAACTATTTTTCCTTGGTAAAATCGTCAGAGCAGCGGCTGACAACACGTTTCTGTGTGTGTGTCTGTGCTGTACACAGTATGTGTGCGTTAGAGTGGGACAGAGAGCGGGAGAAGAGTATGTGCTTTCTGTACATAATAAAACTTAATTTTGTTATTAATTATTTGTAAACATGGAAATAATTTGTTGTTTTTATCGTATTGTTTACTATGTTTATTTGCTTGGTCAGTATCGTTGTGGGTTTTGGTTCTTTTGCTGTTGTTAGGCTGTAAGGACCTTTGAAATAACTGAACTCATTTGGCGAAGTGATATTATGGACGTGTAATGCGGTCAAGACTTGCCTGAACCTACTTAATAATAATAATTGCACACCTTAGAATGTTCATCAACCAATCAGATTCAAGCATTCAATACGCCCAAAGTATAAGGCTATGTCCACAGTAGTGCCTTTTCGTTTTAACACTGCGCTTTAAAATGAAAATGATTCTCATCCATACTGGCGTTTCTACTGTGTTTCAGAAAAGATCTTCGCCCACACTACATGACCGAAAACACTTTTCACATCACTTTTCATGCACACTGGGTATGCACATACAAGTGTTAGCAGTTGCCGATTGCTCTAATAATAGCTTGCCTCTTGTGCATGTAGGCAGCTGCAGTATTCGATCAACACGGGAAGCAACAGTTTACTGATTATATGTTTACTGCTTGATTGGCATAGAGTGAGATGCCAGGGGTTGCTTCTGACAGTGGGAGAGACCATTGTGTCTCATTTGGGTAGCTAACGTCGACCTCAAGCTGTGCAGCCCCCAGCCAGTTGGTTGCTACATCACCATGGTCCGCTAACCCCACTGGGTATATGGATTTTAGGGTGAAAACCTGATAAACAGATTGATAACCATAAGCACCAGGAAACAAAAAGAAGACAAATCAAGCCTTAAAACTAGGCACTTAGAACATGAGGACTATGTTGCCAGGCATCACCAATGATCTTCAGCAAATGAGTGGCTCTTGAAAGATGGCAGTTATAAACAAGGAGCTACAGAGGTTGCAGCTAGACATAGTTGCTCTTCAGGAGACCAGGCTCCCGGCCTTTGGATCCATCACGGAGAAGGATTTAACCTTCTGGCAGGGCAAGTCAGAAGAAGAACAGAGAGAACATGGTGCAGGCTTTGCAATTAGGAACAGCTTGCTGGGAAGCACTGTCCCTCTAAATATGGGATGTGAGCGAGTGCTTATGTGCCAACTCTGACTTCCGCTGCTGAAGCAAAGGACAAGCTCTACAATGATCTCAACATTGTTGTCAACGGTGTCCCAAGAACAAGCCACTGTTCATCCTCGGGGACTTCAACGGTGGAGTGGGCACTGACCACAACTCCTGGCCAACTTGCTTGGGTCAGTTTGGTGTTAGCAAGATGAATGAAAATGGGCAACGCTTACCTTTTTTTAAAAAACTTTTTTAACACCAAGCCACAGCACAAGGTTTCCTGGAGAGACCCAAGGTCCAAGCACTGGCATCAGTTAGATCTGATTCTGACCAGATGCCCAGCGCTGTCTAGTGTCAAGCTAACGCGCAGCTACCAGAGTGCTGACTGTGATACAGATCACTCTCTGGTCTGCAGTAAAGTCAAGCTGCTGCCAAGGAGACTGCATCACAGCAAAAAGGAAGGCAGGCTTCGGATTGACACCAGCAAGACACGCGACCAGGAGCGAGCACTGGAGGATGTCCTTCCAGGCAAATTAAAGAGCAATGCCAGTGAGAGATGGCAACACCTCAGGGATGCTGTGCGCGGTATTGCCATTTCCATCTTTGGCAAGAAAAAAAAAAATGTCTGCAGATTGGTTTGAAGCCAATGCCAAGGTGAAGATGCCAGTCATTGAAGCAAAGAGACATGTGCTGGTCATTTATAAGGCCTGTACCAGTCAACAAAATTTGCAGGCTCTTCAGGCCAACAGAAGTAAGGTTCAGCAGGTGGCTTGGTGTTGTGCCAATGACTGTTGGCTACAGCTTTGCTCCCAGATACACTCTGCTGCAGTTTCTGGAAAGATCAAGGGGATGTATGACAGCATCAAGCAGGCATTGGGTCCTACACAATAGAAGACTGCACCCCTGAAGTCTATTACATGGAAGATAATAAAAGTAATAAAAAAATCTGCTAAGCAGATGTAGTTATGGGTGGAGCACTACTCAAGAGTTATATGCCCAGAAAAACATGGTCTCTGATGAAGCCCTGAATGCCATTGTGTGCCTGCCTGTGCTGGATGAGCTGTATAGGGAACCCACCCTAGAGGAATTGAGTGCAGCACTGGATGGTCTTGCCCCTGGTAAGGCACCCGGCAAAGAAGGTATTCCTGCCGAAGTCCTGAAGTGCTGTAAGGAAACGGTGCTGTTCCACAGCATATGGGGGATGCAAACATTGTCACACTCTATAAGAACAAGGGTGACAGAAGCGATTGCAATAACTATCGCGGTATATCTCTTTTAAGCACAGTTGGGAAGCTGTTCGCTCGAGATGTCCTGAAGCACCTTCAGGTTCTTGCAGAGAGAGTTTATCCAGAGTCACAGTGTGGTTTCCGAGTCAACAGATCCACTGTCGAACATGATCTTCTCCCTTTGACAGTTACAGGAAAAGTGCAGGGAGCAGCGGCAGCCCCTTTATGTGGCCTTCATCGATCTCATCTAAGGCCTTTGATCTTTTTAGTAGAGATAAAAGTAGGCCTCTTCAAGATCTTGGCCATCATAGGCTGTCCAACAGCACTCCTCAGCATCATCAAGTCCTTCCATGCTGACATGGGAACTGATGTCTATGGCCCCATTTACACTACATGGTTCAAGTGACCCAATTCCGATTTTTTTCCTCCCATGTGGCACAGATCGGATATGAGCCATGACCGTGTAAGCAGGAAAAAAGCGCATGGATTTTGATATTCACACATCGGTTTCAGGCCTCATTCATATGTGGAAATAAATCAGATATGAATCGGATACGTGCGTTTGCACCTGCCCTGTAAGCGGACAGATCGGATATTCTCCTGTAAATGCAGAGTATTGACTGGCAGAGTAGTAATTTTATTTGTTTGTGTTAAATAAAAGGCAATCTGACGTTGAAATGTGTTGCTCTTGAAATCACACTGAGTGCTCGTTGCCGCTGTTGTCAGTGACGACGGCTCGTGCACAGACGCATGCTTCAGCCCCGTTGTGGAGACTCTACCCATTTGTTCCACTGAAACCACAAAATAAAAAGCACACAGACTTGTACCTGCCCTTGATATACAATCACTGATGAACGCATTTAGTTTTAATGAGTAAAAAAACCTAGTATAGGATGGTGGATTCGAACCCAGAAGCTGTGACAGCTTTTACAAATATCTACCCGAGTATTATTCAACTTGCACGCTTCCAGCGGAGCTGCGTACGTATACTGTCATAAAGAATTAGTTTTATTTTGATGTAGGGATGTAACTATTGCATTAAAAGGGTTTCTATATGAATTCCATGTCAATAAATTAAACTCAGTGTACCACTGAAACTGATTTGTGATGTCATATATGCTATTTTTGGTCCGTTTCACCAAGTGCAGTGTAAAAAGCAGACATTGGAGACAGGTCACTTTTAAAAGAAATGTAAGCATGTCATCCAAAAAAATCGTATATGGTCAAAAGATTGGATCTGTTCATTAAGACTTGCAGTGTAAATGCAGGTTTTGATAGCTCAACCTTGGAGGCCTTTGACATACAAAGTGGAGTGAAACAGGGCTGTGTTTTAGATCCCATACTGTTTGGCATCTTTTTCGTTGTCCTGCTAAAGTACGCCTTTGGGTCTGCTACTGAAGGGATATACCTTCGTACAAGATCTAATGGATTTTCAACCTTTCTAAAATAAGAGCAAAGACCAGACACTGAATTAAGTGTTTGAGGGACCTCCTGTCTGCTGATAATACAGTTTTCACCACACATTCCGCTAAAGATCTGCAACAGCTGATAAATTGCTAAATTGCTTCAGCAAGGCAAGCCAAGAGTTTTGGGCTCACAATCGGCCAAAAGAAGATGCAAGTCATGGGACAAGATGTAAATCCTCTACCCAGCATTTCAATCTCTGACTGTAAACTTGAGGTTGTACATGACTTTGTGTACCTGGGATCCTCTTATCTCTGACTCACACTCTCTTGACACTGAGCTGAGCAGGCAAATTGGAAAGGCTGTTACAACCATGCCCAGACTGACAAAGAAAGTGTGGACTAATGACAAGCTTTCTGAGTATACCAAAATCCAGATCTACAAGACTTGCATGGTGAACACGCTCATCTATGGCAGTAAATCATGGACCCTGCATGCTCGGCAAGAAAGTAGACTTAACGCGTTACATATGTGTTGCCTCCGCATCCTGGGCATTACCTGGCAGGACAAGACCCTCAACTGCACCGTCCTTGAGAGGGCAGGGATTTCTTTCATGTTCACCTTTCTCAAGCAGATATGCATATGATGGTTGGGTCATGTTGTCCGTATGAAAGATGGGCACATTCCGAAGGATCTCCTGTATGGTGAGCTGTCACAAGGAACGTGACCAACAGGCAGACCCCACCTAAAGTACAAAAATGTTTGTAAAAGAGATCTTAAGTCCCTTGGAATAAACTCTTGGGAAGTTACTGCCTCAGACCTCAGTGGAGACAGGCTGTGTTGAAAGGCCTCTCCAACTTTGAGGAGACATTCAATCAGCAGTCTGAAGCAAAGCGGCTACCGAGGAAGGCCTCAGATTTCATATGCAGGTTTTGCAATATTCCCGAAGTGGACTGTCACAATTGACGCTGGACCGGTGATCCTCATCTGGCATGATACATGGTTCAGTCCTAAAACCCATAAACGAGTTGGTATATCAATAGATAATTTGGGGAAATGCCTGAAATAAGGTCTGTGGTTGGTTACACAAGATATTTGCAGGTTTTAATTCAATGTTATTTGTGTTTATACTTATGTTTTTGCAAACTATTATAACTTGAAAGAGTTGTTGGAAGCTTAATGGTGGTGGCGTTGAAGACATGCAACCTTGTACTGTAGTTTTTTATAGTTTATCTTTTTCTTCTGGTGATTGCATTTATGCTTTAAAATTCATAAAGGTTGTGTTCATTTATGAAGATTACAAAACAAATGTTTAACAATAAATGTAACTTTTCTTTGTTAAACAATAAAGATTAATTTGCTTTGATGTGGATGAGCAGCAGCATGTTGCCATGGTCACAGTGAGGGTGACTCTGCTTGTTTTGTCATCATGTCCATCGGGGTGTTTTTATCTGGTGACCACAATTTCTCACACATCAGACTGATCAGAAAACAAACAGAGACTGATCCTTCCTCTCTTTCTCACTATCCACTGACTCGTTATACGTAATGGCCAAAACACAGAGGGCTCGGGGCTGTGTGTGTTTCTCTCATGGCACCGCAGGTATCAGAGAGTGTGAGTGATGTGTATTGTGTTGTGCTGTGTGTGTGTGCGTTCTTGTCCCCTGTGTCTTAGTATGTGAAGATGGACTCCCCCTCGCAGATGGGGCTTTAATTAACACATGGGCTCTCTCATCACAACACCATGGCCAGGTGTCGCCCAGGAAACCGTCTCAGGACCAGGCGCCTGGGACCTGTGCTCAGGGAGAGGAGGAGCAGCCAATAACACGCAGACTACACACTTAGTCTTCAACATAACACAGGCTTCAGAATTAATAGACCTGATTAGAATAAAGGTAGGAAATTATGAAAATAAGAAATATATGGGGTTTATCTCTCCCCCCCCACCCCCAATATATTTATTACATTTTAACTGTACACATATATTTCCATTTAATATTAAAAATATTAAAAAAAAAAAATGTAAATTATTTTATCTCTTTTTATTTTTATTACATGTGTACACATATACAGTTGTATTTCTATTTAATAGAAAAAAAAATATTTTATTATTTCTTTTTTATTATTTAATTTTTTTTGTACACATGTACACTTGTATTTCTATTTAATAGAAAGAATTTGTATTTTATTTCCTATTTCCATTTATTAGAAATAAATTGTATTTTGTTTTATTTCATTGTATTTTTGTCTGTAGGTGTACACTTGTATTTCCGTTTAATAGAAGTAGATTGTTTTTATTTATTTTTTTATATTTTTATTTGTTTTAAATCATCACACCAAACCAATATTATACAAAGTGGCATGGACTTTCAAAAAAGGACAGCACAATGAAAATTTTCAGGCAATGTACAATTAATATAATGCAAGTGATATAATATTATTCAAAATTACTGTAAGCCAGAAAGTATTTGGACACTTTCTGGGTGCTGAATGTTGGTGGATCATGTTCATAGTTGATGAGATGAACCACATCTTTGATTACGTTTCTTGAACACCTGTGTGAACTTTAGGAAAACCAAAAAAAAAAAAAAAAAAAATCACTGACATCAGTTCAAATTCTTTGCAGCAATGGATCAGAGAAACTTTAGCATCATTTGCTTGCTAATGCCAATTAGTTTTTTTTTTTGTTTTTTTTTTTGTATATAATGCAATTCATTTTCATATTTTTATGCATTAAATGTCCAAGTTCCTTTTGGGGCCACTGAATGTCTTAAAGTTAATTACTTTTGATCCTTTGCATCTTTCATTTCACATTTTCTCTTTAATGATTCGTCTTATGCAACTCGCAGACCTCGGAAGTGGAGCCGTTGCTGACATGTTCTCAATTCCACCAGCATCTGGCCCCAAATAAGAACATCAAATCCCACCCAACGCCTCGCCGGAGCGTGCCAACTGACACTCTCTATTACGTGTCGCGCCCGCAAAGAGTCGTGGCCCGCAGAGTGGCAGGACAGAGCACTTCCCATTAGAACCCTAAAGAGAAGGACATCAAACAATCTGGGGAGCAGACACAACCTCGGGAGGGCCACACATCATCATATTTTAATAGAACATGTGGCTTCTTTGCTGTTGTCTTGTGTCCAAATTGCAATAGTGAATTCTGTCCAGCTGTCGATCTACAAATGGGGCTCAATTACCCAGGCACTAGCTGTAGCATGTGTGCTAGAGCGGCGTCTCTCTCCTCGCTCTGCCAGACTCCTGGCTCTAATTGTTGAACAAAGTGAGACAGAGTAGTTTGAGTCGCCTTTGGTCAAGCTTCTATGTGGGTGACAGGTGACATCATCCAGGCTGACATTGTTTTCTTGGCCCCCCACTTCAGTAACCCTCTGCGCTTCTGTGTCTAAACGCAGGGAAGCGTTGGATCCTAACACAGTGAAACTGCAAAATTGACTTTGCCACCTCCATAATGGAGTTGTTGGCACGTGACGCTTGTGCCACAGAACATGCCGATCCTTTACGAGCCAGTTTGAGCATGCTTTTTTAATGATCAGGGTTACGGCATCTGTGTTATGATTTCTGAACAGTGAAAGGCTTATATTTCCTATTGCTATAGGTGATAGATGCTGGGCTTTACTGTAGACTATAGAATGCAGTTATAATGCCCCTAAAATTCAAGATATTAGGGCAAAAAATCCCCTGTATGACTTTTTGTCTCATCATGATATAGTTAAGCAATATCACACGAATAGTACAAGGGCAAATGTGATTTTTTACAACAGTTCAAAAAATAAGAAGTTAATATTGTGTTATATTTTAGACACAATATGTTCGGATGTAAACACGGAAGCCTGCACTGCGTCAACTGCGTATGAAAACAGTTCAAATTGTTAAAGTCGTTATTTTTGTTTTGTTTTTGCGCACAAAAAGTATTCTTGTCACTTCATAACATTAACATAACTGCAGTCACGTCGATGGTTTTAACGATGTCTTTAGTACCCTTCTGGACCTTGAAAGTGGTGATTATATTCCTGTCTTTGGACGAGTCATATACCTCTCGGATTTCATCAAGTTGTGTTCCGAAGCTGAATGAAGGTCTCACAGGTGTGGAATGACATGAGGGTGAGTAATTAATGACAGAATTTTCATTTTTGGGTGAACTAACCCTTTAAGTTTGAACCACTGTATTCACATGGACTATTTTAACGATGTCTTTAATACCTTTCTAGACGTCAAAAGGTGCAATGACGTTGCTGCCAACCCGATCTCACAGCAATTTGTTCGTATTTTACGAGGTGGCTAATTCATACGAATTCATACGTTTTTTGCTAAATTGTACATATTTTATGAGTTGCCAAATTCATATGAATTTGTACGAATGACCTACCCCTAACCCTGCCCATAAGCCTACCCCTCACTGGGGTTTAGACAAATCGTATAAATTCGTAAAATACATAGGAATTGGTTGTGAGATAGTGTTGTTGCTGCCTATGTGTGGTTCAGAAACCCTTGGATTCCATCAAAAATATCTTAATTTGTGTTCCGAAGATGAACGAAGGTCTTACGGGTTTGGGACGACATGAGGGCGAGTACTTAATGACAGAATTTTCATTTTTGATTGAACTAACACTTTGAGTCTTGTTTTTAGACAATCTATCCAATTTCGAATTACACTACCGTTTAAATGTTTGCATTATTATTACAATTTAAAATAACTCTTTAACATTTTATTATATTTTAAATTGTAATTAATTCCTGTGATTTCAAAGCTGAATTTTCAGCATCATTACTCCAGTCTTCAGTGTCACATGATCCTTCAGAAATCATTCTAATATGCTTAATTAGTGCTCATGAAACATTTCTGTCATCAATGTTGAAAACAGTTTTTTGTAACATTATAAATGTTTTTGCTGTTTCTTTCAATCAATTCAATGTTTCCTTCCTGAATAATAGTAATTTCTTTTAAAAAAAACAACTGTTCCCAAATTTTTGAGTGCTAGTGTAATTTTAAATTGTGTTACTTTTATGCTTAGAATCAGAACAATCCGATTGTCACTGGGTTAAGAATTTTTGGCTTCTTAGCCTACTCGTATGTACTTTGCTCCCTCTACTGTGTTAGAACCTCATTTATACATCACTAAGCTGGTATAGTTGTGCCGTCTACCTTATTAACATCTCCTGAGACCTCTGCACATTTCATAGAAGGACCCTGCAACCAGTTAGCATTACCCATGCCCTCGGAGTGCAGTCCCAAATAACATTACCTCAACTCCCAACATAACTTCCCACAGTAGCCATGACTCCCCACAGAGCGCGAATTACCCAGGCAATGAGGCAGCGTCGCGCCTTTGCACTTCACTAGAGAACAATACCTGCATTTTCTGTCACAGCTCCTGTATCGCTTCACTTAGTTTAGGTAAACAATCGTGCTCTATGACATCCTAAATACCTTTGAGCCCTCTGCGACTTCCCTTCGATGCAGAACGCCATAATAATCTTCATCATCACCGCCATATATTACAGAGGCCGCCTTCTAATGCCTGCGAGGCAGCGCGGCCTCTCCCATCCCAGCAGCCCTCGCCTCTCGCTGCATTTTCATTTCGTTTCACTCTCTCTCACTTTTTATTTCCCTTTGGCTTCTGCCGCGGCTCCCTTTACAAAGCCCGGGAGCATTATCAAAACATTACGGTGCGCAGCATGTGTTTGATTAAAAAAGTGTAAAGTTACAAATTAGTTAATAAAATCATTTAGGCCGATCGCTGCAAATGGTGATAAATGTGTTCCATATGTTCCCAATAAAAAGAAAAAGAAGAAAAAAAACTGAGTGCCATGTGCCCGTCCCCCTCTGTCTTTGCCATAAACAAATAAATTAAAACAATTACCATGGCGCACGCCCTCCCTGTCTTTAATGAGAGTGCCGCCATATAAAAGATGTGACAGCTTTCATATCCTCAAAATGGTGTGTGTCTCTATCTGGAGAGGCTGGAAAATTCCAGATGTTCCCGGTGAAAGGGCTTCTCTCCCCCTCTGTCTGACCCTCTATCTGCCCTGCGAAACTTTATATCGCGCCCATTTATGTGGCTTTGGGTGCTTTAACTCCTGCTGGTTAATGAGAGGTGGTGACTGCAGGCGCTGTCAGTCCTCTATTAACCCAGCGCCTCTTGATCAGCGTTTGGTTGTATGTTATGTTAAATTTGCTCCTGTTCTTCTGTGCGCCTATATGTGTAATCGCCAACATTGAGTTGTCTACTGTCCGTTTTGCAGACATTTTCTTTCTTCAAAAACAAAGTGATGGGAAGTTGCTAAATGAGGCGCAAGTAGGCTAATTAATTTTTTTTAGGACCAGTTTTTAAAGTTAAAGTTTTCAAAGTTCCCCCAACGAGTAGCAGTGTATCGTGACTGTCTGACTTTATTTATTTATTGAATGTCACATTACAAGCAGCATTAAAGGGTTAGTTCACCCAAAAATTAAAATAATATCATTTATTACTCACCCTTATGTTGTTCTACACCCGTAAGGCCTTCGTTCATCAATCAGTGATTCGGAGCGCCAAAGTCACGTCATTTCAGCAGTTTGGCATTTTGACACACGATCCGAATCACTGATTTGAATCACAAAAGATTCAAAGCTTCATGAAGCAGTGTTTTGAAATCGGCCATCACTAGATATTGTTAAAAAGTCAAAAGTTGTTTTTTGCCGCACAAAACGTTTTCTTGTCGCTTTATAATATTAAGATTAAACCACTGAACTCACATGAACTTTTTTAAATATGTTTTGAGTACCTTTCTGGATCATGAGAAGTTCAATGACATTGCTGGCAATAGAGGCCTCACTGAGCCATCGGAATTAATCAAAATTAACTTAATTTGTGTTCCGAAGATGAACGAGGGCCTTACGGGTGTAGAACAACATAAAGGTAAATAATAAATGACATTATTTTTATTTTTGGTTGAACTAACCCTTTAATATCATTAACAAAATCAGAGACAAAATTATTATTTTTATTATTATTATTATTTTTGATGTTGTGTTTTAACAAAGGTGAGATGGAAAAGGAGCATTATGACGATGATTAAACGATTTTGATTAATGGTGACAAAAATATGACAAATAATTTAATAGGTCCAAATAATCCAATCATAGTCAATAATGTTTGTAAAATGTTTGAATATTGGATTTAATTTTTTCTCATCAATTAATTTTCTTTTAATTAATTAATTAATTAGACTGTGAAATACTGACTAATTTTTAAAATATTTGTTATAAGCCAAAAAAAAAAAAAAAAAAAGTGTAAAAATTAACACTGATTGCATGTAGCTGGGTGTATTAGCAGTTTTATTAATTTTGCAATTTTATTTCCTCATCTGGCATCGTTTTACTTATAGCTAAGAATCTACAGCTGCTCATCTCAATTAAATATAAGCATATATTAACAGTACACATGTTCCACGAGTTTCTCATGTGAGCCATTACTGCTGAATCAGCTTTCACCATGCAATAACTTGGCGCTTTTGACAGGATAAATCTACACGCAGCAGATAAAGCCAATGTCTCCACCTCGGTTTGGCCCTTGTCTGGAGGGCTTGGCCACCACATTCCTCCATTACTCTTCATATAAAGAGCATGACAGCGGCTGGGAGGCCTGCCGCCATGCCTGAGGTTTCGTCCAGCCTGGGGAGTGCAACACTGGGCGTCTGAGTGAAACAAATTGTTTTTGGGGGTCCTCACCAATCAGGCCATCTCACACCTGCTGCAAAGCCCCCGTGCAGACAGCCCCACGCACACCACCCAAATCACCCCGCACAGATTATTAGCCCTGATGTCTGTTTTTATTTGTTCTATTATTAAGTTTTTGTTCAGCCATTGCCGTGCCTCCATTTTTAATTGCACCTCCTGGGGATGCAGCGATGATGGATGTTGAGCAGAATAGCTGAATAGGACTGACCGTTATTGTAAACTGAGGGGTTTTGTCAGTGAATATCTAGTGCAGTCTCAATTGAAATGTATTTTGCAGATTTTTATTCATTTATTTTTTTAAAGCTTACTTCAGAAAAAGATACATAGCTCTGAAAGATATTTTTCATTGTTGAGGTTTTGTGTATTGGGCCTCTTTGCTATTACTATATGTGGTTCTCACTTTAATGGATTTCAGGTACACTGTAAAACAAGGAATTACATTTTCTCCAGATTTTTGAGTCAAAGGTAAACCAAGAATGTAATTTACAAAACAGACAGACCAACAATATTCCCCCCAATTGTGTCTGATCTGTCCAAACAGAGTTTAACAAACAGTTAACTTGAGCTACTGAGGTGTGTTGCAGTTTATTAAACTCCCAGCAAGCATTGCAGCATGAATAAATTATGCAGTTACTGCTTTGCTAGAGCTTGGAGAATGATATTTGTTCATTGTCACCATTACTGTGATTTGTATGTGAAGTGTTGATGTCTATTCTACATACAGTAATATCTGTAGAGATGTGTACGATTGCGTCGACAAAGCAAAATGAAATATTAAGTTGCACTGACAAGAATTTATCATGTTCCCTTTAAACAGTATACCGCTTAAAAGTTTGGGGTCGGTAAGATTTTTAAAATGTTTTTGAAAGAAGACTCTAATGATCACCAAGGCTGCATTTATTTTATCAAAAATACAGTAAAACAGTAATATTGTGAAATATTAGTACAATTATATCCTTCAGAAATCATTCTAAAATGCTGGTTTTGGTGCTCATTCATTTTTATTATCAATGTTTAAAACTGTTGTGATGCTTAATGTTTTTGTGGAAACTGTGATACTTTTTTTTTTTTTTTTTGATTAATAGAAAGTTAAAAAAGAACAGCTTTTTTTTTTAAAATCACTTTATTAATGTCTTGCTGAATAAAACTGTTCAATTGTACAAAATATTTGTGTACAATATTTTTTTTCAGGATTATTTGATGAATAGAAAGTTCAAAAGAACAGCATTTATTTTAAATTTAATCTTTTGTAACATTATACATGTCTTTACTGTCACTTTTGATCGATTTAATGCATCCTTGCTGAATAAAAGTATTAATTTCTTCCATTTCTTTTCAAAAAAATTAAAATAAAAATTCTTACTGACCCCAAACTTTTGAACGGTAGTGTATAATGTTACAAAAGCTTTGTATTTCAGATAAATGCTGTTTTCAACATTGATAATAATCACAAATGTTTCTTGAGCAGCAAATCATCATATTAGAATGATTTCTGATGGATCATGTGACACTGAAGACTGGAGTAATGATGCTGAAAATTCAGCTTTGATCACAGGAATAAATTACTTTATAAAGTATATTCAAACAGAAAACAGTTATTTTAAATTGTAATAATATTTCACAATATTACTGTTTTTACTGTATTTTTAATTAAATAAATGCAGCCTTGGTGAGCAGACGAAACTTCTTTTAAAAACATTAAAAATCTTACCGTGTCCAAACTTTTGACTGGTAGTGTATGTGTTTGTGCAAGTGAAACAGGGAGAAGAAGGACAGTAAGGGCAAATATTTCTGTTTGCAGAAACATTTGCAGTTGCCATCTGTCATTGACCTTCACAGTCTCATACGCTTCAGCCAGTAACCCTCAGTACGGCCCAGGAGCTTGAACCATGTCCATTTGATGTCCAATTGGACTCAGCATATAAAACACACAGTAAGCAGATGAGGGGAAATGAGCCCTTTAATAGAGGACCTTATAAAACAGGGAAAAAAGCAAGAGAAACTCAATCACTCAAAGTCTTATTTAAATGAGATTAGTGCGATTTCAAACATCGCCTGTGGCTTAAATTAGAAGTATGAAATATAGTTTGTAGCAGAGTCGAACTGCAGTTTTTGAACTGCCTTTTTTCATACTTTATTGCTTAAATATAACATATATAATGTTTAGTGTCCTTGAATAATTAGCATAAAAGTAGGAACCTGAAAACTTTCACAAACATTTTTTTTGACAGTGTCATAGAATGTGATAAAACGGTTGTAAAATTCATAATTCTTGTGATATAGGTGATTTGGTATGTGAAAGGTGTTTTCATGGTATTATTATCTTAAAAGCTGAATGTGCTGAAAAAGCTGAAAAAAAGTGCATTCTGCATACAGTATGAGCCCTTTACCATAAACATAATAAAAGCACATTGTTGTGTGTGGATTCTAATGCATCCACAGAGAGTTTTAAAATCAGCTGTGATGTTCTGAAGTTCACCCACGTTAATCTGGCAGTGAGAATGCCCGTGTGCATTAGTCAAACAATGACCTTTATTCCGGTTTATAAATCGTGATCAGTGTCTGATCTCAGTTCCCCCAACTTCAACAAAAGCCATACCTCTAAAGGCCTCGGCACTGAAAGACAGAGTGCCAGGGAAGAGGGAGTGAGCGAGTTAGTGAGAGTGAAAAAGAGAACCACGCGCTCTTGTCTTTTCCAGTTTAGGGAGTCCAGATGGGAAGTCATTTTTTATTCGTCTTGAGGCAGCACTTCACATCTGCTGGCCCAGATGCCTAATGAATACGGAAGCAGGGCCGTGCTGTCGCCTCATTAATACTGCACTCGCACAGGGAACGGGGCCGGCCTGCACCCGCCATCCACCGCCGCCCCCCTCCCGCACTCCTCCCGGCCCCGCAGCCCGCTGGTGCAGAACCGCCGGCTCCCTGCTGGCTCCTCCGGGCCCGTGGCCGGCAGCTGGCGCCTCGCTGTAACAAAGCTGCCGTGCTTTGTTGGGCCTAATGTGTCTCTGTGTTGTCACTTAAGGTCTTTATTGGTATTAATTGATAGGATCGACCCAAGTTTGTCTTTTTTGGTACTTCTTCTCTTTGCGGCGGTCGCATGCGTGTGCGTTCAGGGCGTAGGAATCTATTCGAACAGGTGTCGCCGCGAGGAGCACGAGGCAGAGAGAGTTGGGAAGCTCAAAGCACATGTCTGTCAGATTTGACAGATTTTGCATTTTCCTCTGTGAATTAGAGATGTGTGCGTTAGACAGACGCCGAGGCTGGTTCCGTGACCTTTGCTTAATATGGCTGTTCAGTACTCTGGCTGTCGTTCAAGCCTGGGTGGGCAGAACACAAGAGATCAGAGTTAGTTACAAATTCACTGGAACTCAAATGAGATGCCTTGACACCTCCAGTTCATTTCGCACTAAAGTTTGGAGGCAAAATGCTCTCTAGGTAAAACAATTTTTAGGAAACTATACTCCTTCATTCTTTAATAAATTCCCGTTAACGGCTATAAAAGGTAAATACTTTTTCTTTTTCTCACAATTCTGACTTTTTCTCAGAATTGCAAGGTATATTTAGCAATTCTGACTTTATAACTCTCAATTGTGAGATTATATCTCACAATTCTTAGAAAAAAAGAATTGTGAGATATAAATTCACAACTGAATCTTGTAGCTCGATTCCCAAATGAATGACTCTTATGAATCGATTCTTTTTAGTCACTCAAAAGTGGTTCTTAAAGGTGCAATGTGGGATGATCTGTTGAGAGAAATGCAATATAATATACATAACTATGTATTCAGTGGTGTATAAAGACCTTACATAATGAACTGTTATGTTTTTATTACTTTAGAACAGGGGTGTCAAACTCATTTTAGAGGGCCAGATGGAAAAAAATGTAAACATATGCGGGCTGATTTTTTTTTTTTAAACCTTAGTGAGCTGACATTAATATTAACCATACAAACTACACATTAATTTGCAAGAAAAAAAAAACACACTGCTCTTTGAAAACTGCATTTGTTTTTGCTGCGAAAAGACTATTAGATTTTTAAAATAATGTTTTATTTAATATTTTTTTATTTTTGATAGTTTTTTATGGCGAATTCAAATTTTTTTGGAGCAAATTTGATACCAGTTGCAAATTATTTTCTTTAATTAATTTATTTTTTAAAATTTATTATAAACTGGTCTTAAACAAAAAATATGTGTAGCCATTTGTTATGCAGGCTCCACTGCATTTTGAGCTATGAGCGGTTGTTTAAATTAGATTGTATAAGTTCAGAAAAAAACAGCATGGTCTGACTTTATAGCTTTGTGAAATTATGCTACATAAGACACCTGCACAAAATAAATAGTCGACGGACTGAATGAAAATGCAAATTCACTCTCTAACAGTAGGTGGCGCTTGTGGAACAGCAGCGATATAGCGTTTCCTTGGTTACCGCTGTACACAAAGCAGCGCTGTGCTTATAAAATAGGCTACTTATGCAGAGATCAAAACTTTTCTGAAGACAGTTCCCTTATAAGTTACATTCATATAAAACCCAATTCAATATTTATATTTTTCTTCCTATATTTCACAAACAGTGAGCTTAGCCTGGTACAGTATTTGCTCTGCAGGCATGTCTGTGTTCTTCTCTTTGCGTCTGTATTCAGCATGTGCCTGTGTTAACATCCTGTTTACAGACTTCGTAATATTTCCACACAGATGACAGTTTGGGAAATGATTGCAAAGCAGTTTGCAAGTTTAGAATAGATATTGGGCAAAATAAAACTAATAACCGTTTGGATTTATGGCCAGTGGACCATGCAAAACTGTTTTTTATTATTGTTCAAATCATCCCATGGGCCAGACTGGACACATCCGTGGGCCGTATTCGGCCCGTGAGCCGTGTGTTTGACACCTGTGCCTTAGAATGAGCCATTTCTATCTACATACACCGCGGCTCCCCTTACATGTCAAGTCGCCATTATGCGCCGGCATTTTTCTACAGTAGCCCTAAATGGACAAAGTGCTCTACAGAGTGTGTTTAGTCACTATGTTGTTGTTCTAAATTGTTTGTGTTTTTAGAGGCAGCTTGTATCGTTACTATGTTGAATACACATGAAGTAGTAGTAGTAGTCTGGTTTATTAGAAGCAGAGACTATTCTTTGTTAGAAGTAAGAAGAAACTTCATTGCTTCACGGGCTACTCTCGGCTGTCTTAGATGACGAAATCTATAAGCATATATTGCTCGTCACTTCAGCAACAGTAGACTCTTTGAGGTGCATTGAGCGAGTGGAGGCGGGGCTAATTTGCATATTCATTGTATACTCATTGTACATAATATTGTAATATTAAATTAGGCAAGGGTGTAGAGTTATATTCAAGCTATTTTAAGGCATGAAGATTTTTTTTTTCTCTGGAAAAAATGTTTTTTGGTGATCAAAAATGAGTTTTAAGTGATAAAATAATTGACTACGGGGACTTTAAGTTTTTACTGAACCAGAACAGAAATATTTGAGTTGAAATAATTTTATGTAAGCAGAAAGATTTCAACGTTCATTATACAACACTCTTTGACTGCAAAATGCAATTGACCAATCAGAATCTAGTACTGCATAGAGCCATATAATAATAAACATTTTATTTCCTATAAGCTAATCTTAGAATTTTATACCATATATAATATTCACGAGAAGTACTTGCAACAAAACACATTGTTGCAATTTTATTTTGGAGGTATGAACAAAAAAATGTTTTTTCCTCTCCTTTCAGGTGTGGTAGGAGTGTGTGTTAAAGTAAAGTAACTGTATGCCCCACATCAACATGACTAAAGGAGATCTCGGTGAGCACACTGTCATACTATAATTCTGACTGCACCCTCATATTGCATTCCTCTAATATGCACACTGTGAGTAAACCAACCCAACAGCCAAAGACATACAGTGACAGAGGCGCTAATGTATGAGAAAAATATACCCAGGTCTTTAAAGAATTGTCCCAAGATTACTCCAAAGGCAATTAAATTCCATCTAAACAACAAAATGAACAAAACAAGCAAAGAACTAAATAAAAGGAAAGTTTATGTGACTATGTTAGCATCTAATAAAGAGACAAGGGCTCAGGGAAGAGGCTGAGCCCTGCCAAAATGTACCACTGCGGCCTCCGCCCCGCCTCTTCCTGTCCTTCGCTCTGATGGAATGCCTGGCACGCTCCGCATTATGGCTGCGGAATGGAGGAGCGATGAGCAGGCAAGATACAGACGCTCGGCCCATGAGACGCAGAGCTGAGTTTACTGCTGGATGCTTGTGGGGCCTGTCAGAACCAACCAGCCACCTGCCAGGCTCCGAGCGCCAGGATACAAAACCTTGAGAATGTGGCAGAAAACTAATCCATGGCTCTTCATTAGTGGGAATGGTCTTGTATCAAAATAACCGAATGGATTTTGTACTTTATATAGATAATGTGATTCAAGAAAAAATATGTCTAATTCTTTCATGCAGTATTCTATATGGGATGTATAATTTATGTGTGATCTTCAACAGCAGTACTGCAGTGGGTTATTGTTTGATATTAATTTAATATTCAAAGCAATTGAACTGCAATTACATTATTGGAGAACAAAATCTGAACAGAATTGAGCTGGATAATAACATTATTGCCATCTGTAGAGCTGCTTATAGCTTGAATTAGTTTCATAATTGATGAATTTTACAACATTAACAGTTATTTTCCTGCTTATGAATGTAAAGCTGCTTTGAAACAATGTGTATTGTATAAAGTGCTATATAAATGACTTGATTCGTTTGAAAAAAGAAAAGAAAATGTAACATTAACTTCATTAAGTATTACATTAACTTCGACCAAAACTAAAGTTCACATGTTAAAATGTAGCCTATTAGTAAAAGTAAAATGTAATGAGTAATTATTAAAATATATGTACATTTAATAATGATTTTTTTTTTTTTGGCTTTGCAATATTAGCAGCTTTACAAAGTATGTACAGAAAATACATTAAAATATACATTATAGGCAGACTTAGCATGCAATTTTATACAATAGCTGTCTGAGTGTTATCTGAGTGTAAAAAAACCCCAAAGTGTATATGAAAAGCCATTGGTTAGATTTATTTTCATTTATTTGATGATTCAGGGATGTTAAAGGGTTAGTTCACCCAGAAATGAAAATAATGTCATTTATTACTCACCCTCATGTCGTTCTACACCCGTAAGACCTTCATTCATCTTCGGAACACAAATTAAGATATTTTGATTAAATCCGATGGCTCAGTGAGGCCTGCATAGCCAGCAATGACACTTCCTCTTTCAAGATCCATAAAGGTACAAAAAACATATTTAAAACAGTTCATGTGAGTTCAGTGGTTCTACCTTAATATTATAAAGCGACGAGAATACTTTTTGTGCGCCAAAAAAAAAAAAAAAAAAAAAACTAAATTACGGAGCCCCGCATATGACATGCAAGAAAAAAAATTAAATCGTGTGCACGATTTACTAATTCGTTCCCTCATTATACTAAATCGTATATGCGCACGACTTACTATTTCGTTCCCTCGATTTTTAAATCATGCGCATGATTTATAAATCGAGGGGAACGAATTAGTAAATCGTGCACACGTTTTAGTAAATCGAGGGAACGAATTAGTAAATCGTGCGCACAATTTAGCCTACTATTTTTTCCCTGCATGTCATGTCCGGGGCTCCGTACAAAATAACAACTTTTCAAAAATATATTTCAAAACACTGCTTCAGAGCTTTACGAATCGAATCAGTGATTCGGATCTCCTATCAAACGGCTAAACTGCTGAAATCACGTGACTTTGGCACTCTGAGTCACTGATTCGATTCGTAAAGCTCCGAAGCAGTGTTTTGAAATCACCCATCACTATATTGTTGAAAAGTCGTTATTGTTTTTTTTGGCTCACAAAAAGTATTCTCATCACTTTATAATATTAAGATAGAACCACTGAACTCAGATGAACTGTTTTAAATAAGTTTTTAGTACCTTTATGGATCTTGAGAGAGGAAGTGACATTGCTGGCTATGCAGGCCTCACTGAGCCGTCGGATTTAATATCCGATAAAATATCTTAATTTGTGTTCTGAAGATGAATGAAGGTCTTACGGGTGTAGAATGACATGAGGGTGAGTAATAAATGACATTATTTTCATTTTTGGGTGAACTAACACTTTAAGGGCAATAATACTAAATGAAAACATATCACTTTAGTGTCTTTGTGATTCTGAAATCTTCAAGTTTAGAGAACTGCTGCAGTCGACTAAAAATTCAAACTGTCTTATTCTAGCTACAAACAGAGAGAGAGAGAGAGAGAGAGAGAGATATTTTGAGATGCAATTGATTTGAGATAACATGGGGCAACACAGCAACCTCTGCTGGCTAAAGACTATAACTGATAGGCCTATATGTGGATGTGTATGCAGGTGTGTTTTGCCATTTGTGTGCGTAAGGTTGTGTAAGCCAACTGGAAAGAGAACAAGCAGATCTTTCATTTATAATGAAGTGAATTAGAGTGAAGCCTTAATCTCAAATTCATATAATTCTCATCTTAAATGCACCGGTTTAACACATGCCACAATGATGCCAAATTCTTTTTCAGTTCTTTGTTAGATTTTCTGATAAATTTGAATTACTGTGTATATCAAGATAAATCCTTCACATTTGCTTATTAGGTCCCATTTGTTCTTAAGATCAGATATAGAAAGTCCCATATTAAGCTCTGTATTTTCTCATAATCGTTCCTTTCAATTATGTTCAATTTGAAATGGTTAAACAAACATTAAGCAGGCAGTTTTGTCCTTGAAATCCTGCCCATGAGCTTGCTGAAGCCAAAGTCAAATTGTGGATATTCCCTCTTGTTTCCCATTATAAAATTATATTTATATCTTTTAGCAGTAACGCTTTCAGTGGGAAGCAGATGAACTTTCGTTACTAGAACAGATTTCTGCTATTGAGTTGGATTAGTTATTACTTTACAACGTAATGGTAACTGCCAAAGGAACTGCATTTCATTTCTGAGTGCTCAGGGTCTATGACAGGTTTATTAAAGTCAAGATGCATTATAAATATCTATGTCTCTTTGTCCTTTTGAATTGGGCCACTTGAGTTGGAGTGTGTTAATGCAGTAATGTATATAGACAGCACATTACCGTACACACACAGCATTGCTCTGATTAGATTGAGAGTGAAGGCTGCACACTGTCTCCTTAAATTAGCATTCTTTAAAATTAACAAATGAGAAATATTACAATGGCCATATTAATACTGCACGCATGAAAAACCACTCACAGTTGGGAATGAGTTTACATGGAATGACAGTGGTATCATCTGTCAGCAGCACTGTGCACTGAGCATGATCAGAAGTTCTAGTTTAGTGTGTTTACTTGTCGTTGTTTGATTTGCTCACTAGGCAACGCTTTGAATTCAGTACATTGCCGGATGCATCCGGATGTCACTGTACGATCATTTCAGAGAGTTTGTCATGTTGTTCAGACGCTGTTTATACACATATCATGTTGCACTTCAATTATACACTCTTCAGATTAAACTCAGCTAACAGTGAACCTTCAGGGAACTTTAGCCAACGTTCTGGCAAGGTTCTCTCAACGTTATGAGCAAACATTCTTCCAGGAATATTGATAGAACTTTTATTTAGAGTCAAAAACATTATTTATATGTTCATGGGATGCTTTTTTTCCCCTGAAAAAGTTTTGTTGTACATTTGTCTAGTGTTTTTTAAATGTTATTTCTTGTTTCAGAATGTTCAGAGAACATTTAAAAGTAACATTCTCATAATGTTTGCAAAATAATAAAATGTAAAGGGATAGTTAACTCTAAAATTAAAATTAAGTCATAATTTACTCACCCTAATGCTGGATGTCTTTCTTTCTTTTATGGACCACAAAAGGGGAATTTAAAAAAAAAAAATGTCCCATTTATGCTCATCCATATAATGGCAGTGAAAGCGACCAGCATCAAGCTTTTTTTAAAAAAAAAAAGACACAAATATATCACAGAATGATCCATGTGATACGTTTCATCTGTCCCAAGTGTTCTAGGGAGATTTTGCCGTTGGTCTTCTCTGCACGGCTACACCGTGCAAAAAGTTGTGAGAAATCAAGATTAACAAACGTGACAGTCTCTGAGGTAAATATAATCCGTTGTGTTCATCGTAACAAGAAGTTATCGCGTTCAGTTATCTGTCAGCTGTCATTCTGACTGTTATCAAACAAACGGAGTTCCGCTCTGGAGATATTTGAATCAGTGAAGAAAGTACACGGATACTTTTTTGGGATTTCTAGGTATTGTATTTTGTTTTTTTGATGAGAGTGAGCGGGAATTTTTTTTAAAAATTCTCCTTTTGTGGTCCATAAAAGAAAGAGGCATTAAAACAACACCAGGGTGAGTAAATGATGACTTAAAGTGTTTGTTCAACCAAAAATGAAAATTACCCCATGATTTACTCACCCTCAAGCCATCCTAGGTGTATTTGACTTTCTTCTTTCAGACGAATACACTTGGAGTTATATTAAATAATGTCCTGGCTCAACTAAGCTTTATACTGGCAATAAATAGAGGATGAGATTTTGAAGCCCAAAAATGTGCAACCATCCATCATAAAATATAACTACACGGCTCCGTGGGATTAATAAAGGCCTTCTGAAGCGAAGCAAAATATCCATATTTAAAACTTTAAAAACGAAAATAATTAGCTTCCGACAGACAGCTGTATGCATCGATTTATGGCGAAAGAGTGAACTCTGACCTGACACATGATGCACTGAGGAATGCATAAGCGCAGAGGATAGCGCAAAACAAAACACCGGTCACGAATTAGATCACGAGAATTTTTAAAGAGAAATATCGGAGGATTTCGATATAAGAGAAGAGGAGCTTGAGTTTGTTGCACAGCCCTATTTGTTTGAACAGCGAGAGACACCAAAGCTTACGCTACTCCTACATCGAGTAAGGGGTTACTCTTTTGGCGTAAGTCAATGTGCGTATGGCCGTCTGCCGGAAACCAGTTAAATTTTTAAAGTTTTAAATATGGATATTTTTCTTACACAAACACATCACTTTACTTCAGAAAGAATTTATGCCATGTGGATATCTTTTATGATGAATGGTTGCACTTTTTTGTGCTTCAAAATCTCATCCTCTATTAACTGTCATTATAAAGCTTAGGAGAGCCAGGACATTATTTAATATAACTCCAATTGTATTCATCTGAAAGAAGATAGTCATATACACCTAGGATGTCTTGAGGGTGAGTAAATCATGGGATAATTTTAATTTTTGGGTGAATTATCCCTTTAATTTTCATTTTAGGGTGAACTATCCCTTTAATGTTTGCATAACCAAAAAAGTTTTTTTTTAAAATGATGTTTTGAACGTTCAGAGAACATTCAGAAATAATAACTTAATGGAAACGTTCTTAGAACATATATTTGTCAACTGGGAAGGTTCTAAAAGAGAGTTTTCAGAGTGATGCCATAGTAGAACCATTTTGGGTTCCCCAAATAACCTTTCAGCGAAAGTTTTTTTGTTTTTTTTTTAGATTTTAATAATCTAAAGAAACATTAATTTCCCACTGTAAAGATCCTTTTGTGCAGTGGAAATGTTCCATGGATGTTAAAAGTTCATAGAACCATCAATGCCAATAACAAAATGTAAAGTGTGTATGGTAGCATTTTTCTGTTGTTATTTGTGTGGTTATTTATTTATCTATGAAATGATGTAAAAGGTAAATCTCTATTTTAAGTGTGAGAAGGGTTAAATAGCTCTACTTCCTGCACTGCTCATTGTCAGTCTGTCATTAAACATGATGAACTTCCTGAGTAAGGGGGTCTTTTTCGTTAAGCATTTGACAATTTTCCACGAGTCTATGCCAAAAATCATATTCGTACTCGGAGACAAGCTTCTTTCTGAAATCCCCGATGCCTGTTTGAGGGAAAAAAGACTGAAAGAGAGAGAGCACAAGAGATCGGAGAACATGTTTTTGTCATTTGCATGAACCCAGGAAACACAGTGTTGTCCAGAGTCGGGTTATAACTCATTGCAGATCTGCAGTGAGGCGAGGCTGGGCTCTTTCTGGCCAGGCTGGCTTCAGTGCGATGTGAACTCTCCCAGCATTCCTCACCCAGGACATCAGCGCAGGACAGGACTCCTGGATTACATGTAATGTACATTCACACGTACACCTGCAAACACAGTGGGACAAAATTAATGTGTGGAAGAGAAATGAAAATGTGGAAACCTGTTGTGATTTGTGTGCATTCCCCTCTGACTCTTTAGTCATCGCTCTCTGAACAGTGTTGCAAGAAAGATCATTTTTTTAAAAATTTCTTAACAAAAAAAAGACCTACATAACAGTTCTTTTTTAAGTTTTACTGTTACAGTTTTTAAGAATGCAACTGTAAAGCTGAGGTGTGACATTTTCTTTATGTTAAAAATATTGTAGACATTTTTCATGCATGTGCACAGTAAAAAGTAAAATCTTGCATCTGTGATTTTAACAGCAAAAAAATTAAATTGCTTTAACCATGTAAAGCCTGGCAGTGAATGTGATTTCACATGTCAAGTACATCATGTTCAACATCTTTGTTGATCCTGGAACAACATTACAATTAACCAATCAGAATTGAGGGACAAGTTTATGTTACAGTTTATGTCAAGTTTAGGCTTACAACCAGGGTTGTGCTTCTACATCAGTGTTATTCACCTTTCATTTCCCTCTGAATTTAGGGATAATTTATGTGTAGGGTTAGGTTTAGGGGTAGGGATAGGACTCAATTTTCAGACAGGAATGTTGTTCCAGGATCAACAAATTATGTTGATCCATGAACATTTCTGACAAAATCATGGTGACCAATCTAAAATAATAATAATAATAATTTAAATCCAATAAAAAAAGTGCATTTTTTTTTTTTTTATTAAGTATCATATTTTATACATCAGACTTTTATGCTCATTTGATAGAGGAGAATAAGAAACTCATACTGATGGATGACAAACACACCTCATTTATATTCAGAGGCCCAAACTGAGCAAAAATATGCAATTTGGTGCAGTTGCTGATATTTATATGGCCAAAAAGTAATCAACCTTTAGCAGACTACTTACATAAAATACATGTAAATATCAGTTGTCACTATATATATATCTCCCATTAATTAGTCTTTGTAAGATTATATTTTTGTCAGATCTCTTTGTAAGATGATAAGATTCTTGTGTTTACTTTAGGTGTGGACAATGTGCACAATGTAACTTTACAACTAAATGTTATGTTTTTAGCCATCCTCATTCTGGGAAGCAGTTAAAAATTAAGGGAATCATTTCTTGTAACACCAAAAATGTAATTTATATGATCAAATGCCCATGTGGTTTGGCATAGGTAAAACACAGCATTGTTTGAAAACGTGTATTGCAGAATATAGAAGCAACATACGTTTGAATGACCAAAAAAATCCCATTGCTGTCCACTTTAATACATTTAAACACAAATTATCGAGAGAAGGGGTGGTGATATTAATCAACTCTTACAACAGAGGGAAGCATTTTACATATATACTCTTTCTCCTAAAGGTCTGAATATGGAGTTTGATTTGAAACCTTTTCTGTATTCCTTTGCCTGACAAAGACCTTGTGGTTGAAACATTGTCCATTTTAATAAATTTGTTTTTGGGAGCAACAGTGGCAGATTGCCGATTTTTGTTTATTTTTGAAGTACTTTATAGAACTCAGTAAATATTTCTCAGCAAAAAGAGGCATGTACCACAAACTGAACGGGGGTGCTTTTTGAATTATACTAAAAGGCTTTTTTTTATCAAAGTTTTGATAATGTTGAAAAGGCCTTTTGCATATCAAATTTGCATATCAAATATGATACAGTATAAGCTTTATAGGGATAAAATATTGCAGAAAGACTAAATGTTCTTAGTGAATCAAAATTTGTTCAAAAACGAAGTCTAAAAAGAAAGGAGGAGACCATAAAGTTAAGTTTTTAAATGTTTATTAGGCAAAGGCTTGTGTTAAAATCACAATTGTGGAACTTGTGATTGCAAAGCATGTTGCATGTAAATCATACATTCATCATTGTTTTGTGTTGAAAGGTCAGAGGAAAATGTGGTCGTTGTTATTGTTTGAACTTTGAGGGTAATGATGTAGCTGATGCTTTATTCAGAGTTAAATGCATTGGACAACATGCAATAGGACTTTAATACAGACCGGGAAGTCTTTTTTTTCTATAAAAACATACATACATATACAGTTATAATGTGAGTGCATTGATACAGATGAAGTTTCGGTGTTAAGATTGGATAGCGTCAGTCAGAGTAGTGCCTCAGGCCTCCTAGAAGATAATGATAATTGCAAGAGTGTTCGGCCCGTGAAAGCAGGCTTTCCATTATTTGCCTGTCTGAGCACTGCTTTCCTTCCTGACAGGAGGCCCATCAGGTACCAGATAGAAGGTACGTCAGAGTTTATGAGGATGGAGAAGACTTCACCGAACATGGTAAATCATGAGGGACACAGAAGCACCAGCGCATGTTCTTGTCCTCGGGTTAAAAAAATATGAATCCAGGTTTCTGTAAGCCTGTGGCGTTTGGACCGTGTTCAACATCTGCCTTCAACTGATGCTTTTCTACCTTTGTGTGTAGAACAGAAACTTGAAATGTGTCAAGCAGTGTCTTATTAAACTTCAGCTCACTCTTTGTTGTTGTTCAGAAGATGAGGGGGAAAAAAAATCACATTGGACTCCTCTTGTATCAACACTGATTTTAGTAGCTCCCAGTCAGAGCGGAGTCTGTCACAGGGTTGTTTTTTTTGTCCTCCACCTCTCAAGAGATTCAAATCACCCAGAGCATTTTCTCTCGTCTCTCCCTCACATCTCTACCTCGCTCCCACGAGGGAGTGCCGACACAAAGCAGATCTTTTCACGTTAATAACAAAGCCGAGATGAAGTGTGTTACGGTTATTGTTTCATCTCAGAACCATGTTGTTTAATTTGAAACGCCTTTTGGGTTCCACTGGAAAAGAATGTTTCAGAAGGACAAAGAAAAACTTAAGAAAAACAGAGTCTACATAATTCATCAGCCATACATGTAGAAATCTTTTATTTATTCTGCATTTACCTTTGACATGATTTATTGATGTCAGCTACTTGGAGGCACTGCAGGTGCAAGCCCCAGAAAAGAGAGACAATTTGAGCAACTTTTGAAATGACAAAATGTCGGAATCTACATTTGGTTAGAAGCAAAAAATAATATGCATATTGAAAGCCTGATTATCCTCTTTATAAAATAAACTTTCATATACACCAACAGAAGCTTAAACTAATAGAAAATCATTACATATATTAAATGTGAACTCTACTACATACTTTTTGGCAGTCTTTGGGTGAATATCAACTACCAAAACAATCACATCACTAAAAAAAGATATGTTTGCATGCAGAAAAATGTTAATGGTCCCTAAATGTGATCCTGTACCACAAAACCAGTCATAAGGTTCAGTTTTTTTAAAATGAGATTTATACATCATCTGAAAGCTGAATAAATACATTGATGTATGGTTTGTTAGTATAGGACAATATTTGTCCGAGATACAACTAATTGAAAATCTGGAATCTGAGGGTGCAAAAAATCTAAATATTGAGAAAATCGCCTTTAAAGTTGTCCAAATGAAGTCCTTAGCAACGTATATCCACTCACAAAAATTCATTTTTGATATATTTACGGTAGGAAATGTACAAAATATCTTCATGGAACATGATCTTTACTTAAAATCCTAATGATTTTTGGCATAAAAGAAAAATCATATAATTACATATCATTTTGACCCATACAATGTATTGTTGGCTATTGCTACAAATATACCCGTGTGACTTATGACTGGTTTTGTGGTCCAGGGTCACAAACATATATACGTTTTTATTTTATTTTTAAATTAATTTTAAATGACCACTTTTTCCACTTTAGTCAATTCAAAGGGGTGAATCTCAGAAAAAGTTTCACCCCTTTGAATGAACTAACATGGAGAAATTGGTGTAACATGGTCCATTTAAAATTCACAGCCCTCAGCTAAAGCAGAGGAAGATTCCTCTCCTTTCTTTGTCTTTATTAACCTCAGTTTCCAGTCCCGGGCCTCTGTGCTCAGAGCCTGTGGGAGACCTAGACATCCATCCTGGATCTCCCCAGAGCCAGAATGTGCTGGACCTGATCGATTCTGACTTACAGCTCTATAGATCAGACCTGCTTTTGGCTCCCCTATGCAGCACCTCTACCTAAATACACCATCAACACTGTCTCGCTCACAGCATATACCGTCTCCATGAACATATAGTGTGTTGCAAAAGCACCCCAATTGTCTGAGGATTTAGTTTTATTGTGGAAGTACAGTGTCGTATTTTTCTGGCTTTGTTCGAATTGCTGAGATGCAATTCATCACCGAAGACTATAAAAATTATTACTGACATGGCTCTTGGATGGAATGTAGCTCTTGGATATCTTTTGCTAAAACTTTATTTAAGATTAGCCATGAATCAGCGTGAAATATTCGGGCTGAAATGGACTGTGACGGTGTGTTTTCCTGGAGTGATATTTACTAAGAGACTGTTTGTGATGGCAACGTGCCTCCACAGGGGGGCCAGTGATGACACCATTTACTTTCGAGCAAACATATCTCTCTCTGTCATCGTCTGCATCTGCGCCTCTTCCATCTCAGAGATTTGTCTTGATAGGGGTAGGGTAGAGGCTTTAGAGGCCAAAAACACACCTGTCTTCATAATTGCTGGGCTTAGAAGGTGGCAGATTCTCACGAAAAATTAAAAATGAAGGGGTGAAGGCACAGATGTGTTTATCTATTCACGGCTGTGCAGTGCTGCTAATTGGGAAGGCTTGCCATTTGGAAATGGACAATAGCCTCTGGGCATGTTCAGCAGGCTGCATCAGTGTGGACTATTTCAAACAATCCACCGCAGAGCATCGCTCAGGCACGGCTCCTCTTTGCCCTGTGGAATCTTCCTTCACATTCTGATTTTCTCCACCATCCTTGTGTTATAAAATCTCAGTCTCATAAGGGAAACATCACTCTAGAAACTTCTGCACCACACAACAAAACAAAACAAAAAAAAAAACAACTCTCATGACCTTCTTAACTAATTTCAAAATTGCATTGATCCTGTTCATCCTTACCCGTTTTTGAACACAGGCCTAAAAATGATCTGCTCAATTGCAGTTCATAGTTAATAATGGTAGACACTGGGGAAAAAAAAATTAACCTAAGAGTTAGAAGTAGTAAGTAGGCTGCACAATTAATCGAAATAAAATCGTAATTGCGCTTGATGGCTCGATGGAACTTTTGAAAAGTGAAAAATTAAGAAATTAAGCCATAAACATTTCTGCTGTAAAAAAACATATCTAAGGATAGCTTTGAAGGTTTCTATGTGAGGATAAAGGTGCATTCACACCACGTCAGAATAGGCCTAACCATAATTACAAGATCTGCCAATTTACCCAATAGTATTTCGACACCCCAGGTTTTTTCAGTTGGTGGAAAACAGCTTATTGTAGCCATGAAGACAGCAAACAAACTAGGTCAGTGATTGCAGATTCTACCCAATCTAAAAAGCTTATAGTTATTGTTCTTGGTGTGAACGGGCCTTAAGGCTTGTCGACTTCCATTGTCCATTGTGCTCATTCCTGTTGCGTGTTTTCAAACTTGCAACCAGCGTGAGTTTAAAGGGTTATTTCACCTAAAATGAAAATAATGTAATTTATTACTCACCCTCATGCCGTTCCACACCCGTAAGACCTTCGTTCATCTTCGGAACACAAATTAAGATATTTTTGTTGAAATCCGATGACTCAGTGAGGCCTGCATAGCCAGCAATGACATTTCCTCTCTCAAGATCCATTAACGTACTAAAAACATTTAAATCAGTTCAAATCGGCCATCACTATATAAGTCGTTATTTTGCTTTTTTTGGCGCACCAAAAATATTCTTGTCGCTTTATAATATTAATATTGAACCTCTGTACTCACATGAACTGATTTACATATGTTTTTAGTACCTTTATGGATCTTGAGAGAGGAAATGTCATTGCTCCCTATGCAGGCCTCATGGAGCCATCGGATTTCAACAAAAATATCTCAATTTGTGTTCCGAAGATTAACGAAGGTCTTACGAATGTGGAACGGCATGAGGGTGAGTAATAAATGACAGAATTTTCATTTTTGGGTGAACTAACCCTTTAAGGCCCCGATATACTTCAAACGAAATCGAAGAACGAACTGATGTGATGTAACTTTGAACAAAATCAGGCCAAAACAAAGTTCATTTTGTGTTCTTTTTGGAAGTTCGATGCGGCTTGCCAAAGCAAACTCTCAGGAAAAGTTCCTCCAGCTGCAAAACACCTTCATGCCACCATTGGTCCGTGATGATAACGTAATAGGAGGTGTGCGCTGAGGCTCCGCCTTCATTCATGTGGAAGTCGTGTGTTTGAGGTAAGATCTCCGCGGGTGAAAACATGAACACATTGGATAGCCGTTTTATAGTAGAAAATGAAGTTGTGCTTCTGATGAAATGAGGCACTGACACTGTTTTCCATGTTTGATACTGTAAGCTGCTTGCTTTAAGCAATCTATTGAATAAAGTGCTATATAAATACATGACTTTACTGGAGTGCTAATTTGCAGAGCTCGTGCTATACCCATGTTATGATCAGACGCTTTCTATAAAAAATGCTTGCTGTTTTCTCATTTTTGTTGTGTTTATTTTGTTACTGAGAAGAAAGTGAACAGCACATATTTACATATTCATCTTAACGTCGCTCTCAACAGTGTGGGCGGCATCAGATGTTCGATTATAGTATATCGCTGGTCACGCATTTCGAACTTCGTTTTACCCCTAAACGAAGAACGAAAAAGAACTTTGTTTTAAGTATATCGGGGCCTTAAGAGTCTGAGGAGGAGGGGCGGGAGAAACAACCCTCTCCACTATTTTGAATTTGGACTGCAGTACCCATTTCAACTACTAGCTGTCAATATTACATACTACACCTTTAATTGCTTGTAATTACAACAAGCCATTTACTTATGCTGCGTTCATACCACCTCATATTTACCGGAATCTTGAGATGACAACACGTGACGTTATATTCAGAGCTGTTCATGTCCTTTGACTGGAAATTATGTGTTTCTATGGCACCACTATCAACGCCTAAATGAATCTACAGCAGTCAGATGGTACAGAGGCCACGTGGTATGTGGAAGCTCTCAGAAAACTCCCAGCTTACAAGCTGTAAGCTTATGAGCTCTACGAGGACTTGAACGCTTTTTATGAGCCAGAATCTCATAGTTACAGTAATTACAATATGGCGCGAAAGCACCTTTACAGCACCGACTTGTACAACTTGGTCGAACTGCCTGACTGCTGCAGATTCATTTTGCCATTGATAGAAGTCTGAGGACATGAACAGCTCCAAATAAAAGTTCATGTGTTGTCAACTCGTTATTACAGTAATTACGGCATGGCGTGAACACAGCATGGAGACTACATTTGCTTGAGCAACCCTTATAGCTTACAAAAATACCTGAGACATCCAGATAATGTGTGATATTATCTATAATGCTTTTACTGTTTTTTTGGTCTTCTGTGAAAACTTTTTTGTCTCCTCCCCGCTTGTCTGTGTGAGGATGGGACCCGCATTTGGCATTTGTTCTATCGCTCTTCTTCGCTGATCATAACCATAACAGCTCAAGAGCGCCACTCTGTGAGTAGAACACACATCACAGGAGTACGCTCACCAAGGAGGCATAATTGAGTGGAATATGGACATAAATTATATATATAGGCTATTTTTAAGGATGTGTTAAGTAAACATCCGAGAATCCACCAGCCACCAGTATTTCTCTGAATGTATACACCGGACTGAAAGCCCTAGTAATGGAGATCGCAGAATTGAATAGGTGCATGCTGCTTTATTAGGCTACATTCGCAATTGCGTTTTGATTTTTATGTTTTGATATGTAGACTGAAACAAATTTATGTATTATTGTATTGCATCAAAAAATAATTAAATATTGAAGCTGGAATTAGCGGTGATAGAAATGAAGCTTTTTCGTAAAACGATTCACTGTTTCGATGCGCTCAAAACACCATAGGCTAGCGGCACCTGCTGGTTAAAAAGTGTAAATGATGAAAACTCAGCCCAAATATTTCCCGGGAGCTATAGGCCTATATATTTTATTTTATTTTCTTTTTCCATATTTTCTTTTTCTTTTCTTTTCTTTTTCCATTTTTAACTGTTTTAAAAAAAATATGTGAGAGAGAGCCGTGAGAGAGTTTTTGGCCCATTGGTCAAAGAAAAAGAGTTTTTGGCCCGTTGGTTCAGAAGACATTTGGTTTACTGTCATGTATTGATTATTGCGAATTGTGGGAAACGAGGTCTATTAAATACATTTTAATAAGATAATCTAGTCGGCAAATATAGATGAGGATTTTTTTATATGCCGCAAAATTACATTTAAAATATGAAACATAGTGGTGTATTATAAAAGTCGCTATAGATTGAGGAAAATGGGGGTTGATCCAAAAAGGAATCGACTCTTCAATTCCAAGGCATTGTGACTTGAGAGGCTGGAATGGAATGGAGTGGAGTAGGCATTTTGATTCATCTCAGTGATTAGAATATTTCATTCAAGTCACACCTGCAAGGTGGCGAACAGTGATTCTTGAGTATTATGAGTAGCCTAAATCTTTGATTCATTCACTCTCAGCAGATTTGTTCAAAGCAGTCGTTCATCATGACCAAGCAGATTTTGTATTACACATAGGATAGTGTATTTATATATTTATTTTTAATAGGGAATTTAAAGATATTGTGTCATTTATACTACAGTATAATTTATAACAGTATTAACTATACTTTATAGTGTCTGTAAGATCTCAATTTATTGCCCTTTTTTTCTAGATTCTCTAGAAAATTAATCTGGAATCAAATCCATTGATTTTAAAAGCCTATTGAGTGATGTTTCCTTTTGGTAATGTGTTTTGATTACATCTTATCTGCCATCAGCCAATCAGGCTCCTTGTCCAGCAATCACATGACATGCCGTTACACTGCTCTGCAGTTCTCCCCTCTTCCTGGGGGCACGTAGTCTGACACAACACCTCATCTGCTCTCAGCACCACAGCGGTGCTCACAGTGAATATTTAACCCTGCGTTATCGCCTCTGTAGAGATGCCCTATTTGCAAAAGAGGTGAGGCCTGTGTCACCCCACCACACCAGCGGCGCCGCTTTGATAACACTCTTCCTTGGTTGCAGACACAGTCGGGCTAATTAACCTCTCTTGATTAGGGCAATTATCTCCCACACTTTACGGATAATCCCAGTGCAGAGCAGAATATACTCCCTTTAACCACTGATTCTTTATTGCTCCCACTACGCACTGGGAAAACAAGGGCATGTGGAGGGGATTGAATGGGGATGACCTGCATATTTAAACATTTGGTTTTCTGTCATACATTGATTATTGCTAAATGTGTGGAATTTATTAAATATATTTAAATAAGATAATCTAGTTGAGCTAATATAGATGAGGATTTTCTTGAAATTGTGAGGATGGCTTGTGAGCATCAGTTAGAAGGGACTGAAAATGTAAATCAGTAACGTTTTATACTCTATGCAGTTTTGTTGTAAAATTGTGTGATGTCATGAAGTTTCATTTGTTTTTTGCATTAGCATTGAGTCAAATTTAGTTGGATCAGTGGCACCCTGGCCTAGATATGCAGCCTAGACCCTGAGTTTGATAGAGGTGAAGAACTGATGATTTAAAGTCAAATCCCTTCTTTATTTTGCATGCCTTCTTTTACATTGTATGAAAAAGAATAGAAAAACCATCGAAAATGACACCTTTGCTAAAGCGGAGGTGAAACATTTCCCAATTAGAGCAAGTGTTTCCAGCACAGAGGGAAAGTGAAGCATATCACTTGATCAAACAATAAGATGAGAAGGGGCGAGAGAAAACGAATAAAGAAAAGAGCAGTGCAGAGGTAAAGAAAACATGTGCAAGCTGGTGTAAATGAGTGCCGACAGAAAGCGAAGGCCTGCTGTAAACGGGAGGAGACAAAGCGCTTTGCATTAATATTCATGGGCCAGAAGAGGCAGATGCGTCTGACATCTGTGTGATGTCAGCGTGTTGTCAACACATTGTTAGCGCCACAAATGTGCAAACAGATTAACAGCCCGCCGAGCCACGCTGCAATGCATTCATGGAGTGCGAAAACGCTCAGCCCCCTTGTTTTAGAGGAGAGGAAGCGTGTGCTGCTCCATCCTGTGTTTTGCGGAATTCATCTGCCGCCGAAGGTGCTCGATATGCCAAGGTGGCACCTCACAGTGGCCCTAGCACTAGTGTGTGTCCTCTAGAGCAGCACTGAATGTTCGAAAAGTTGATGGCTGTGTTTAATTTATGGCAGAAATGTTTGAAGCACATATGTTGTATGCTATCCTATTGAAATATGTATGCAATTAAAATGTATAGTATAAAATCAAAATACTTTAATGTGTAGTTTAATGTTTCAAAGACAACTTTACATTAGATATTTGTGGGTTGATTTTGTGGTGCTTTTCAACATTTTTTTTTTTTTTTTTTTTGAAAAAATTACCCTTCTTTGCAACATTGGCTCAACCAATGGAGTGAGTTTAAGGTGGGGCTATCTGTTCATCCAAATCAAGAGGTCCATGATTTGCCAGTTTGCATGGCTATGCCATCTGGCTGCAAAAAGCATATTTCTCCACTGACAGCAAAAAAATATTGGGAAACACTTTATAATAACTGCATGCTATGAAGCATTAGTTAAGCATTAGTAAATAGTTAATTAATAATTTATAAAGCATTATTACACATTAATAAGCAGTTTATAAATACAAATGCTTTATTCTTGATTTATAAGCATATCTATAATGTGTTTAAAAATTGTGTTTTCATACTTTATTAATGATCAATTTATCACTTTTAAATTAGGTATTACTACTATGTGTTTTATAACTACCTGAATTAATCATGAATTACAGTAGGAATACATGTTAATAAAGCATTTATTCACTGAGTAACTATTACTATAGGTCGAAATGGTAACACTTTATTTTAGGGTCTTTTAAGTTGCTTATTAGCATGCATATTACTAGAATATTGGCTGTTTATTAGTTATTATTAAGCACATATTAATACCTTATTCTGCATGACCTTATTCTACATTCTTAATCCTACCCAATACCTAAACTTAATAACTACTTTACTAACCATTAATAAGCAGTAAATTATGAGTTTATTGAGGGAAAATAGTTATATAGTTAATAGTGAATACATGTTCCCTATACTAAAGTGTTACCATCTAAATAATATGTATAAATGTACATTTAAATAGTTTATTAATCATTTACAGACAATTTCTAAACGATCTAATGAACCACTGACGACTCCTGAATAACTGGTTTGAAAATAATGTAATACTTATTTTAGAATGCTAAATGTATTAATGATAATAAAGTATGAAAATACAATTATTAAACACATTATGGATATGCTTATAAATCAAGAATAAAGCATGTATAACGGTATTTGTAAAGGCTTTATAACAGCTTAATAATGCCTATTAATGCTTTATAAATGATGAATTAACTACTTACTAAAGCTTCATAGCATGCAGTTATTATAAAGTGTTACCAAATATTGGTTTGTCAGACATTATTTGCAAACAATATTTGAATAGCAAATTTTAACTCTTTCCCCGCCAGCACTTTTTTAAAAAATTGCCAGCCAGCACCAGCATTTTAGATAATTTTCACAAAACTTTCATGGACTCCCAGAATATTTTGTTTATATGAATATTTGAACATACAGTATATCACAAGAAATTACAGAGCCTCTGCTTTAAAAATAAATAAATAAATTCTAGCATCATGCATTATTTTTATCAACACTGGGAAACCACAATTATTTTTATCAACAATGGGAAAGTTTCATTTAAAAAAAGCAACATTTAAAAAAAAAAAAAAAAGCTTAGAAAATTGCTTAAATAGTTTGTTTCTGCTTCTTCGCCTGTTTTTGGATCCAGAGATTCTGTACTCTTTCAGAAGATGCGTAATAGTATGAAGCCCCTAAAAGGACATGGTGAAGGAAAAAAATATGAGATGGGAGGGAAAATAATAAGTCAATGATTTTTTGTTCGCTCTAAAAACCTTTGCATTCCCTTGTAAAAACATTTTGCGTTCTGCTGAGAAACTTTGCGTAAAGGGGGAATGCAAAACATTTGCGAGAAAACGCAAAATCATTGTCTTTTTATTTTTCCTCCCATCTTTTTTTCCACCACCATGTCCCTGTATAATAGCGCCCCCTACCATATAAAAGTGAAAACATGTAAATGACGGAAAATTCCACGAATGGCGGGGAAGCGTTACGTCATAAATAACGGAAAATTCCATTAATGCTGGGGAAAGATTTCATATATTATTATTATTATTATTATTATTTTAGTTCCTAAATTTTTAGTTTTATTTAAAAAAAAAAAAAAAACTTTTTTGTGAATATACTGACAATTTGTTTTTTGTAAATGGACTGACAGTTTTTTTGAAAACAACATTTAAATGGCAAACATTTTATTAGAGTAGATGTTTGCCTTTTGTTGTTTAAATTTGTGAAATGGACCCTTTCTGCCGCATTTAGAGTCATTAGTCACATGATTAAGTTCAGGTCATTGGCTCAGAACATGGCAGTAGAACAGGGCTGTCCTTCTCCAGCCAAGCAAGTGCCATTGAGATTAGGAATGTTAACGGATAGGGCATTTCTCAAGGTATTATTGCCTGCCTGAGTATAGAGTGCAAAGGTTCAAAAATGATATGATGAAAAATATTAAAGAAGGGGGGTTTCTGAGAGACTCAGCAGCTGTTGACGCAATGTGTTTTTGATGGAAACACTGGACTGAGGTTGGGTCAGTGGTATTGAGGTGTGTCAGCATGGGGAGTGCTCTTGAACAGACAATGTAGGCCTGTGTGTGTGTTTGTATGTTTGTGTGTGTTGAGCGTGAATGCACTCAAAGGAGCATGTGTGGGTTTGGAGAACACTAGCCAGACAAACCTTTCTTCATTCAACCCACGCTAAAAAAACAAGAACATTCCAGCCACTCCTCGATCTTGGCAGATATGCCTTTGTCTATTTTGGAGACCCTTTCTTGTTCAAAACATATTTCCGAAACCATAAACTCATTTTTTAGCCCTCAAAACCTTTGGCATGAGGACACAGCTGCCCAGACCGGGATCGCTTTCCTTTTTCTGATTAGTTGCACCGTGAGAATTGCTCTTTAAATAAAGTAGCCCTAATGTGTCCTTAGGGTTTTGGGTAACGACTCAAACTACTGATCAGAATTGGGATTTGAGACCTGCAAGAATGGATGATTTCCGCTGATTCAGATGCTCCTGATGGAGTATCAGATATAGCCGAGCCGACAGGTAATTGTGTTCAGGTTAGAAGTGTCCTCTCAGCTGGCTGCAGTCGGCGTTTAACAATGACAATATGAATCCACTGACTCGCAATTACTGTAATTTTATTAAATAAATCCTCTGTCCTTAGGGTCTCGGGCAGTCCAAGGACTTCAGGAGAAAGCCACCTGACCTCTGTCACCCTGAACGTGGGCTGTAACAATAAGTCTTTGAGTGCGAGTACAGCCGACTGCGTGTAAAGGGTCCCTTAAGGCAGCCTTCTCAATATGTCAACACAGAGCGCACCAGGATCTTCAAACAAACATGTACCAAAAATAATAACAACATTAATGAGCCCCCCCCCCCCCCCCTCGCAGCACCTAATCCAGCTCCCTATTTCCCAAGCCTCTCTGCCAAACTTAATGTGTTTTAAAAGAAATACAATTAAGCGCATGAGATCTAGTTGCATTTTCTTCACTCTTAAACTTTCTCTCAGTGTGTTTTAATCAGTCTACAGGATCTTTTGGTCCTGGTTCTGTCAGAATCATTTGGCTGAAGACATCTTTCTCATTACGCTGGCTGTCTCGTGTTTGCAATTTCCAAACATGCTTCTCCGGGGAGAAATATTTGCGCTTCTGCGAAATCCTCATGAGGGGGAGACCTTTAACCGCACCCGGACTGTGGGTCTCGGGCTGCAGGGACGTGAAAGGATGTTATAGGACCACTACTGATTAGTAAATTGCTTTGCAGTCTCATGTGGCCTTCTTTTGGAAGTTTTGAAATAACTTCTGAGTTGAATGTCAGATGTTCAAGGAAAATCTATAGTTTGTATTTTTTTAAATAAATATGGATGCAAACATTACTTCAGGACTGTTTCCCATGTAAGTCATTGGCCTGAATGTTTAGGGACTAAGGAAGTTCATAATATTTAAAGGTGAAATACATATTTTTCTTTCCAGTGTTAAAATACTTCTCCAGTCCCAGTGAAATATGCACAGAGAGTTGTAAACACTGTGGTGCTGTCAAAACTTTGCTCCCCATTCATCATACACATTGATTACTTAGTCTGGATGTAATTGTTCATTTTGGAGTTCTCATAATGACCTGCTTGGGTGCAGGTTTAGTGTGCTGAAAAGCAGCAATCTAATTTGTTTTAAAGCAGAAGTTAGGGTTACTGGATCTCTATTTCAGTTGCTGCATCGGTCCTGTTGAACTAGGTGAAAACAATAATATTTTACAGTCTGCATTGGTCTTAGGATGTTTGTCCTCATTATAGCTTGAGATGTCAGGCCCTCTATACATAATGAGAAATCTTTCATTATTTTAATTTTTCTGGTCACATTAGAATGCAAGTTTACAACAAATCTACAAGAAGTTTAAGTACAGTACGCTGTAAAACCTGATAAGTTCTGGTAAGTAAATAAATAACCAATAAGTAAAGTACTGTAAACTCATATACATTAAGTTAAATTCATTTATATTTTAGTTTTGGTTTAGCCAATCATTAGAGTAAACCCAACTTAAAGATTTTAAGTTTTTTTCCACTCATTCAGTTTGAATTCAGGTAACAAATCTAAGTCTTAACAACTATATAGCTACTTAAATGGTTTAAGGAAATGATTGCCTTAAATGGTTTAAGTTCATCAAACTCAAAGCAATAAAGTTACATTTATTTTCCTTATACAGTCTTACACAAAGCATGCTGGGAATTAGAAATCTGCTGCAACTCAGTCATATTAAGTTCAGCTTACAACAATCAAATTGTGAGTTCATGCAACTTTTTTCTGTTAAGTACAATGAACTTTCATTATTATTGAGTGAAACAAACTCATTTAATTAATTTCACTGTTCGGTTTTACACTGTAGCATCTCCTATATTGAAATAAAACAATGGTAAAACCAAAAGCAAAAAGCAAAGACATACTGTAATGCAATTGGAAATAATGTTGAGTATGAAAGACATTTATAATAAAATATAATCCCAAATAAAGCCTTTTGTGTTTTTATGCAACATAGCAGAGCTAGTGAAATATTGATGCAAAGTTATTTCTGGCATTAAATGCAAAGATTTTTTTTTTGTTTTTTTTTTGAAAATTCTTTTACTATGCAGGTGTAATATTTAGAATCCAAAGGCATGTGTAAATCACTGTGCTCTCAAGACATGCTCAGACAGTAGCCTTAATGCCCAGTACAATCTCAGTATGCATGCACAGGGTATCACAATGTCTTGTCTTGTGGTTCAAGGTAATATTTATTTGCAATTTCATATGACTGTGAACTTTCAAGCAGTTGAAAATGATGATTCTCAGGGAGGGGAATGTAGACGGAGACATTGTAGTTAAATTGGTTCCTCAAATGCATGTACATTTAAAAACAGCAACGATTGTGTTATAATGATTGCGATGCTGAGTATTGTGGTGACTGTGGAATCGTACAGTAATGACACTGATGTCTGCGTTTCTGCAGCTCCTTCGGCATGATTAAAAGCACATCCCGTTCTCAGCCCATAAGTTTCAAATGTATATCTTGGCAGCGTGGAGTGTTCATGCAGAAGAAATTAGCAATGTAGTGGCAATTGTTCATCTTAATTGTAAAAACACCACATAAAGATTTTAAGGAATAGTTCAGCCAGATGTGATAGCATCGGCGAGCCAATTTGCATTTAATTTGCCGCTGTCTCGAAATTCCTGATGCCTTTGCAATATTGAAATGCAGCGAGGAAAAAACTGTGACTTCTCGGGCAGGCGGCTCTGTTTGCCGGCGAAAGCGAGACACGGGGCCGGCTCTTCCTGAAGCAATTAACTGTGAGGCTTGTAACATGCCAGAAACACTCTTGCTAAGTGATTTCATCTCTGTCAAAAAGCCCAGATTAATCTGAGTGATACTTTTCATTTAGTTAGCATCAAAACAGCATTTTCTTTAGCATTCCATATGGGGGTCTGATGCAAGGTATGTCATTAAACTGCTGGAACCAGATGTTTCCTACAGCCACACCATTATCTATGTAAATTTATTCATTAAACAATTTAATTGTGCCGATGATTGACAGCCGACGGCGTTATTACGGGGGAATGTTATGGAGCCGGGCTAATAATGCTTTAGTCTTATTAACTCTGAGTATAAGCAGTGCATGTGGCGGATCTCGTGTAGATTAACCCCTCCTAATGTTGTAGCGCTGAGGGCTTGGCGAAGATGCCCACCCTTGTGACAAGTAGGGAGGGTATTGCTTTATTTGGATATGAGGAGCGATTACAAAGCACAAATTAGGGAGTTTACGAGGAAGATGCTAATGATTACAGCGTGCCGGCGAGACTTGACCTTAAACTGGTAAAACAATAGTGTAAGAGTGAATTGAAGTCCCTCAGTGAGATGGGAGAGATGAAGAGGTAACTTAAAGAGTGATATACAAAGCAAATGGATCTATTTCAATTAAAAGTTATGCCATAAACTAATTTGGGTTGTGAAGCTTTGCTATCCCTCTTCGCAGCTGTTATGAGAATGAAATTACCAATTGTTAGTACATATTAGACAATACCTAGGGCCACAATAATCCACTTTTTGATACCGCCATAATGACTTCTACCTGGGTGGGCATCATTAACCTTCTTTCGGTTGATTTTGGAAGTTCAGAGGATTATTTAAAAGTCAGCGGCCGTCAGGAGGGGCGTTTCACCCGCGGTCCTTCCGTCTGTTCTTATTAACACAGCTTTGACAAGCGTTCCCCAGACGGAGAACCCCGCTGGCTTTAAGGCCTGGTAACCTCCTCCTTCAGGATGTTGTTTTAGCTCCGTAAGTGTCCCAGTGCTGCACGGCTCTGCCACCCTCTGTGTGAGAAATGTGTGCAGGCAGGAAATGGAGAGTGTGTCATACAGGAAGTGGAGGCTTTCCGGCTCTCTTTCATAACAGCAGTCGGGCCATCAACATGATTCATCCGCACCTCCCCTGGACTACACTATATCATTCATACAGATCAGCAAAGCAAACAGGGGCTCCTTCATGCTCGCTCCCATAGTTTTGCCGGTTGATTGCAAATTACAACATGGCCCTTGTACAGAGGGCACGTTTCCTTCTTTTCTGTTTTTTTCATAGTTTATTCCAACCAGCAGCACATGAGTATATTATTGTAGTATCACTCTCAGTCCCTTATGCAATAACCCTTTTTTGAAAACACTTAATATTATCTTTGCTTATTAATTTACTGACATTTTGTCTTGTAATAATGATGCAGCAATTTCACATGCCATTCATACTGTATTTACAAATTTAGTTCCTGTAATCAAATTCAAATGCTGCATGATGTAGATAAAAGAGGCCTAGTTAGTTGTCATGTGCAATAACTTATTTTATAGATCAGCACCAAATCTAATTAATCCACTAATTGGCCGGCCCAGGAAAAAACCTGCTATCTTTTTTGCATTCTTGTTGATTTTCTGGAGGAAAAAAAAAAAGAAATCCATCAATTTAGAATCAATTTAGAATTCTGTGGAATTGACCATTGACTTGAGGAATTGATTTAGCATTTTTATCTGCTGTTTCTCTTTCAAGTCAATCTTCACTTTGTGCTTGATTCAATTTAACATTTGAAGAAATTTTAAATTATGCAAAAAGGGATTAATACTTCAAGAATAACATTTTTACAACATATTCCCTATGAAATGTGAATTTTAGTCACTATCACTTTATGGTCAATAGAAAATATTCTTGGAGCATAAGCAGGTCATCATTCATCATGAATTCATCATCATCCGTGACACTTTCAGTGACATGAACTGCATTTACTTGCTGGATGGAAAAGGTGACTCGCAAACAAAAACAATCTCTAGCGTTAATTTTGATCATTGCTTTTCTTGAAAAGAAAATGTCCTGAAGGAGGGAATGGAGATGTATGTCAGTAGTGACTGACGAATTGGGATATCGCCAGAGAGCCCTATCAGCTTCAAGTGAAACTAAACAAGCCAATGGAATTGGCGTGCGATATTTGCATAACGCGCACCTCCCCCGCAAGGCGGGTATAAATATGGAAGCGGATGCAGTCGCACTTTGTTTTTCGCTGAGGAGACAACCTGAGTCTGCACTACAGCAAAGGCATAGGAACTGTGGCGAAGGGATGTATGTCTTCATTCCCTCCTTCAGGGAACGAGGGTTACATACGTAACCGAGACGTTCCCTTTCAGTCTGTCAGAATCGTACACACAAATGTACGTCAGTAGTGACCGACGAATTGGGATCCCAAATAAAACGCCACAGTTACTGACCCCTTCCAGCGCCCAGCGCCCACCTTGGGGCGGAGAAGGGGGTGAGCTTACACCGAGAGAGTCTACTGCTGTTCCGCAAGACCCACTCAGAAGACTAGACAACACTGGGGAAGCGAACCCATAGGGGACTCTGCGGAGGCCACAACCTACCCTGGAGGGGAGGAATTACGTGGAAATACACATATGGACTGGCCGTGGGCAGTACGCATATGGAGTCCCTGGGATGGCTCCAGCCTAGAGATAGGGGGAGACTCATCTGACAGGTGACAGCAGAGCTGACTCTGCTAAGGGAAAGACACTGGCTCACCGTAGGGAGTTTGACCATGGACAATACACATATGGCACACTCACATGGAGGGGTCACGACATCAACGTCAGTGACGGACGTTTGGCCTAGCATCAGACACTCCGCAATGTCCGAGCCACAAGGGGAGGCGGAGGCAGGGAAGTCACTGGAGCAAATGGATGCACGTATCCGGCACAGAGGACGGGAATGGCATAGTAAGCCGATACTAGAACGGGTCTTTCACGTTACTGGCTACTGGAAGCGAGTACACAGGAAGATACCGGTTCCACACGAAGGCTATAGAATCTAGCGAACGTGTTGGGTGTCGCCCAGCCCGCAGCTCTACAAATATCTGTCAGCGAGGCGCTGTGCGCCAGCACCCAGGAAGAGGCAACTCCTCTAGTGGAGTGAGCTCTCAACCCGAGCGGGCAAGGCACGCCTTGGGACTGGTAAGCCAAGGCGATGGCATCCACTATCCAGTGGGCCATCCTCTGCTTGGAGACAGACTTTCCCTTCTGTTGGCCTCCGTAACAGACAAAGAGCTGATCTGAGGTCCTAAAGCTTCGCGTTCTATCCACGTACAGACGCAGGGACAGAGCAAAGCCAGGGCTGGGTCTGCCTCCTCAGAAGGCAGCGCTTGCAGGTTCACTACCTGATCTCTGAAGGGAGTGGTAGGAACCTTGGGCACATATCCAGGCCGGGGTCTCAGGATAACGTGAGAGTCACCGGGCCCGAATTCCAGACACGATTCGTCGACCGAAAATGCATGCAGGTCCCCTACCCTCTTAACCGAGGCCAATGCAACCAGGAGGATGGTCTTAAGGTCTTAACTTTGCTGACTGCAAAGGCTCGAAGGGATGACCCCGGAGAGATGTAAGTACCAAGGAGAGATCACAAGAGGGTATAGAGGGAGGAACCTGACCTCAGGAACCTGACGATCAGGTCGTGCTTCCCCAAGGACTTACCATCGACTGCATCATGATGTGCTGCAATAGCGGCAACATACACCTTGAGGGTGGACGGAGACAGCCTTCGCTCCAAGCCCTCTTGCAGGAAGGAAAGCACTGACCTGACTGAACATGATCGGGGATCCTCTCAGTGAGAGGAACAGATCTATTTGTCAGATCAGCCGGAGAGGCAAACAGATCTATTTGTGTGGCTCCGAAACGCTGCCGATCAGCTGGACCACCTGGGGATGGAGTCTCCATTCACCTGAAAGCGGAGGCTGCCGTGAGAGCTCGTCGAGCACACCTGGGACGTGAACGGCATGAAGCGACCTCAGATGCTTCTGACTCCATAGCAGATGAAGAGATGGCGGGTGAGTTGCGACATGCGACGGGAGCGTAGACCACCCTGATGGTTGATGTACGCAACGGTCGCAGTGCTGTCCGAGCGGACCAGTACGTGCTTGTCTGACACCAGCTCCTTGAAGCGGCCCAGTGCAAGACGTACTGTTAGCAACTCGAAGCAATTGATATGCCAATGCAGTTGAGGCCCCGTCCACAGACCTGACACTGCATGCCCGTTGTACGTGGCTCCCCACCCGGTGGCGGAGGCATCTGTGGAGACAGGGGGAACAGGGGGAGTTAAGGGGAACTCCTGCCTGCAGAAACGAAGGGTCCGACCACTGAGTGAGGGTACGATGGCAGTTTGATGTCACGGGAACCTGGAAATTACCGCGTTGCCACGCCCATCTCGGGACCCGGTCGTGAAGAGAGTGCTGAAGCAGCCTCATATGAAGCAATCCGAGCGGCGTGACTGTGGCTGCGGGTGCAATATGCCCCAGGAGCCTCTGAAAAATTTTCAGTAGGGCCGCTGTCCTGAGCTTGAGCAAACTCAGGCAGTTCAACACAGACTGGACGCGCTCCTCTGTGAGGCGCGCTGTCCGGGCGACCGAGTCCAGTTCCATACCGAGATAAGAGATCCTCAGCCCGGGGGCGAGTTTGCTCTTGTCCCAGATGAGGTGAGCTAACACCATATCCCTGTGTTCGCACAACTGCTCCCGTGAGCTGGCCAGAATGTGACAGTTGTCAAGGTTGTTGAGAATGCTAACGCGCTGTTCTTTGAGTGGAACAATGGCCATCTCCGCAACCTTGGTAAAGACGTGGGGTGACATGGCCAGCCTGAAGGGTAGGACTTTGTACTGATATGCCCGACCCTCGAACGCAAACCATAGGAAGGGTCTGTGTCGAGGCAGAATCGAGACATGAAAGTACACGTCCTTCAGGTCGATCGCTGCGAACCAATCCTGGGAAGGATGCATTCGAAAATGCATTTCTGCGTAAGCATCTTGAATGGCAGCCTGTGAAAGATTCAGGACACGCATATTGGCTGGAGGGACCGGCTCGATTGCATCCTTCGCCAGGAGGACAGCAATCTCCGCCCGGAGAACAGGTGCATTGTCCAGGGACACGCGAGTGTAGTGGACAGCCCTGAACACTGGAGGACGCCAGGCAAACTGAATCGCATAGCTGAGTCTGAGACTGGTTGGGGAGCGCTAACCAGGCCCCCAGACTCGTAGCAGCCCGAAGTGGGGTTGGACTCTGCGAGGTGGCAGTGTGTATGGGAGACGGCACAAGGGAGGCGGCCTCGACATACGCACTGGGACCTGCTGGCGAGGTGAGAGGGGGCTGACAGTTGCAAGGCGGAGCACCGCACACTGCCAACTGCGACCTCTTGGGACCTGGAGGATCAGGAAACAGCTTTTTTTGTGGAAAAGTGGGTTTGCTGGACTCCGGTCGGTGGCGGCGCGCAGCTCCCCCAGCAGCTGTTGGTCAAGAAGATTGCATCGCGACGGCTCGCTCGACTGGAGGGATCCCAGAGGGACCAGGCCTGGCACGAACGCTATATGGCATTCTCCACGACTTGGTCACCTCCTCATGCACCTCCGGAAAGAAAGGTACTGGGGCGGGATGCTGAGGACCAGCGCGGGCCGCCCCGAGATCAGCCAGACCAACGCGGTGGAGGATTCCAGACGAGCCCGACCTTCTCGGCGGCCCAGGAAAGCATTGCTGTCAACTCAGGTTTAGGATCGGCCAACGCTACGGTCCCGGAGGGAGGCAGCACAGCTGAGTCTTCATCTCCCGAGGACTCCAGCTCACCTTCCGATGATGCGATCGACATCTGTTCGTCCGCAGGCGCGCTGAAGGAAACGGATGGTTGCTCAACAGAGGGACCACCACGATCCTCCGGAAACACCACGGGCTGCATTGTTGTTGAGGGGATAGGGGCCCGCGGCCGGGAAGCCCTATCCGTGATCCTCAGGTCACCCTTCCTACACACCGACACGCCGCTCCCCTGACCGGAGCGGGAGAAAACGGCCGAACAGGGCAGAGGGGAGGGGACCCCCACTCCCTGAGATCCAAGGAACGAGAGTCTAGACCTCAACACTGAGAGTCATGTTCCCGCAATGACAACATGAACTATCCACAAAAGCTGCCTCAGCATGCTGAATGCCCAGGCATGTGACACAGCGATTGTGACCATCAGCGAGGACCAGGGATCGACCACATCCAGTAACGCACAGACGAAATGACGTCTTGAAAAAGACGCAGTGTTCGTCTGTGAAAGCTCTTTTAGAAGGGGGAAATTCAGCTCTTGTTCTTTTGGGCTGAAGCACACAGAGAACAGCCGCGATGTGACTGCAGGTACACCACACCAGTCACACGCACAGAGGAACCGGCCCAAATCGCAAACCAACGGGCAAAAACAACGCTTTGAAAACAGCAGTTGAGAGCTGTATAAATAGCTCACTCTGTGAAGGCTCGCGGCTTCGCTGTAGGGTGCCTTAACACCAGCACGATGAATCAAAGGCTCTTCAAAGGCTTGAGAAGTTCACTCTCAGTCAATAGCAGGAACACAACAGGTTGGCTCCGAAGCGAAAGACAAAGTGCGACTGCATCCGCTTCCGTATTTATACCTGCCTTGCGGGGGGCGGTGCGCATTATGCAAATATCGCATACCAATTCCACTGGCTTGTTTAGTTTCACTCGAAGCTGATAGGGCTCTCTGGCAATATCCCAATTCATCGGTCACTACTGACGTACGTCGAACATAACCGACTGAAAGGGAACTGTTGTTATCTCACTAATTGCATTATCAGGTTCTGCGCTCTTATTGGTTTTTGATTTGACGGTTGTTGTAGAAGTCACACTGCAGGACTGTGCGTCAAAACTTCTGACACTGCCAGAATTTCATCTGAGGTAAAATTTGATCACAATGGTCAATAATTGGCTGTCGGCAAACATGTCAAACTAGCGATCAAAGACTTCAGATTTTGGCCTAGGATCAGAGGAATCTTTTAGGATTCACAAAATTTGTCTCAGATGGCCAAATTGTGGCTAACATTATACAGTGTGCACCCGGCTTAAGGTACGATTGGTCAGTTTACAGACAGGGCTTAACAAAGTGTCAATTGTGTGACTGCAGATTCTGTGTGGGCCAGCTAAATAGTCATTTAGCTGATTTACCTTCATCCAAAGTTACGTCCAGTTCCCCTGGAGCGACCTGAATTTAAGAGTTTTACTCAATCAACCATGATACATGCATGGGTTGAAAAGCAATGCCTGTTTTGCATGCAGAATTTTATACAGTTTATCACCATTGTCAGACATGATTCTTTCTTTTTTGTGATACTACATGTTGTTGTTTGGTCATCCTCTTGAACTAGAGGAAATCCAAGGCATTTCTTACATATATTGAATTGACCATCAGCCCATGCATTAGCAAATCAGGTTATATCCCTTAAAAGTCATATCTCCAAAAGCAATGCCATACAGTCTCTTGAAATATGGTACTCCCCAACACTATGCAACAGCAATAAAAGCTTAATTTCATATCCAGATGCTAGCCATCCTCTGATACTTTATGCTGCTGTCATGCCCAGAGATAATATTGCATGTCACTTCCTGTGATGGAAACCTTTCTGAGGCCGTTTGCCAGTTCTATGCAGTAAAACACAGAATAATCGTTCTATCAGAATGTGTTCATATCATGTTGGCTCGTATGATTTTCACAGTGTTTGCCTTTGAAATAAAGCCCTAAACAACACGGAATGATAATCTTCTTATTTGCAATGATACTTGTCAGTCATTTCAGATTAATCCAACATGCTCTAGCCTCCTGAGTTCAGATTGTTTCCTGCACAGGTGACTTGTTGGAGTGTTTCAAGACAAGGGGGTGCTTGGAGGCCTTTGGGCAGCTTTGTATTTGCTTTGTTACACATGCTCCGCTCCCTCAGGCTTGAGACTGGTTTGTTCCAGTTCAGTACACCCCACTTCCTTCGGGGTGTTTTGGAGCTAATCCACCTCTCTCTCTCTCATGCAGATTTCATGTCCCATGTTTGTATGCAGTCGAATTAATGAAAAGACTCTATTCATAATCAACAGACTTGCATATGCTGGTTCGAAACTAGCTCTAACATGATTTCATCATTTTCTTGCAGTTTTTTCTGTGCAACACTCGTGTCGGTTGCACTGCCCAAGGCCTCATTCTCTCACTGCAAGAACCAGTGAAAAACTTCCCCCGTGGGACGTTATGCGAAAGTGAAGAGGCCCGACTGTTGCGTTCAGTGCTCAGGGGCCCAGGTAACAGTGTTTTCTCTGAGAGGTTGTGCTTTTTTATGTCAAAGAAAAACCTGTGGCAGAATTGAGGTGTCGGAAAATGCCTCGGACTTTGTCAATATTGACATTCATATCTGGGACTAGAGGCCAGAAAATCAAAGAGCTGTATGTTGAATATTCAGAATATCACTTGTCAAAGACAATAGAAGCGAATAGCCTTACTTATGCATAAGGGGTATGTCAGAGCGAGTCAGGGTCTGTGGTGTGTTTGTTTTGTTTGAGATTTTCACTGCTGCTTCACAATCTGTATTCTCCGGAGTGAGTGGAAAAGTGTGTGTGTGTGTGCATGTAAGTGAGAGAAAATCCAAACAGAGCTTCAGCGACATCTTAATTAAATGCCCGGCCAACAAGGTGACTGTCACTCTCTCATCTTAATTCTCTAGAGAGGATGTCACTTCTAACTGGAGGACCTACTCAAACCAAAGCTGACCTAATCAAGACAGTCTTGAGAGGGTTATTATAGGTTTTAGTTTGTATTTTCAATTTAGTTTTCATTACTTTTCACTCTATCATTTCCTTCATTTGTTTTTTTTTTTTTTTATTCTGTAAAAACTTTTCCCTTAAAAACAAACTACTGCGTGTGTAGTAACTCCAACCAATCCAGTCAGCGGCATGGAAGCAACAAAGAGGTGAACTCAAACGGCAAGTCAACACACAGAGACAGAGCACAAGCCCAAAGTGAGATCACTTTTGCTTGCGTCCTCACGAAAGTTTGTTAATTGTATTTGTTTAAAGGCTTGCCAGTTTGAACATTCAAGCCATTTTAGACCATCAGATGTGTATCTTTCAATTGAGCTACTGTGCTGATGCATTGTGGCACACAAACACTCATACAAACAGTAAGTTAGCTCGTACATCATGTGAAGATTGCGCGCACAGAGAGGAGCGCAGAAACTCGTCAACGCTGTATACTCGTATACTTTATCACTAAAGTATAGAAACTCAAAAGTTATAGCATATATTTTTCTACGTTTGAAATAAATACTTACAACCCACAGCTTCACAGTTAAATGAGAGATGGTATGACTAATTCACATGCATTCAAATAAATGTACTGGTATTGTGCTAATTTATCTTTATCTGATTTAAAATGAGCAGAAATCTGTAAGAAATGTACAGAAATAACTGCTGAAAATGAGCTATTATGTCAGAACACTCTTTCATTAGTAAAAAATATATCCCACCTTTAATAGTCAAGCATATTTGACATGATAAAACATATTATTATTTACAGTACAAATCTTGTCAGTGAACTATGAGGGCAAAAACAAACAAACAAACAAAAACAAAATAATCGTTCATTAATCATAATCAAGGTAAAATTTTGATTAAGATTTTGATTTAAGGTCATATTGTCCAGCCCTAAAATAAAGTGAAGCTAGAAAACTGAAAAACAAAACAAAACACTAAAATAAAACTAAAATTACTTTATTGCGCTTTTTATTTTATTTAAGTTTAGTTAGTTCAAATGATGGAAATGTATATATTTTTTCCAGATATTTTAATTTTTTATTTCAGTTAATGAAATGTTTTCATTTAGTCTTTGTTTTAGCTTTCGTTAATGATAACAACACTGTCCCTCTCTCTCTCTGGCTAAAGAATATGCACAAGGGTCGTATTTGATTTGGAGAGAAGTACGTTAAAAAAATGGTGTTGGCAAAGCGTCAAAGCTAGGTTATGTTACCCATAGGCCGTGCACCCTTATGAAAACGCTGTGTCCTTGTCCATCGATGAGAAATCCTGCCGACTGCAGGAGTACATCTGTTTCTTCAGTACGCATTCCCATGGACCAGTCAGCACACTAATGCACTTGCTGTGCTATATACTGCCTGCGTAGTGTTTTCAGGGACTGTGTGGAAAGTTTGACAACCATCCGAGCCTCTCTAAGATACTCAAGGCCATAGTAGTAATCCCGCAGTTCTCTCTGCGGATTCCTGGAATACTAAATCAAAATTATGGAATAATTACTCCAGGGGGCCTGCGTCTTGCATAATGCTTTAAGACAAATGACGATGCATGCTAGACCCAGGTAATAATTCCATTAGGGAAATTTGGATGGTTTTGTAACGGATTATGTTTTTAAGAGGCATTTGTTTGAAAAAGTGCACATATGGTATAAACATATAGATGAGCAGGGCAGGGCAGGGTAGTGTTGTGGTTAAGGTTCAGGGTTGGTAACAGGGAGGTCGCTGATTCGATCCCTAGGTGACCAGGACCGCATAGAATCTGCATAGAGATTGAAACGACTTTTTGAACATGGTATGTGGGTTCTAGCTGGTCTACGCTGATCTTAAGCTAGTCCAAGCTGGTCATTAGCTGGTGTAAGCAGGGTTATTAATGCAAAATGTGCAGATCACTCCGCTGTAACGACCACTGTCAAGAAAGGGAACAAGCCGAAAGAGAGAGAGAATTTAGTTTAATTTTTGATTGTTTTCACGCTGTCATTATGTAGATTTAGTTCAGTTTTCTAGTTTCAGTTTTAAATTTAGATTTAAAACATACTAGTTTTAGTATGTTAAAAGGCTGTCAAAGGCATGCACTAACTGCCATTTGTTTGAGATTATGGGATATAACTTGTCGCTATTTTTACTTTCTTGTAGTTAGTTTTGGATTCATCAAAATATATTTTAGGTTAGTTTCAATTTTCCCCAGTTACAGTATATTTTCAATAGTTTTCAGTTTAGTTTTCATGTAGTGATGACAACATTGGCTCCAATCTGGTAGCTACCAATTTTAGGTGGTCATTATGGTTTTTTGCAACATACTAGCTGGTCAACCAGCTCAGCCTCAGACATCATGCCCACGGACCGTTGGCTGGAAGTCTGATGCATATGGCTCACTTAACTGGAAACACTTCAGGAGTTTTGAAGTGTTTTGAATTCTACAGGATGTCTGGAAGTGTGTGTCGCGTTCTTTAACGGTCCGCCTGGAAACGATTGCCGTGATGCCAAACCCCCTCGTGAAAGAAGAATGCCGCCATGTTTACAACTGTCATAACGAGTGCTTACCAGGATCAACTAAATGCTGGATTTTCAAAAGTATGTGATGTTCGCAACTCCATTGTTGCAGTAAACTTGCACAATGTTCTTAAATTAATAATTTATTAGACGCACGCCGGTCTGTTATTGTAGGGACATCGACTTTACAGTTCATGCCCCTAAACATTACGCAGAACAAAACGAACTCTGATTGGTTGCGTTACATGTCAGTCAAACGACCTCTTGGGTGGTCCTTGGCCAATGAAAGCTGTGATAGAGTCCAGACCTTCTGCCATCAGTCTGAAGGTCTGACTACGCGAGACTAACCAGTCAATATCTAGCTTGGACTAGGTAATAATCATCAGCAAACCATATTTCAAAACACACCTTCTCAGCTTAAGCTGGATTTTCTAGCAGGGAATGCTTTCAGCTACCAATTAGAGCATAGTCCTCTCTCTCAGCTCTGTTTTTTTTTTTATTATTTATTTATTTTTTTTATATCCCATAGATTTTCTCAGGTCAACACAGAAAATGCACTGTGAAAAAGTCCAGATTCCACTTGGACCTGGTCACGTACCATTGAGGAAAGGACTTAACCTCAGTTTGCTTCAGTGGGATTGTCCCTGTAATAAGAGTAGTAGTGTACTGTGTTGGTTTGGATAAAAGTGTCCGTTGAATGACTGCTTAGTGTTCTGCTATTAGCATGGCTTCTAAAATGCATTTTTCACCAATATGAGAAGCATTACAGAAATAAATGGTCATCTTAGTATATGTATTGCCAGAGTTCTGATTTGGTGATGTCAAAGAGAAGCCACAGGGATTGGTGAGTTGGGCTATTTTAGTTTCGCTAATCATTGATATCCTCCTTGTGTGTGGATATGGAAAACTCTAGCACTGAGAGCCCTATTGTGTCATTGATCCAGGAAGGATGTTGGAAGCGTGGGATAATGGAAGAGTGCAGAACCAAGCGCATGCGACTCCCCATAAACCGTTAGGGGCCACCGAGGAGGAGTTAGCCCTGTGCCACCCGGCAAACTGGCCTGATGGACTGGAGACACACTATTAACTCCAGCCAACACCAGCCAGAACTGATGCCTACTAATGGCTCTGGGTCCTTTCCAACTGGGCATGGGCGGAAAGGGAGAGAGAAAGATTTAGCACTTTTACGACATTTCACTCTATCTCACTAAGTTTCACAGATTTTTTCCAGTGTTACCTCGAAATTCGAGGTGGAAAACCTCCAAGTTTACCCTCATTATCTCTAATGTCTTTTTGCTTTCTCAGTCTAGGGCTGGATTCAGAATCAACTTGGGCTTTGAAATGAAGGAAAAATAAACACGGGGTGGGATGCGAGTGCGAACACAAACTGAGGTTTCTCTTTTTATTCAGGAAAGGCGAATGAAATCCCTCTTAATTAGAGGAAACATACGAGTCGTATTGGATCAAAGTGGGAAACTTGGGGGAAGCAGTCGCACACATCCGCCAGTCCAGATTTTCCCAGAACGGAACAAGAGGGGGAGTAGGAATGCAATCAGCATGTGAAAAACCAGTAAGCTGCAGGAAGAATGAGAAAAGACCTCTGCTAGCGATTAGTGTGGGCTTGCAAGGAACTAAAGCTGGCCAGGTGACTGAATCAAAACCAGAGTCAGCGCTTCAGGGTGTGCTGAGGGTTGGGTTTCCCCTTGGCGACCGGCTGCCACAGCAACCACACGAGGAGGCGGAGAAAGCAGGTCCTGTGGCTATAACCTACTGTGATGCTCAAACTGCCCTCTGTATTAAATGTGAGAAGATAAATTAGATCAACCTGTGATCAACTACATAGGCCTAATTTCTAGCAACAACTTATGTATTTTTAATCTGATTTTAGAATAATTTAAAAAATAAATATTTAAAGTAATTTATTCTCTTTTCAATCATATTCATTTTAATAAATAAATGCAATATGTATTTATAAATATATGTAAGCAATTTAATTAAAAAAATATACATTTAAATAAATTAATTTAATAATTAAAATAAAATTAGAATTATATTCATTTATTTTTGTTTTACTCTGCACTGCATGTACCTCACAGTTTAGGCATATATAAGAGTTGTTGTTTTTTTTTTTTTTTATTAAATAAGAAAATATATTTCTTAATCATTTCTTATATATTTCTTTATTTTATTTTTGTTTATTTATTAATTACTGATCAGGGCTAGTGACAAGTTTACTATGTATCAGACAAAAGTGTTTTACATGAGTGATACATTATTTATTGTTATTTATATTATAAATAACCACAACAAATAATTAGTTATAGGCCTAATTTTATTGTTATTTAGGCTATCTCAATTTCTATCTTATTTTTTATTATATATATATATATATATATATATATATATATATATATATATATATAATTATAAACTACTCATAAGATAAGGAAATAATTATTGTTTGTTAAATGTCCAAAAATAAATGCATTCTTGCACACAGGCAGAAATCGGCTCTGTCTCTGCAACAATGCCTCCTCATCCCAGCACCTGTTCAGTCTCGCCTGTACAAATCTGTTCAACACACTGCAGCATCACAAGAAAGGAGAAAAACAAACCAATTTCCTCTTTTCAACTGCCGGGCCTATACAACGGGTTTCTGGACGACTGCTTGCCTGACTGTAAATCCACAGCTGGCGTTCCCCAGGCGTCTTTTACACCAGGCACACGGCACCCACAGCCCTGCCTTGTTTAGGAGGAAACAAATGGCAAATGAAAAGACATTAAGTTCCACATGTTACGCACAGGTGTCAGTGTAATAACGTGTGTCAGAGAGAAAAGGAGAGATCAGCAGAGCATTTTGTTTACTCTTCTTTAATCTCTGTCACACAGGACTGCTGGGATTGCTGGGTAACACTCACTGGTACCCTATAATGTTCCCGGTGGAGAAGATTAGGTTAAAGATATCGAATATCAGGTAATGTACAACCTTACCAGCAGGTATACTTATTGCCTTCTCGTTTTAAATTGTATAGGACATTGTAATGTGTTGCATCTAGATCTTATCTTTTTCTTTTTCTGTTCATGCAACACGTTTGTCAACACTGGTTCTTTGTTTGCTATGCTATTCAATTGAGCTGTTTTTCTTCTTTCTCTAAACTCAACCCCTAAAGCAACCCCCCAAAAAGGCAGTTTAATTTTTATTTTTTAATACAGATTTGAAATGATTTTGCGTAATGTTTGATTGGCTGCATGTGTTTAGAATATGACACTGTCCAAAAAAAATGTTAAAAAGTGGTCAGGTGAGTCTCACAAAACCAATATTTCCCCCTAAAATCTTAAGTAGGCAATAAAATGTGTTGAAAGGAAATGAATTTAGCTTATACTTAGAACTATATTTATTGTCCATTTCACCATATATATGTGTGTGTGTGTGTGTGTGTACATTTATTTTAGGGGTGAAATGTGATCTAGACGTGATTTAGTTAGCAGAGGACAGGGTTTTGTCAGAGTCCCTCTGGTAAAGTGCACAAAAATCTGCCTCATGTTTATTTACGGCTGCAGTCTAATTGTATGGCTAAACTGCGCTGTGAGGAGCAGGGCTAGTGACATGTTTACTGTGCACCGGATGGCTTGTCTCAGATCAGCTCGGACCCCGTGGTCAGTCACAGGTGCAGAGTTTTACATGAGCACAGATTTATTAGTAACCTGCTGGCTAAACGTGTGGAAGCTACGCTGCCCTCTGCTGGCTATCGGTTTAGGTTTAACTTTTTGAGTCTGAGCTGTTGGCCTTCCTGACCAACTCTGTGCAGTTTCTGGATGGAGAACCGGGCTTAACAGGTTCACCTAGCCAGATTTTTCCTTTGTCAAGTGATTTTCAGGCCAGCTGGGTAGAAGGGAATTTTGCCAATGGCTATTGTGAATAAAATTTCCCTCTATTCAGGTTTATCTTCTCTGCTTTCTTTCCTCGGCCTCTGTCGATCAGGTTCTCATTCGTTTGCCAAACTGCAAGTCTTTCCTCGAGTGAATATGGCAGTTGACCCCAGCCCGCACTGTAACGGCCGCCGTTTTCCCTGCCAGCGCATGAGTGAGCGTCGAAACGTCCTGTTGTGATCTGGCGAGAGACGGAGTGGGATATTGAAATCTGGAGACAGGTCAGGGATTTTCCCTCCATTCTTTTCAGGTCTTCATTTAGAGGCGTCGTAAATTACGCTCACAAACGTTATCAAGAACAGGACGGACCATTAATCTAGAACAGCACCTCATCCGCGACCTGCCAGGAAGCGCAAGCTCATTTGAGGGCGGTCGCCATGAGTGCGCTTACATGTTGACATGTGTATCAAGGTGCGGCCACTCATCAGCCGCTGCGCTGGTCACCGCAGGAGGGCCGTGAAATGTGGCCGTGGTTCTTGGTGGCTTTAATGCTGTTATGAGGAGGCAGAAACTGGGCCGGCCCCAGGGGCCTCCAGGGCCCAGTAAGCCGGTGGCAGGTCCACTTCATCACCTCTCCTCCGAATGAACTCTGGCTGAACCCCTCCGCCACGGTTATTTTCGCTGGCATCTGCCGCTCCACGGCCGCCGACATGAGGTGAGTGGCTTCTTTTGTTTTTCTCGCCTCTCAGCATCTGTCAGTCCATCTTTAGGACTTTAATAAGACCCCTTACCCCCTGCCTGCCTGTCCGCCTACCCATACACACAAAGGTGTACACACACCCCCGTGCCACACCGTAGGTCGGTAGCCATGGCGATGACACTCGTGAGAGAGGTGGTAAGTGAGACCACAGGGGTGGGCAGCCAGTTTAAAGTGGGGCTGGAAAAATGCGCTATGTCTACTTTCATTTCATCCCGGCACTTTTCCTCGCCCCTTGCCGTTGTCTTATTTCATTTTTCTGACTGCTCCCTATCTCATTCACTCACTCTCTCTCTTTCTCTCTCTCTTGCTCTTCACAAACACGCCTGCAACCATGCCCTTTCCTCTTCAAACTAATTACCTCAGCTACCTTGTACCCACAACCCCCTGGGACACTAACAACTGTCAGACCAGTATTATTTTTGAAATTTAAACAATCATCTTACGTGCTTTGCTGCTAAGATCCTGGCCTTTACTGCAGCTTCGACCTTCAGTAATTAATACCCCAGGGCCCATTATTGGCAAAGCCTTTATCCTTTGGGCCAAGAAGCCTCTAACCCGCTAATTACGGGCAAGCAGCTAATCTTCCAGCCCCCGTGATTGACAGGTACACCTATTCTACTAATTGCCTGTTGCAGACAACACCTGGTGAACTGAATCGTCAGGGGAGACAGGATAGTACTGAGAACTCCTATGGGCCTCCTGGGAGACTGATGGAGTTTTTGTGTGTTTTGTGTGTGTGTGTACGTGTAAGTGCGTGGATGTTTGTGTGCTTACATTTGGATGTACTTTATGATTTGTGAGTGGAAGACGGAGCCTGGATGGCCAAAGTCTCGTCTCGCCGACGTGCGTCCATGATGCACACACATCGACTCATTACGGTTTCATTACAAAATGCAGAGCGTTCTTCTCGCTGTCCTGGTTTCAGCCCCGTAGAGCATGAAAAATAGGGTCTAGCTGTTCTAAATTGCTGACACCTGTCTAAGTGACCAGGTCCATATGTTACGTGTTGTGTATTAATGCCTGTAATTCTAACACCATTAGCTACCGTGAAATCAATTCCTATGTGTGGCTTTTGTGAGAAAAACTGGAGGCTTTTAGTGCGTATGACAAATTGAAGTTAATAATAAAAAGTTTGTTTTTCACACAAATTATTTATCATACTATGCTAATAGCAGAGGATACTAGTGTACACTTCACTCCTAATGAATATTGATTGTAATACAATGCAGATCCATTCTTATGTGGAGAGTCATTATATGCGAGCCACTAAATATATTTTAACACTGTTATAGAGCATTTTTAATAATGGCTAGATTATACTTTGAGGTAAAGTTCTTACTAAACAGTTTTTCCTGAAAATGTTTATTTTTTTATTTATACATTTTATACATTATTATGCAGTACATTTTGTCACAGGCTTTCTATACTAATCTTACTTCTTATATGTATTGTGTGTGTGTTTGTATATATATATATATATATATATATATATATATATATATATGATGCATGCGATGCATATGTGTATATACACTACCAGTCAAAAGTTTGGAAACGGTAAGATTTTTAATGTTTTTAAAAGAAGTTTCGTCTGCTCACCAAGGCTGCATTTATTTAATTAAAAATACAGTAAAAACAGTAATATTGTGAAATATTATTACAATTTAAAATAACTGCTTTCTGTTTGAATATATCTTAGAAAGTAGTTTATTCTTGTGATGGCAAAGCTGAATTTTCAGCATCATTACTCCAATCTTCAGTGTCACATGATCCTTCAGAAATCATTCTAATATGCTGATTTGCTGCTCAAGAAACATTTATGATTATTATCAATTTTGAAAACAGTTGTGTAGTTTTGAATTCCTTCCTTGATGAATAGAAAGTTCAAAAGAACAGAATTTATCTGAAATACAAAGCTTTTGTAACATTATACACTACCGTTCAAAAGTTTGGGGTACAAATATTTTGTACAGTTGTACACAATAAATGTTTCTTGAGCAGCAGATCAGCATATAGAATGATTTCTGAAGGATCATGTGACACTGAAGACTGGAGCAATGATGCTGAAAATTCAGCTTTGCCATCACAGGAATAAATTACTTTATAAAATATATTCAAACAGAAAACAGTTATTTTAAATTGTAATAATATTTCACAATATTACTGTTTTTACTGCATTTTTAATTAAATAAATGCAGCCTTGGTGAGCAGACGAAACTTCTTTTAAAAACATAAAAAATCTTACCGATTCCAAACTTTTGACTGGTAGTGTATATATATATATATATATATATATATATACACACACACACACACACACACACATCAATATATACATGTGTGTATTATTATATACATAAGTATATATACATCAATTATTTATTAAATCAGAATATTGTGTAATACACAAGAAAATATATATAAAATGTGATACATTTACACTGCAAAATTACTGCATAAATAATTTTATGAGATATTTTTGAGTATACAAATATGAAATGTCGGAAAAAATGCAATGATACTTTTAAATCTAACTAACCCGCAAATAGGTGGCAGCAAGTGACTGTCTTAATGAGTGAGTCATTGAGTCATTACTTCAAACGATTCGTTCAAACAGCTGATTTATTGAAGAATGAGGCAAGTGACTATTTATGTATGGATCATTGAATCATTGACTCACCCGATTTGTTCAAAAATGCTGAATCATTCAGTAACACAACACAGCTGTGTGTTGCTTGGAGATGTGCAATATAGACAGTCAATATTGTCTCTAAAATGTAAGTCACTTAAGGTTAACTACTTGTTCATTGAACTGTTGTATAAAATCAATGTCAGATTTGCAGTCATAATGATATTCTGGAAAGCAGCACTCTTGTTCATGTGCTTATATTATTGACTCAATTTTTACTGCAGTATGTTCCTTTGTGTCAATTTCATTTCAGTGTGTCCTGTTCCTCACATTTGTTTTTATTTCTCCACGAGTCTCTCTCACACACACAGCCTCAAATGGTGCAACCTTGTTACAGTCAATACATTATCAATCACTGAATGTAATACAATTTTGTTATGTAAAACATCTCTTCAAATGTTTATCCGTAGCCATAGTTACATTTGTCCCCACTTACAGATGCAGAGACATAAAAGGCTGGTGTAAGTCAGTGAATGTCGCTCTGGTCGAGTGTGTAAGTGGTCACTGTGATCCCAGCAGGGTCTGTCGGAGAGCTGACATCGCCTTCTGATTTGATGCGGGGAGACTGAGGGGTAAAGGCCAGTCTTGCAAAGAGATACGGACAGAGTGAGCGAGAGCAAGAAAGACAGACAGATAAAGAGAGAGTCAAACTGAGAAAGTGTGCTCCTCTTGGGGGCTGCTTAGTGTTGTAGCGATGTTGTGCAAATTCAACTCCCCCCTGCTGCTCTTGACCTTAGCTCCACAGATCCAGTCATGCAGCGGGCTCAGGAGGATTGATTGATCTAAATAACATTATGATGCCATTAGCATATAGTGTAGGACAACAAACCACAGGCCTCTGGTGGAGGCAGTTTACACTCCACAGCACATCAGCAGCAGACTGCTCAATCTGCACTCCACTACAAGTATGCTTACTGTCTCAGACCAGCCAGACATATGCACAGTGGGCAGAAACTGCTGTTTCTGTGGTGAAAAGGATAGAAATACATTTATCAGATTTGTACAGTTTGAGCTGTTGACAGAGATTTGTTTCTGTAAATGAGAACATTAAAGGACATTATGGGAGAAATTATAAATCTGTCAGTATTTATGATAAATAAAATGGTGTTTCCTTAAATGATTTTGTTTTACCTCCGGATTTGTATTGAAAAAAAAATCAGCAAGATAGTGAAATAAAGACATAAAGGAAATAAATGGGTGATGGTGTGTATGTGTGCAGGTGTAGGTCCAGGTGTGTGGGAGTGTCTAAGTGATGTGAGCTCTTTATGGCCATTCTGCTGTCTCTGATGGAGTCTGCCATGTGCACATTACCCATTTGCTCCATATATAGTGCCACAAGGGCTGTATCTCATAAGGTTTTCAATTGTCCAATTACTGGTTTTGTATGTTGGTTTCAAGCATCTAGTTCCAAACTGTTGTCATCATAATTTTGTATCATGGCTGGATAAATGTTTCAAAGTTGATGTTTTATGCACTCCAAAAGATAACCAGTCCATTCTCAGGTGCCTAAATCAAGAAGAGTTTGGTCAACCAAAAAACCAAAAAAAGTTGTCCTCACACTGAAAGACATGCAATTAGACCAAATCAAGGGTCTATCACAAAAATTACTTTAATTAGACATCTACAAAGTGAAAAAATGTGCAAAAAAGTGACAAGTGTCTTAAAAACAGACCAAAGAGCAGACATTTCAGCTCATGTTTTCTTCAGTGCTCATAGAAAAAACAGCAAACACCACTCTACTATAGACACAATTACTAATCGTTACCAGCTGAGCTCAATCAGGTGGTAGATGATTTCACAAAAAACATACAAAAACCATCTCTTGGTTTCTCTTGGCCGGATAAATGTTACCATAATAAAACCCACACAGGAATCGATTAAGGCAGCTGTCAACTATAAAATGAAGGTTTTAACCAAAAGGTTGGATTCTGCTTAGAGGAGGGTGTTTCTTTTCTTTCTTTGTTGGGATGTTAGAACATTTTAAATTTTCTGCTTTTTTTTTTTTTTTTTTTTTGCTGTTTAATGAATTTTGTTGTTTAAATAAGCTATTTAATGGCTAATTCCTATTGTGACAACTTACCCCATAGAGTGTTACAACATGCCCTGAATGTATTGGTGTGTTTTTTTCTGACAAATGATGATGGAAATTGTCTGTATTTTTTAGCCAAGTATACACACATTGACTTTCAAAAGTGAGAGAATAATTCAAATAAAAAGTGTAACATCCAGAAATGTATAGAAATATAGAAATGTAATTCTAATTTATTTATTTTGAATTCAGCTGCTGTATATTTAGATTTGTCTACCTGGCCAATTAAAAGTGCTGGAAATCTGACCTGAGAAACTAGCTTTTTTTAAAAATCCAACTGAATTTAAATGCTTTTTTTTTTCTTTCTGTGACATGAATGATGCATAAAATCTACAGTTTTCTCTGTACTGCGCTGCACGGGACAAATAAGCAGCAATGTCTACCATATCAAACACCACAGCACATGAAATCGACCCCTGATTGTCCTTCCACACACACATCAAATACTATAGCACATTGTTTAAATTACAAAAAAATCTTGTTTAATTTGTGGTAGAGTGTTTCTCGACTTTAAGTGCAGTGTTTAATGATTTATTCCATTAACAATGACTAATAAAATTTGTAAACCATAATGTAATGGTTATGCTTAATTAGATATTTGTTTGATTTTATTACATCAAAGATACCTCATTAATTCCCTCAAGTGCGAAGCCTAATTTATTTTATGATTGTTATATTGTCCCGGATAATTGAACTGGTGAAGAAAAGCAGTAATTTAAAATGCATAAGTGTGCCATCATTGCGCACTGGTTCTTTCCTCCAAAGGCCTGAAAACTTTTTTTAGACAGTTTTTTTTTTTCAGAGAAACAGCATGTTCTTAATGTGTTTCATTCGCTTTGTAGCACACTGATGTCTTGTTCTTGGAGTCTTCAGAAAAAGATACAAATAATTAATGTATATTGATTGTATTTTCAGATGTTTATGACTGTGATGTAAAGCTCAGTAGGGTTGTCAATTGAATTAAAAAAAATGAAATGCGAGTTATCACTGTCAGCCATTCTGTTGTATTTTTCTTTACCGAGCACATCAGTGTCAGAAATTAACCAGGACTGAAGGTTACAAAAAAAAAAAATGCTTCCTTAGAGAAGTTTTTATTTGTTATCAAACATTTGCAACATTTCATCACATTTTATATCTAGGGCTATCTACACTGTAAAAAAAGAAAATACTATTTCAGTTTTTCTGCTTCAAATTTTCACATTTAATTCAATGTGTTGCTTGCTGTTTGTGAAATATACTAGCAATTTCTAAGTAAAAATTGTTTCTACACCAATGGAGTTAAGTTTAGACCCTTGTAGTCAATGACGTAACATGGATGACGTCACTTTATGTCGCTCAGTAAAGTTAAAAATAAGGGTTTACTCAAAAATGTTGAGGTACACGAAAATAAAACTAAACTCCTCATTCAGAATATGTAATTGTTTTTAAGTTGCACCAATGACTTAACAGACTTTAACTGCAGTGTACTCAATCTTTATAAGTTATTAGTACTGTTCAGGTTTACAGTGCACATGTACAAGAAAATATCTGCACTCAACTATATAAAACTCCCCTGAAAATCATTTCAGACCCTTAATAAAAAAAAGTTAATTTCTGACTCTGGTACAAATGAATAAAACATTGACAACATTTGAAATATTAGATGAGCTTCTCCAAAATTATACTTTGATGACAATCTCTTTGAAATTAAAATATTATGGATGTGTAATGCATTCATACACAGAATATTAAAAGATTTATGTATCTTTTTTTTTTTTGTTGTTATTTCATCATTAAACTGTTTCTTATGATGCACAAATTTCTTCTTACATAGGGGAGCCCAGGGCTAGTTGTCACTCTTTATACTTATACAGAAATGGAAGTATATTTTCAGTAAAACTTTAAACAAATTGTGAAATGCAAAACAATTCCTAAAACAGCAAAAAAAAAAAAAAAAAAAAAAAAAAAAAAATGGAAAAGTGCATATGTTTTGGAATACATAAACTGTAATTATATTAAAATTACAACATAAAGTGTGACAACTTGCTCCAACCTGATATTTATTGGGGAAAACGGTTTAAACAGTTTAGCCTTGTGATTAAAATCTAACTTTGTTATATATTTTACAGGGGTAATGGATCCCAAAGTGGTTTCACTGTGTTCCTTGTTAACCTATTACAAAATATAATGATATTTGAAGCCAACATACAAAACCACTGCTAGAGAAAACACAAATTTTTGTGACTGGACTTTTGACTCCTTATAGTTTGATAAAGCCCTTGCGACTGCTTCCTTGTGTGGCAACTAGCTTCAGTTTCCCTTATGTGTTAATTTATGTCTAAATTAGGTTGTTAATGTTAACTGGAAGTTATACTTGCCAAATAATGCAATACTTGCCTCAAAACATTTCCTTATTTAAAGCTCTTTCCAACTTCCTCTACCTTTGCTGTTGGCAGGAGGTGGTTTTGGCATGTGTCTATGTGTGTGTGTGTGTGTGTATACATGGGTTTAAAATAAGCCTGCAGCATGTTGGAAACAGAGGCCGTGGACCACTGGGGTAAAGGAGCGCAGAAGCACAGGCACTCCAAAGCGAACAGCTCATTTATCAAAATTGTTCTGCAAAAATGATTTATCTGCTCATTGCCTATGCACAGATGTCTTTAATGGGAGGCTGTGCCCAAGAGGTGCTGTTGATTTTGGGGGGTGCCCGGCGGAGACGTACGGAGGGCATGATGGGAGACAGGTGGGTGGCCGGAAGGGGGCGAGGGCAAAAGGCATGACAAGAGGACCACCGGTCCACTGGATGGGCCTGAATAGCCAGCCAGCAAAGCGCCTGTTCGTACTGCAGGTGTGTTGGGTCGTTCTCTCCTCTTTTTCTCTCCCTTCACTCTTCACGTGACCCTTGGGAGCCCTTTTTCACAACCCATTTCCAGTGGCCTCCCAGGCTCCCGCCTCACGCGGAGAAGGCCGTGTTCGTGAGAGGATGTGGAGGCAGGGTGCGTATGGAGAGCGGCTGTAACAAGCTCAATGGAGTGGAAAAAGAGACAGAGAGGCCGCGGCGTGACATCTGTGGTCATCCCAGTCCTGCGCCGCTCCTTTACCCGGAGCCCATCCTGCGCATTCCTGGGGCCCTCCACTGTGGAAAAACCATTAAGCGCCTGTCAAAACTGCTGTATGAGGAGAAAAGTAAGCAGAGAGAAGCTCTTAATTGCTCTACATTTTTTTGTTTTTTATGTGACTGTTGATTCTGTGAGAGACTAGATCTTTATTTCAGTCCTTTATGAGCTTATCAGGCTTTCGTTTACGCCATTTTAGTCAGGGTTGACCAAACTCAGAATTGAAGAACTCAATTTGTGTGTGTGAATTTGAACTAAATTGGCTACCACAGGAAGAATTAAGAATGATCAGATTACTGAGTTCTGAAATTTAAACAAGTAATGCATTCTATGAAATGAATTTTATTAATGATGAAATATATTAACTAAATACAAACATACTATATCTATCTATCTATCTATCTACACTGTAAAAAGGAATTGTTGGTTGAACTTAAAAAAGTACCTGGTTGCCTTAAAATTTTGAGTTCATTAAAATTAAAAATGTAAGTTAATACAATGAAGGCGATTGGGTTAATCAACAGAAACTCAAAATGTTTTGTTATCTGAACCACATTAATTATTTAAGTTGTTTTGACAAGAAAAAATGTGATAAATCATGAAACTATTTTTTACAGTCTATCTATTGTAATTTAGCAAATCAAGTAAATGCTTTTCAAGTTAAAAATTACAATTATATTAATTTCTTCATTTCTTAATTTAGTTCCTTACATTCAAATTTCGAATCTCAATTTTGCATCTATTTTGATACCTCATTTCAAATTCAATTCAAATTTAGGAAATGAATTGGAATTTAAAAGACATTTTAAATGTAATTCTGAATGGTGCACCACTGATTTTAGCTATCATTTCCAAGATAGATTTCAGAACATGACCTAGGGATAATCCGACCTTACAGTGGGCAGGAATTTAGCAGGTTAACAATTCATTACTTCAAAGTGAATAACTCTAATTCCACTTACCATCCCCAAAGTGCCTCCGAGATGAGATTAAACAATGAGACTTTAAAAAAAATCAACACCCAGTAAGGTGTTCTCGTCACAGGCTGTAATCGTCGGGACTCGGGTGGTGCTTAATTGCACAAGCAGGCTGTGATATAGGCCTGATATATTATTCAAAAAGGCAAATTAACACAATCAAACAGACCGCGATGCCCGGGCCGGCTCCGTCAGACCGCTGGAGGGGTCAGCGACACACAAATATTTGCATGCTGTGCTGCCTCTTTAACAGAGCAAGGAATACTTCATCATGTTGTGTGCATATAATATAATTGCCTCTCTGGTCGGTGGAGTCTGTTTGAATTTAATTAGCCGGCATACTTACAGCCACAATATCCGACTAATGAAGCTCATTTTCGATGGCTGTTGCGTGTTCTAACACCCGGGTGATAAATGTGAGATGTCACATTAAAAGATGATAAATCGGAGCACTGCCCCTCTGGACATCAAAAATACAATCGTCCGTGGCAAGACGTGGCAGGGTGGGGGAAGGAACGCTGGGGTTCATGGGTAAATGAGACCGGAGCGAGTCCCAAGTGGGCGGCAGCGCAGAGAGGCATCGTGGGAAGTTGCAAGCGCATGTGTGTGCAAAGATCGCAGGACGGGCCAACGGCAGGCTGCTGAAATGTCAAGCCCACGCAGAGGGGCCCCTTTTTTTCTGACAGGGCCCACGGTGTGTAAAACACACGGCAAACACACCACATAGATTAAAGGCAAATGTGAAAGGTTGTGGACAGAACTGGGTCGCATAAGTGTATTTTCAAGTGCTCTCATGCACAGTGTACCTTAACAGAAGGTGTAGAAAATAATGTAGTCAGACATTGCCTATATTTGCTATATCTATATTTTTTCAGTCTCAACACTCAAGTCCATTTGGGCTACCTGTGATTCCCACATACGTCGATAAATGGATTCGATATGTGCATTTCCAATTGAAAATATTAATGTTAGAGCGTATGGTCTTCTGTAAGACATCTGTATCATTAAAACAACATTCGGCAGATGTTCAAGATGTTTATTTAGAGTCAATACAAATGTGTTCTTTTGAGACGTGTAACTGATATTTGTACACAAGTACATTGCTTTTATAAAACTGCAGCAATATTATGATTAAAAATAACTTCATCATAATAAATTGGAATAAACATTTCAATAAAACTTTACGGTTCTGTATGTTAACAGTTAATGCAATAGCTAACATGAAATAAAAATGATGAACAATATTCTTACAGCATTTTTTATTCTAGATTAATAATAACTGATAATTTTGCATATACATTTTTAACATTTCGTGTTCTATAAATTAACATTAGTTATTAAGAACGAACATGTTTTAGCAATCAACAATAGTAAAATTTTAAATTGCCTATATCAATGAATGCTGTAAAAATGTTTTATTGTTAGTTTGTTATACCTAATGCATTGAATTGATTTTGATTTTTGATTCTAATTATTATAAAGTGTACCACCAGTTCTTCTGCCAAATTACTGTAGACTGTTTGCAATAGCCAAGCAATGTCTCTACAAAGAATGTAGTCACAGATTTGCATTTTACAATAGCTTTGAACATGGCTCGTCCAATCAGAATTTAGAGTCGAAACTATCCTTTTTACAATGAACCAATGCAAAACGAGTGCTGTTGTACTGAATATGTTTGTGATTCTTCCGTATAGCACGAGCCCTCTGGGCCCTGTTTTGCTTTTTTACAAAAGTTCTATAAACAAGAAGTTCATATAGAGTAACTTCAATATTGAGTAACTTCAGACAAATTTTAGCAAGTTAGGTCTGTTTAACACATGCTCCGTGAGTGGGGCGTGAGCATCACATGTTCATTTCAGCGCCCATATTAACAGGTTACAGCCTTCACACTGGGAGCGTGAGCCGTGCGGTGTGGTGTCCCAGAAGATGGAGCAGTGAGCAGATAGTCTTTTATTTCTTTGTCTTTCGTACTTTTTTCTTTCACTTTTCTTTTTCTTTTTCTTCCCCCCTCCATTTCCCATTCTCTCTTCTTGTCCTCAGAGCACAATGACATAGAACAAGACTTAATGCACCTACCAAGACAGCGATTATCACCTCAGTAATCCTGCAGTTCATTAGCCGGTACTCTTAATAATTAAGCTAGAGAAGTGCAGCAGTCCAGAGAGACACCATGCACTAATGCTCACATTAAAAGTAAAGGCACCAGGAGGACTAAAGAGGTGCCATCATCATCTCACAGGTTCAAGGCTTCACTTTCTTAATCTCGTTCGCATTTTAAATTATTATTTTTAGGTCTAACAATACAGGAACTACAGGAGAGGTGCAGCACCACATTCTAGTTTTTAGCACACGTTTTATGACCTTATTGATCAATTGTGAGGCGTGGGGCAGGGTTAACGAGCAGAGAGGTTGTTTGCTTAATTGAACTTTATGTTGCCAAGAGGGATTTCCTCCTCAAAGTGCTTTTTAAATGGTCCCTAATGTTTCTCTCGCACACGTTCAGTTGAGTGTGAATGTAAAGCTCGGCTAGACAGCTAAGTTTATGTCAGTGTAACATTCCAGGACTAGCATAGCAGCTAAACCACGTGGGAAGGCAAAGCACTTTGCAAAAAGGGAAATCTATGAGTATGAACGAACAAAGAGATTATGAGTACACTGTAAACCCTAACACTCAAAATAATTAATTGGTTTGAGTAGGACAAACTTAAATTTAACAAATTAGTTCAGTCAAATTAACTTTTATGAGTATAGCACTTTCTTTTTCTTTCGAGTTCACAGAACTGATATATTTTAAACTGAACTGTTTCATTGTTTTGAGTTTTATGAACTGATTTCTTTTAATGAAGAAGGTGCTTTTTGTACTTATACACTGTCAATAAAAAGGCCAAAAATTGCTATGAAAAATGTTAGCTTAAAGTCAACATGAAATCAGATTTATTTATTTATTTAAGTTTCCAATTCAGAAGTGCAAAGACATAAAAACGTTCATCTTTCATCAAAATTACCTTCTTTTTTGGTTGACATCACCAATTTTATATTAATAAAATATTAATTTTCAATCCCTTCATTCCAACCACCTTTAATATAGAGACTAGTTTCCATGATCCAATCAATTCCCAATTGATAAAATCAAGCCCTTTTGTCCCATTTAATGTTTTTTTCCTCCCTTCCCTTTTTTCTTTACTTAGAAATGCTTTACATTGTGGAAGTAAAATTATTTATTGTTGACTTAAACATTGAAAATCCATAACTACATCTGCTAATTTGTAGATTCACTCTTTTAATAAAAAATGTTATTTGGACATTATTACATTTTTACCAAAGTGCCATAGTAAAACCATGATAAATGATTAACATGTTTTTATTTCTCTCTAATTTCAGTCCAAATGTCCTATCCATTTATTCATCTCTTGTTTTTTCAGGTTGGGCTGTGTTAATACTTACTGGATGCTGTGGGGAAAGTAAATACACACACGTACACACACACACACAGAGGCAGCAGACTCTCAGAGCAGAGTGTGTGTCATGAATAATACAGGATGGGAGTTTGACCAGTGGCCTGTGGCAGAGAATTTGTGTGCAGGTTTGAGATTGAGGAAAGTATTATTTCATATATCCCCATGTCAAATTGTAGAAACGGAGGCTCGATGTTGTTTGTGCCCAGTCTATTTTCTGTTACACCAAGTCAGCCAACATAAAACATAACATAAAATATCAGCATCAGCACTATTCACACCTAGTCTGATGCATCATTTGAGAAACAAAATGTGCTTGAATCAATTGTTTTTGCATCTGATCATTAAAAAAAAAAAATAATAATAATAAAAAAAAAAAAATAGATCAAGACAGTATGATATTTCAGTCTGAATAGGTTTTAAGACATGTTTTTTGGACTTGGTTTGAATAGAATTTTACGTGCCATCTCATATGAGGCTCATATATCGGCTCTCTATGTATTGTGCATACCTTAACCCAAGTAAATTTATGATTTAACCTTTTACAATGCAGCCATCTTGTAGAATTCTCCCAGTTGTACTTCTCTGTCCTCCATCTGTAAGTGTTACCAAGATTATCTTTATTCATCTTTAATGGTGGCCATGATTTATACAAATGACAAACTTTGTCTTTCTCCGTTTTAATCCTGAGGTATTAGTCACTGGTCGCTAATGCCAGATTACTTTCCTAGCCATTCTTCCTGTGATAAACGACTGGCAGGCAGGCAGCAAAAAATAGATCAAAACCACTGGGAATGAGAGGAGGAAAAAGGAGAAAAAAAGAAAGAAGGAGCTGAAAGAGCGGTAAATCATTTTACTGAGACACCCAACAGGGCTGGAAAATGCCACCCATGATTCCTCTGCCACAGCTAATCAAAGCCCACATGGTGATTAGGAGGGAGAGGATGGGACTCTCACTCTCCTTCCACCTTTAACAAGCTTTTATTGAATCAGTGTACTGACACAACCTTTTCTATAGGATATAGAGAGGTTAAACATGTGGGACGGTCTGTAAAAATGGGGATATGGGGATATGGGTATATTCTGCTGCAACTTCATGAAAACAACAAGGTGTATGGAAAAAAACGAACAAAAATATTTAAACAAAACCAACACAAATCCAGCAGCACTTGAATAGTGGAAAAATAAAAGAATCAAAATATGACACTTCAGGGTGTGTTCACACTAGGCAGGTTTGGTTCGATTAAAACAAATGCTGGTGCAACACTGTTAGTTCGGTTCATTTGAATAAGTGTGAACGCTGCCATCTGAATTATGGTGCGCACCAAACAAGTGGACCGAGACCCCTGAAAAGGTGTTCCAAATGAACTCTGGTACAGTTTGACAGAAATATGAATGCAATATGGACTGCAGACATATAAATATACTAAAAACAGGACATGATGTCAGGAGATGAGACCCTAAAAAGGACAGAATGCTCAATTACCCATTACAGTTCGGTGTCAGAAAAGCTGTCTCCTCACAGTAGATCTTTGTTTGTGTGCAACGGAGGAATTCCTGCCACTGTTTTGAGTCCTTTACACATTTTATAAGCTCTTCACAAGTTCTCAGCTGATAAAAATATCATCATGTACGCACATCCAACGAGCGCATTTAGCCCCGTACACAGCATTGTTTTGGATGTTCGGTAACTTCCGTCATAAAATACTTTTTTTTTGTTTTGTAACTTTAAGTTTGGTTTTAAAAATAATTGTGTGAATGCTAAGTGAACCAGGACTGAATTTATCATTTTCTTTTTTGGTCTGGACCAAAAGAACCAAGAGAACTGAACTACAAGTGTCAACATGACCTTAAAGGACTAAAAGATTGCGAACTGAGAAAACTTATTTAAATGCAAACAAAGACAAGTTTCAAACTTGCAATCAACCAATCAAAGAGTTAGAACAAATCAGAAGGTATTTCTTTGCTCCACAGGTGCTGCTGTTTTGTTTTTGTGTTCATTCTATACTTCCACATCTTTCTTAAGTGAGACTGATGAACACATTTATGCATCAGAAATGAATATACATTATTAATAAACTTTGCCCATCCTGTCACAGTGAGATGACAAGCATGGTGCATACTATTATTCCTAAACACCACAAGAACCGATGATATAATGAGTGGCTGAAGCTTTTAACAAGAACTTGGTTTCAGCAGCACATTTTAATGCAGATTGTTTTGTCACAATATTATTCAGGTTTTGCAGAAAAGCTGTTATTGATGGATTTAAATAAGAGCCCTTTTTTTTTTTGCTTTCTCGAACCTTTTCTGCACCGCCTTTCCTTTTTTTCTATCTTTTACTGACAATTTGCTTGTGTTGCGCTCTCTCTCTGATGACGTGCTTGATTTTGACTGAGTTTGATTGACAGGCGATCTAACCAATCATAACGCCGTATCCACGTTTATGTCCAACAAATGCTTAACATTTCTTATTATTAATATTATTATAACCACAGTGAGCTGTCAGCCTGTAAAAACTATTTATTTATATATAATAACAATAAAACTGACCGGCCCACATAAAAAAAAATGGTCAGGCCCCTCTGGCATTTGCCATACTTGCCAGATGGCCAGTCCGCCCATGACTGTCTGAATCATTCCATATTCTCTGTATAGTGCACTATGTGCCATTCACCATGTAGAAACTAGTAAATGTGTGAACAAATGACCAATTTCAGCCGCAGCTTCAGTGTCTGTTGTTAGGAGGGGCGGGACTTCATATTCTAGAGATTTGATTGGACAGAAGATCTGATGAGAAGCTGAAGTGAGATGTGATGTCATGAAAATCCGTGATCCATTTTAGCAGAAGTTAGAGACTGTAAGTTTTGAATGCTTATATCTCCTAAATGTGAATTTTGTCATTGTTTTGTGACACACCAGCTTATTCATAACATATGATGGCTAACATATTCATACTAAAAGCAAAAAACTTCAATTTTGATTTCAGGGGGACTTTAAAGCATTTTTATATTTTATTATTTTCAAAATAATAACAATATAACAAATAAATATCTAAATAATTTATTGTTTTTTATATTATTATTGTGACCCCTTTAGGAGTTTTGGAAACCATTCTTTCCACCACCAGATCAGATAACCCACTGCATCAACACACAAGCTCACCTGCTCTATAATGATGACTATAATGATGTCAGCTCAAAATAGTGATGGAGAAAAATGTTAAATTTAGCTTCTTAACTTGAAGTTTCTAGGTCATCCTTACCTGAGATTGACAAAGAAACTTTTGTGGTGTCAGCCTAGATCCTTAACAATTAAGTTACGACAGCGCTTACTTTTTTTTTTTTTTTTTTTTTTTTTTTTTTGAAGGGACATTGCCCTGGAGCGACCAATGGTTAAATGACTCTTTCTAAAGTAATATCTGGGCCAACCGTACTTGGGATTGAACTTGCAATCTTTGTGGCTGTAATCCAAGTCCTTTACCATTAGGTCACCACATCTCCCTGGTTGAGAATTGTGCCCTGTAACCAGTCATTAAACACAGACGCACAACTTCAGTGTCACCAGCGCTTAAGATTGAACTCACAGCCTTAGAAATAACTACTCAGATCCTTTGCTCAGATAGTTTACTCAAAATGAAAATTCTGTCACAGAAGAAAGAAAGTCTTATTGCATTGGAATGAATGATGACTAAATCATTTTTGTGTGAGCTATACCTTTAAAAAAATATATAGGCACCACAGCCTGTGCTGTCTCACACGCTTTTACTATTATGACAAAGAATTGGAGTAACTGGTAGTGAAATTATGTTCTTAAGCACAATTTTCTAAGTTGAAGTACTCTCAGTGTGTAGCTGTTTTCTTAGTGCCTTTTGGGTTGTTAATTTCTTCCCACCAGTATGATGAGGAAGGATCATGTCTTTTTCTAGACATTGATTGATGGTGTGTTTGAAAAACTTTTTTTTATATATACACATCTACTCACAGTTTGGGAGTAAAACCATAGAACTTCTAAATCCCACATTTATCTTATATATATATATATATATATATATATATATATATATATATATATATATATATATATATATATATATATATATATATGCTGATTTAGGTTTAGTTTAATGAACTCAACTGTTCAAGTTGTAAAGGAATACTTATTGAAAAATTTAATTCTGTCATTAGGATCACCCTTCCGTCATTCCTCACTTGTGTGCTAGTATTTTTTCCTTTAAAAAACAAAGGAGAAATGAAGGATCTTTGCAGCTCTTGTCCATATAATAACAGTTCATAGTGAGCAGAGCTGTCAAGCCCTAAAATGGATGATAGACAAGAAGTCTGCTGAAGTCATATAATAGTTTTATGTGAAAAAAAGTTTTGAAAAAACTCTTCTTTTGTGTTCCATGGAACAAGTATTGACATTTAACTGAACTGTTTTTGTTATTGCAAGTTTAATGTAACATCTTCAAAATTTACACTATTTGATAAGCTGTCTTTATCTACTTATATTTTCCATATCTGCCATTATAAAGTGTACTTAATGATTTATAAAAGTTGTTTTGCTGACATTTTACTCCCGACTGCGAGTAGATATCAAAAAAGAGATTTTTCAGACACGTTATCAATCAGCATCTAGGAAAAAGTCACGATTTTAATGGAAATGATTTTTCATTTTTTGATGAACTATTCATTTAATACTAAAGTTAAAAGGATCTCACAGCATGTTTAACTCTATGTATCAGTCATAAAATAACTGCTGATTAAACAGATGTGTAATGTTTTAAAGCTTAACTGGTCTGTAATGTATATTGCTATATGGGCCGACATGCTTAACTTACACAAGATATTGACAAGACAATAAAATTATATTGAAAAGACAGAATTGATGCAAAAGCATATATGTACTGCTTGTGCACAACAACCCAGTCACTCTCTCTCTCTCTCTCTCTCTCTCTCTCTCTCTCTCTCTCTCTCACACACACACACATACACACACACGGTTTTTTTTTGTGAATTGTGGGGACATTCCATAGGCGTAATGGTTTTTATACTGTACAAACCGTATATTCTATCGCCCTACACCAACCCTACACCTAAACCTACCCATCACGGTAAAACTGTGCACATTTTTACTTTCTCAAAAAAAAAAAAAAAAAAAAAAAACTCATTCTGCATGATTTATAAGCCTTTTGAAAAATGGGAACATGCGGTAATGTCCTTATAAGTCACCCTCCCCTTGTAATACCTATGTCATACCCATGTCATTATACAAATTTGTGTCCTGATATGTCACAAAACGCACACACACACACACACACATTTAAACACTTGCAGAGTGCAGCATTAACACAACACAGATAGTTCAGTGCTAAGTTTAAATGGTGGTCATTTACAGATTAGCTATGTAACTAAACTCGCACTGCTCTGATATGCTAGCCATGTCTCTCTGTCAAAAGAAATCACTGTTGCACCACAAACGCAGTAGTATTTTATTCCCTCGGCTTGTATCTGCAGGCGTACTGGTTCAGATTCAGCTCACAGGTGAGGTTTTAATCGCTCTAATGCACAAAGGTCAAAACAGGTCCCTGTAGTGGCCGGGCTAATTATTTTGATTAAAATCTCTGTGTAGATTATGCATTCTACTTTTTATTTATTTTAATATTTCCTGTCTTTACATGCAACATGAGCCGTTAATGATAACATTTCTCTCTCGCTCTCTCCAATCATTTGCCAGCAGCGTGTATTACCCAGGGCATTGCGCCCCCTCTGCAGAGAAGGGGGGGGGGGGGGGGGGGGGGGGGTCTGCATCACCGTTTGCAGTCCCACATGCAGCAATTATAATCATGTAAGCAGATGAAGTTGTTTGGCTATCAGCAAGTTCTCCCTGCTCACCTCGAAGGCCAACAGCTAAAAAATAATCACCTCTTTGCCATTCTGCATGTAATTCACTCCAAACTGACTTCATAAAGAGCCTTGGCTCTCTTTCAGCCTCTGGTAAGTGTCCTGAGACAATCCGACAGGTCAGAGTGATAGAGCTGAGAGAGAGCATGAATACAGCGTCTGTCATGCATTATTTAATCTGTTGTGAGTTTGGCTGAAAGGATTGTTGTCAATTCTCCGTGCAAGGGATTTAGAAGGTCCCTTAGTTTTATGTCGAGGTCTTCACAGACGATCAAGAAAATCAAAAATGTCATCAGTAACATCCTATCTGTTTCTGCTTGTTTATTAAAAAGAATATGAACATTTTAAACATGGTAAATATTGTTTTCAAAAATACACCATTGCCATCCACAAAAAGAAGTTAATTGAAATTATTTACTGTATAGCTTCTTCTGAAGGAGATCATTTATTTTTACAGATTAATTTGAGTTTTACAGTACTTAGAATAACTTTAGTTATTTGAGTTTTGCTGTCGTTGTGCGTAGATTTAGAAATTTACAAAACTCTAAATACTAAATTATTCAATAAAACATACTATTTCTTCCAATGTTATTTACCCACTGGAAAGAAAAGTCACACATAAAATCATTTTGATTTCATTTCGTTTTTTTTTTTTTTTTCTCCTTGTAAATAGACCCTGTTAATCTAATGTCACATCTGTTTCATTAGGGAAAAAAAGGTCTAAAATGTGTACAGAATTGCTGATATAACAGAGTCTGCATTCAAGGAATATATAGGTATATAATCCACATTTTTTCCTAAAAAAATCTAAGACAAAGTTAATACTTAAAAGAAGCATAAATGCATTAAATATTCTGAACAATGTCTGACCAATGTAGTTTCACATTAATAGCTAATAAGACATTACAAATATATCTGTATATAAAAATTATCATTTTTACATTTGTTTAATTATATATACAGATTTGTTTAAACAGCTGTTTTTGTCTCTATTTTATATTTTTGCCTTTTTCATACAAGTGGAATAAAAAAACAAGAAAGGAAGAAAGAAAGAAAGGACAAGATGGATGTTTAATTGTTGTGAATATGAATAGCAGCATGCATATGAGTTATTGTCAACAGAAACATGGAGGAGCTGATGGGGTGGAATTAGAACGTATTTTTCTACACCCATCAATTACCTGGTAGAAACTGCTGGTGCTGACAACATGGAGCCCCAGAAGACAGCAGCAAAAAAGAAATGGAGGAAAACACAGGGAGGGAGAGCGAGAGAAAGAGAGAGAGAGAAGTCACAGAGAAAGCCGTGGGGTTGAATGATTGTTTACGCTGTGTTAGCGGCTGACCTGTAAGTGTGTTCTGAGACTCTGCGTTCTGTCTCTCACTCACCACGGTTATGTCAGGGTCATCTCAGGGTCGTGCGCCACGGTCCCCGAGGTCTCATGTTCCCCCCTTGTTCCTCTGCCTCCATCCATGCGTGACAGCACTTGTGTTGAGACAAATATTGAAACAAAGTGCGTTGGATATTTGTCAATGTACTGTTTAATTTCCTTCCTTAAGAGTTTTAATCAGAAACTTTTTCATGTTGACGTCGAGGTGTTTCTGTGGTTCATATTTGTTTTGAATTCAGATGGGATGTTTTTGGATGATTTAAATGGGTTTGTCTCTCCAAGTTAACCAATCAATAATAATTCTTATCTGTACTGTATTGTTTGGCCAAATCAAGGCACTTTTTCAAAAAGATTTTTCATGAGCCTTCACATTGCTGTGAGTTATCATACCTTCCCATAATATTCCCCCGTGATTGAAGGGGAAGTGTCCCTGACGTGATTTATGAATGTTAATTGTGGTATTCAAAAATTCAAAATGGACTGCATTGGGAAAAAAAGGGGGGAAAGGGTAAAAAAAAAAAAAAAAATTGCAAAAATGAACATCTGGAAAAGCTATTGAAATTGAAGCCAAATTCTTGTCCTGGGAGTAAAGCAAAACCAGTGCTGAATTTGAACGAGCTGCACCCTGGAGATTACAAAATATTTTCCCCTGTCAACTAGGCCGCAGGCCCTCAATTCCCCAGGCCTGTGACCCTTACCGACCCCTGCTCCACATTTCCTTTTCTGTTGGAGATGGTTTTGCACTGTACTAGAGCAAGACATATTTGTATTTGATATTAAACTAGCATCAAATGTGACATAAATCATGAATGAAGCGGCCTTCGAATTTGAAACTTTTTCCGCAGCGCACCCTCGAAAAGACGAGAAAACAATATGGTTTTTGAGTGCGTTACCCATGGAGACTGATAGAGAGTGAAGTAAAACCCACCTGCAGATCCGGGAGAACCGCTGTTGCCAAGGCCCACACAACAGTCCCTCTGGACGCTCCTCGTACATGAGAATGACTTGAACTGTTTCCAGAAGCTCTAATGATCTTTCTCCCTCTCTCTCTCTCTCTCTCTCTCTCTCTCACTATGTCCTTTTGTTTGTCTCTTCAATGAAATCATCCGTAAACTTCTCAGTCTCTGGTTTTCCTGCTCTGTGTGACCCTGGGAATGTTGCTGATGTTGAGAACAGGGCTCTCGGAGTGGATTTTGTCCTGCTGTGTTAATGGCAGTCATTGCACATGAGATGGACCTGACAACAGGCTTGTTTGAGATTAGTAAACGTTGCGATTACCGATCACTGCCAGGTGCATGCTGGTTAGAAAGTGTACATATACAATCATTTAAATAGGAATCCGCATGATCTGTAGTTTTGTGTGAGGGCAAAAATGTTTCCACAGGTTTTGCGCATGTTTAAGATTGTCACGCAAATTTGCCGCATTAAAGGGTTAGTTCACCAAAAAATGGAAATTATGTCATTAATTACTCAGCCTCATGTCGTTCCAAACCTTGTAAGACCTTTCTTCATCTTCGAATCACAAATTAAGACATTTTTGATAAAAGAGCGTGTATCAAACTGCCAAAGTCACGTGAACTATTAAAATTTCAAAACACTTATGATGTAACGAAGCCTCGTTTAATGAAATCACGTGATTTTGGTACTTTGAACCACTGATTCGAAACAAAAGATTCGTACAGCTTTGAAGCTTCATGAAGCAGTGTTTTGAAATCGTCCATCACCAGATATTGTTGAATAAAGTCGTTTTTTGTTTTTTTTTGCCGCACTATAAGTATTCTCGTCACTTTATAAGGTTGAACTGTAGTCACATGAACTGTTTTAAATATGTTTTTAGTACCTTTCTGGGCATTGAAAAAAGAAAATGATCTTGCTGGCAATGCAAATCGGATTTTATCAAAAATATCTTATGTTTTCCGAAGATGAACGAAGGTCTTACAGGTTTGGAACGACATGAGGGTGAGTAACTAATGACAGAATTTTCATTTTTGGGTGAACTAACCCTTTAACCAACTGAAAGCTGCTTGGTCTGAAAGGGACTTTTGTGAGAGCTTTGTTTCATACATCACTACACTATTGTTATGTGATAGTTGTATATAAAAAGTGCACAATGAAGGAGAATCAAAATTAACAGTCTTTAAGGAAAACACTCAGGAGAACACATCTAACACAAATGAGAAAGGACCAAGAAATAAGGAGAACTCAAGGCTTAAATAACAAGGAGAACTAATGAGATAATGAACAGAACAGGTAATAACTAATCAGACATACTGGGTAAGTGGGTCAAATGAAAGGCACAGGGAAGACAAAACAGAGCATACAAGCTACTATTGACTACAGAGAATAAGCATTTTTGCTAATGTGTTAGCAAAATGTTGCTAATGTGACTGCACCTTTACTAATGACACAGCTTACTAATTGGCTAAGAACAACACTTATGATTTAAAAAAAAAAAAAACTTTATTCCCTATGCTCATTTACACAACACTTTAAAAGATAAATTATTTTGAACTAAATTATATAAAATGTAATTTAGACTGAGATTTAACTTTTCAAGCATGTATACACATGTGTGTGAACATGCCTTTAATCACATTTCTGAAATTTGCCTGTTTTTAAACAGAAATTGATTGTAAAAAAGCCACAAATGTGTGCTGAAATAAAATTAAAGATGCACTGGATTATTCATTGATAATATCTTCAAGTATATAGCCTACTGTAAACAGCATCCACTTCAGCTCCAAAGAATGTGAATGCGATTGTTTGCTTTTGTTTATGTAGACTGCTACATATAAGCTCTTTTTTATTCCTCCCCTGACCGCAGTGTGTATTTATGTCTACATTCGATCTGCTTGGCATCTCCAAAGAGACTTTTGTCTCACTCTCATGCACTTTTACTTTGCATCTGCTTTAAGCAAATCTGGGCCTCGACTAGAGGTGTTTTGTATCGCTAACTGCATAAAGGCTCCGTTTTACTGCGGTTATACACAGCGCATGTCCCCCACCTCAATCCCTGAACCGTTCCGGCAACATGCTCAGGAGTATGTTGTGGGATTTTCTGCGTCCTCTGTGTCAATTAGGTTTCACTCAAAAGGCAGGCAGAGGGTCTGGAGGATGATAAATGCCTTCCTCCGAGTCACGACAGAGAATTCCCCGACCGAGTTACAACTCCACGCCGGCCTCTCTCGTTTGCTCCTCTCTCATCACCACCTGCACTGCACTCCCAATTCACAGCGCCTCCTCTCTCCATCTTATACCTTTCTCTTCTCCACCATTTGCTTTTCCCCCCATCTCCTTCTATCACTCCTATTTTGAGTCATGGAGGAGAACAGATGGCGATGTATGTAGTTGACCTAAAATACATCCTTCCACTGGGAGGGCCTTTTTTTGCATTCAGCATGACGGTTGGTTCGATGGAATATGGTGGATTAGGGCAGTAAATGGCAGGAGGAGACACTGATCTAAAAGTATTATTGTCAAGAGATCTTTCTAATGCAGTTCTTAATCTTTTTCCTCTGTCCAAACTGAGGCTCTTTGGAAAAAAATGTGCCTCTATCTATGTTTTTGCATAACTCCATAAACATACATATGCATACAGGCCACTGCAGCTTCCAGCTGAAATGTAGAAAGTACATTTTGGTTAAGTTGTTGTTTAAATTATATTTGCTAGTATCTCATAGGTTAAAAAACACATTGTACATGTTGAATCTCAGGTGTTGTGCAAGATTCAGTTCACCCTAAAGGCCTGACTTCATCAACTTTTAAGCTTGAAAATCACACAAAAAAAAAATTGCTTTATGATGTATGTTGTCTTAAGCATGAAAATGTAATAATCTTTTAAATTTTACATAATACTGATTTTATAGTTGGTTAAATTAAATATTTCCTTTTCTTTGTATTTTCAGTTATTTTTCAGATATTTGCTACTAGCTTTGCATAGTGACAACTGATTATACACAAGTTACTACACATTAGCAACAGTATTTATTGTTAATATCAGAATTAAAAACATGCCTTGTTATATAATAAAGTAGAATATGTCTGGAGTGGAAAAAAAAAGCTTTTAGTGCTAATGCATATTAGGTATTTTGTTTAGTTTTTAATCATTCTGTTGCTGCTGCAGAGAATTATGGGAAATGCTATTTTCAGACACAAGTCTGTCACATTAACATTAATAAACATTTTTGTAACTCTTTATTTTAGGGTCTTTTAACTAGTTGCTTATTAGCATGCATATTACTAGAATATTGGTTGTTTATTAGTATTTATTAAGCACATATTAATGCCTTATTCTGGATGACCTTATTCTACATTCTTAATTCTACCCAATACCTAAACTTAACAACTAACTTATTAACTATTAATAAGCAGTAAATTAGGAGTTTATTGAGGGAACAGTCATAGTTAATTGTGAATACATGTTCCAAAGTGTTACCAGTTTTTTTTTTTTTTTTTTGGTCACACTTTAGATTAGGGTCCAATTCTCACTATTAACTACAACTTTTGCCTCAATACACTCATAATTACTGCTTATTAATAGTAAGGTAGTTTTAGGTAGGATTAAGGGATGTAGAATATGGTCATGCAGAATAAGGCATTAATATGTGCTTTAAGTACTAATAAACAGCTAATGTCCTACAATATGCATGCTAATAAGCAAATAATTTATAGTGAGAATTGGACCCTAAACTAAAGTGTGACCTTTTTTTTTCTAGCTAGCAGTATTGCTACATTTTAGTAATAGTGCACACAATGCATACAAAATATTCACAATTAGAATTTATGATCAATAACTAGCAACAGTATTTCACCCCTTTGCTTCAGATGTGGTACAGAAGAAGAAACATTTTTGCATTCTACCTGGTTGTGTCCTAAAGTGAAGGTGTTTTGGGTGAAAGTATGTGAAAGTATATAACAGATTCATGGTATTGATTTTTCAGTGGATCCTGAGGTGTGTTTATTAGGTAATTTTACCAACTCTAACCTCCAAAATAGTCAAGCTATTAAACTTACGGAAATGTTGTTAATAATAGCCAAAAAATGTATAGCTTTGAAATGGAAAGTAGACTCCGATGTGCCAATTGGACTGTGGTTGTCGGAGGTTTGCAGCTGTGTACCTTTAGAGAAGATCACATATTCACTGAGGGGCAGGGGTAATCTATTTTATAAAATCTGGAAACCCTTTTTGTATTACATAAATATAGTGCCACATGACTTGATTTGAAAGTTGTTGTTTTTTTTAACTGTTTTACATGTATCTCTTTTTTTTTTCCTTTTTTTTGTGTGTGTAATTATTATTGTTTGTTTTTGGTTTTATTTTTCTCCTTTGTGTTTTGTCAGATGTTCATTGTTATTGTTATATTTGAAAAAAGCAAAATAAAATTTTCAAAAAAAGAAAAAAAGAAAAAAAAGAATATATGATCAATAACAATTTGCTTTCACCATAAATCTTTAACTGACATATTTGCTTAAAGAAACAATGAGTTTCCCACTGGTATTTAAGGCTTTGGGGAAATGAATTTTGCATGAAACTAAATGTATTTATAGTAAACACCTGCATACTGTACCTACAGTACAGTTTGTACTTACTCTGTGTAGGAATTTAAATGCAGACTTTTTTTTTCTTTGACAGAAAGACTCATAAATCCTTGGCAATTATTCGCCGACCAGTTCAAAAACAGAATCTGTTCTTCCCACGGAAGAAGACAACCTCACAAACCACATCAACATTCAGATGTGAGCAGCACACAATCATCCTGTGCTGTAGCTCTGTCATTGACCTCCATGGAACGAGGCCTGGACAGAGATCCAGGGTTTCACCGATTGCCAGTAATTGAAAACACAAGTAGGATAATGTCACCAAGATGTTTGTGATGTGTCAAAAACAATACCCTGCTTAGATGAGCTTGCAAGCAGCGGAAAGCGTCCCACAGCCACGCCTTGTGCTTGAAGAATGTTTTCTTTGTGTGTACAGAAAAAAATTCACAAGCAAATGTGCTCAACTTTGACTTGGATTTGACACTCCAATGAATCATTGATTCATTCTTCCCGTCAAAAGCTGCAGTTTGGTTCAGACGACAAGAAAAATGTGACTGTGATGTTCATGATTTCAGATTCCATTTCCTGTTTGAGTAAAATATGGCTTTAAATGGGCTAATCAATCTGTATTCTTGTTCACAAATGTACGCTGAGGACCCCAGGGGTCCGGGACGGACCTGTAAAATGGTTTAGCCCTAAATGAAGCATGGCCACATGCATTACCTGTCCCCTTTGACCAACAAGAAGGGGAAGACAAGCAGGCAGGGAGGATAGAGGCAGTGTTTGATCTCCATTTAATGATCATCAGTGTCTGCGCTATGAGTGATGCTCCCCGTGTTAGTTGGAGTAATCTCGTCAGTGTTTCATCAGTACTGCCTGAGATGCGGTCGTGTCCCTGTTCCCTGAACGAGCCAAAACCACACAGTGGATTTCTCATCAGGATCACACACTGAGGTACAACACAGCAGGGATCTTAAAGGATTTAGAAACACTCAGGTTTGATAAATTTTTCCAGTGCATCAGTGTCTTGAGGATACTCTAAGAAACATCTCTGAAGTTGTTATTCTTCTTTATCTGATGTTATTGCACTGGGTGCTGAACACACATGCTTAAACATAAAATTTATTTATTGCAATAGAATTTTATATAGTAGATATAGTGCCGGGGATAATTTTCACACTTTTCTTTTTCTATATATAAAGGGATCATAAGATTTTCTTTAAAGAAATTAATATTTTTATTCAGCAAGTATGCATTAAATTAATCAAAAGTGACAGTAAAAACATAAATGTTACAAAAGATTTCAAATAAATGCTATTCTTTTGAATTCATTAAAGAATTATGATTTCCACAGAAATATTAAGCAGCACAACTGTTTTCAACATTGATAATAATAATAAATGTTTCTTGAGCAGCAAATCAGCATATTAGAATGTAGGGGTGTGATGAGACAATTAGCTCATGAGACGAGACGAGACACAAAGCTGGGTTTACAAGAATGAGACGAGACAAGATTTAAAAAAAAAATCCTCAATGACAAAATTTATGACTGGAAAAATAGTCTGCAGGTGCATTTTGAAATGTTTGAACTAATCATCTTGAAATAAATGGTCATTTTAGTTCTACTTTCGGACTATGAATTATCATATGCATTGAAAGGCAACAGTATATTAGCACTGAAAAAGGTTTTGCCACAAATTCAACTGACTGAACTAGCTTCTCTCCTGTATGAGTCTCTTCAGACCTTACTGTACATGAATTATGAGCTTCCAGATCGAACTTCTGACTGAGGCTGTGTGTGACCTCCTAATTGAACTTTTTCCTTTCCACAAATTGAACATAGAAATAAAAACACTACAAATAAAAAAAAATAAATAAATAATACAGTTTGGTTACTTAGTCTTATTAAGTGCAAACAATAAGTGCAATCATAATCAAAGTACTCCCTCAATATTCAAAGTGCAAACAGAGACCAAAACAGAGACCAGAGCTAAGAGGTGGTTACAACTACACAGACCAACCTAAGGAGACTTTTTTTTGTATGTAGCCTAATTTGCACGCATCAGGGAGCTCGCGTTTTACTTTTGCTTTCGAATTCAAGATCGCACGTACTCTGTGTATAGAGAGCAACAATGCTGAGCGCGCATTCTACGAGGCCAGATGCGTAGGCTGTCTTGCGCAACGAATTTCACTTTTCACCTCAATGAGAAATCTCATCACATAGCAAGATCTCGTGACACAAGTTCTCCTTTCAACCCTTGTAGAATGATTTCTGAAGGATCCTGGGACACTGAAGACTGGAGTAATGATGCTGAAAATTCAGCTTTGCCATCACAGGAATAAATTACATTTTAAAATAGTAAAACAGAAAAGAGCTATTAAAACTGTAATAATATTTACTAATATTACTTTTTTTACTGTATTTTTGATCATATAAATGCAGCTTTGCACTGTAAAAAATATGATCAGTAAGTCATGGCAACTTATGTTTTTACATTACTTTAGCGCATCAAAATAATTTAAGAAATTTCATTTTTTTAATGTTATACAATATAAAACTTGAGTTTTAAGTCAGTTTAATATAATTTAAATTAAAATGACTTGTACAACCAAGTTCATTACTTAAAATTTGAAGGCAGCAACTGAACTTAAGTTTATAATTTGAAGGTGGATTTTTTTAGTGTGGTGAGCACAAGAGACTTCTTTCAAAAACATATACAGTAAGTTAATTTTGCTGGAAGATAAAGACTATGTTTCAAATGTGTATCTGTGACAAAGTTTATTTAGTCAAGTTTCAGCATATGCTATAGAGGTTACACATAGACTAGTCCAATTTTGATTTCATAGTGCTCCTTAAACACATATGAGAATGACATTTGACATCAGATATTCCTTAGTTTCTGTCAGCACATATCTTTAGTAATCCATTGACCCTCAAACTGTGGGCTGATCCATTTCCTTTATTACTTCAAGCCAATTTATGTGCTTTAATATGTCTTAGAAAGAAAGAGACTGTCCAGGTCCTTGTCCTCTTAACGCCTGTGATTACATCTTATTACACATGCTGACCTGATCCCTAGAGAGCAGCACAAAAAATCTCCTCCCTCCTGATCTACTCCGCTGTCCAAACACTTGACAAAGCTTGGCAAAAACACAATTGTGGTGCCACATTTAATAAAAACCAAAAATCAATAGGGCTTCCTTTTCCTCTGTTGTCAAATTGGTCTCTGCCTGAACTTCTCTGTATCTTTCACTCTCATCTCCCTCTTTGACTCAAAGTTGGTCATGTTTCGTTCAGGAATAAAATGTTGAGGAATGTTCATAGTGACTGCAGATGGCCTGCATTGTTGAAAAAAAAAAACAGAAAAAAAAATCTGAAGTCAATTAAGGATGTACAATGTACTTTTTGTCCCAGCAAATGTGAGGGTGTTGTTTTATGGCAGTTATTTATTGCCTTATACCAGCAAATCAAATTAGTTCATATTGAATAGCTTTTGCGCACCCTCTGTGATTGATTCTCCTTGAAAGCTTGAGCTGATATGAACAGCCAGGGCCAAGGAAAATAGAAAGCATGTGACCCACAGACGGGGGTCCCGCCGCAGGGCTGTAGTAGAGCCGCTACAGGGTCACGCTTGCCGGGTGAGGACTCACAACTGTTCATTACAGGTGCTAAGTGCTCACCGAGGACCAGGCCTGGTTTCACAGGCAGCCGCACACGCTCCAAATAAAAAAAGAGGTCCGGATGGGCCTTTATGAGCCTGTCCACAAACAGGTCCATTCTTCAGACGTCTCCTGGGAAGCTGGGAGGGAGCACAGCCACACACTGAAATAGCCCCCGGGTGATGAAAACAGCCACCACACCTTGAAAAGCACAGGGCAGGATCACGCCAATTAGAAAAAAAAAAGAAAAAAAAATCATAAATCAAAATGTATTTTTGCAGAGATAATGTACATCAGACTATATGTTCTAGCTTTGTTCTAGTTAGGTAAAATTAGGTAACACTTTATTTTAGGGTCTTTTAACTAGTTGCTTATTAGCATCCATATTGCTAGAATATTGGCTGTTTATTAGTATTTATTAAGCACATATTAATGCCTTATTCTGCATGACCTTATTCTACATTCTTAATCCTACCCAATACCTAAACTTAACAACTACCTTACTAACTACTAATAAGGAGTTTATTGAGTGAAAAGTCGTAGTCAATAGTGAATATGTGTTCCCTATTCTAAAATCTTACCAAAAATTATTTTCTAACACTTTTTACCCTTTGTTTTAGATGGAAATGCATTCAGCTTTGGATAAAATGGAGTGTGTCCAGTTATATGTTTCCAGCAAAAAAAGAAAAGAAAAAAAAAAGAATTTAGAAATGAGTAGGGATGTAAAGATATCAAAATCTCACGGTACAATAATACCTCGCTATAAAGTCCATGGTACAATATTTATTGCGATATTTAAAAAAAAAAAAAAAAGACAAATGAAGACTTGGAAAAAAGTGCCATAAGTGTTAAACAATGATTAAACATTACAATGATGTACAAATTAACCATGTCATATCCTGTCCTCTTTTCTTTATCCTCTAATCATAACTGTTGCTTAGAGGTATGAGCAAGGTATAGTATGAGATGGGTCAAATTACCTAATACTACCTTTAATGTAGGCTATATGAGTAGCACTAAGGCTTTTCAGTGCATTCATTGCTATAAGACGTCTCTATTAAAGGATAGAGACTCCTCCCCGCACTTCACCCACCCATCACACCAGAACCATTTTCAGAACCGGGCTAAAAAAAAGACTTTTTGCCCGGAAGACCTATAATTTTATACAGTCATGTGACCACGATAATATCAAGACAATTTTGCTATAGTGATACCACGAAATTGATAATACTGTTACATCCCTAAAAATAAGTGAACCACCACCATTACTTTTTTGTATTGAAATATATCGCAAGTATATATCGCCTGCCTGCCTCGCCTATCTATCTATTAGGGGTGTGAATCATCACCATTCTCACGACTCAATTCGATTACGATTATGTCAACGAGTCGATGATGCATCACGATGCATTGCATCCTCAATTTTCAGTATTACTGCACAGTGCACATGGCTCCATTTTCGTCAATGAATACAAGCAGTCAGATGCACTTCCTTTTTATTTTATCTGCTCCAAGAAAGTATGTAACAAACATCAAACAAAACTTAAGTCTGAACACAGCATACAGCAGGAGCATTTAGAACTAATAAACACTAGTAGGCTACTAAAAGCACATGAAATTGTCAAGTAGTGTACTTAAGTTATAATAACGCTCACACACACACACACACACACACTCGAATGCACACACTCTTTCTTGTAAACATACACACATGCACGCACACACACGCTCGTAAATGTTAAAACAGTGGGTGCATTTTTTATTACTCACTTTTGTGTTTTGCCTCCCTCCGCTGTTTTACGCTAGCGCTAGAAGCACGTATGTGACGGATGAGGTAAGAGATACGTCAGTAGGCTATAATCGATTATGGTTTTACTGCATCGATGTAGAATCGTCCACGTCCACAACACGATGCATCATAGAAATGATTAATTTCAACACCCCTACTATCTATCTAAATTTCACCAAAGTAAACCAAAACTCTATAGGCTATTAATTTACAATTTTGTTAATTTATCAGGTAACACTTTATATGTTAATCCTACCCAATACATAAACTTAACAACTACCTTACTAACTATTAATAAGCAGTAAATTAGGAGTTTATTGAGGAAAAAGTTGTAGTTAATAGTTTATATGTGCTCCCTATTCTAAAGTGTTACCATTTATTTTAACTCACAATTACATTAAAAGAGAGAAAGAGAACTTTAGAACATAATTTAATGCCATTATTCAGAATGAATACGTTCCTACATAGTTTGATTCCTCACATTTCCAGATGATGTGATCATCTGGACCATGTTTCGGTTTTGTAGCATGTTGTGTGTGAATCTATAAAAGCTCAGCTCTTTCTTGCCCTCTCTCAGACCTTTCTGTACAGGCCAATCGCTCTGGGAGTTATCCGTGCTATATGATAAGTCCAAAATGGCCCCCTCGTAGAAACGAGCTCTGGATGTTCAACAACTTTTACATGGGTTCGCTTTACTCACGGCCCCCGTTTTCTCCGCACAGATGTTGGATACATTACGAAACCTATGAACAATAAAGAATGGCTTAAAGCTCCAAGGCTGCAAACAAAAGAATGTTCTAATGGCAGGGGCTGATAAAAAGAGAGAGAGAAATTTGGACAGGTTTAGGATTCAATTACTGTGTGATTGAGTGTTGACATTTTTGAGGCTACATGACAGGAAATTCATTAGAAGCAGAGCAGCTTGGGAAGGATGGTGGGCTGCCGTTAAAGGAAATGGGTGATTACAGAAAGGATGTCGGCGGAGGTCGAGAGGTGAGTGTAAAGATGAAAATGCTATTCAGGGTTCGCCGCAGCTCCTGACATTAATTGACGCTCCCTGATTTTGCAATTTGCTGTAAAAGTTATTCAGAGTGATTTGATTTTGGGAGAACGGCAGACATACAGATGAGGCGCTATGACATGAGTTGTTTCTTATTATTATATGAGAAAATGTAAGGGACTATCTTCATATTTTTAAAACCATAAAGAATAAGGTGTAGACTAATTGAATGTATATGTATTACAGAATGAATGTTCAGGATGTTCAGTCTCAGTGCATGAAAAATAAGAATAAGAATACAGAAATTTATTTGATAACTAATTATTTTAGGTCATGTTTGCTCTACATTTATTTTTATTCATCTTATTAAATGCTGAATGTGTGTGTAGATATTATAGTAGTAGCAGCTTGTTGTCCGGCCCTGTGGCGTTTGCATTAACAGAACACTGTAGAGTCGATCCAGTACTACTCAGCTATAATGAGCTTTTCAAGCCTTCTGAAACTCTCTCGTTCCCTGCTGAACATTCAACTTCACACACGCCGTCACTCCCCACCCTCAACAACACTGACATAAACACTGATGTTTCTGTCAGTCCCAACTACATGACCGTTTACATGTTTCCAAATCATCCCATCCACCACTAAGATGCCTTTTTACACTGTCCACTGTGGGCTGATTTGGGTCTGGGCTTTTAAGGGGTAACAGGAAGTGTTTAAGAAAGCACAAATAATTTTAAGTGACAGTTAAAGTACATACACAAGGGCCAGCTGTTTATTAACTAAGTTCAATTTAATACCCAGCCTCTTTATTACCTTTACATTAAACTAATAACTGCATGATCAAGGGGCTCACTCCATGCTATTATGATATAAATAATTAGCAAGCAATTATACTTGTTGAGATTTTGTATATACCATGAAACAGTAATTAGGGGCCTAATACTGTTTGAATGCACCACTGATTCATTAATCTATGCATGGATATTAAGTAGTATCGGCCAAAATACACTGAAATATCTGAACCTGAAAATTTCTATTGATTTTGCAGAATGTGGCTGACCATTATTAATAGGATCACTTAGCTAGTAAACTACTATAAATAGATAATTAGAATTGTATGATAAAAAGTTTTTTTTTCTTTTCTGAAAATAATTATAAGGATGTCTCACTTCAATATGAATCATTAAAACAAACAAATCCAGGTACAATTTTAGCCAAAAAATACCACATTTAAGAAGTTTTTAGCTACTTTATATTGCTTTTGTCTCTTAATCAAATTCATGAATCATTATGTATTGCAGATATTCTACTCCCCATATTATTTCCATATTAGGTAACACTTTTTAATAACTGCACGCTATGAATCATTAGTTAAGCATTAGTAAATAGTCAATTAATCATTTATAAAGCATTAATAGACATTAGTACGCATCTATCTAGTCTGTCTTTCTATCTATCTAGTCTCTCTTTCTGTCTGTCTATATACTCCTGCTTTGATAACATATATCAAACTGTTTCTTAACCTTGTCAGTTTTTAGCTTTCAGGATCTCAGAATAATTTACTGAGGATGCATAACTGCAAAATGTAACTCTTCACCCAAATCTCAAGCTCATTTTCCTTTGGACAGCTACTCGTGTGTACAGCAGACTGTAGACAAGAGCACTTGAACAGATGTTCATGAAAAGCTGATTGTATTCCTTCTGATGGTCGGGCGGCTGAAGTGAAGGTAGGCAGTGGATCAGATGAAAGAGAAGCTTAGAAATAAGAGTGAATAACCCGCTCTCATCGCCTGCAGTGAGACTGAGGCTGGAGAGAGATGTAGATTGGTGCATCCTTGGGTAACGAGCATCTTTCTCTCTTCATGCATATTCCTGCATCTTTCGGACATCTCTTGTCATTCTAACTCATTTTTTTAATTGATTTTTTACCTGTCTATCATTTATTTATTTATTAACCACAATCATCCTGGTGCCGAGAGGCTTAGAGGAATCTCGGAAGAGCAAGGATGCAGAGATGGAGGTGCTGTTGGTAGTTGGGGGGCCGTAAGACCTTGTAAAGATTGTTTCTAACACGTTTTCTGCTGAGGATTTGCAAACTCTATCTCGGCTAATCACAATGGAACCTATTAGCGCTTGACATTTTTATCCGGCAGCCAAAGACTCTGCATCTCCGGCGCGGAAGGCTAACGGCCGTGGACAGTGTTGAGGGGCTCACAGGCCTGCGCTCGGGCACCTCTGGGCCCACCTGAAATCCGATACCTGAGCCCCCACGCCTAGACGCCATTGATTTCTTGTCAGCCACAGAACTTTTCAGCTTGTGTTGAAGGCCTGGGGTTGGTAAGGGAGATGGGGAGAAAAGCAGAAGGGAAAAAAAAAAAACATGTTATAAGGGGTGAGAGAAATCTTAATTAGAAGAGGTGGTGGTGGTGAGGGGGGGTTGGATTTACCGAACCTGCTTTCAGCTTTAGGGATCCGGTCAATGAAATATAGGAATGTAGAAGGAGAGAGGGATGATGGAGCCGGGGAGCAGGAGAGATTAGACAGTGACAGGACGAAGTGATTGATAGAGAGGTGTAGAGAGTTGCATGTTTTCTTTTGTTTTGGGGTGGGGGTGTGAGCCAGAGGGGTGTGCTCTCCACAGATTTGCACTGTTGAACTCATTACCAAGCATTACCCACTAAGAAAACACTCTGCTGTTCTAATTGCCCAATTTAGGACTGCAGGTGGTCGTACGGGATTCAGCTAAACATGGACCTGCGTACAGAACTTTTTTTTCCGTTCTTCTCACTCAAGCCCCTTTTTTCTAGACAGTGTGCTGGTGTTGGTGCCAGAGCATCTTTTTGCCACAGAAAATCCAGTTTTGGGTTATAAAAAAATTGGCTCTGCACCGGCCTCTTAAACCATTGCAATTCATTCATTATAATTAATGAAATTGTCTAGACTGAAAATTCCTGATGCAGAGATGAGACACTGCAAGTTGAAGGACTTTTTATTCACATTTTATTTTTTTTAAATAAATTTTAATTTCCATACAATTTATTATTCTTTTAATTTAATTTAATTTAATTTTGTTTTATTATTTTATTTTATTTTATTTTACATTGCAATTCTTTAGGTTATTATTTTACAAATTTTATTTATTTAATTTCTTTCTTTTTATTTATTTATTTTTTTTAACATTTTATTTTCTATTAAAATTAAACTAGTTATTTATTTTTATGTCCCTCAGTCACATTTTCCTTTTTAATTTATTGTCCCTGAAATGTTTTTTTTTTAATGTATCTTATATTGATATTGTATTTTCTACTTTTAATTGCATTTTTATTTCTTTTCTTTATTTATTTTAATTTTCTACAGTTAAAATGTATTTATTTGTTTGTATGTCTAATATTCACATATTATTTTATTTATTTGTCTACAATATATTATTTGTTTTATACATTATGGATTTAAGTAATTTTTAAATATATTATTTAATATATTGTCTGCTTGCTCGTGGTGGCATTAAGATGCTGAATCAGTTTTTTTTTTAATTTACTTTTAAAATATGGTCTAAAATATTGTGTTTAAAAAAAAACAATGTTGGGCAGTGCTGGTTTGTGGACAGGTTATAACAGTCAGTTACATCTTCATTTATGTCAATCAAAGAGTTCAACAGGTCTTCCGTCTGAGCATTGGCAGCACCATTTTGGTAGAAAAAAGGAAGCATTGTTTCATTCTGTTCAAATCTAATAATTTAGATCAAATGTACCTCTCACATAAAAAAAAAATGTTCAAATTACACAGCAAAACAGGCTCTTTGACTCGGTCCTGCATATTCTACATCCCTGTGAGCTCTTTAACACCTTTTACATTAAACACCCAGCCCACCTCCCATCATGCTCGCTGTCCTCTGCCTCCGGTGGGTCAAATGTGATCTGCTAGGGAGCTTTAACCTGACTTCGAAACCGCAAGCAACGTCACAGACAAGAGACACAATCTGATCAGCGCAAAAAGAGCAGAGCCCGCTCGACGCTGGGGAGCAATCCTGCCTCACACATTTCTGATCTCCAAACAGGGAAATGATGTCATGTTCCGCAGCGCTGTTTGAAGAGGTGTGCATTTATGAGGGGTCAAATGCTGTAATGGCTGCTTGAGTCCAACCCTTGAGGAACAACTGAACTTTATACGAAATTACAATCCAAAAAGTCATTGAACGATGTTTAACGCTGCTAAATGATGTGCTCTCTGTGTTTAGAGAATGGAAACGAAGGGAAAATACATAAAAATTTATTGCCGGCCACTGAGGCGGCACTTAGCCCATAATATATTTTGGTCAAAATTAGCAGAGGTACGTCAAGCACAAACCGGGTCAGTTTTAACCTCTTTCCAGCAATTAGGTAGATTTAAAATGCATCCCGACTCCTTCCTCCACTCTTTCCAGCTGTGATCGAAGGCTGAAATGAGAGGTGATGGGTTTGTCAACAGGTAATCCACCCGTTTATGAGGAGGATTGATGAGTCTGAGGCAAACGCAAAGACGCAAAGCCCACATCTATCTTGGCTGAGGGATGTGGTCCGCCGACAGGCTGGGAGGAGAAATTACACGCACGAGCACGACGGCCCCTCATAAATCACTGCCGCCCAGGTACGCCGTGAAAGCCCAGTGGTAGCTGTCAACCTCCGATTTACAGCCATCCACTGCTTTACTTTCCATTAAAATATATGTACATGAGACTTGTACTAGCATGGCAAGAGGGCCAAAGAATTTATGAAAGGAAATAGCTGTACATTACTTTTCTATTTTATTGTATTTTCCAGGGAAAGTGTCACGTTCCAGCGCTTGGTGGGAATTGGGCAGAGGAAACAGGATGGGGAGCCGATGACAACATCTGGTTGTGATTTCAGAGATGCGGGTGAAATATGAAATCGAAACGAGCCTTACAGAAATACATGTTTCAGCAGCAGCTGCTAAGGGCAATTTATTACAATTAATATCATCTTAATGTTACCTTTTGAGCGACAAAATTATTTGCTTTCATTTTTCCCAATATTTTCTAGGCATGCTTGGGACTTTTCCAGACCACAAAGTAATCACCTTTTTGTCAGCACGGCTATCTCTTTACCTGCTGCAGAGTGTTAATGAATAATTGAAATCCTTACCTTGCAAGAGAACCTGTCACAAAGGTATGAACACTGCTGGACCACCGTTAAAGCAAGCATGGGTACTATATCATGCTTTTTGATAATGAGAAAAATACTGTGAAATTTGATTGCTAATCACGTAATTTTCAGTTTAAAATATACATTTTATAGGCTATATTAAAAACCCCATTCATATATTTTTGACCATTTTTGAAGCTGCAGTCAGTAAGTTTTGCATCTTTGTCGCCCTCTCTGTTCGAAACCTGCAATTGCAGTTATTTGCGGAATTATCATATTTACGTGGGTTGTGCATTGGCACGGCTCCGCAGCGTGGATGAATCTAATGTTTTGCTTCGGAATCACAGATTCTACGTCTTGGAAGTATGACCAAAATAAGAAAATATCATCTGAACAAGTAAGTAACAAATCTGCCACTTTTGTTTTGACCAACTGAGAAAAAAAAGCATTACAATAAATTGCGCTACCAACGGTGATTAAATCTAACAATCGTTTAGCTCATATCACGTCAAACCATGCAAATTATTAGTATTATTATAATATATATATATGTATATATATATATATATATATATATACACACACATATATATATATTAATGTTAACAACATCAGCATTGCGTGACTACGTGTATTTAGTGTGTATTCGCGTTAGCTGTAGATTTCAGTTTCTGTACAGTCTAATCTCTAACGTTAATTTGTCATACCATACAATCCATCATCAAAATGAGTTTTTATTATTCCAGCTGCTGTGAGAAAAGGCTATAAATGATCCACTCACATGCATATAGCCTACTAGCTGGGACTCGTTCTTTATGTAAACAGACGTGATGTAATGACGCAAAGATGAATGGCGACATGCTCGAATTTCCCATGGAATCCTACCAGTACCACCCGAATTATAAAAAATAATTACAAGCTCACCGTTGTGAATCGGGCTAAGGTAAGGAGATAGTTTTGAACACTGGCTCATTATGTACTTGCTCAAAAATTGATTTTGGATCATTTTTTTACAAAAAAAAAAAAAAAAAAAAAAAGATATGGACAGCAGCTTTAATGTCCAAAAATATATACTTTGTCTGTATGCTCTGGTTTAAATTTCATCAGCGTCACTGTTGCTATGTGTGGTGTTAACTAGAAATTTCACTGCTATAATACATAACTTAGTTTGTGAGTGCACCATCAAAAATGTTTCATTAAACTTTAATTAGTTAGAAGTTTTCCATCTTCAAGGGGGGATCGGGCAAATTCAGAGACTGGGGAATATTCTTAGAGTCGTAGAAACTTTGAAACTTCTTCAGATCTTTTGTCTTTCTAATAACTCTCACTTTATTGTCCTTTAATTTGTCATGGAGGACCGTGCTTCCATGTCCCACTGCTGTGGATTTGCCCCAGTAAACAGAGTCTCCTGTGATATGGGCAAATATCTGGAACCCTGGCAGGCAATTAGAATGAATAATCCAGCAATAGTGGATCAAAAGAGAACAATCTTTTACGCTCAAAGTGGAGTTTTTAAGAAAAAGGTATTAATTTACATATAAAATGCTGGGTTTGGGGCGGGGGCCCTGGAGGCAGGGGCCCCTGGGGACATCATGTCTCTGTTGTGCTTGGTTAGAAAGACAAGAAAAAAGTGGTTGAAGTATCTCAGAAGTCTTATGTAATGAAGAGTTCGATAGATGCAATCAAGCATGTTGTATCAACAGCCTGAAAGAGATAATTCTGATGAATTTTGGTTTTTATTCTTTCTCATATGCTTGGTAGATTTTGTATGTTGACTGGTAAAGAATAACAAGAACAAGGAGCCCAGGTAATTAAAACTTATTTTGTTTAGTTTGGTTTATGATCATGTTTCAAATCATTATTATAAATAATAACATGACTTGGATATAATGAAATTGACATGTTAAATATACAATTTATTATTAATATACCAGTTCTTGTACTTAATTTTAATTTTGTAAATAAATAAATTAAATAAACAAAAAAACTTAATGATCATAGCTATTGCATGAATATGTTGTTGCATGGAATACGCATGATTTAATTTAAGTAGTAAAGGAGATCACTTCAAAAATATCAAATTGACATGTATTTAGAAACTATGCTATATAAAGAAATAATAAAATAAAATGTAATAACTCCCATAACTCCTCTAAGACTGTAGTTCGGACTTGGTCGCTGCAGTATATTCTTGTGTGCGTCAGCGAAAACACCACAGCCCACAACCTGTTTTTCTATATATATTCATACATTTTTATTGTGGATAAACTGAAACTGGCATTGATGAATGGCTAGGTTGTTTAAAAAGAAAGATATTGGATATTATGTGAAATCTGAAGCTGTTATAATACGGGAAAGGGAGGTGATTTTATTTTTTAAGGTTTCATTGCCTGGACTGCTTGTTCTGATAGTTTTGACCAGCTGACCTCTTCCCACATACCCATTTTAACATAACACTGCCGCGCGCTCTAAACGTTCCCCAGCACAGCCTGGAGGTGGAAGTGTTCTTCAATCTCCCCTTGCTGACCTGTGACCCCTTGCTAAGGGGTTAATGCAAGGCCACTTCCCCTGACATGAAGACACACACGCATACAGACACACACAAACACACACTTATTTAAACAAAACACGTTTATGTAACCATTTAGCAGCAGTGTGGTTGCATTTCGTTTAGTGCATGCTCAGACAGGGAGTTTTGGATAGATAGATAGATTTACAATTACAATTTCAGCCCATGTTACTTCTGTAACATGACATATTTCCAAGTGAAATAGGATATCAAATAAGAACAAAAAGTATGGCTGAACTTTTTATCTATTGGGAATTGATTGGATCCAGATATGACAGGTGGTTGGAGGAGAGGGTTTGAAATATGAGAGGGATTGATGATATTTCCCAAATAGCCAAAAAGAAAAGTGTTTTAATAAGAGATAAACTTTTTTCTTTGAAATAACATGGATAGATGAATCATGCACAATAAAACCAGAAATATGTATTTAGAATGATTTAGTGTCCATTTTAATTTCATGCTGACTTTAAGTGTACTGTTTACACTCTGCAGAAAAGCAAAAACAAAAGTTAATTAAATTATTTTGGAATGAACTGTGCTGTAAAATGAATAAACTTGCAGAATATAATATATATATATATATATATATTCTTATATTTTCATAAAATATTTACTTTGTAGATATTATATTATATTATATTACAATATTCACTTTCTAGATATATTATATTACAGTCAAACCGAAATTTATTCAGACACCTTGTACATTTCATTCATTAATACAGTTTATTCACTATAGTTAAAAAATGGTAATAAAATATGACAAGATCTCAGAGTTAAACTGTGTCAAAAAATAAAATAAATAAATAAAATAAATAATTATGTCAGATAACACTTAAGCAAAACATGGTCAGGTCAAAATGTCTGAATAATTTTTGGTTCTAAATTTCTATAAATTTTACTGGTAGTCCACTGTATGAAGAATTTTTGAGTATAATATGTCACAGTTTACTTTATTTTGCTATCCTCCCTTACATAAATGAACTATAGTGTCCTGCACCCACTAGTAAAAATATATCAAAAATATAAAAAATGTCTGAATAATTTTTGGTTTGACTGTATATTATATTATATTATATTATTCATCTATACATGTAAAACAATTAAACTGGTATACCAAAACAATTCTATTCTTATATTTTCATGAAAGCAGTATTATAGCAGCATATTCACTTTCTGTTTGGATAAATCATGCAGCCGGTGCAGTGAATGTGTGCATGTGTGTGCTGCGGTGCAGCCGTGGTGCCCCTGTTGTTTGGGGCCCCTCACCTTCGCTCTGCCTCATTAATCAGAGCTGTACAGGACTGCAGGCTGCAGGTCTGAGGTGCCCACAGGAGCAGATGTGCCCTCTCTGTCTCACTCCTGAGCAGGTGTCCAGCGCTCGGCCATGTAGTGAGGGCTTGCTGCGGGGTGGCATGTGTGTGTGGGTGTAACTGGCTTGCTACCGTGACGACGGAGCCCCCGGAGACCCTGCCCATGCCACGATGTGATTGGTCGGTTTATGAAGTGGCATCTGCCGGCCAGGGGGCCATATGGACGAGCTGACATTTAGCGACACTCGCGGTGCTGTACAGGGCCGTGCGTCTGAGAGAAAGACAGGACTTGTGCTGTAACCTTTACACAGGCGCACACATAAGCGTGCTGTAATCCTAAAGCCCTGCTGTGGCCAGCGCAGAACCATGCTGGAGCTATGACACATGTGCATCAAACAGGATACAGACTTTAGATCAGAAGGGCAGACCACATGTATTAAAGAATACAGCTTTTCTTACACACGTCACCGAGGACGCAGGGAAAAGCGCTCCATTCAAGCTCTGCATATGTGAGCCTCTCTTTCACCCCGTTGTGAGCTCAGCTGTGTTGCGCTGACATCATCCCGTCCCGCACAAACTGATGTCAGATTCCACGCTGAGGTTTCTTCATCTCTCTGGGACGGCAGTCGCGCCGCAGGAGACCACTAATGGCAGATCTCCGGTTTCAATTCTTGTCTTTCACAACATCACAAAGTCTGGGAAAATTAATCTTTTCTTGGGATGATTAACTTCATGAACTCATCTTGTCAAGTTAGCAGTTCAAAAAATGTAGAGTTGTATATTCACTGTAATGTCAACATTTCAAAGTGAAGTGTAATTTCTGCGCCACTAATGTTACCAAATGCAATTGCAAAAAACACAATAGCTTACTACTTACTGAGTACTTCCTGTTTAATAATAATAATAACAATAATAAACACTTGTCACATGACAACATGCAATGTTATATAGGCCTATATACAGGTATATTGTTTTTTTTGTATATATGTTTATTGTATATATGTTGAATGCTAAAAATTTGAGTTTGTCAGAAACATGTGAATGAAGAAAGATGTTTTTTCTGATGTCGCTGTAGTTGTAGACATCTACCAGCTAAAAAGGTCATTCTAACCAGCCAAACCGTGACCCCGTGGCTGTATGTTTGTATGTTTAATTCAGTGATTTGCGGACAGTTATTATTTTTTAAATTAAAACCTTTAAACTTTTAAAACCTTAAAACGCTATTTTGCATTCTTAAAGGGTTAGTTCACCCAAAAATGAAAATTGTCATTAATTACTCGCCCTCATGTCGTTCCACACCTCTTCAGAACAAAAAGATATTTTTGATGAAATGCTCAGTGAGGCCTCCATTGCCAGCAAGATAATTAATACTTTCAGATGTCCAAATAGGTACTAAAAACATATTTAAAACAGTTCATGTGAGTATAGTGGTTCAACCTTAATATTATAAAGCGACAAGAATACTTTTTGTGCGGCAACCCCCCCCCCCCCAAAATAACAACTTTAGTGATGGCCTATTTCAAAACACTGCTTCGAAGATTTACAAATCTTTTGTTTCAAATCAGTGGTTCGGAGTGCCAAATTCATGGATTTTAGTAAATGAGGCTTCGTTACGTCATAAGTGTTTCGCAATTTCAATAGTTCACGTGACTTTGGCAGTTTAATACACGATCCGAACTACTGATTCGAAACAAAAGATTCATAAAGCTTCGAAACAGTGTTTTGAAATCGGCCATCACTAGATATTGTTGAAAAGCCATTATTTTTTTATAATATTAAGGTTGAACAACTGTACTCACATGAACTGTTTTAAATGTGTTTTTAGTACCTTTCTGGGCATCTGAAAGTGTTAATTATCTCACTGGCAATTGAGGCCTCACTGAGCCATTTGATTTTATCAAAAATATCTTAATTTGTATTCTGAAGATGAATGAAGGTCTTACAGGTATGGAATGACATGAGGGTGAGTAACTAATGACAGAATTTTCATTTTTGGGTGAACTAACCCTTTAATCTAATTTTGTCCTAAAATATCTTAACTTCTAATAGTCAGCCGACTCCTGTCTGCCATTGTTTATCAAACAGAGTCAAGCTCTGAATGTCAACTGGGATAGGGGAAAGTCCATGACTTATGTTGAATTTTTGTGCAAATCATTTATATATAAATTATCACATTCAGTTCAATCCAACATTTTACATAAGAATGAATTTCTAAAGTTGTTAAATTTATTTTACTTGTTTCATAAATATGGATGTCTCCTTCAAACTATAAATACTTGAGTGCTCATTTTTGAGAACAATTGCAATTAATATTTTGACTCTGTGGACAATTCGTATGATATAATTTCTGCAGTTCAGAGGCCTTTTTGCTTTTCAGAAAATGTTAGCAGTTTTCTTCCACTGAGGAGAAACTGTATCTGTGTCTTTGTATCCGGTGAGAAGTGTGTGTGGAGGTAATTATTTTTCTCTCTCCACTCTAACACATGTCTGGCACGGAGATCATAATTAATCGGCGATGGCGCTTCTGACGCCGTACACTGAGACTGCTGAAACAGGATTCTCACCTCTCACGAGATGAAGAGGAGAGAAAGGGGACTGTTTACACCACTCTATGTTTCTCTAAGCTTCCTGTCTATGAACACCATACAAACAAAGAAAAGAACAGCCACAAAAAGAAAAAAAAAATTACAAAAGTTCCATGTCCATGTCACTCAAACACTATTTGTTTACTTGTTGGTCTTGCTCTTACAAAGAGCTGCTAATTGCTGCATTTTTGAAGAGGACATTCTGTTTTCTATCACTTTTATTTTTATCTTGGAATAAGTGAGACACAAATATCATGTGGATCTTTATCTCTGTAAGGGCTAAAAATGCTATCTTGCTTTATAGGTTGTGCATGCAGCTTACAGTTGACATAAATTTTGACATTGGGACCAGCTGGCAAAAAGTATATATAAATATACACAATATATATATAGTATTTTAATTTAAATGTAAATGTAGTGTTTTTATTATAATTTTAAATTATTTTTATGAAGAATATAATAATCATCTAATAAAAAAATTCTGTAAATGTATTATTTAACCCTTTTAACAGATTGATTTAGACTAGGGTATTCATAGTATTAGGAAATATTGAAAATTACATTCTCACACCGACCTTAAATGCAGCCGTTACATACAGTATGTGGCTTTGATTTGTCTCCATGTCTCGTTTCCTCTCCCTCAGATTGTTTTGCTCTCACTGATTCTTAATGATACCTGCAGCAGACAGGCTAGAGTCCCTCAGAGCTTGTATTAAAGGACCCATTGCACTTCTTTCACAGGTTTCGCTGTCTCTATATCTCATGGTGCTCCTGCATAATTTGTGAGCGTGTGTGTGTGAGACAGATAGAGAGTGTTTGATGGTGTGTGTGTGTGTGTGTGTGTTTGGGTCAGTGTTTCGCTTGACTTTGGTGGAGTGTTAAAGCTGATTTGTCCCTGTGGTGTCAGAAATTCTTACAACAGAGTCCTGCGTGACTCTATAGAGACCCAGTGTAGAGCAGAGAGCATGAGACATTTTAATATTTATGTGCTAATACAGTAGATCTTACAGCGCAGCTGCGATAGTACATGCTGATTGTCCTCACATGCAGACTTTTGTAGAGAAGAAGTTATTCTAAAAATAATTTAAAATGTTTCTGGCATAACGCTTTCTGTTATTTTTCAACCAATGTTAAGCACTCAGTGAATTGTATGTGTAAAAAGGTTTACATTTTTTGTTAGTTTATAATGAACTAAAATTAGAATTAACAGTGCAAGAATTTTTAATAAATAAATATAGATATCTGTAATTAATTAATTTTAAACTAATTGATTTAACTCATTTTTTAAACCAGTTTAATGTATTTTAAGTTGAAATGACTTAAACATCCAAGCTGATTGTACTCAAAAAATTTAAGACAGTAACTTTTGTTTTTTACAATATATATATATATATATGTGTGTGTGTGTGTGTGTGTGCATATATATATATATATATATATATATATATATATATATATATATATATATATATATATATATATATACACACACACACACACACACACACACTAGTAATATCAATCTGTCTGAGATAGACTTAAGTCTGATACACACTGTGTGATGTTTTTCTGTCCTTGTCAGATGTACAGTGTGAGCCCAGTGAGATTTTGTACAAAAGCCAGTGACATCAACCATATTTTTGTCAGACTGTAGCAGATCTTAGCAAAGATGTTGGTCATTATTGACTTGGCAGTCCATGTGTATTCTAACATACTCAAACTTTTAAAAACGAGTTTTTGAAATGCATTTAGCTGTTTTTGGAAGTAAGGACTCATATTTATATAACTAGTTACTAAACTGTTAAACTAAAACACTACATTAACAGCCCTATAAAAACATCACAATTACGCAACATTGTACATGCACTGCTTTCACATCTAGTGCATGAGTGATGAGAAGGGGCAATTTTAAAATGTTAATGTTTGATTAATATTTTACAATATTAGCACTTTGTTTAGTACATCTGGCCATCAGGGTAATATAATAGGACTACTTTTTGATTACTTTCAGATATTGTACCATATTGATATGTGACCCTGGACCACAAAACCAGTCATAAGGGTCAATTTTTTGAAATTGAGATTTATACATCATCTGAAAACTGAACAAATGAAGTCCTTAGCAATGTATATCCACTCTCAAAAATAAATCTTTGATATATTTACGGTAGGAAATGTACAAAATATCTTCATGGAACATGATCTTTACTTAATATCCTAATGATTTTTGGCATAAAAGAAAAAAATTATAATTTTTCAATGTATTGTAGGTGCGACTTATGACTGGTTTTGCAGTCCAGGGTCACATATAAAAATACAAAGAGAAAGAAATATAGTCCATTATTTGTTATAAGCAACATGAAGTGCATTAAATATTATAAATATTATGTCAGGGTTTCTCAGACTGGGGTTTGTGATGGAGCGTTCATGAGTTTAATAAGCTATTAAGTAATTAAATTATAAAAAATAAAATTAAAATATTTATAATTATTAAAATATAAAATTATGAATAATTAACTGCCCTTGTCAGAATAACTTGTAATCATGTAATCAATTAAAAAGTAACTGTAGTCGAGTATTTTAAAACATAATCTAATCTAATTACAAGTGCTTAATTTTTGAAATCTTATTACATAATCAGTTACTAACCAGCACTGCAAATCAGATATCTTTTCCTCCTGAGAGTCTTAGATAGACGATAGATGCTGTTCTTCATCACTAGTGTTAGTTACATGAATCGAGTCATCTGACATGGGAAAAGGTGACTCTCGGCTGTGGACCAGAGAAAACATGTTCCAGCTGATGTTATTCTGGGTCGCCAGGAAAGCTCTGACACATCTGCTGTCAGCATGAGCAACAAGAGCCTGAGTGCAGCACAAATCCATCTGAAATACTCAAAGAAGTTTCATCAAAACTTTTCAGCTTTGTCATCAAAACTGAAAAGTCGGCGAGCCATGAGAGAGCCTCCAAGTGATTCAGTGAGAATGAATCAGAATGCATAGCTGTGTGTTATTATTATTATTTTTTATTTATTTATGACCAATAGTGCACTCTGGACAGGTGTAAAGAGACTCAAAGCTATTTAAGAATAAAGGAATGCACAGGCCTCTCTTGTGGTTTGACTCTTTCAGAGAGAATTTTAAAGTTGAATGCATGAGGGTATCCTGTATCATTGAGAAACATGAAAACGGACACTATTTATGTATCAAGTGGTTCCTTCAGTCCAAACAATTTAGATTAGGAGGTCGAGGCACTGGAGTTAAGACATTACCTTCTTCCTCTTTACGCTCCCTCTCTTTCTTTTTCTCTTTCTCTCACGCGCCGCTGCAAAACCGAGGTTAATTTCTTTACAAGAGTGTGGCACTCACGGAGCAATTACAACAGTGATGGAGAGTTTCCTTGACTCCCTGTTGTTTAAAACCTGTAATTTATGGCTTGCAAAGAGGCCACACTTAATTTCTCCTCTGTGGTTTAAGAGGGAGGCAGACGTGCTCTCTCTTTTCTGCGGCTTGACATTTTAATAGGAGTTTTGGGAGAACTGCACCATCTCAATCTGGTTCTGACCCAATGGGCACTTGATCATTGTTTCCTCGTTTTAACGCACCGTGTTACCTTGAGGAGGAAAAGACGTTGAATGTAAAACGGACCTGGGAATTGGCAGTCCTTGTAAATATTCTGGCCATGGAAATGTGTCGCTAATTGTTCCACCAGCAATGCTGAGGGATTGTGACGGTTCTGTGAGCGTGTTTGTGTTTGTGCAGAGAGTGTGGGATTTCTTCTCAAGTTTTAGATGTTTTGTATTGACAGGGCTAAATGCAAGTAAAATTTATATTGTAGAGTAAATAAAACTTAAATAAAAGTTTTATCTAAAACTGTGACATAATAAAAGTGTAAGAGTTTGTCTAAACCAAATGTATGGCAATGTATGTTGTGACGTTTGCATCTTATAATAACATAACTGTAAGAAACTATTTATATTAAAATCTTTTCACTGCAGAACTCTGATAAACTGAAGATTATGACGTCTTTTAGGGGACATTTACATGACACCGATTTCAAACTCTATATGCGTTTTGGCCATTCATTTACACGACAACAGCATTTTAGGGGCTTGAAAAAAGCGCAAACTTTTGAAAATGGGTTTCAAAGTGCAAGTTTTTGAAAATGATACCATTATCGTCTCTGTGTAAACTACAAAAACTAAAATTCGTCAAAACGGTGACGCCATGTGCATGAGTATTATGTGTTCATTCTATAGCCTTGTAGTGTTTCTTTACAAAGTGACAACACCATCTACTGGCCTCGCATGCATAATACGGCATTTTAAATCGTTTTCACAGGTCCGTGTGAACGGGGATCGCTTTGACAATGAAAACACAAAGGAAAACTTTTCCGTTTTTAGTACATCATTGTCATGTAAACATACCCTTAGATATTAGTAAAGAAAAGTTAGTATTGGCTGTTGCATCATGAGACTTTTTAATGCACTTTTTCATGCATTGTATACTACTAAAAAGGGTTGCTTCTGTATCTCTGATCTAACAGTCACATGGAGTGATTTGTGTGTGTATATGAACTTGGTCACCACTGAAACAGATGTGCACCATTCCTTGTTTTTCTATGTGGAGGGGCTTGTCAAAATCCAGCCAGTATTTACAGCATGACATATAGGAAAAAAGCTCCTATCTCCTACTATATGGCATCCTACTGGAAATTTTCTCTTTGTTCGGTAAAGCGTTGTCAGCTATTTTAAACATACTCACATTTGAAATGTTTTGGCCCTAGATTTGAGGGAAGATTAGGGATTTACTTCTAAATTTTCTCTCCTAGTGAGCTGCCTACTTAGACAGCATTTTAAAGTATGCATTCGTCTAACATGAATGCTGTTCTAAAGGACAGAATCCTATGCTGCCTTTTACGATACCTTGTTTTGCCTGAATTCATTCAACCCAATCTCATGAGAAAACTGAACTATTTCATTAGGTGGTGATTACATATGAATTTATGATGTGAGTTGCATGGAAACATACAATTTTTAGAAAAAAATTAAATGTGAAGATCCACACTTAAACATAACTGTCAGTGGGGAGAAGATGGATCGAATGAAGACATGCGAATGAAATCGTACAAATTCATACAAATTATATCCACCAGTTTTCCAAACTTAAAATTGTTACGAATTGCAATAAGAGTGTGTTGGATGCATTCATGCTTTCAGAAACCCTCCTCCTTCCCCAGCTCCACCTGTATAGATCTGTGATCAATCAATTTTTTTGAGCCATCTGATGCTGAGGGTGAGTTACTCCAGCCAAGACAACAGCAGAAACAAGCAGCCGAGACAGTGAACTCGCAGGAGATGTGTTTTGTGGGAGAACGAGGTATGCCAAGAAAGCTTAGATAAACACCCGTCGACACTCCACACACCCACAGTGGCGATCAGGGGTCGGCTGTGGACATCTCACTGCACTCGTATATCACACTAACGCTCTCTCAGTGCAGACCCCTGGGCTCGGAAGCATTCGCTCTGATCATGAGGGTGAATCTGCAAACGCCTGACACTGCATCCATCTCTCTCTCCTGGTACGCTCGAGTAGTGGACAGAGCGAAGGGGAGATGCTTTCATTCTACCTCCACATTCTGCCTCATTTACATCTTGGGGGCGGCTGGGAGCAGTCCTACTGCCCTGAACGGCCCCCAGCAGTCCTCTCATTGCAGGCCACTTCGCCTCTGGGTTTGTCTCCGTCCAGGCCTGTAACTTCCATAAAGTTTCGTCCCTCACTGCAGGGCTTTAAATCTGTGCACTGAAACTGCTGAACTGTATTGGAATGGTTCATGCGAGCATGATGGTCTAGAGACTGTGCAATCTGGCATGGTGGCTCACCTTGAACAGATCCAAACTTATTTTGATTTTAGGTATAGCTTACTACACTTACAGAAATGTATAGAAAAGAACAATGGTACTACCATGTATTTTTTTATATGTATCATGCTATTACCATGTTTCTTTTAATTAAGGCTCTGTAACTTTTTTGGTTAAAAATAATCCAAAATTAATTTTTGAGCAAGTACATAACCAGCCAATGTTCAAAACTATCTCCTTACCGTAGCCCAATTTACAACAGTAGGCTTGTAATAATGTTTTCTAATTCGGGTGGTGCTGGTAGGTTTCCGCGGGAAATTTGAGCATGCCGCCGTTCATCTTTGTGTCATTACATCACGTCTGTTTATATAAAGGAGTACCAGCTAGTAGGCTACATCGCATGTGAGGATGATGCATGTGGTGGATCATTTATAGCTTTTTCTCACAGCAGCTGGAATAATTAAAATTATCATTTTGATGGCGGATTGCAATGACAAATTAACGTTAGAGATTATACTGTAAAGAAATTTAAATCTACAGGTAATGCTAATACACACTAAATACATGTAGTCACACAATGCTGATGTTATTAATATTAACAGTTTGAGAACAAAGTATAACAATCATAATAATTTGCACGGTTTGATGTGATATGAGCCAAGTGATCGTTAGATTTAATCAACATTGGTAGTGCAATTAATTGTAATGCTTTTTTTTCTCAGTTGGTCAGAACAAAAGTGGCAGATTTGTTACTTGTTCAGATGACATTTTCTGGTGAAAATTCTTATTTTGGTAATTTTGGTCTTATTTTGGTCAGAATTGCAATTCAAATTTGAATGTAAGAAAGTATATATATAAATTTAAAGAAATAATAACCATATTACTTTAGTTTTTAACCCTGTTTAAAAGTTTTGAAAAAATGTTGAAGAACCTTTAAGTTCGAAGGATTGTATGCTTTATGGCCCAATAGATGTATTTCCCAGAATGCATTTACCTATGTTGAATTTCTCTGAATTGTTTAGTAAATCATTTTTTCCTTTCATTCCAGTTCTACTTCTTGTTGTGCGCTCATGAACTAAAAGGGAGTCCATTCTTCAGTTCAGAATGTTACACAACCCTGGTCAGAATACAATGTGACTTTTGAATGGCTATCAATTGGGAAAGATGAATAAGGGGCAGTTATCCTGCGGTGAGAAACTTATCACCTTTCCTGAACTGTAAAACACAAAACCGGAAAAAACAGCCGCTCAGCAGTACTTGTCCAGAGGATCCATACAGCCCAGGTGTGTTGAAAAGAGCATCTTTTCGATAACAGAGCAAATGCAGACGTCAGGGTTTCCACAGCATACTGTCGTCCCAAGGTAACAGCGTTGATTTCTTTTGCATGAACCTGCCTGAGTGAGTCTTTGATGTCAGTCTGTTTGATTGGCAATATGTCAATAATGGACTAGAAGGAGTAACTCTCTGAACGTGGATTGAATTGGGAGAGCTGGAGACAAATTAGTGTGTCCAATGGTTCTTTCCCTGAATGGGAGTTAGACAATCCTGGGGAGAAATCCCATAAGCGTCAACTGGGAGATTGACATCAGGATTAGACAAGTGTTTTTTTCTCTTCACCTTGCTGGCGTTTGGTGAAACATCTGAATGCTGAGGCTGATCAATTAATATAAATTGCTTTGACAATTACTTTTTCTTCTGCATTGGTTTAAATCAAATATTCTGGATAGGACACCAGTGTATCTGGAATAAAAACCACAAGCTCTTTAATTTGTCTTGATCTTGTTTAAAGTTTTGGTCTGTGAAATCTATTGGCTAAAAGGTTGCTCCGCCCCTTCTTTGCCCTCATAGATAGGTACTAACAAGACAACACGTTAATTTTGTGAACTCCAAGTTTTTACATTGAGCATGAATTTCGGTGAAATAAAGCTTGTTTCTTAACAACAGGAAAGTGAAAAGCACAGATTTCCTAATGTGTTTAAAGTTTTGTATCACTGGGCTTCTTTCCAAACCCATTTGCTCTGTAACAGCGTGCCAACCTCCCTCCAGCACAATAACATCACCGACCCCGTGATTGCTGACACATGAAAGCACTGCAATAACCTGCCCTGTACGTCCTCTCCCATTCAGAGCGCAGTGAGATTCTGGGGCTGAGTTCACTGACCACAGAAAAACATGCCTTCATTTCAACCTGAGAAATGCACAGGAAGGCCATGTTTGAATTACAATTCCCAGGTCGCTTGGAAACGTGCAGAGAGAGATGCAAGTATAACGAATGCCTCTGTCAAATGAATTCACGTTGAAATGATTATTACGAAAACATTTAGCCATTTTAACACCTTGCTGATGTTTTATTTTTACAGCAGGAGCAGGACATTTCCAAAGGCATAAATCTGGATGTTAATTAAAGGCGTTTATTTGCGACCAAATGTTCACAGTAGATGTGTACTGTAGGGAACTTTGGGGGTCCCTTAATTAGTGTTTAAAACATACTTTTTAGTTTTAGAGTCAGCACTTTTCTTTTTTTTTTTTTTTTTTTTTTTTTTTTTTTTGCCAGTGGTTAGTTGTGACCCATAAATTGGAAAGTAAACATTTACTGAAATTTTAATACTGAAATTACATTATATTTATTCTGTTTTCAAAAGACTAGTCAGAAATCATGATATTAATTGTGATTATTTTATTCTATTGACATTCAGTTTTTAACAGTTAGATGAAAAACCATGTGCATATAGGCAACACGATTGTGTGATTTATTCAACGGTTCAATAAAAAAGAAGGTAATGTTGAATAACTTATATTTTAGACGGCTACTCTGTTTAAAAGCAAGTATCTATTGCTCCGCCAAAGAAAATAGTTCCAAACAAAGCCGAGGTTAGTGGTTTTATAATTCCCAGGTGGGGAACATTACTTGGCTCACATACTGTTTTCCGCCTACTATATAGTATGTAAGTAGGCATATTCGGATGCAGCAACTTTCTTTGTTCATGAATGAATCAGCATTTTTGAACGAAACGGTTATACAAATGATTCATGATTGAGCGTTGATACACAAATTGATTGAATGAATAACACTTTAGTTCCTGAATGAATTAGTGCTTTTGAACAAATCATTTGAATGATTGATTTAATTATGGCTCACTCATAAAGCTTGTTGCCACTAATAAAGCAATAAAGGCCTTCTGAAGTGAAGTGATGCATTTGTGTAAGAAAATATTAATATTTAACAAGTTATAGGGTAAAATATTTAGCTTCTGCCAGACCGCCTTCCGTATTCAACTTACGAAGAAAGTGTAATGCCTCTTGCAGTTCAAAACTACGGGGCCCCGGACATGACATGCAAGAAAAAAATAGTAGGCGCACGATTTAGTAAATAGAGGGAACAATTTAGTAAATCACAATTAATTTTTTTTCTTGCATGTCATGTGCGGGGCTACGTACAAAACACTACGTCTTCCGTATTCAACTTACGAAAAAAGCTCAAGTCCCCCCCCCCCCCCCCACCCCCCACCCCCCCTCCGCCTCCTGCATCAGGATATTTATTAATATAGCTCTGATTGTGTTCATCAGAAAGAAGAAAGTCATATACACCTAGGTTGGCTTGAGGGTGAGTAAAGCTTGGGGTAATTTTCATTTTAAAGTGAACTAATCCTTTAAATGTGATTTAGATGCAATAGGATGTGTATTTTGTGTGGCTGGCTCCTAAGTAATTGGATTAATTGAATGCCATTTTTTTTTTTTTTTTTCATTTTAAGGACATTTTTGTTGATTTTGGGAAAACTACTAATCTGCCATAATGGAAAATGTCTAAGACATTTATATGCCAGTGATTTTTTAATGTAATTTGTATCACATACAACACTGTCCTAGATGTGGCAGAGATCCAGGTAAAATCTATTACAAAGAATCTAATCCTCTCAAACTATAACTAGTGTATGTGCTGCCAAATGAACTCACTAATGGAATGTAAACAAATGTCCTCACAAATCTGGGATTTTAAAAGATTATACAATTACCCAGGTTCAGCTTTCCTGTTGTCAACACAAAGAATTAGCAGTGTTCTAGAATGATTAAAGAGTTTTGGAAACACGCCTGTTGAATCTTCATTTTTCATACGCATCTTCAGTTTTCATACGCATCTATGATGTGAGCACATATATAGTTATATCAGTTTTGATTTACTGTAGTTTCATTTAATCCCACATCCTCATCATCATTTATTGTTTTTGTTACAATGGTGATTATTAATTATGCTAATATATGATGTTATAATTAGATAATTCCAGCTCACTTAAAGGAAGGAAATAAAATTAGATCCTTACATAATCTGACTGATTTTTAAACTAGAAGAAGGTTAAGGACTTCCCATTCTCATCAGCCTTTTCTGTTTATTTTTCAGTGACCACAGCAGATGACTTTCCCTGAAATGTTTTTACTCTGGTTTAGAAAAAAGGTCCAAAAGCCTAAGTCATGTGAATGATAGTTATCCAAAGTAAACATACATGCTAATGAGTGTGAGGACAGAACTGGCTATGCATTTGGAGTTCAGGAACAGATAATGAGATTTGGTTTAAGGAAATGGGTTGCACCTTGATTCATGCCTAGGACCTGGCTCCAGAAAGACTTCTTAACTTCCTAGTCTGAAGACACATCCAAAAAATATTTAAAAGAAAAATTACAGCAACACAGCGCTTAGAAGTTTTATTACTTAGTGAGAGAATAGTATTATTTACAGCAGTTAAAGATAAATGCAAGGAAATGTACTTTAAAGACTCTTCGAATACAGCACAGAGACTTAAACTTCAGTCTAATTAATTGTGTGCAATAAAAATTCTTACAACAGGAACATTTAAAAACTTGACAGCATATTCATTACATGTTGTGTTTTCTTTTAAAAACAGTCCACTTTAATGATGTCTTTTTAAGCTCCCTCTTTCACTTTTTAACTGTAGTCATAGTAAAAAAGTCCAACCAAGCGAGTCCACAGTATGTCATTACTGTAATTATTTGAAAGGCTTGCATCATGGGTAAAAACACAAAATAATCTGCAGAGTGCGAAGTCTGAATCATTGAAAAATCCTGCTTTGATTTTATGAAGCTGTTTTATTTGCTTTAAAGTTAAATATTAAATGAATGTCATAATGTATAACCAAACTTATTTTTTTATATTTAAGTAATGTTTTGCTATAAAAAAAATTATATTTTGACATAGCTTCTAGAACATTTTTTGTACTTTTCCCCCTATAAGCAAGTATAAAATAAGGGTTAAAATGTTTTATAAAGTAACTGACACATTTAAAATAAAGAGGAATGTATGTGTGTGGTGATTTTACAGCACCTGAGGGGTTCCCCAACTCTGGGTTCAAAAATGTTTCCACCAGTCATTTGATTTACAGCTCCAGCAAAACCACATCAAACGGGCTGCATCACAGCCTGCATTTCCATGACAGTCAGGATATGATGTCACAGCGGTGCAGGATAGGACTATGACATCATCATCTTTTGTGTCTTTCACAGAATGACCACCAACAGCTGTCAGGCTTATCATGTTTTCAGTTTGAAAGCGCCAACCCTTTCCTTGTTTTCTCCCTCCGTATAAAGTCAGACTTCATCATCGTAAATGTGGTGACGTTTGTTCCACTGAAGTGTAAATTTTGTGTTTTATCTGGTTCTTTTTGAACAAGTCCCAAACTGTGGTGCTGGATCCAGCCTGCTCTCTCAGAACTGCAGTCCAATCCAGAACGCTCGTGTTTCAATTTAATTGGCAAATGGCAGAGTGGTGAACAGCAAACTTTTTACACATGCCTAAGTCATTTCCGTCATGTGTTTGTGTTGGTGAGGAGAACAACTATAATGTCGTTTCTAGTGTGTCTGTGGAAGGGTGTGTGACAATAAAACCCTGAATATGTTCACCTGTCAGACTACACTGTTTTTAAAAATAACAGTATGTAGTTTTAGTGATGCATGATTATGGTTTACTTTAAAGGTGCAATGTGAAAAATTTGGGAGGATCTATTGACAGAAATGCAATATAATATACATAACTATGTTTTCAGTGGTGCATAAAGACCTTACATAATGAACTGTTATCCCCCTCCACGTCAAGTCGTCATTATGTGCTGGCATGTTTCTACAGCAGCCCTAAATGGACAAACTGCTCTTCAGAATGCGTTTAGTCACTATGTTGTTCTTCGTCTAAATTGTTCGGCCACAGTGCGAGGGGTGCGAGGGGAGACTCCTTCACATTGTTTCAAATCAAGGGAGTTTTAACTCCTCTGACATCCATATTAGAAAACCTATAACTACAACAAATCGGTTCAGACATTCTTTTTTCTGCCTCATCTGTAAAATTTTGAATCAGTTTCTGGGAGGAATTTTTTTTTAAAAGGTTTTTAATGTATTTGTTATGTGTCTATGTATTTTTAAAGTTATTATTTTTAAGTATTATTAGGATATAATGTATTTGTGAAATACTAAGTTATTGTTATTTGTGAAATAAATGAAACAAAGAAAACTGAACAAAACATCTTAGGTTTACGGCTGTAACCATGGTTCCCTGAGATAAAATGAGACACTGCGTCGTAGAACGCCTCTGCATGATAGTGTCATGAAGCACGTGTGAAATCAGTCTAATGCCATGACAGAACGTCATAGGCGGGTGACGTCAAGACCAGGAAACTATAAAGCATAACCAAACCAAACAGTGCTAGCTTCTGATAGGCTGAAGCATGTCGGTTGGCAAAGCGACACAGCGTCTTGTTCCCTCTCAGGGAACCATGGTTACAATCGTAAACCTGAAACGTTCCCTTTCAAGGGAACTTGCGCTGTGTCGAAGACACTGTGGCAACATCTATACCTATGCCGCCATACTACCAAGTGCCTGTCTGTGTGAAATCGTAATGCACACACTAAGACCAGAGCACCCTGGACCCCGGAATGGAGGCCAGATCCAAGTTATAAAACATCACAAACGTGTGAGGCGAGGACCAACCTGCCACATCAAAAACTTCCTGTAGGGAGACTCCTGACAACAAAGCTTTGGAAGCAGTCATACTCCTGGTCAAGTGGGCTCGGACCACCAAAGGAGAAGGCTGGCCGATCGACTCATATGCAAGTGATATAGCCTCAACTATTCACTTGCTCATAGTCTGCTTAGATGCAGGGTACCTTTTCTTGGGAGATCGAAAACACACAAACAACTGGTCAGTCTTATGCCACAGGCCAGCTCTGTGGATGTATGCATCTAAAGAACTGGACAAAGTAGATTAAATTTCTCCTTGTCTGCAGTACGAAATGTAGGAGGACAGAAGGCCTACAACACAATAGGACTCGCCACATTAGTGGGGAATTACCCCTTAGCATTCCTAAGGTCTCTTTTGAATGGTATTTGTACCACAGGTGGTACAGTGGAATGCTAAAGAACATAACCGGGTTTAGGGGGTAAGAAGGCTTTCACCATGCCTGGTGCAAACTCAAGGCATGAAGGTGATACCAACAAGGTCTGTGAGTCTCCAATTCTCTTGAGAGATGAGATAGAGAGGAGGAACACAGTCTTAATAGTAAGGAACTTCTACGGAACCTCCTCAATAGGCTCAGAGGGATCTTTCCAATACTACGGGCAAATCCCAGGCCGGCACCATTGTGCGTGCCACAGGCCTCAGCCTCAGAGTGCCATGGAAGAAACGAGTTCCCCAAGGGTGTCTCCCGACAGACATACACTCAAAAGAGCATGGTAAGCAGCAATGCACACCACATACACCTTTAAAGTGGATGGAGATAACCATGCAGTGAATCGCTCTTGCAGGAACTCCAGTACTGTACCAACTGGGCAGTTAGCTGGGTCTAGCGAACGACTCCCACACCATGAAGTGAAGACTCTCTTCTTCAGGACATACAGTTTCCTTGTGGTGGGAGCTCTGGAACAGAGTATGTTCTCAACAACCTCAGTTGAGATACCCGAATCTATGAGCTAGGCCCCCTCAGAGGCCAAACCCACAGTTTCCATAACTCCAGGCAAGGGGTGAGTCACCTGCCTGAGAGAGAAGTTCCCTCCTAACCAGAATCTCCCAGGGAGAGCGGTTGAGGAGGGACACCAGGTCCATGAACCACACTCGTCCTGGTGCACTCTCTCTAGAACTCCCGGGAGCAGAGCAATTGGGGGAAAACGTCTCGGCCACGTCTGCACCCTCAGTCAGGATGAGGTCTGGACTTGACTGGGTCATTGCAACACCTTGATTCTTTTCTTTTTCAGCCATTCTGTTGTAGATTTTCTGGTGATCTTTAGATCATTGTCCAGTTGCATGACCCAATTTTGGTCAAGCTTTAGCTTTCAGACAGATGGCCTCACATTTGACTCTAGAATACTTTGGTATACAGAGGAGTTCATCGTCGACTCAATGACTGTGAGGTGCCTAGGTCCTGTGGCTACAAAATAAGCCCAAAATCATCACCCCTCCACCAGCATGCTTGACTCTTGACTTTTGACAGTGTGATATATCATGTGTTGTTCATATGAGGTTTTATTTTCCAAATTTTAAGACCTGCCAAGGACCAGATGAGTTTTTATTTTGTCCTGATACGGAAACCCATGGAATTCAATAGGATGTCCTAACTTTTTCACATGACTGTATATAAGGGACAGACAACACCAAATAGACAGCCGATTTCAACAGAGACATGTACTGAAGACACAGAAGCTAGCTCTGTTTGGTTTGGGTATGCTTTATAGTTTTCTGGTCATGACGTCACCAGCCTATGACATTCCGTCACGCCATTGGACTGATTTCACACATGCTTCATGACGCAATCACGCAGAGGCGTTCCCACAGCATGAGTTCCCTTGAAAGGGAACTGAAATTGAAATGATTACCGTGAATACTGAGGTGCTCTTTTCCATACAAGAAAAGTGGTAATCAGTGTTTGGGAATTTAGGGAACTTCAGTCAAGCTGAAAAAGAGTTAGACAAAATAATGAACTAGGGAGTAATATTATTTTTTTTTTTTAAATGTAAAACTATCAGAGTAATATTTTTATCTGGCACATGAATTCAAGTGTAAAACATAACAATGAACAGCATAATTTAACTAAATATATTGCTATGCCTGGACTTTTTTTTTTTTTTTTTTTTAATAAAACGAACTGACTGACTAAAATGAATCTCATTTTGCAATGCTTCACATGAGAGAAATGACAGTTAAGGTTTGATTATTGATGTCTGTATTGTACTGTCATACTGTGTATTCAACACAATATGACAAACAAACAAAGAAAATAAATAAACAAATACATAAATAAAACAATGATATGGCATTTTGTTGTGCTAAAAAGTACCTTGTTACTGGAAACTTCAGGAACTGTTTGCACAGATTAGTTAGTCCCCAACACTTATGGTCATTGGTCATCTGTCAAACTCTACAAGGACAAGGTCATTTCACTATTTCTTTAAAATATGTAAATTATAAAGCATGTGCAAAAACGTACAGTATTAAATTAGATATTAGGTATAATCACTGTTGCCACTTGTACAAAACAGAGGGCGAGAGGAAATAAAATTTTTTAATCTATTTTTTTATTATGCAAACAGACAATTACAATATTTACAGATGAGAAATTAAATGAAAAATACAAATACAAAGACCAACAAAACATACATAAGAGCCAATAAGATTTGTGTGTGTGTGTGTGTGTGTGTGTACTGTAAGTGTAACTGGGTGTGGGAGTGGAAATATATGAATAAAGGAGCATGTAAGGAAGTACAACAGATGTAACCAGAGTAAAAAAAAAAATGAAAAAAAGAAATGAAAAAAAAAAGAAAAAAAAAGAAAATTAACGACAATAATAATGATGATGATAATAATAGTATTAATCACACACACACACACACACACACACACACACACACACACACACACACAAAAAACCTGGAGAATGGAGGATGAGGAGGGTGACAATAGCAATAGTAATAGCAATAATAATAATAGTAGTAATAATAATAATATTAATGATAAACTCAATGAATAAGAAATGACAAATAGTAATAATAGTATTAGTAATAGTAGTAATGATAACCATATTAACAAATATATTCATTTCATCTGAAATGAGGGGAAGGTTAAAGGATCAGGAAGAGGAGAAATAAAAATAATAGTAGTAGTAATAGCAATGAAAATAATAATAATAATAATAGTAATATTAATTATGGTAATATTGATACAGCTATTAATGATAAGGTATTATAAAGCTGCCTCTGATCCCTCCATGGCCAAGTTAGACCCCCGCCAGCATCATTTTGCGACGGGCCATCAAGGTGAGGTGCTGTCAAGGTGAGTTGCTGCGGGGCCCAGGGTCCCAAAATCCACACCCATCTCCGGCTGCCCTACATGCTCATGCTCACCCTGTCTTTGCGTTTTTTTTTTGTTTTTTTTTTACCTATAATACACCTTTCTCCACATGTCATAATTATTCTCAGATCAGATAACGTCAATCTGTGTAGAAAAATAAAGTTTCTCCCCCAATTCGGTCACTTTGTTTATTATGATGTCATTCCTTGAGTGACATTTTTGGGGGATTGGGATCGTTTTCTGCTTTCTTTGCAGATTTCATTAGACAAAATATTCTGTTAATGGAGGTTTTCAATTGTACAGCCTGTCAGCCATTTCTCATGGTTAATCTCACTCTAATGCAAAAGATATTCAGCTCAGCCCTGATCACTTTTAAAGCCTTTTCTCACAGAGCTTGACTGATCTAATTAGACAATATTGCGAGTATGTTTTTTGTATTTGTCCATATATTTGAGTGTATGTCTGTGTGAGGGTTTCACAGATACCTTAAATAGCCAGGTGAGGTGATCCCCAGACATGTTTTCATGCCTGTTAACGGTCCAAACTATCAATCTAGAAGCAGATAACGTCCAACTGTCCCACCATTTCAGAGGGAGAGAGGAAAATCGGGTGAGAAATGGAAGCAGTATAAGGGTATGTTTACATGACAACGATGTACTAAAAACGGAATAGTTTTTTCTTTAGCGTTTTTTGCGTAGAGATCACAAAGTTGTCAAAATGATCCCTGTTCATAAGGATCAGCAAAAACAACTAAAACACTGCATTATGCTGCCAGGCCAGTAGTTGGCGATGTCACTTTGTAAAGGAACACTCTTGAGTAGGTACTTATTTTGAATAAGTAATTACTTCACGACTGCTAAAAATATGCATTCTATATGGTATGAATGTGTGTAGTATGCGTGTAATCTGGACGTACTACATTTGCTCTGCTGTCATTATCATGTGACCTATCAGCGTCAGTTGCATCACTTCACCGCCATTCACAAATCATCTCCTGTGGCCATAAAGTGTCCATCATATGCAGACTTCATAAACTCGCCGAAAGAAGCAGGTCATCTGGGTACTTTTTGCCTACTCTTTTATGAGTGCTGTGAATTCGGACATACTTCTTTTGTCACATAGGGCGAATTCCAAATGGCATTTTTGCACCCTTTAAGGGCACTTCATGCAGGGGACGCCATTTGTAGAGGCATTCCAAATGAAAGTGAACAACTGAATCCCTTCACGAAGGGCCCTTCCTCAAGTCCGTTAGCGAAGGGAACATGGGTTTCAAATTTTTCAAGTTTTTGAAAATTATACCGTTATTGTCTCCATGTAAACAACAAAAACATGAATTTATGAAAACGGTGACGTCATGCGCATGCATGTATTATGCATAGGCGCGTAGTATTTCTTTACACAGTGACATTGCCAACTACTGGCCTGGCATGCATGACACAGCATTTTTAGTAGTTTTTGCAGATCCTTGTGAGCGGGGATCGTTTTGACAATGTTGCTGTCTCTACACAAAATAAGCAAAGGAAAAACCTTTTTGTTTTTAGAACATCATTCTTTTCAAAGACAAATTTTTGAGTAAATTTGGCTTAGTATACATATAGATTGCAAACTGTGTATATGTATTTAGTTTAAGTCCAAGGTGGACAGAAACATTTGCTGAATTTTTGTGCACAGTCAACTTTTTTGTTTGTGCACTTTTGTACTTTGTTGTCACTTAAAGGTGTTGTCTTTGTTGTAAAACCAAAGGTTTTACTATGTAACTTTTTTGTTCAAAAATTTAAATGAGTCAATACATTACTGGAAATTCTGCACATACTGTACATCACTCATGCGTGTCTCGTCATATCCGTAAATAGAGAAAATTTGCTCCGGCTACTTTGACGAGTGTATGGCATGGGAGTCGCATAGGTTAGTTGAGTTGTCACAAGGGCTGCATTTACACTGCAAGTCTTAATGCACAGATCCGATCTTTTGATCATATCCGATTTTTTGGTCAGTGTGTTTACATTCACTTTAGACGCGACTAGTATCAGATATCTGTGCTTACATTAATTCCCGCCCAAAATGATTGTCGTTGATAGTTTTACATGCACTTGGTAGACCCTCAGGTTTTGAATGGCCGCGCTATTAAAATTATGTATATTTCATGTCGGGTGCTCATGATTACCTGCCAGAATGGATAAGTTAACAGCTGTCAGTATCATGGATGTTTTGCAGCGGGAATTCTGACTGAACGAATATAGACTGGAAAATAAAGGTAATTTGCGTTTGTTATTTTATCTACAGTCATTAAATCTAGAATTCTGAAGGGAAATAAAGTAGCAGGTAAGATTATATTTATTTGAATGAATGATAAAGAGAGAGCGAGCGAAGGAGAGAATGCACACGAGAGAGAGAGTAGCCTACACAGTGAAGCTTTTGGTTTATTAAAATAAAACATAAAAAAACACACGGCGGTCTCTTTTAAATTAACCGGGCAGAGGTTGAAATTCAGCTGCTGAATGTGTGTGTGTGTGAGTGTGTGTGTGTGTGTGTGTGTGTGCTTGCTCGCGCGCACACGCAATTTCTTTCAAGGAAAAAATAGATAGACATATAAAGTTTCTACCTCAATAATAAAGCTGCAAATTTTTAGTGCGAGTGCATACAGACACGTCTGCTTCATAATACAACATTAAGGCCCCATCCACACGGAGATGCGTTTCTGTACGCATAAATTTTGTATCGGCGTTTCGTCCACACGGATCCGGCGTTTTCGGAAGGTGAAACCGCTATTTTTTTAAACCAGGTCCCAGAGTGGATAAATCTGAAAACGCCACCTTTGCGTTTTCATGTGTACAGCCAATTTGTATATTTTGTGAAACGATGATGTCATCACCCCATGTGTCAACCCTAGTCAGACGCCGCTAACAGCACAGAACAGCAACAACAATAACAATAGCAGACTCCAGATGTTTGTGTTCGTGCTGCAGAAGCTACTGAGACAAAATAAAGCGTTATTTCTAAGCTTTACTAAAGTTTGTATACAGCGCGCAAGGTTTATGCGCATGCTCCAAGTGTATCTCTGTGGCAGAATTACAGCGCCACATACTGGCCTGGCATGTATACTACATCGTTTTGAGTCGTTTCAGTGGTTTCGTGTGTACGCAGATATTTCTTGAGATGAGGAAAAAAAAGATCGGATAGGGAAAGATCTGGTTTCGTGTGGACGGGGCCTAAAGCTACCTTTTAGTAAGCAAACGTGTCGCCCTCTCCTTGTGGTGGCTTCTATTTCCAAGGGGAATCGGATATGCGTGTTTAGATGTAGGTCGCATGTCCAGAGATTGGATATGTATCTGATTTAAAACCACACTGGGAAGTGGCTCTGATGCGAAAAATTTTTTGTTTACACGTATGCAACTAATTTTGATCTGTGTCAGATGTGAGCAAAAAATCGGATTTTTTGTGCCAGTGTAAACGCAGCCAAGGATCGAGAAAGGTTGACATGGAACAGCTAAATCTCGACCTCCGGGGATTCACCCCTTTTAAAAAAAGCCAAACAGAGGACAGTCTGCTGGCAAAAAGAGAACGGCAGAGCTTGTAATAAAACGAGAATCAGCATTGGCTTGGCTTTTCGGAGATGGCGAGAACTGAAGGATTTGAAATGTTGTAAAAGCGATGTGGAGATGGAGTTTTTATTACTCAACAGGTGAGTAAGGTATTTTATTGAACAGATAAATTGCCATATGTTTCTCTCTAGTCTAACAGAGTTCATTGTAAAGCATTATCTGTTGTGAGAAGTTCATTTCATTTGGTTGTTGTAGCACTGTGCTGGAATTTATCTTCAGCTAGTCAGCTTGAGATCCTTTCCATCTAAACTGGTTATATCTCTTAAGCCTAGTAGTGAATATTTTATGAAAAGTAAGATAATTATCTGTCTCTCTCTCTTTAGGTATGAGTAAGAACCATATTCTTCCACACAGTCACGCAGAGCCTAAGCACAACCGAAACAATGTTCTTCCGCAAAATGCATGCAATTTTGTTTTTTAACCACTAGAAGAAAAAGTTAAAAGTGCACCTTTAAATGAAACTCTTAATTCAAATTATTTTGTTTCCCAGTGGATCTTAGGCGTTGAACTTGCTTGGTGTATACAGATTGGATTCCCCATTATTTTCTATTATTATAGATTGCGACATGTTTACAAAACTCAATTTGTATTTTTGTAGTGAATTTCTTTAGTGAACTTGGTCCTAAAATAACACGGGCAGCATGTGCAAATAAACACAGCTATCATTCAGAGTGAATTCCTCCTGTATGTGTTAGCAAGAATGAAAATCAAGAGATTTGAAGGGATCGAGAAAAAGATAAAGAGAACGTGATTAAAAGCCCATATGTCACCAGTTAAAGATTGGAGGCTACCAGTGCAAACACAGGCCCGGATCATGAATGGCTTGTAGATTTCTGCTCTGGCTGTGTAGGATAAGTGCTGGGTTCACAAGGTGTTTAGTGGGGAGGCACGTCAGCCAAGTATGATCTTACTGGCTTCCCATGTTAATGTTCATTCAGGAAGAACCTTTATTGCCGAGCAGGAGGAGGGCTCCAGCCAGCTGTGAAAACACCATTAAAGAGGCTTTAGTACTCATTTCACGAATACTTAAAGTTTACTTATTGAAAAAAAAAAGTGAAATTAATGGACTATGCCTGGGCTTTTCCGTATTGTTCGTCCATGGGCTTTGACTTCCAAACGTATCTGCAGTGGCCAGGGACAGCCCTCTGTGTGCAAGCGTCCAGTGAAACTCAATCGCTAAGTTCCAAGAACACTGACTTTTATTTTTTCTGCTTTCCTTTTTTTTTGGAGTGGTGTTCTGGGATTACCATTTGGCCAGTGAAAATTACACATTCACTTCAGAGTGATTGTGATTTGAAATGAGGCTGTTAAGCAGGGAGATTGAGAGGTGAGGGGTTGCACCCGTAACAGACTAGCAGAACCGCAGCAAGACTGAGAGCAGTCGGTTTTTGTGTGTCGTTAATGGTAATTGAGAAATCCATACTTGCACTGTAAGAGGAAGGAAGCACTGTTTACATCCTTTATTGCAGACTATGGCAGTAGTGCAGTCATCTTAATGTGACTGATGGACAACAAAGACCTCTCTGTTCACATAAACTGCCGCTTACTAAACTATGGATCAGCAACCTTTTTGATACGATGTGCAATTTAAGAATCCAATTGCTTACAGCAAAACTGCTCAACATACGAAAAGCCATTTTTTGTGACCCACATTATGGTGTCATGGTTTCAGACAGGCACTCAATCTGTGCATTATTGTTTAGGATTTTCACTTTTTTCAGTTACACCATTACGCCAGTAGGTGTCACAAGTATTTAGTTGCTCATTGAATTATTTGTTTCATAAAAAGCAACATTTTAAACAAAAAAAAAAAAAAGAAAGAAAATAAAATCACATTTTTATCAAAGACTTTGTCCGGATATGATACAGAATGATGATTAAAACATAAATGGAGTAGATCAAGTCCATCAACACCCCCAAAGATTCACAGTCCAATACCTTTTCGTGATTTTAACATTTCATTCAGTAACGTTAGGCAGTTTTGATTTATATGCTGTTGAATATTTGATAATCACATTAGCTTACTTGTACATTAACCACTTCTATCAGCTCCTTCTGGGCTGTGTTTAACTCCACTTTTACACATACACGAACTTCCCTAAGCCCTTCCTCTTAAGGGAATCCCCGCCGCCATTTTGAAGTGTGTTCAACCTTGTCAAGTGGGTGAGGGAAGTTTATTTGGACAGACCTTCGACCCCTCGATTCTGATGGAGTGAGTCTACTCAATATGTACACTTCAGGCAGATCCATAGACCACAATGCAATGCGATTGTGATGTCACAGCAGATACTTAATTTACCCCCATCCCTCACAACTGGAGTGTATGATATTGAGTTATATTGGAGTGAGTAATATTGACATTTAACTGCATAATACTTAAGCTAACTGTTTTTTTGTTGTTGTTTTTTTTTAACAATTTATTGTATTATCTTTTCTGTTTGTGTTATTTTTTATATTTTTTCCAACAGCCCAAGCATACATAGGCCTAAAGAATGGTGCATAAAGCAAATTTACATAGAAGAAAAAAGACTATCAATTATAAATCAGCTCCATAGCAGATTCCAAGTGATCAGGGGGTTAGGGTGTTCCATAGGATGGAGGAAAGTTAGTGAGGGAAGGGCATAAAAAATGGACTTATGCTGCTTTTACATGCTATCGGAATTATCGTAAATACGAGTTTCCTTGGTAAAAATTGCACATGAACGCCCTCCACAATTTGAATGCGATAAGCTCGTAATCACAACTTCAGAAGTGGGAATTATCAAATTTTAATTTTTTTATGCCCTTCCCTCGCTAACTTCCCTCAGTCTCGTTGACTCGGATGTACGTCATTGCTTACGTCGCACGAGTGCCCACTACTGGCGGAACCCTTGCAATGGGCTGAATTAGAACGTCCTAAGCCCTTGATCACTTGGAAGCTGCTATGGATTTGATTTATTATTTAAATTTGTTTCCTAACAAAACTGTTTAATGCAGCATTCTATATGTATATAGGTGTGTTTGGGTTGTTTTAGATATTTAAAAAAATAATTAATATATCATAGAGTTGTTTGTGGTGGGGTAAATTAAACATGATGTGCAGTGATGTCACAATCGTGTTGCATTGTGGTATATGGAGCTGCCTGAAGTGTACATATGAAGTATCAATTTTGACCAAGGGAGCGAGGGTCTGTCCATATAAACTTCCCTCATCCACTTCATGAAGTGGAACGCACTTCAAATGGCGGCAGGGATTCCCCCGAGAGGAAGTGCTTAGGGAAGTTTGAAAGTGCGTGTCTAAAAGTGGAGTGAAATGCAGCCTAGTAGTCCTGAAGGCCTTGATTAGCTTGTTCAGGTGTGATTGATTAGGGTTGAAGCTAAACTCTCCAGGACAGTGGTCCTACACAACTGAAGTTGCCTATCCCTGAAGTAAGTGACTGGCTGTATAAGTGAATCATTCAATCCTTCACCCAACCGATAGGAACAAAACAATTGACTGTCGAAAAACGTGGATCATTGAATCATTCACCAATATTTCATTCAGAAACAAAACACCATTATGTTGTGTGTTGCTCAGAAACTAAATGGTGACTTTGTTTGGAAATTGGAATTATGGCAGAGCAAAAACAGACAAAGAAACTGGCAATTTTGTGACAAAATGTAAGTTGCTCAATATTAACTTCTTTTTAATTGAACTGTTGCATACAAGCGTGCTATTTTTCCAAATGTCAACAGAGCTCCAGTGCTAAATACAGCACTCTTGCTCGTGTAATAACAGCTTCCATATCGTAAAATACTGGCAAGATATGGTATGTGTTTGCTCTAAGGGCCGATCGTTTTACAGTAGTGTTTTAAGTTTACAATTTATAGCCTTACCTAAATTATTAATTTGATCTTGTCAGCAAATATAGGTTTCTTTGTGAAAAGCTTTTATAGTCAAGATTAAATAACTGTTTTCAATCAGCTGGTTACAGCAATAGCATTATGCAATTTTCAGACTTGAAAGTTCAGAAAGAAAAGTTGTACACACCCACTAGACTTCTCGATCTGTATGTCTAAAAAAAAAAAATAGCTTCACTGCTTTGTTAAAGGCAGGGTGGGCTCTGTATGAATTAGGAACCAGAGTTTTGTATACACGATTAATCAACATGAAGAATATATTTATTTTGGAAATCTACAGCAAAAAAGAATCAAGGACCTGTCCGTTTCTCTCCAAGATATTCAACATAAAATATTTTGGATGGTAAATTCAGTTACACAAATTAACAAAAAACATATTACATGCCCATAAAAAGATAATGCTGTCTGATCTGAGCAGATTTGATTTGACTGGATGTGTTATGACAGGACTTGAGAAATGAGAGAATAAAGCCAGAGGGGTAATGTAACCTGTTCCCGCTGCCAAGAACCATTCCTGCAATATTCCAACAGCGAGAGCTATACTAGGGGAAAGGACAGCAGTGAGCATCCAGACCTGGGAACGGGCTTCTCACATCTGGAACACGTTAGGATATACTTCTTTATTGAGCCTCGGAATTCCAGCATTACATGAGGAACAATCCCACCCATGCACTTTACTGTACTCCCCTTTTTTTCTCTCTTTTTCGTCTGCACTACCTCTCCTTAGCAGGAAAGCTTGGGCCGAGTGAGGGATTTGTTTTTGTCCTGGTTCACTGACCTCTGTCCTGGATGAATGACCTGCTGGGCTTATGTGAAGTAGAGGGCATTCATGTATAAGTTTTAAATCACTGGCTTGGAGCTGAGGGACCGGGATGGTCAGAGTATCCGGGATCACGGATGCTCCTGGTTTATTGTAACACAGTCTCCACACTTCTGGCTCCATCTGAGCGTTACGGCTCCAAATGATGTGGGAATGATGGTCGGGCTGAAATTCTCTGAATCCTTAGGGGCAGGAGAGGGAAATGCCCAATGGCATTGTGGGATATTCAGAAAGCCAAGAGCAGGTCCTGTATTTTGATTTGCAATGGCAGACGGTCCCCAAGGCTTGAGTGGAAGGGTCATATATTACTCCGCTATCATATCAGCAAGCTTGCATCTCCATGTGGATTTTCAATATGTTCAGTACTGCTGACAAATGCACACATGATTTTTTACGGCTTGTCAGAAAATGGTACATACTGTTTTATGTGTGGTTGCATTTGATAGAAGGAGAGAAGCCTTCCTGCGTGTCCACGGGAAGATGTTTTTTTTTTTTATCCACAATAATGTTAATGTAAGAATAGGCCTAATGTAAATCTATTGAACAAGAGCAATAATTCTGACCACAATTATAATTATGATACTTATTACCTATTCATGGTCACACCAAGAGTGTAAAGCACTGCATTGCATTATACCACAAGACATGTCGATCACTATGTCTTTGAAAGCTTTATAGTCTTTAAAGTTGTTACCATCAATAGGTAAATATTATAATATAGGGAAACTGCTAGTTGTATTTTTTTTTTTTTTTTTTTTTACTAAAGTGTAATATTTCTCAGTGTAGTGAAAATAAGTTTATTTGAAATATTTGTATATTATAATATTTCCACCAGAAAAAAAAAATAATAATAATGTAAAATGTAAAAGGCAACATATAAAAATATTAAATCATTGGGCTAACAAATACTCTCAAAAATAAATGTTATAAATTTATAAAATTTTAAAACACGTGACAACTTTCCTCAGTAAAAATGAAAAATAAAAATAAAAATAAAAAATCCTTGACATGACATTTATTGAAATTTACCACAGTTTAGCCTGACTTACTGAGATATACTGTGTTTACAGTCATTGATGAGAACATATACACATTTAATTACATATATATGTAATTATACAGTGAATTCACAGTCATGTGAATGTGAATGTATTTTATATTTCATCACAGAATATTCTATCAGCTCTACTGTGACTGACCCTCAAGATAAGATAGATAATGCTGTCTAGAATCACTATTACATTCTTTTGTCTATGAAAGATTTCAGTAAATCCCCAACTAAGTCCATAACTGTAGCATTTTTCATTTATTGTTCTGTGATATTTCTGGCTTAGTGCTTTGGCATTTGCAACATCTCTATAAAACTTGACCGGTTGATGTTACACTGCTGATTTATAGGAAATGATGAACTTGACTGCTCAGAGCTGATGTGATTTTCTCATGCACCTTTTACTCGTAACAGAACACACAGCAGGAGATGCGCACGAAAATGAAATTAGGAAAGTTAAATGACTTAGGGCAGTAATCGGCCGTAAACCACTTGAGTAAACTCAGCAATTAGGTCTTAATGTTGTCAATATCACCGGCGAACTTATGCAATTGACTTCGTTTATAAAATAACAAACTTTGCTCTTGCTAGAGAATGCCAGTAGCTATTTTAATATGTCTGAGTGCATGTTTGAGTCTATTAGAGAGTGTATGGTGTGTGTGTGTGTGTGTGTGTGTGTGTGTGTGTGTGTTCTGAACTCTAGTCTCGATTTCTAAATATTTTTTCAAAGTCATGTTTTCTTTGCACAGAACACAAAATTCCTTCTATTAAAGAAGAATTAATGCATAATTATGTGATGAATCAATGTGTATTGCATCAGCATTATTGTGTAGCCAGTGTGGAAGGTTTCAACTAAATATCACTGCAGTGCACACAAGTGTTGACAACTGAGTTAAACACAAACACATTGACACAGATCACACCTCCCACATGGTGAACGTGATTTCACCAAGTACAACATGTTCCTGGACCATCATCTTTGTTGATCCTGGAACAACATTCCAATCAACCAATCAGATTTGAGGGACAAGTTTACAGTTTATGTCAAGTTTAGGTTTAAAACCAGGGTTCGGTTTCTACATCAGTGTTATTTACCTGTCACTATCCTCTGATTTTAGGGATAACTTATGGGTAGGGTTAGGTTTAGCGGAAGGAATAGGGTTAGGACTACATTTTTGGACAGGATTGTTGTTCCAAGATCAACAAAATATTATGGTGGCTCCACCGTCACTGGTGCTCTCTGACAAAGGACAAATGTTCTTTAAAGTCGTCTGGCTGATACAGCAGGCCTTATCTCTGTTTCCTCCTCTGCCAGGAGCTGTGCTCAATGATAACAGTGACATCACTTCCTCTTACATGAGTGATCTTGCCGTAGGACTTCCTGTGTGAGGGCCTGTGGTTCCCCCTGAGAAGATGTAGGTTTCTTCCATAACGACAAATACTGTTGCATTAAGCACCACTGTGGCACTTACCTAAATTTGTTTTTTTATTTTTTGTCTCCAGGCTCTGAGGAATTGTTTTTGATCCATAAACTTATTGTATGAAAGTGCTAAAAAGCTCATTGTGACGAGCAGGGCGGGCGAGAGCCGTGAGGGAACGGCACGAGGCCGGTGACGCGAGTGATAACGAGCGTCAGCTGCGCGTTGCACCGGCCTCGAATCTCTCACGGAGGAGCTCCGGAAGCATAAAAGGGGAGCGACGACAGTGAAAGACGAGAGAGGACCAGGCCTGGACTTTATTTTATGGTTTTGTTATGTTTGTGTGGCCGGCAGACGGCCGTGAGGGTCTGCCGGCATTACTTTCGTTTTGTATTTGTTTATTTTATATATTAAATTTGTGTTGAATGTTCGCCGGTTCCCGCCTCCTTCTTCCCGTATATACGAACTGTGTTACACTCATTTTGAAGTAATTTGATCTAACATGTAATTGCACAATGAGAAATACCAGAAATGATCACATATTCTGAATCTGAAGCAAAAGACTATGATTTTCAGTTTCATGATTAAACTTTCAAATATGTCGAATGAGAGATTGGACAGTATTGGGGAGGTTTTGCTCTATTTATATTTAATTAAAAAAAAAAATCACATATTGTTTGATTGTCAAACACTTGGGGACCAGAAAAAGGCATATTTTCCATAAGAGTGGGAAACCCAGCTGCAAGTATCTCTGTTGTTTTAGTCCTGAACTATTCTTGAATTAAAAGTGAAAATGATATCCTGATGACCTGAATGCTTAGCAATAATGTGCAAGATGTGTGTGAGAGAAAGTGAGAGAGACAGTGAGAGACCTTGCCATAACATTACAGAGAAAAAATGTGCTTGTGTGGAGGAGTCAGGAAAAGGAAAATAAAGCTTTGTGCACACATTGACCTCTCAGATAAAGATCAGCCTGAACAGTGTTTTAATCTATTTTCTCTTCTGTGCACAATTAGTGCTGTAGCAAAAAGCCATCCTGTGTGTGATGAAACTACGCTAAGAGGTGAGGAGCTCATCTAATACTCCGAGTGCTTTTTCAAAGGTCACATTTGCACTATTAGAATCATTTGATTTGTGCAGATATGCTCAGGTCCCTCAGAATCAGGCATGTCATTTAATTGCTAAGGCAATCACTGTTAACTTTTGGTTAAGGGATTTGCATAGACCTGTTATGAAGAATAACATCTTGGCTATGATTTGTTTGCAGACTCAAGCCAGAGATGAAGAATGACGTTCACAAAAGAAACCCTGAAACATATAAGTTTTAAAGGACCTATTATGCAAAATTCACTTTTATAAGGTGTTTGAACACAGATGTGTGTCTACAGTGTGTGTAAACTCGCACTGCGTCAAGCGCTATGGGGAACTCCTCCGTGTGAACCGGTGTCTGAAATGCTTATATAATGACAGTAATTTAATGTTACTGTCATTTTGCCTTGTCCCACATATAGCACTGCGGTCAACATTTGTTGTATTAATATGTGCTTTATATTCAGTCAGGCCACTTTCGTCAAATGTATATTTATTATAATGATAAATGCATACAGTTAGTGTTGGCGGTATGGATCTGTTCTGGGCAAACTCCACACGCCTGTCCATGCAGCCCTGCTTGGACAGAGCGGGGAGAGCAGCAAGTCAAACCCCCTTTGGGGTACGGAACAGATCCAGTATCATACATACATTCATACATACATAATTACAGTCACAATTACATTAGTGTTATAAACAGCTAAATACACAGGGAAGGATGATAAATAAAATTACTGTATGCAAAAGACAGTCGTAAACAGACAACAGATTAGATTAAAGAATCCAGATAGTCAGAGTTGGGGATGGAGGAGGGAGTTAAATGCAGCGTGCAGCTAAGCAATAGAGAGAGGCAGAATGAAAGGGGATTTAAATGAACCGCTATAGGTGTCGCAACTGGATTGGTACACGTCATGAAACAGCTGACTGTCAGCTGGTGCAAGCTTGACTGACGTGGCCTGCCTGAACTAACGCAATGCTTGATAATAAATTGAACATTGAACATTATCAAATCATGGCAATTGCATTGGCCGGCAACAGCCTATGACGTCACTAGTGTGACCCGAATGCACATAAGGGGCACCTAGAGAACAAGTCATCCTCTTTTTTGTCTTCAGGGACTGTTTAGTTTGAAGCAATGTAAGGGTAAGAATGGCTTGTTTAAGCAAACGTTTCAAGTGGTGTGCACATCCGTGTCAAAAATATTTAATACTTGATAACACACGCTCCATTGACCTCTAGGTAGTTGATGTCTTAGGCGTTGGCCTATTGTAAGACCACCTTGACAATCACCCTATGGTGAGTGTGTTGGCTTCCTCTCATTCAGAGAGTTTTTTTTTTTTTTTGAAGCCTCCACTCCACTGAGCTCCAGGTAGTGGATGTTCTCAAGCTGTGGCCTGTGTTAAGACCACCTTGATATTCCCTGTAGTGAGTATGTTGGTTTTCTCTCACTTAGAGAGTCGTTATGCTGAAGCCACCGCTCCACTGAGCTCCAGGTGGCCAGTCCACCTGTGTTGTGTGAGCCAGCCTCCTTTCTTTAGAGTCGTAGGCTGAAGTCTCCGCTCCATTGAGCTCCAGGAAGGTAATGAGTGTGTGTGTGTCTGGACCTTCTTTTTGGGCCGCTCCGATACATGGCCTAGGCCAGTACTTTAGGAATACGTCTTTCTAGACAGAGGTGGTTCTGCTGTAGCTTTTCCGCCTTCTAGCCTGCAGTAGCTCAGAGTAGGCTACTCCTAGGAGAGCTTCTCCAGCTTAAAGGGAACCCCTGGTGTTAAGACTTGTATGGCTTAATATAATGTAAATGATGTCTCTTACTGAAATATGTGGTGGAAAACCCATGAAAGGTTTACGTTATTTAAAAAATCCATGACATATTTGGACAATGGGCGGCGCCATTTTCTTTGCGTTCTATGTCGATGACGTCAAATGGTTGCACTCTGTCAGCTACTTGCATTACTCTATGACTATTTTTACCGCAACACATCTCGGAATATAATATAGGATGCCACATTGTGCAGCTTTTGGTTGTCATTTTCAGTCGATGAGCCACAAGAGAAGCGATGTACGTCTTTACTGCTTTACTAGCGATAAGAGGAGAAAAGAATGGGAAGTTGTGCAGAATGTGGACGAATAAAACTTCCTAAAGATCCGCGTCTTGTTCTCTTCACTTTAGCCCTGATGACTTTGAGGCTTTTAGTAGACCACAGCTGAAAGAGCTTACAGTTGCCGATGGATATAAGTGTATGCTTTAACCAAATGCCACACCTGTCGTGGAGACTGACGAGGGCAGCCTATAACACACCTGGATTGAGACAGACTGCCTCAAAGCTCGCGTGCGCCGTTATGCCTGAGATATCTGTGATCACATAAACAGTTTAAATAGCCACAAAGACATTGCACAGCTTCGATATTTTCATCCTCACTAATTTTGCGCTCTGGCTCAAATTGAAAAGGCTGATCGTGTTTTAAAAGGAACCCCACGGATATTAACACTTGTAGCCTATACTAGATTACCGTTACATCAAAGTATGTAAGTATGCACCGAAAGCAACAAATATGAGCTGCATTTTATTGATCATCAGCTAATTTCAAAATCAAGACCGCAATCGGAGAGAGCACAGCAACAGCACTGGTAAGATCATTTAGTCTCATTACTTTTAATGAAGATGATTGTGTTTTGAGCGTCTGCGACTTACTTTCAGTTTGATTTGCGGCAGTTTGCGCGTCTTGCTGAATAGAAAATCAGCTGCTCATCTGCGGTGATGCGTGCTGCAGTAGCGCTGTCATATCTGGCTATAACATTATTTAGCCTATAACACACTCTCACACGTTTATTTTTTAGTATTTTTGGGAGGAGTTAAATTTACATATGTGGTTTCAACAACCAGATGCATTTAGACCTGTTCAGTTTTGACCGGAATGTGTCCCAGACCACCTCCTGAAGTGGTTTGAGTGATCGGATTTATATCCTTCTCGGGTGCGTTTCGGGGGGCATTTAGACCTGGTGTTTTCATGATCGGATAGGTCATGATCAGAGAAAACGCATAAAGTGACCAAATGTAAACAGGCCCAAAGACGCGGTTCGTTAGGAAGTTTTATTCGTCCACATTCTGCACAACTTCCCATTCTTTTCTCCTCTTATCTCTAGTAAAGCAGTGAAGACTTGCATCTCTTCTCTTGTGGCTCATCAACTGAAAATGACAACCAAAAGCTGCACAATGTGGCATCGTATATTATATTCCGAGTTGTGTTGCGTAAAAATAGCCATAGAGTAATGCAAGTAGCTGACAGAGTGCAACCATTTGACGTCATCGACATAGAACGCAAAGAAAATGGCGCCGCCCATGTTATGAATTTTCAAATGTCCTATAGAGGACCTTGCTCCCTGAGTTGGTCTGAAAGGTTTAAGAGATTCTTGTAGAAAGAACTCCCTTGGTAGATCAGCTCCTGTTGGAGCTGGAGGTACACCTCTCATTAGGGATCCTATGTAGAGTACCCAGCCATCACACTGCACTTGAAAAAGAAGCGCTCGAAGCGCTCTGTAGATCCAAGGTCAATAAGTCTGAAAAGCACTATGCTGAGTCCTGTTTTCCAGGATGCCCGTCTCTACAATCCGGTCTGAGTTGGTTACTGCAAGTTGGCAGTGCCTCTTTCTGGATGCCTCCTCAGGAAGCAAGTATTTCAGAGATTCTGTTTAGGAAACAGACAGGTTGCTGGCCAGACTAGATTACTAGAAAAGTAAGACCAGGTCGGCCTCACTGGCGGCATTCAGGGCTGACTATGCTCCCCTGAGAAGTGACTGGCCGGGGCTCCTTTTGGCTCCCTGGCCACATTCCCTTAAAAGGGGAATCTATGTGAAGTTGTTGGTTCCAAGATTTTGAGCGGCCTTGGTAGACTTATAGATATTTTAGAGGCCTCTTTGAGGCTTATAGCTTGGGTTGTGGCCATAGGGAATGCTGTGACAGTGACAGCCTATTCGTGACCCGAAGGAGGAGTGGTTCTGGCATTTCAGTTGAAATTGCTTTTTCTGACATTTGTCACAACCATTCTTTGGCATGCACTCCCCTCAGCATGGCGGCATGGGTATTTTGTTCCCCTATAGCACTTGACGCAGTGAGGGTTCCCTTTCAAAAGAGAATGTCTCAGGTCACGCATGTAACCATGGTTCCCTGAGAACAGGGAACGAGACACTGCGTCTCCCTGCCATGCCTCGGGGCCGCCTGCTGAACAGTCCCTTCAGACAATAAGTGGATGACTTGTTCTCTAGGCACCCCTTATGTGCATTCATGTCGCACTAGTAGTGATGTCATAGGCTGTCACCAGCCAATACGATTGCCGTGATTTGATAAGCGTTTCAGACATCAGTTCACGCAGAGGCATTCCCCATAGCGCTAGACGCAGTGTCTTGTTCCCTGTTCTCAGGAAACCATGGTTACATGCGTAACCTGAGACGTTACTTGCTGTAGCAGTTGGAAATGTACTGTACAACATCTGAGCCAAAAACATTTACAAATGTTCTGTTATTGGATGTGCCAAAGAACATAAGAGTCTCCATAGATTCCCGACATCTGAGCCACTGAGGACACTGTGGTTGAATTTCATTAATGAAAAAAATGTGCCGAAGAAAGTCAGTAAAGTGTATTATATTTGCGCAAATCATTTTATGCCGTCCAGTTGCATTATAAAAGTTGTAACTTCTACCTGAGTCTCTCTGTCAGTGTCTGACTCTGGCTGAATACCGCTACTGACAATTTTTGTCTGTGTGAGATTCTCCAGTTTTGTTGTTGTTGAGTATCCGAAGTGTGAGCATTTAAAGCTCCGCCCTATTCTAGAAAGGGGGCCGGGAGCAGCAGCTCATTTGCATTTAAAGGGACACACACAAAAATAGCGTGTGTGTTTGCTCATACTTAAATAGCGGCAAGTTTGACAAGCTATAATAAATTATCCTTAAAGTATTTTTAGCTAAAACTTCACAGACATGGGGACACCAGAGACTTATATTTCATCTCGTGAAAAGGGGCATAATAGGTCCCCTTTAATGTCATACAGTTTTACGGTCTTCTGCCAAAAAAAAAATTGAGTGCTATAATATTTGAAAAAGGATATCATAAATAATAGCATGGTTTGGTCAACCAATCAAACACTTTTCAACCAATCAGATTGTTTTGCAGTTACCCTTGCATCGGTTCTATCGTATTCTTCTATTCTTCACATAATGTCGACAATCACAGCCTTTTCCAATTTGAAGCACGGACAGGTTTGCAAATAACTCGCCGGCCTTCATCTTAACGATCCTTCTGATCAATAAATTAAATGTGCTACAACATTTAATCACATCTCAATTATAGTTTACTTCAAAGACGTATTTGAGTAAGTCCAAAATACCAACCGATCCTATTTCATTTTATTGCAACCTAGGCTGCTCTGCAGAGAAAATCACTAAAACATCTCCTTCGTTGAAAGCAGTTCTGATTAGATTGCAGCTCCCCCCTCTATCTCTCTGCAGATGAGTATAAGTTTGATCTGTACTAATTGATACATCCTAGTCCTACGCCTCTACGCAAGGAGCCTATACCTTGGGCCAATTTAACTGTTCCACTCACTGAGTTTTAATTGAGTCCACATTAAAATTTACTTATAAAATAATAATGGGCTTCCATGCAAATGATCCCACCCCAATATTGCCACGGTCGGATTTGCATATCCACAAGCAGCAAGGGAGTTCAGAAATCAATATAGATGATTAATAATATATTGGGCCACAAGAATAATTAAATTCATTTCATGCAGGAACTCACTCAGGCTTGGCAAACGAAAGGTGCCATTTGCCACACATTAATTTAACACAAGTTGCCGGGATTGCAGTTTCAATTACCGGGATTGAAATAATAAGGTGTGTTAAAAATTACACTTTCAAATATATGTTATTTCATTTCATTTGACTGAATACATTTAGGGATTAATCCCCCTTTCTTTCCGCATTAACATATTGCAGTAAATTGCTGAATGAAATTGCTCCTTACAGTCGGGCGTTCCCATTTGAATATGTGCAGATTGTATCAGTTGGGCTTAAATAATCAACATCTGCTCAGTTTCACTCTGCAGAGCGCTGCCCCGGTTTCAACATACACAAATACGACACTGCACACTCAATAATGCACTGTACGATAAATAATTTTGGGCCTTGAAGTTTATGCGTAAATAACACCACTTTAATGATTCATGGATTGACCAACTTTTTTTTTTATCTTGCTTAAATGAGATAATTTGGCAGGATTTCATCAACTGCTTTTTTATGACAGTCTTGGGGAGCTAGGATTCTCTGTAGAGTGATTTGGCTGTAGTGCGTTCTTCACTAGTATGCCCCATTATAGGATTATAATGTCCTAGATTATTATCATGATTCTGTTAACAACTTTTGTGATATTACCGTTAAGCCGAAAATGATTCGGAGAAGCTTGATCGCTTTAATGAACGTTCTGCAGGTGGCTGCTAAAACCATTTACCGTCTTTGTAACCTGTTTACCCACAATCCTCCCGTCTCCACCAATGGGACCCCCTGTCATTGTCTGCATTCACACATTACCATTTCATCTAAAAAACAAACATCTCTCTCCTGTGTTTTTTAACGACAACCTCACATCCCATCAGAATTTGGTTTGCATAATGAATTAATCGTATGCATTTGAATCTCCTCTGCGATTCGGCCTGATCGTCTTGAACTGCCGACATGAAATTATGGACATTATGTTTTCCGCAACCTTGTACATCTTGGGCATTGCCCAGGCATTGTCAACAATGCCCAGATTTTTGGTCTTTGCCCGTAATGAATGCACTCCAATATGTAATGACTGAGTAATCACATTATCTGCTGCATCTAGTTTGTGCTGCCTGAGATATGCATCTGTGGCTCGGCGGTAATTGCCAGGCAGAGAGAAGGAGGAGGAGGATATATGCCCTCACAGGGGAGATGCACCGCAAATGATTATGCTGAATTGTTTTTGCAACAGGAGTGTCCGGCGTAATAAAGTTAATGATGTTGAAAGACATGGGTGAAAAAAATCTATTAAAATGCAGATGTTTTCTTCTTTTTCCCAGGGATTGGGTGACACTGTAGGCATGAGACCCATGAATGCAGCTGAGAAAACTGGCGCTTTTATACTCTTGGAGAAACCTCAGGTTATTTATACTGACTTTCTAAAATGCTCATTTCTGATATTGTCTTTGGGATTTATAGGTTATGGATGTAAAGTTAAGCAATTACTAAATAATCCAATAAGTGTAACGTAATTTAATTGTTGAATATAATAGAAGTATTGCATGTTCCTGTCATGTTTTCATTCTCGAAATGAATCAATATATTTTATTTCCTTTTAAAAATTATCTTTTTATCCTGGTCTAGAGTGAACTGGCGTGGACGGCTCACAGATCTATGTAATTCAAGAATCTGAAAAAATGTTTTTAGGTTACTTGTTTTAAATAGATAAATGTAATATTTTATAACTATATATTTCATAATTTTATAATGCTATTATCTATACATGCATTAACATTTTAAAATTAATTATGAAATATTACATTTATATATCTATAAATAATAAATATACACACACAGCCTGCCCCTACCCCTAAACCGTCCCATGACAGAAAATTTTCTGCATTTTTACCTTTTCAAAAAATGATGTCTGATTTATAAGCTGTTTTTCTTATGGGGATCAAGAAATGTCCCTATAAGGACAAGGATTTCAGATATTGCCTTTTTTGTGGGGACTTAGAGTTTCCCCTGAACCACACACACACACACACACACACACACACACAAACATATATATATATATATATATATATATATATATATATATATATATATATAAAAATATGTAAAGTTTTTGTCTTTTTGTGTTTCACAGAAGAAAGAAAGTATGGAACGACAAAGTAAAAGTTCTGGAAAGTTTGGAATGACATAAAGGTTAGTAAATGAATACAGAATTTTAGAAGTATTACTTGGCGGGGAATGGATGGGTAAAGTATCTGAATACTGAATAGGTATGTGCATGTGGTACATTGTGACATCACAGTGGCGACAATTTCTGAAGAACCCGTTTTTGTAGTTTAGTTTTCATGAGTGGACTGGAGAAAGAGCAAGTAATATCCTGTTTTCCACGATAAGGCTCCTTTCAGATTTACAGCAGAAACATTTGCTCTGTTCATCATTCGATATGGAATTTCTCCAGTGTCTCAGGTTTTCAGTCCCACATTTGGAATCAGAAAATTCCCGTACTATGTAGTACAGCAATTTCAGTTTCACACACCATATAAGTTCTCAATGACTTGGTGCCACGTAGAATTCTTTGCATTTGACATCCAGTCCTATAGTATCACTCCACACTGTCTTGTTCCGCAGCTCTCGTGCTTTTTGTTTTCATGTTTAATTATATGGCTTCTGTGATTACCAGGTAAAACAAATTATGCGCTGCTCTGGCAGCAGATAAATCTTGGTTTCAATTTGCCGTAATGACCCGTGTAATTTTTAAGCTGTGCCTACATACCCGCTCTTTTAACGGGCATCATTAGTGGGCCGGTGTATTAGATATACATTTCTGTGGCTTAATTTGGTCTCTCAGGAGCACTTGTAAGGATGCAGCTGCTTCTGCACTGCTACACGACGCCCTTAATTTATTTATTTTAAATGCTGTGATTAATTGAGTTCTTGAGGAATGCGAGACATCCATGCTGCTGAGGTCAAAGCCTCCTCCGTATCTGCGAATTTCATGAGAAAAGCAAAAAAAAAAAAAAAAAGGTAATGGATACAAAGGAAAAAACTCTCATGTGCAGTCTGTGCAGTGAATTATCCTGGAGGAGCCCAGGAGAAAGGAGGGGAGAGTCGGATTCACGCTTGCCCGTGAGATCTCGGTTACTGCAGCCGTGTATCCGACTATCACCTTCATTCATCCTTTAGACATCATAACAAGACTTTATCAACCTGTACTTTATGTAGAGACTGTATTTTATTGATTATATGGGCGTATGAGGCAGTTAGAACTGATTAGGAGTTTGCTTAGGGTTTTTCACCTTTTGTTATGTTGCATAAGTGACTAAGTGCTCTGGCTCTGCCAAGAAAAGTCTTCCTCTAGCCTGCAGTTTTAAAGCTTCTGTTGACTTCTACTGTTTTAAATTAAAGGTGCTGTAAGCAGTTTACTAATTATCTATTTATTTTTGCATAAAATGTTCCTAATAACTGACAGTTATCACTGAAATAGGTGTCATGAGAAATCACAGCTGTCTATGTCGCAGCCCAAGGCTCTGTAAACAGAACAAAAGAGTTTGGGAAGCATCTTTTATCCAATCAAAAACGCTGTTTTATTCCTGTGAATTATTTTTGTGTCTTTGGAGGGCAGGGTGAGAGGGTGTATATGCATAAATTACTTACGGTTCGGTTTTTATCGCGGTTTTAGGGTCACAGTTTCGGTACAGTTCAGTATGTGCTGTGTTCTGGGAAAAAAAGACTACTGTCAAATAAAAATAAAGAAAATAAGAACAAATAATCAAACTACGAGTAATAGCACAAAGAAATACAGCAGAGCAAAGATACAAATTAAATAAACAGTGTTTTTCAGGTTTTTCACGCATCTAACAGTAGTTTTCAGGTAGCCTACAGAAATTGAATAAAGTAGCTAATCAAATGTAAAACACCATTGCATATAATCTTCACTATAATCTTATTCATTATTAATTAAGTTACAAAAGCTATTCAGTCAAGAGCAGTGAGTGATTTGTCTTTTATTGTTTGAGTAACATTAAAAACACACACACAGCAGGAATATTAGGCTGCTGTCACTTTAAGACATAAAGCTCCTTTAGGGTTAGTTCACCCAAAAATGAAAATTCTAATTACTCACCCTCATGTCGTTCCACACCTGTAAGACCTTCGTTCATCTTCCAAACACAAATTAAGATATTTCTGATGAAATCCGAGAGCTATCTGGCTCCTCAATAGACAGCAATTTAACCACTACTTTCAAGTTCCAGAAAGGTAGGCCTACTAAAGACATTGTTAAAATAGTCAACGTGACTGCAGTGGTTCAACCTTAATTTTATGAAGCGACGAGAATACTTTTTGTGCACAAAAACAAAACAAAAATAATGACTTTATTCAACAATATCTTCTCTTCTGTGTCATTCTCATACGCTGTTTATATCCAGCGCTTCCAGGTTCTACGTCAGAATTTTAATTTTTGAGTGAACTAACCCTTTAAGACAGGGGTGTACAATTCTGCTCCTGGAGGGCCACTGTCCTGCAGAGTTTAGCTCCAACCCCAATTAAACTCACCTGAACCAGCTAATCAAGGTTTTTAGGCATACAGGAAACTTCCAGGCAGGTGTGTTGTGGTTAAGTTGGAGCTAAACTCTGCAGGACAGTGGCCCTCTAGGACCAAGTTTGGACACCAGTATGCACAATCCAGTATCACATGCATTTCTTGAGTGTTTAAGTTCACTTAAGACATAACCTACTATGTTTGCTAGGATACTCGCCAAGACGGGCATGTTGACATCAATTTTGTGTGAATTTGTGCATTCAAGTGCAAGACTTAAAGGGTTAGTTCACCCTAAAATGAAAATTCTGTAATTAATTACTCATCCTCATGTCGTTTCACACCTGTAAGACCTTCGTTCATCTTCGGAACACAAATTAAGATATTTTTGCTAAAATCTGATGACTCAGTGAGGCCTCCATTGAAAGCAACGTAATTAACACTTCCAGATGCCCAGAAAGCTACTTAATACATATTTAAAACAGTTCATGTGACTACAGTGGTTCAACCTTAATGTTATGAAGTGAGAATACTTTTTGCGCGCCATAAAAAAACAAAATAACGACTTTATGCAACAATAGTGATGGGCGATTTCAAAACACTGCTTCATGAAGCTTCGAAGCTTCGAAATTTCAATAGTTCACCTCTGGGGGGGGCGTGACTTTGGCAGTTTACACACTCCTAACCACTGATTCGAAACAGAAGTATTCTCATTGCTTCATAACATTAAAGGTGCTGTATGTGATTTCTCAAATTCGTTGTTGAACATTCGTAAAGCTCTGAAGCAGTGTTTTGAAATCGGCCCATCACTATATTGTTGAAAAGTCATTATTTTGTTTTTTTTTGGCGCACAAAAAGTATTCTCGAAGCTTTATAATACTAAGGTAGAACCACTGAACTCACATGAACTGTTCCTTTATGGATCTTGAGAGAGGAAGTGTCATTGCTTTGAATGCAGGCCTCACTGAGCCATCGGATTTAATCAATATATCTTAATTTGTGTTCCGAAGATGAATGAAGGCCTTATGGGTGTAGAATGACATGAGGGTGAGTAATAAATTACATTATTTTCATTTTTGGGTGAACTAACCCTTTAAGGTTGAACCACTGTAGTCACATGAACTGTTTTAAATACGTCTTTAGTAGCTTTCTGGACATCTGAAGGTGTTATCTTGCTGGCAATGGAGGCCTCACTGAGCCGTCTGATTTTATCAAAAATATCTTAATTTGTGTTCCGAAGATGAACGAAGGTCTTATGGGTGTAGAACGACATGAAGGTGAGTAATTAATGACAGAATTTTTATTTTGGGGTGAAGTAACCATTTTAAAAAAAAGAATATTTGTGCGCTGTGCACGCGCTTCGAATGAGTGTACAAATCTTCTCATAGCAAAGATCTCTTTTGCGTCTTGTGCTCGAATGTTTCAATTGGAAAAGCTTAAATGAGTAGTTTAAACACAGAGCAACGTGTGCTGCTCAGAACTCACCTGCGCTCACACGCTATCGACACCCGGGTAATGACGGCGTATGGTCATATAGCAAATGGCGTCATTACCTGGGTGTTAAATAAATTTTATAGCTGAATTTTCAGCATCACTACTCCAGTCTTCTGGTGTCACTTGATCCTTCAGAAATCATTTTTTTATGCTGATGTGATGCTCAAGAAAAATTTCTTATTATTATATCAATCATCAAAACAGTTGTGCTACTTAATAGTTTTGTGAAAACCATGACACTTTTTTTTTTCAAGGTAATGCAGTCCACACAAGCATTATGGTATTCATGAAAATACAACACATTTTATGCTGAGAACTTGTGTTCTGATTGGTTGTTACATTGTGCATGGTTAGGAGACAATGTAAACATGAACCTTCATAATTTTTTAGTTGTAAATGTATGAGATTATTTTGTCCTTTTATTAATCCTTTTTTATACTAGACGTTTAAGTAAAATATTCTCATAAATGTTGCCCTCACAAGCACAGACACACGTGCGTTCAGCTTGAGCTCAGATTCCGCATCTGAAGTAACCTTGCCTTATGTTTCAGCTAAAGATGACAAGTTGCTAGCTATATTCTTTATGTATGAAGTCAGCTTTATATCATAACAAGTCTCCATATATAACTCTTACAGCCAATGACCTGTTAAACATCTGGAGGGGTTCAAAGAGCACTTATTCATTGAGAATTTCTCTCTTTTTCTCTCTGTAGGCCCTCTACAGTTTGTTTCTGGTTTAACACACACCCTTCCTCCATCTTTATCCATCCATCTCCTCTTCCCTCGCTTCCTCCCTGCTTGTGTCCAGAGAAAGGAACATTCACCAACACATCTCACACTCGTAGCGCTGTAGGCAGTTTCTCTCTCTCTCTCTCTCTGGGCAGAAAAGTCCTGCCTGTGTGAGGAGGTTCCGTTGGGAGCGCCGGCTTTGGACACAGGCCCAGATCAATGTGACCTAAATTCAAATGCGAATTAGAAGGCTGTCAGTGGGAAAGGACACTCTGCAAATGAGCTCAGACAGTACGGGGCCCCTCGGGGGCCCGCCGAACCTGGGCCTCGCCCCGCCTCGCCGTTTTAATAAGTTCCAAATGGGCGACCTGGCTGCAGCGTTTCTGATCGGCTCGCCGCCCCTCCACCTCTATCTCGGAGGCTGCTCGCCGCCTTCGCACCCAGAGCACGAGAGCGGTGGGGCCTCGGCAGGGTCCACTGACTACAGGCTTACCGACACACCTGGAGGAACCTGCCCAAGGTCACTGGAGAAATCTCAGCGAGAGAGGAAATACCAGAGCTTTCTAATGGAAGTGAGTCTTGATTGCTCTAATGGCTTAAACTGGAACATACTGGAGCAGCGTCTGATGGATATATTATGTGAATTTTATGGCTCAGTTCAAGCTGTGAAACACAATAGCGTAGGTGAAAATTCATTGAGGCTTGAATTATCTGCGAAAAAGTAACAAAGAAAATTGTGTGGAAAGAAAGCCTTTAATTGGCCTTTTTTATCTAGCAATTTTTTAAAAAGATTTTAAAATAATAAAACAGTTGGCTCCTTATGAATGAAGCATACAGTGAAACCACATTTTAATTCAAACCTAGAAAAAAACTATATTAAAACATTATGATGTAAAATACATAAGAAATATTTAAGATTTTGCACAATTTCTTGGTAAACTAAGCTAATTTGTGTCATTGAACTACTTTGTATGTTGAATTTTGTCTACATTTTTTTTTTTTTTCAGTACAGTTAAAATAGTCAGAACTGAGTAAAAAGTTTTGAAGAATTGAAATATTAACATGGATTCTAGAATTTCTTAGTATTTGTTCTTTGGGTCTTTTGCAAATCATGCTGGAGAACATTATCTTCAGGTTTTACACAAAACTGTGTTGTTCATGCAACTCAAGTGCCACTGTCTTTAAAGCAAAAGGGACAAAATAAGAAACTTTAAAATCTGTATTAATGGTTCATTTGGTTCAGAACTTTTCACTCAATGCTGATAATGTAAATTATACAAAAAAAGGCCCCACTGTATGCACATAAACACACATTCATACAAACAGACTTAGCCGCTAGCTCTCTCTCACATACACCACTATACGCTGTTATAGAGGTCATGTCTGCCACGCGGGGGGCGGGAGAGAGAAAATAAGAGGAAGAAAGTGCTATAATTCACATACCCCCTCCGCGTCCCCCATAATGGCCTCTTTCTATACGTAGGGTGCAAGATCCATATGGGAATGCAGCCCTTTTGATTGTTTCCAATAGCATATGCTAATTGTTGATTGTCTTCAATATTATATGCTAATTGTACCGAATTAGCATAATTCATTAACATTTGGGTCCTAATTACACAATGAATAAAGCCGATCTCCGAAGCCACGTTATGTGCCTTGACTTACTAATGCGCCCGACGATTAATGCGGTTCTTATTTGCATATTGCTTAGGAACTTGAAATATTAAAAGCATCGTAGAGTGAAATTTGTGATTAGTCCCTGATCAAATGTTGTTTCTTCTCCCCACTTAAAACACGTTGCTTTGTTGCCCCTGAGGTGAGGTGGAAATCTGGCGTGTAGGTTTATTTACAAAAAGAACACATTTGCAGACTTAAAGACATGCCTTAAAATGCAAATTACAAAGGATCGGCCGTGTGGTTTTTGCATTGATGTTATTCAACTTGTGTTAGGAGGAAATTTAGAGGAACAAACGAATGAATGTTTTTTGTGTGTATCACGACAGCTGAACATGTTTAATATTTGATCTTATATTCTCTTTGAAATCCTCTGATTAAACCCAATTAATGAGGCCCACAAAGACTAAAGCCAAATGATTCTCATTTCTCTCAATGAGGTAACCGTACTCAGTCAATTATTTCATTTTTATCAAAATGATCATACCTCCTATTCCACATAGTTTTCTTTCAGCAACTAAAACAATATAAAAAAAACATTTTATTAATCAATAGTTTTGTCTTTGTCTTTCCAGTAAAAATAGCTAAACATATTTAACTTAAGATATATATATATATATATATATATATATATATATATATATATATATATATATACAGTATATATATGCCGGAATTTATTTATTAATATATTTAATCAATTTTTAATTAATAACTCTCCAATGTGCGTTCACGCAACAACACCTGCTCTTGCGTCGACGTTGGAGATTAATATGTTGTATATTATGTTTTTCTGTGCTAACAAACCACTTAAAATTGAGGTTAAACCACTGGAGTCACATGGATTTATATATATATGTATAAATCCATGTATATGGATTATATATATTTAATTAATACATATTTATATTTATTTATTAAAAAGAAAATAGTTAAAAAAAACTCAACATCCTTTGCCGTTTTGGGTAAGTAAACTGATCTATTGCTATTGTGCATGTTCTGTTGAAAAAGTGAACACAAAAAGCACTTTAAATCTTTTGTTTCCGTCTAGTTCTCTTCGCACCTGGGCCTGACTCCTTAGGATAGGATTAAGGGCCACACAGCGGGGCCCCGTGAGGAAGGGCCAACACAGAGGTAATTGAACAGAGCGTCTCTCTCTCTTTCTCTGAGTCTGCCTCTTATTCGGCGGTTCCCCCTGAGAGTGTGAAGGCTGGAGATCTGGAGCCTTTAATGAATGGAGAGTGTCATTAAAATGATAACCATTTCCTCCGAGATCATATCCAATTTAAATGCATAAGAGAAAAAGAAAAGAGAAGTACGAAGAAAATTGGTAATTGAAAAATCTTTGAGTTTTCTGCCATTCAAACAGTAAATTTAAAGCTTCTGAGGGAAGAAGTTCTTGTTTGTAGCTATGCCGACTAGTTCCAATTACCTCTCTTTTTTCCTGCTATTTAATCCGTTTGGGAGCCCCTTGGAAAGCGCTTACACCTTTAACCCTGAAACCACGATAAATCACTTTCCACGCTCTCATAGAGGAGCTGTACTCTGTTATACAACAAACTGCTTTTAAGAGGATATTATTGGCATAAAATATGCAAATAATCAAATGAAAATTTAAATGATATTTTATAATGGACATGAGTGGATATAAGCAGGCATGTAATGAGAAACAATCAACATCCTTGCAGGATATGATGGCAGCAACCAGATGGCAAATTACTCAATTCATTTCAACTTGGTGATGTTGAAGTTTGCATTCACGAGTGTGTTAGTGCCCAATGGAAAACAGCTAATCCAGGTGGCTTCTTGGATAGTTGTCATGAGAAAAAGCTTGCAGCTCATTTCTCAGACTTTTCAACAGAAATCCTGTGATGTTTCTCTCCACCTAAAATGTTGAAAAAGACATTTAGTTTACAATGTTTATAGAACTCTTAATTGAAAGCCATTATGTCTTTAAACAGCACTGCTTGGCCTTCTGGGGAACGCTAATACAGACAATCTTAGAGGTCTTTGGTGACTGTCACACCAGGGGGCAGCTGCCTAATCTGACTTTATATTCTTCACAGATTAGTGTAACAAAATAATCCAATAAAGGTACTATGTACGCTAAGAGCACTTCATTTTCTGCATGAATTGGACATGGTTTCATTTAGTGTGACAAGCTTTAACGCATAATACTAAACAATGAAATTGAGTCTTTGACCTCCCTCTCCTTGGCCTTGATTAGAGGGCTAGTTCACCCAAAAATGAAAATTCTGTAATTAATTACTTACCCTTATTACGTTTCAAACCCGTAAGACATTCGTTCATTAACATTTTATGAAGTGCCGCAAGCACTTTGTTTGCACAAAATAAAACATAATTTACCACTTTATTTACAAAATATTAATCTCCAACGTGCGTTCACACAACAACGTCTGCTGTCACGTCAATACGAACACGCATGTGTCGTGGTGCTCTTGTGAACGCGCGTTGGAGATTAATATTTTGTAGATAAAGTGGTGAATTATGGTTTTTTTTTTGTGCAAAGAAACTTCTCGTGTTGCGTCATAAAATTGAGGTTAAACCACTGGAGTCACATGGATTACTTTCATGATGTCTTGACTACCTGTCTGGACCTTGAAAATAGTTGCGTAGGCTGAAAGCTCTCAGATTTCATCAAAAAGATCTTCATTTGTGTTCCGAAGATGAACAAAAGTCATAAGGTTTGATGAGGGTTGAGTAATTAAGTACAGAATTTTCATTTTTGGGTGAACTAACCCTTTAATATAATAACTTACCACAACAGTATGAATTCAGAAACGTCTTTTCCACAATAGTTTACCCATATACCCATACTGTAGTGGTTCACATGTGCAGCCTTTGTTAACGCAGTTGTCGAATAGCTACAAGCCAAAGCATTCTGCACGCACTGTGCTCCAATCAAATGTCTCCATTAGTTGGGCTTGGCAACAAATGCAGCTGAGAAGCGCTTCCACACAAAGCCTCTCACTGTGAGATCATATCAATGGGGGTTCTGAGTGTTTATCTAAGAAATTACTGATCATAACATCACCCACATTGCTCTCCGAAGAGATGCCAGACCCATCTTGCATATTAGTCCTTGATGAGAAAAATGCAATTAAAATGTCAACTACTTTTTATTAGAATCTGCCCACCCTGTGGAGCTCAGCGTCCTCTAGAGTCCACTGCAGGCAGTCGAAGGATGGCACGGCAAAAGGGTTCCGTCAGAGTTTCAGCTGGAGAACAGCCCATTTGGCTCGTCCTCAGATAAGTTTAATCTACCACCTATCCACCTATTCTACACTGGAGAGGAGGGTTGGTCTTACCGGCCTGTAGCACGTCTCCCTGGAGTGGTTTATTTTAACACTCTGAGCCTCTTAGAGCTTTACAGAAAGGATTGTTCGTGGTTTTGGTGCTATGACGGCGTGACCCACATTAGTGGAGGTGGTGAAGAGCTGCTCTGTTCTTTGTAGCCATGCACTGACAATACGGTAGACAATGGACTTGTTTTTTCACTCGACAAAGGAAATTTTGTATTTGAACAACAATTGGCTCCAAGAAGTATTTGGACAATTCAAAATTATAGAATTATCATTATATTAAATAACAAAATTTCAAACCTAGAAGTATTTGTTTTATAGAAAGAAAGTACAAGCATACTTTTCGAACAGAATATTAGAAGTTTGATACTGTTTGTTATAATATTTAAATGTTTTATTAACTTTTAGACCAAGTAGCTTTAAAGTCATTGCAAAACTAGGATCTTTTGTTTGCAAATGCCACTTGATTTAAAGTTTTGTTTTCTAAAAAATACATCTGTACATTTTAAAGTATGTCTTAAGTGTCCAAATACATTTAGGGGACTTTTCTGAACTTGCGCATACAAGAAGTGATCAGTATCATTCTAAAGTTTTGAGTCGGTAAGATTTTTTAAAATGTCTTTGGAATTTAGTCTTATATGCTCACAATAGGCTGCATTTATTTGATCAAAAAGACAGTAAAACTAATATTGTGAAATATTATTACAACTTATAATAATATAAGTTGGGGATAGTTCACCCCAAAATTAAAATTATCCCATGATTTACTCTATCTTTTCTCAGACGAACACAATCAGAGTTATATTAAAAATATCCTGGCTTCTCTGAGCTTTATAATGGTAGTGAATGCTGCTCACGATTTTGAAGCCCAAAAAAGTGCATCCATATATCATAAAAGTAATCCACATGGCTCATGGCTCCAGGGGGTTAATAAAGGCCTTCTGAAGTGAAGCGTTTTTGTAAGAAAAATATAACTTTATAGACTATAATAACCCGTTTCCGGTAAGTCGACTTAAGGTGGTGGCATGATGTATTGACAGATACAGAAGCGCAGAGGATAGAGCAAAACAAAACACCGGTCACAAATTAGAAGTTTAAAACAAGAATTTTTAAATAGTAATGTCGGAGTATTTCGATATAAGACTAGAGAAGCTTGAGTTTGTTGCCCAGCCCTATTTGAACCGCGAGAGGCGTCTACTCTCACCAACTCATACGTCATAAGTCGCGTCAGAGGTTAAGTCAACTTGCGTACGGATGTTTGTTGGAAACTGGTTATTATAGTTTATAAAGTTTTAAATACGGACATTTTTCTTACAAAAACCCATCACTTCACTTTAGAAGGCCTTTATTAACCCTCTGGATTCATGTGGATTACTTTTATGATTACTTTTTTTGGGCTTCAAAATCATGAGCGGCATTCACTTACATTGTAAAGCTTGGAAGAGTCAGGATATTTTTTAATATAACTCCGATTATGTTTGTCTGAGAGAAGATATACACCTAGGATGACTTGAGGGTGAGTAAATCATGGGACAATTTTCATGAACTAACCCTTTAACATATTTTAATATTTAATCCCTGTGATTTTCAGCAGCTATTACTCTAGAAATCATTCTAATATGCCGATTTGCTGCTCAAGAAACATTTCTTATTATCAGTGTTGAATACAATTGTGCTGCTTAATATTTTTTTGTGGAAACTGTGATACATTTTTATGATTCTTTGATGAATAGAAAGTTCAACAGAACAGCATTTATTTAAAATAGAAGTAAAATCTTTTGTAACATTATTAATGTCTTTTCTGTCACTTTTGATCAATTTAATGCATCCTTACTGAATAATTCCTTAAAAACTTAGGCCTACTGATCCCAAACTTTTGAATTGTAGTGTATGTAGTATATACATTAATTTCTCCCTTTTTGTAGAGCTAAGTCTATAATGTATTTAATTAGCCAAAGCTTAAGACAGCATATTTTAAATTATGTGGACATGCTTTTATATATGTTGACACTCTGTGGTTCCTTCTTCCTCTCTTTCATATCAGTTTTAATTTCAAGTTGGATAATTACATTAATAATTTACCTAAATAAAATTTTTTACTGCATAATGACCTTTAAGAGACATGCTGTATTTGTTGTTACGTTTGATAACATGACACTGATGCTGCGGAAAAAAATGGATAGAAAAAGGAGAAAGAATAGATCTTTTTAATGGAATTTAACAATAGGTCTCTGGTGTGCTCATTAGGATGACCAGTTTGACTTATTTTACAGCCATTTGTAATTAGTATCTGTGAGAGTTATTGCCATAATCAGCCTAGCGTTGCTCCTGACTTCCTTTGTTAGCCATTAACTTTGCTGTTTTTTACTTGGTGTGTGAAGGCGGCCATTTGTTAACGGCAGCAGTTGTAAAACTAATAAAACTGTACGGTTCCTAAAGGAGAGGTTTCATAATTTCATAGATATGAGATTTTTCTCAACCTTCAAAGCAGGCCTGACAAGACCGCGCTTGACCGCATATTGGATATGAGTGTGATGTTAGCGATAAATAATCCCAAAGTCATTGAGTAAACCAACGGTGCATTACGACTAACAGTACATAATGATACAATGATTTGTGTTACGTACGTGTTTACTATCGCCATACATCAGCTACTGTAACAGGTGAGGGCGGAGCTTCCCATCCTCAGCACCTATAGTTGCAGCTGGTCACATGACCCATAAATCACAGTGCAGTAAGAAAAGAGTCAAGCTCTGAGCTGTGTTTCAGAATAGTGATGAAGATCTGTGACCCAGGGGCTTTAGTATATCATTCACCATCATTCTTTGAGTTCAGGCCAATCTCTTGCCTTCTCCTGCACTGGGTTTTATTTCTTGCGCCTTTAGTGCCCAGCTAATGGCTTATTTATTACTTCCATACTTTATAAAGAGGATCCTGTGTGGCCTAATTAAGGGCCGGCCTTCTTTGGAATTCTATGATAATTATGGGGCTTCGTTGTTTTAATATTAGTCCTTGCCAGGCTGGAACTCTCATACGTTCTCACTGTTCCCGGAGGGGATTTTTTTATGGCCGCTTTCACTAAGGGCAGACTGATGGATCTCGGGCAGAGCGGCAGTGAATGTTTATACGGCTGCAGTGAAAGTTGAGTCATCTCAAATCTCCTGTTTCAAAAGTCCTTCAACAATCTGCTTGAGCTGAAATATATATGAGAGCGCCGCTCACCACAAGCTACCTCGCATAGTTACCGGAGAACTGACTTCGTCGACGGAGCTTCGCTGTGAATTCGGCTGCTCTGTAAACATACAGAATGACCCATTAAAGCTCTCATGGGACGTGGCACTATATGGAATATTTTCTACAGGGCTTCCACACACATATTCATGCATATGTATGCGCTAAAGCTCCATTGAAACATAGATGCAATGTTTTCAACATATATATTTTATTATGGTAGACAAATTCATGAGTTAAATATACCTTTAGTCTGTCTATCAATTTTATAGTGCATACAGATATGACATGACCAGACTGATGAATAAATTAGTGGATACTTCTATAAGATTATAGATTTTAAAGATAATTGGTGATTATAGAGATTAACATTTACACATTTGGCAGACACTTTTATCCAAAGCAACTTACCTTGCATTCTGGTATACATTTTATCAGTTCACGCATTCCCTGGGAATCCTTTTAATGTTCCTGCAGATGGTCGCATTTCAGTCATTGGATTTCTGCTTAACACATACACACTTTAATTGTCTGTCAACAACATTCACAAATGCTTTTACCCAGAAGGCACCTGGAACAGTGTCAAATAGATAAATATTCATGGATGGAGAAAGAGATGATGCTTGGTGAAGTGAACACTGGTTTACATATAGTATGTTAGGATGTTTTGAGCAAGAGAAGTGTGTGTTTGGTGCAGGTTACAGAAGTAGAAATCCAGTCATTTTCTCCATAGAGAAATATACATATGTAAAACTGTATTTTTTTATTCGATTACATTATCAGTGCTTCATAGGATGTTTACTTTAGTGCCTCTTTAAGTAGTCTTGATTTTTAAATCAAAATTAGATTGGTTTCGTTCAAAGCTTTAAAACTAGTTATTGACAAATTTGAAATCCCTAAGTAGGAAATGAGTGTGGAAACTGTCAGAACTATAGCCACTGAAAAAGCACAACTTTTTCTTTACATTTCCTTACATGAACCTCTCTGAGAGCCCCTAACAATACATTAAAAATGTCATGTTAAATATTGTGACTGAAATCGGAGAAACTGTGTCAGTGCTCAAGAAAGAGCTCAAATCTCCCAAAGAAAATTCCTGAACTATTTGCTTCGAACAGCATGATCCTGTAGACCAAAAACTTGCAGTAGACATGCAGCAATGATCCAGCCAGCAACTGAAGTGAGCGAACGGAGGTTTTGAACATGTGTGAGAGGATGTGTTTTGCAGCTGCAGTGCTGATTGCTGCTCATCTGTTCATTTCATCACCTTGTTTTACCTAAATAAGTCTGACATCTATAGAAAGGCCTGGATTAGAATCATCATCAGACTTTCTTTACGATCTGCTGTTGTAGTTATCTTCTGCGTGCCTTTGGGTGCTCCTGACAGCCCATTGTCTCTCCAAGAAAAGCCTCACGGCCTGCTGTAAATCTGCCACGGAACGAGAAGCTCTCCTACGCGGATGCCGCCGTTGCCTCTCTGGCCAAATCCCTGACTTGGCCGGTGCTCTTTGTTTTTTGGCAGGTGTCTGCAGCTCACGTCTGCTGATTCCATCAGATGTATTAGTTACTTTACCTCCACCCCCTCCCTGTGTTCTCATTAAGCATGCAGAATCCATTTGTTTAGCGAGCAGCAGAGGGAGTGACTGTGAGCACACCCAGGCTGCAGATTGATTTATTAACTCTGATTTGTACCTGGGAGATGATCACAGTGTCTCTGCTGTTTGAATTTCAATCGGGAAGGGCTTCCCTGCTCACCGGGAATCTTCTAAAGAAGAACTTTTCCTTAAAGTAGTGGTTCTCACTTTGTTTTGCTTCAGGACCCGGATACATTAGACATGTGTTGACCCTACATAACAAAACGTGATTTTAATACAGTTTCTGTTACATTTACTGGGATGGAAACTTGGTCACTATATATTTAACAGTTCAATACTGGATATAATGTAATATATCAAATTTTTGAACTACTTCAGTCTGTTTTGTTTTGCAATCACATTCAAAGACAATCATAGCATAAATTAATGCAACCAATTTAAAGGGTTAGTTCACCCAGAAATGAAAATTCTGTCATTAGTTACTCACTCTCATGTCGTTCCACACCTGTAAAACCTTCGTTCATCTTCGTAACACAAATTAAGATATTTTTCATAAAATCCAATGGCTCAGTTAGGCCTGTATAGCCAGCAAGACAATTAACACTTTCAATGCCCAGGAAGCTACTAAAGACATATTTAAAACAGTTCATGTGACTCAAGTGGTTCAACATTGATGTTATGAAGTGGCGAGAATACTTTTTGTGCGCCAAAAAAACTAAATAACGACTTTATTCAACAATATCTAGTGATGGGCGATTTCAAAACACTGCTTCATGAAGCTTCAAAGCTTTACAAATCTTTTGTTTCGAATCAGTGGTTCGGAGTGTGAATCAAACTGAAATTGAAATTTCGAAACACTCATGACATAACAAAGCCTCGTTTACTGAAATCATGTGACTTTCATGCTCCAACGAAGGTCTTATGGGTGTGGAACGACATGAGGATGAGTAATTAATGACAGAATTTTCATTTTTGGGTGAACTAACCCTTTAACAACATGAAATGTACTTCAATGTACATAAAATTAAAGGAATTGTTTCCACTTAAAATATAATAGGAATTAATAAATTAAAAGTTTACCATTTTTTATATACAAAATAATGTTATTTTAGTATTATGTATATACTATTATAGTATTTATTAATATTTTGTATTATTTTTGTGATTCTTTTCTTTTTATTTTTTTTACATGCTTTTGTCACTTTTTCCATTTTAATATTTCTATTATGCTTTATTTTTATTTCAGTTAAGTAATTTTAGTACTTTAACATATTAATTTCATTTAGTTGCCAAAGCTAAATTTTTATTAAGTTTTTCATCTAAAATGTATTATATTTTATTTTATTTTATTTAAGCTTTATTTAAATTACGAATATGGTTTTATTTAACTATTAAAAATGTTGTGTTGTTTATTTTATAATTATTTAATATAATTATTCCATGTAAAGTATAGTACAAGTTTCACTGGGTGTTTGCAACTGCATGTTTTCAACTCATAAAGACACATATTCAAAATATATTTACTGTATAAATAATTTGTTTGTGCCCCAGATGTCTGGAGCGATTGTATCTGCTCTCAGATAATGGTTTATGATGATTCTGCATATTTTTTTTCTTCAGGGCTTGGCGTTATTGGGAAGCACTCACTCCCTGCCTCCATTTCCTGTCCTGTCTAATCGCTTCCAGGTGAGAGGTGTTCCTCCGACCTCTTCTGGGAATGCTTATTAAAACTGTTTGCCTATTGATATCGTGGGTTTGATATTTACCAGATTTGACAAAGTAAAGATCTCATGTTTGGCATAATATTACAAGGGAAACATAAGTGAATTATTTGGCCTGCACGGCTGGAAATATAACATTGTTAAAGCGCAGGCTTGAAACTCAATCCTTGGTCCCACACCACATTTGGTTTTCATTCTTTTTCTCGAAAATTTAACAATAGCACCCAGGGATTAAGTCATGAGGCAGGTCGCAGCCAAACCAAACATCCTGCCTCCTACAGAATAATGAAGACGGATGAAAAAAGGAAACAGGTGTAAAGTGTACTTTTTTCTTTATGTTTTCTCAAGGAGGCGTTTTACGCCGAGGTTGTCTTCGAACGAAACGAAGGCCGTCTAAAAAAGAAAAAACGCATACCAAAACAAAACAAGGGATGTTATTCTTCATTCAACATAAGCAGGGTTCCCGGGACGCGAGCTCTCTGGGATGTTGCAGGAGTGATGGGGCTTTCTCCAGCTTGCCTCTTAGCCGCAAGGATCGAGTTTCCCGCCAAGGGGGGTGTGACAGCGCTTCTCCCCCAGCAAAGCTCACAACCACATCCAGCGACACTTCGTTTCGGTGACCCGGTCACACTCTCCACACGCCCCTCTCGCTTCAGGGCCACACAAGGTCTGATTGGCAAAGGAAATGATAATATTTCTTCAGCTGATACCGCGAGCGGTTTCAAGATGGAGCGATCGTGGTGAGAGAATGAGGTGTGGTTTTGGGGAGAGGTGGTGACAGGAAAGAGGGACTAACTGGAAAGAAACGTTGCTGTGGTCACACGCAGTTATAAGCCGTGTAATTAAAGTGAGATTTTCTCTTCTATAACAACACATATAGTGGTACAACCTGATTTGGTTTGAACCGTTAGTCTGACAGGTGATTTTTGCCTTCACCTAGGCTGTGAATCATCAAGAGCCATCCGGTAACACTTGTCATACTCAATGACAGGTGAAGGAAAAGCAAGTAACAAGTGTTGTCTCACTTCATAACCAAATGCACATCAACTGAATCAAACGACGTCAATTCCTCTTACGTTAGATCACCGTATGACCCATCGTTGTCACTGTGAGATCTTTCCCATTCCTGCTCTTTGCTAGTAGCCCTAACATACATTTAAACATATCTCACGATCAAAACTGAGATTGGCTTTGACAAGAATGATGGATCACTTCTCAATAACGCACACCTGCAGAGGCCATTTGCTTGTGCCACACTGTAACACAATCGTCAAATCCGGGAGGGAACCGCAACCAACAGCGGGAGATACTCCTAAATATGTTCTCCTTCAGACGAGAGCCGACCATGGCTCAACACATGGTTTTGATGGGCCGATGTGATATTTCCAGAGCTCCTTCAGCGATCGTGGCTTCCCTGGCTGGAGGTGAACTTTTGCACGGGTGATTTATGCACCTTGTGAACTGTGCAGAGTTGGTGGAGGGCTCCTATGTCATCGTAGCCTAAGGCCTCAGGCACTTCCTGTTTAAGATGACTTACAGTTCCCTGTCAGTCCTTTGGGCCTGTTTTATTGCTGCCCAGCCCCTCGCAGAAGCAACGGCAGGTCTGCACTGTCACTATGACATCATAAGGACAAAGGAAGTGTGGTCATTCCTTACTTGTCAGAGTGGCTGATACACAGATGGGTCATACTTGAGGAATGACATCATGGCATTAAGTTCTCTGACTCACCCACATACCTGGAAAGGAAGTCTTCAAGAACTATTTCTTATAGATATTAAAGGGTTAGTTCACCTGAAAATGAAAATTCTGTCATTAAATTACTCACCCTCATGTCGTTCCACACCCGTAAGACTTTCGTTCATCTTCGGAACACAAATTAAGATATTTTTGATGACAGAATGCTGTCAGATTTCCTTCCATAGACTGCCTTTGCAACTGAAACTTTGACACTTAAAAAAGTTCATTAAGAGATCGGAAAATGAATCCATATGAATCGAGTGGTTTAGTCCAAATTTTCTCAAGAGACTCGATTACTTTATATGATGAACAGATTTAATTTAGGCTTTTACTCACATATAAACATTGATCTGTGAACATAAGCAGAAGAACAAACCTCTACCGGAAGCTCAAACTTGCTGCATAACCAATTAGGTTTTATTTACGCAGCACAATTGAGCTTCTGGAAGAGGTTTGTTATTGTGCATCATTCAGGTTAGGTTGAGCTTCAGCTTATGTTCACTGATCAAAGTTTATATGTGAGTAAAAGCCTAAATTAAATCTGTACATCATATAAAACAATCGAGTCTCTTCAGAAAATTTGGACTAAAATGCTTGATTCATATGGATTAGTTTTCCATTCTCTTTATGAACTTTTTAAGCATCAACGTTTCAGTTGCAAAGGCAGTCAATCAAGGGAAATCTGACAGCATTCTTCAGATTTCCCTTCAGATTTAAGATCTGTGTTCTGAAGATCAATAAATGTCTTAAAGGTTTGGAATGACATGAAGGTGAGTAATTAATGACATAATTTTCATTTTGGGGTGAACTAACCCTTTAAGGACACGTTAAGGATCAACAGTCATATAAAAATGGTACATAATCAGTCAAACCAGTCTCTCACTCACTAACCACGAACTCTTTTCTTATGTTTTCATATTCAACTAAGGCCCTGTTTTTCTTCTGAAATATCCATCAAACAAGAATATGAAACATGAGTCTTGCTCAAAAAAAGTGTCAGGTGTGGCTAGTGGTTTCAAGCTTTGACAAACCAGCTGTAAATGATCCCCCTTTACACAAAATGTCTGTCATTTGGCTGAACCAGTCATTTCTTTGTGGAGGTATTGGAAGCATGGTTATCGTAGGGCTGATGTATGGATGGCAGTGTAACACAAAACTCTCCATGGGAAAACTCAGACACTGATAGCAGCCTTGCATCTTTGAGGAAAGACACTCTCCCACTCACAAACAGACAAGAGGATATTCATTGAACAACAACAGGAGGGCCATGGTAGTGCTGGAGACAAGCTCATTCAGTGTTGTGGAGTCTGGTCTCGGCAGCATGGACTGAGAGATAGACGGAGCTCTGATACTCCCACACATTTTGGAGATACCAGGCAGATTTCCTGTTCATGAGCTAAAGCTTTGATACAAGCTGTGCTGCCCAATGGCATCAAAGGCTGCGAGGACCCAGAAGATAAAGATACAAGACTTCAAATGACCCGCTGCTGATGCTTCACTGTAGATGTGCAAAAACATATGTTGGTGCAGTTACACTGAATGCTCACATTAACATGACGGTTCTGTACACATGCATTTTAATGCATGCAGTGAAGCCAATCTAAATATAAATGTGTCTAATCTAAAAAAAAAACTTTTATTTCATTGTAAGCATACAAGAGTGACAGTGTACCAAATAAGTTAATTCAAGCACTTGTTTTCTGAAGAAAAAAAAAAATCTTAAAACAAAATACAATTTGTTTTGGAAAATCAAAATTACATTTACTGTATTTATTAATATATTAGTCTTTTTTCATTTTTAAACAAAATATTTATTTTACTGTGTTCTTTCCTGACTTTTTCTTCTAACTTTTGGGGGCAGTCATGGCCTAATGTTTAGAGAGTTAGACCTTCATTTGTCCTTGGAACACAAATTAAGATATTTTTGATGAAATCCGAGGGTATCTGATCCACACATAGGCAGCAATGTCATTGCACCTTTTGAGGTCCAGAAAGGTATTAACCCTTTGAGCGGTATGGTCCCACATGTGGGATTTTTATTTCTGTGCCCCTGGGCGTACGGTCCCACATATGGGATTTCGAACGTTCAGCGATGTCACATAACTGCCAGATTCAAACTGTGCTTTCGCGCTTTGGCTGTGAGACGGACGCGCGCAGCTCTTGTCATATACCAAAGCTATGCAGTGTTTTCAGCCACATAATGCTTCTTTTAAGGTTTTAGACATTTAAATACGCATAAGCACCATTAAAACAATACATTTAGAGTTTATAAAATACACACTGATGTCAGACATCAGTGAAAGCAGTAATAACAATCCATTCAAATATAATTTGCCGACATTTATTCATATCAGACACACACAATGGGCCTAAGTAACTATAAAGTTTACTCTATTATTCTTCCAGTTCACCAGCCACTTACTTGCATATATTTCGGGAGAAACTGATGAATTCACATGCTGTAAATCCGACTGACAGGACTCTGTGAACTGCAGCGCAAACTAAGATGGCGGCGCCCATCTTGCATTATAGATCAAGATAAAAATCGTTTATAAAGGCTTTTAAACGACAGAACACACTCACTTACACATATTTGAGAATCGGAATATCATATGGTTGATGATATGGTAAGCAAGTTTGCGAATATTTTAAATAAAAAAGGAAAAACAAAATAATAGCGATCCATCTGTCATACAGTGTTATTGTGGCTGCGTTCACGTCGCCATGGAAACAATAACGGCAAACGTTCTAAAATAACGGTCGCCTTAAAAAAAACTCACTCTGGGGGGCCAGTTAGAATATTTTAAACTCATGCTTGAAAGGGTTAAAGACATCGATAAAATAGGTCATGTGACTACAGTGGTTCAACCTTAATTTTATGAAGCGACGAGAATACTTTTTGTGTGCAAAAACGAAACAAAAATAACGACTTTATTCAACAATTTACGTCCGAAGGCGGGCTCAGTATTAGTACTTAATTTGTGTTCTAAATATGAACGAAGGTCTTACAGGTTTGGAACGACATGAGGGAGAGTACCTAATGACAGAAATTTCATTTTTGGGTGAACTAACCCTTTAAGTAAGGCACCTAACCCCCAGTCGCACCCCACACAGCAAAATGGCTGCCCACTACTCCGGGTGTTTGTGTGTTCACTACTTACTACTCCTAATGTGTGTGCACTAACTTGGATGGGTTAAACGCAGAGGACAAATTCCGAGTATGAAGGCATACTTTACCTTCATGTCACTTTCACTTTTTCGCTTTCACTTTATCTTTTCCATTAAAATTCTGCTCTGAGATATAGTGGATAGCTAGTAGTACTGACTTCAAGTGTAGACAGACATGCTGTAAACTAGCCAGTGTCGACTGCGCAATTTGTGAGACTGTCAAACGCTAGAGGTAATCAAAAGGCCACCAGCTTCATGTCTCAGATATTTCCCCTTCTTTAAATGTTTCCTTGACATGAGCACAAATCACGTTCCGAATATCTCCCTCGTTCTGTCTTATCCAAGCAGAGAGCTCAGGAAAATTACTGCGCTGGAGTGATTTCAGAAATGATTGATTCTGATCTGCATGGGTCACTGTGTCTTTACGCAGGTTGAGCGCGTTGGGTTTGAGGGCCAAAACTCTAAAAAATTAAATGTGGTCTTTGGATAAGGTTTCAAAAATATATCCCATCAACTGAGCAGTGCTGGCAGGCGGAGCAGACCAAAAGGTCGAAACCTTGGAAGGATGAGCCTCGCTGTGAAGTTTGGAGCGGAGCTGGAGATTTCTGGCCTGAGATGGTTCACCCCATGCTGAGAAGCACAGCATAAAAAGTGACTTTTATAACTCGATGGACTGTTGATGTTTTAAAACATTGTGAAAGTGAAAAAGAGGCTGTGCTTTTCATGTTATAAAGACACTTGACAGACTGTTTTCAAGCCAAATGTAATCTTTATTTTTCAGTTTCTGTACAAAAAGCACGGGATCACAGGAAAAAAAATCTGAAATAAAAACGAAGGAAAAAACATGCATTTATTTACAGCATGGTCAGAGAGAAAAAAGGAAAGTAGAATACATCTCCCTATCTGAATTCTAAAGACATTAATTAAACATTGTGCTTTGATATATTTTGATATAATATTTCATATTTCACAAAGATGCAGTACCTTTCTCCATTTCACTTTGAGTTCAACATTTCCAAAGAAAACAGGTTTTGAAAAAGAAAGCAGAAGCCAGCTCTCTACATCTATGACAAAAAAACCTTTCACAAGCTATTAGGAAACTCAATGCATGGGTGAAATGGATGGACGTGTGTGTATATGTATGTGTGTGTGTGAGACTGTTTCCAGCCAAGCTGGATCTCTGAGATGTTTTCATGTGAACTTTGAGATTGAATTCAGCTGTTGTAGTATAATAGGGCACTATTTTTTACCCCATTTATGTCTAAACCCCAAAAGGATGAATATGAAGTAATTAGGTCACCTGTGAAATTAAAAGAGGTCTTCAGAAACCACAATTCCTTTCACGTCATCTTTGCAAACACACCTTCACATACTAATAATAAAATAGGGAAAAACCATGACTGGAATATTAAAATTTTACGTTGTTTCCAAGTGTTCACAGTCAGTGATATTTGGTTGTGTCCAATCAAAGAAACCAACTTTATGAAGATGACAACCTGCAATGTGATGATCACCAATATCATATTTCCTCAATTATTTTCCACATTTTCTCTACTGAGACTTTTGCCATTCTCTACTGAGAAAGTTGCCATTTTTAAGATATAGACTATTATGTTTTCTTGATTTGTGATTTGAGACACCGTTGGAGCACATACTATTTTAAGGCATCATGATATCTCCTTCCATTATTTAATTTCACAGCCAATCCACTGAAATGTGGATAGCGAGTTGCATTTAAATACAGATTGCATAAGTTGTGCATGTGTGTGCAACAATAGTAACAATATCACCAGCAACACTGATGTCACTCAATGGTTCCACGTCAAAATGTGCTCTGTTTTAACAGGTTTGGACTTCTCTGATACCATCCATTTCTGGACATGTGATACAATAATCATGTGGCACATTAGATATGACAGCATAGAATTTTTCACATTTGACCAGTCCAAGCTATGTGGCGAAACAAACGAATATCTAATGTAAAATAAACCTCAACAAGGACAGAGAAGTATTATGGAAACATTTTTGAAACATCAACAAAATCACATGATGAACGATTTCATGACCAAAGCAAAGAGTAATCAATCCAAAAAATCATCTGAAAACATACTGGTGCATATTTGTATAAGTTTTTCTCTCTTTTTTTTTTGTTCTTTTTTTATTACCATTATTATTTTCTTCTGCTTGCTAAGATACATAGCTCTTGTAAGTGCCCCAACAAAAATAGTGCATTAGGAAATAACTATGATCATACACGTTTCACAAGAACACACAAGACAAGAGGAGGAACAAGAACACAAACGCTTTTTGCAAAAAGAAAACATTAAATATACGACTGAAAAAATGTTTTGTCGATTTTTTTTTTTTTTTTTACAAAAGTGGTGAAGCTTTACACCCTGCTTTCAAAAAACAGGTGTTCTGGTCATGTCCAGACTTTTTTTTTTTTTTTTTTTTTTTGTCATTGTTGTTTTTGTTTTTACAAAAAAGTGTAATCCCTTTTATTTTTCACTCTTTTTACAATATCTAAAAGGTATTAAGACATCAAATGTGTTGACATAGATATTTGATACTATTATTCAGGCCTAAGTCACCAAAGAAATCCCGAAACAAACTTTATAAATACATACAAAAAAAGCACAATAAGAAGTTCAACAATAAGTCTGGTACCTAAATGTGATTAAAACTGCAGAAAGCATTCCTGGCTTAAATCTACCTATCCACACACCTGGAACTACACTGGAACTACAGAAACAGTATGAGGAAAAATGACTGACATCCATCATCCTGACGACTGCTAAATATCATGGTCTTCAATCTGGGATCATTTCGTGTTTTGGACCATTCTGGTTATTTGATGGTTTAAAACAAAAGCGAAAGGAAATGAAATCAGCTTGATGTTAAAAACCAAAAACATTGCATTTTGTAAATAGGAATGAATCATTTGCGAACTGTCATAGTCCCATCTGAATGAGTGGCGTCTCTCTTCTCACAGTGGAAACAGGACAGACATACAGTATGAAACGAACAGAGGGGAACCAGTCTACAGACAACATCAGCCATGCAAAGAAGCCCCTATGGTCGTGGACATATCAAAACCTTGGCTTCTCGTTCACATTGCGATATTATCCAGCTTGAAATGCCACCCAGTACGGCGTTCTCAGAGTCTCCAAGGATGAAGTCGTAGAGGGCAAAACAAACACATCTATTGACATTTCAGGACATGGGACATTTTCATATATATATATATATATGTATATATATATATTTTAGCGATCCAGGTGTAGATGTTCTTTTCAGGCAGCTCCTTGTAGGACTGGTGATGTTCGATAAGGGAGTGTCAGACAGGTTTGGTGAGCCAGTGAGTTTGTTCTGGGCTCAATAAAGCCTTAGAGGAAGATCAGGTTCCTCTTCACATGGGAGGGACAATCAGACCCGCCATAGCTGGAAGAGAAAAACAACGAGGTTAGTCGACAATAATAGAGACGGTTCAAATAACAGATATGATCTATTTGACTCGGATATACACTGCAAAAAATGATTCTCTTACTCAGCATTTTTGTCTTGTTTTTTAGTACAAACATTCAAACGTTCTTAAATAAAGACACATTTACTTGACTTAGGATATCAATGCCCGGTATTACAGACAAGGCTTAAGCCTAGTCCCAGACTAAAATGCATGTTTAAGCTGTCTTAACTGAAAGCATTGTTTTGTCTCAAGATTACACCAGTAATGTTTATATCTATCTATCTATCTATATATATATATATATATATATATATATATATATATATATATACATATACACTACCAGTCAAAGTTTGGACATGGTACGATTTTTTATGTTTTTAAAAGAAGTTTCATCTGCTCACCAAGGCTGCATTTATTTAATTAAAAATACAGTAAAAACAGTAATATTGTGAAATATTATTACAATTTAAAATAACTGTTTTCTGTTTGAATATATTTTATAAAGTAATTTATTCCTGTGATGGCAAAGCTGAATTTTCAGCATCATTACTCCAGTCTTCAGTGTCACATGATCCTTCAGAAATCATTCTAATATGATGATTTGCCACTCAAGAAACATTTATGATTATTATCAATGTTGAAAACAGTTGTGTACTTTTTTTTCAGGATTCCTTGATGAATAGAAAGTTCAAAAGAACAGCATTTATCTGAGATACAAAGCTTTTGTAACATTATACACTACCGTTCAAAAGTTTGGGGTCAGTAAGAATTTTTATTCTTATTTTTTTGAAAATAAATTAAAGAAATTAATAATTTTTTTCAGCAAGGATGCATTAAATCAATCAAAAGTGACAGTAAAGACATTTATAATGTTACAAAAGATTATATTTCAAATAAATGCTGTTCTTTTGAACTTTCTATTCATCAAAGAATCCTGAAAAAAAAATATTGTACAGAAATATTTTGTACAATTGTACACAATAAATGTTTCTTGAGCACCAGATCAGCATATTAGAATGATTTCTGATGGATCATGTGACACTGAAGACTGGAGTAATGATGCTGAAAATTCAGCTTTGATCACAAGGATAAATTACTTTATAAAATATATTCAAACAGAAAACAGTTACTTTAAATTGTAATAATATTTCACAATATTACTGTTTTTACTGTATTTTTAATTAAATAAATGCAGCCTTGGTGAGCAGACGAAACTTCTTTTAAAAACATTAAAAATCTTACCGTGTCCAAACTTTTGACTGGTAGTGCATATATATATATATATATATATATATATATATATATATATATATATATATACACACACATAATCATATATCTACTTAAATGTCCTAATTTACTAAGGCCTAGTACTGGCTTAGCCTAAGCTCTGTGTGTGAAACCAGGCTTGTTTTTTGAAAACTTGATCAAAATTAAGTGAGTTTATGTTTAAAACAAGAACAAATATCTGCCAGTGGGGTCAGAAAAGAAAAATCTTGTTTTCCCTTTGAATTAACTTTATTTTTCTGACTTAATTGGCACATATTTTTTCTTATTTTACTTGATTTTGGTCCATTTTTAAGAAAACAAGACTTAATATCACAAGTCATTTTCCTTCCCAGGTAAAAGTATCTTGATTAAGAATGTTTAGATATTTGTGATGGTACAGAAAATCATTAGTTATAAAATATATTTTTTAAAATGTTTGATCTGTTTGAACCATAAAATGTTGGTTATTACAGGTAAATATTACAACTCATTCCACAGTCAATCTGGACTATGAAATATCTTTATCTAAGTTAACATTTTTACAGTTTAGCAGTTTAAAATGAAGAGTTTCCTTCTAGAACAAACTGATCTGCAGTCATATTGTAATATCTTAAGAATATAAGAAATATTTTGGCTTCATAACATGCAAGTAACATTAGAAATAATCTTTTATGAATAAGTTATTGACTCCATGCATCTCTGAAGAAATTTTGATACTATTATACACTAATTTGTCCCAACCGACATCACCACCTGCTTGAAAAACAAAAGCATTTTTGTTTATTATCTATTTTTTTTTTTTTTTTTTTTCTGTAAATGCAACCAATCTTAGTAGAAAGTAGAAAGTTATGGATCAACTTTGTCCTCAAAAATTTGTGCCATTGTTTTAGTGACACATTCTAGAGGAGGGTCTTGTTTCCTGATTGGCTCAGAGTCAGGAGAGGGGTGGGGTGCGGGTGCTCACCCTGTAGGCTGCTCCCATTGGTGCTGGTGCAGGTGGGGGGCGGGGAGGTCTGTGGCCGGACGACAGGCGCGAAGGCGCTCTTCTGTTTGACTGCAGAGATCATATGGACAGGAGAGAATGAGAAAGGGCCCGCAGACAGAGAGATGGAAGTAGGGATGCATGAAGAGGAGGAAGAGGAGGCATGGTGCTCCAATAGAGGACTGGAGGGGGTGACTGAAACAGACACACACACAGAGACACACGCACACACCCGCACACACAAAGATGAGAGTTATGAGGTGGGTCATGCCGACTGTTAGAGGGTTAATTGAAGGGGAGGGGCTATGGCGGAGTGAGGCATTATGGGAATGAAACCGTGTGCTACCTGCATTGCAAAGTTGATCCATAACTTAGAACTCTTGAAGAATATTTATGTCAATGGACTCCATTTTTGACTGCCAAACCACACTTTTGCAGAAGCATCAACAGGAGAACTGCTTTCTTTTATTGACACACGTATATATAAAGCATTCCAAAAGACGATATTATCAGAACATCTAATATGCGGTCATCTGCATGCTTTGAGAGAAAGACAGGTAATAAAAAGCCAACAGTCTTGGCACTGAATCTTGAGCAGAAAGCTTGAGCTTTCTCACCAAACTGGAGTAAAACCCACAATGAATTTTCTTCAATGAAATTCCAATTGAAATCTCTTGCCAACTTGTTTCCCATTTTTATAATGAATGGAAAGCAAACCTGCCACGAAACAGCTTTGCGCAAAGCTCGGCCTGCCAAACAAGTGCCAATCACACAAAATACAGCTGCTATATATCGAATATATGAACAGTCTTCAGTATATAAACCTCATTTGTAATAGTCAGGCCTCCAGCGTTGTGATTGTTCCCCCCTAAAAAATACAGTAGCAGCAGACGTATTTACATGAAAGTGCAGACAGAAAGCTCACTATCCTGACCGCAGTGAGAAAGCGTGTGACGGAGTGAGTGAGAGGCATGGAGGAGTCGTTAATGTGTTAGACATGAAAGGAGATGAAAAAATATGAGTGTTCGTGGAGTTAGTTCGGATGGAGACTTTCACAGTGCATGGAACAGCAGACAGACAATTACCTTTCCCTCACAGAACACGCAGACAAACAAACAACCTTAGCATTTCAGATTAGCATTAACATGCTGGCTGAGTTGTGCCTGTTGTGATATCCAAAATCACAAACTTTTTTAGACTCACAATAGTTGAATTTAGCTGGTTAAATCCAACCAATCAGAATCCTATACATACACTGAGTTAACAACAACCCTGCTGAAACAACTAACATATCCTGGCTGGTTTGTAGCTGGTGAATCAGTCTACACTCTTAAAAAATAAAGGTTCTTTACTGGCATTGATGGTTCCATGTAGAACCTTTAACATCCATGGAATTTTTCCACTGCACAAAAGGTTCTTTATAGAGGAAAAAGGTTAGTAAAATGTTCTTCAGACTAAAGACTGCGATCAAAACTAAAACTAAACTTCTTCATAGCAAGAATTCAAACTGCCGAAATGTATTTTCTCTTATTGCTAAAAAAAATATAATTCAAATTAAACATTTATCTTCTCAAGTTTTCCAGCAGAAAAGTTCTTTGTTTTTAACTTGGCCTTAAATATCCTTAAAAAAAGTTAGCTTTTCAGTCAAATTCAGTCCTCTTTCAAATATAGTGCATCAGTGAGTTAAATTGAATGCTATTTCCAAAATTTATATTTGTTTTCAAGTGTGCAAACCTCATACATATATTCCTTTTCAATGTCAAGCACTTTTTAACAAAACAGGCCAATTTTCCAGGTATTGCAGGCCTTGAATTTTGAAAAGCTAAATTCAAGCACATTAAGAACCTTGTGCGAACCCTGTATAACGTTTTAATGACTGCCATATTTAATAGGGAAGTCCACACCACAGCTATAACAATAATGACACAGAGGAACGTTATTATTGAAATCATTTTCATGTGATTCTTTTTTTCAAGCTGATGAATGTTAAAAACAGCCAACTGGAATCCACCTGACTTTAGAGCACTCAAGCATTTAAAGCGGCAGATGACATAACTGCATTGCACGCTAATAAACAATGTTGATAATTATAGTTATCATTATAGTAATCGTTGGGTCATACAAAAAACTGTCTAGTCAAAGGTTCTTTGGGAACCCAAAATTGCTGCGAGTGTAGCCTGGAGAGGCTTGAGGTTAACTGAAAGTGAAAAGTCTTGCTGGTTAAACTAGTTAAGAAGCCAAATACACTGGTCTTTTCAGCAGAAATTTCAGGATCTGTTAGCTGGCTAACAGGACACTCACTTGCGTAAGGAGAGTTGGCGGCAGATCCATTGAGGAAGCTCGGTGATCCAGGGACGCCCAGGTTGGTCATTCCGGCGGCTCCGTATCCGTTCATGGTGGAGGTGATGGTGTTGTAGTTGGACTGTTGAGGTGTGGAGCTCGGCACGTACCCGCGAGGAGACACGCTGTTTGAGTTACGAGAGTAACCTGGAATGTAAGACACGACGGCAGGTTAAGCAGGACGCTCTTGTAGCTTGAAGTTCATATATAAACCATGTGATTTATTCTGGGTTTGCTTATTAAGACGCTTGATGTGATTTGTAGATGTTGCAGTTGGACTAATGTGTGTCTGTGACATGCTGGGTTTGTGTTTCTAGTGGGTGGAATCCCTTGGTAAGTGTGAGAACATTTACCAACAAAGATATCCGACTGCTGTTAAGAAAGCACTGAGTATAGTCAAACAAAACTTTATGTTCTATGTTCCCATAAGCAGCAGTGTTTGTGTGTGTATTGGGTGTTTTGGACTTTTCATCTGGCAGATATAATAAGGCAGACAAGACCAGAGCCATATTGAGAGACATGGATATCACAGATACTTGAGAGTTTGGAACAATCTTCCTAGCATTGTTCGGGAAGCAGACACACTCTGTCAGTTTAAATCTAGACTAAAAACGCATCTCTTTAACCTGGCATACACATAACACATTATCAATTTATATTTTCACATCTGTTAAAGGATTGTTAGGCTGCATAAATTAGGTCACCGGGAACACTTCCTATAACACCAGATGTACTCGTTACATCAGAAGAAGAATGCATTCTTCTTCTGCCATGGCATCTACGCTAATATTAGTCTCTCTGTTTATCCCGAGGTTTACTGTAATCAGCCGGATCCGGGCCGTATCCAGATCAGATGGAGGACCTGCGGCAAGACACGACGACAACGAAGTGTCAGCAGAGATTGTGTCAGCTAGATCATCCCCTGTGAAGGCCTCACCGACACGACAGCCAGTGGCACAGATTCCCAACAAACCGTCCCATACCAGCGTGATGAATACGATCTTCAACTAGATGGAACTGGATTAAACAATTTGACTGTTGCGATCCAAGTCGGACTTATGACCTGTAACGCTGCCTGAATCATAATCATGCACTGTTCGACTAATCCTGGTTTCTCCCAAGGTTTTTTTCTCAATTTTTGTCACCTTTTGAAGTTTGGGTTCCTTGCCGCTGTCGCCTTCGCCTTTGGCTTGCTTAGTTGGGGACACTTGATACTCAACAATGTTTTTGAATGTTTTGACTCTAATATGCTGATTTGACGCTGAATTTTAATAATTTTGTGGAAACCATGATACTTTTTTTTCCAGGATTCTTTGATGAATAGAAAGTTCAAAACAACAGCATTTATTTAAAATGTAATATTTTTGTAACACTGCAAATATCTTTACTGTCACTTTTGATCCATTTAATATTTTTCTTTTTACTGACCCTAACTTTTGAATGAATTTCAATTCAGTTTAGTAAGAAAAGCAAGTTCATAGTTTTAAACTGGAAAACAAGTAATACGGATTAAGAAAATCTTTTTTGTTGTTGTTGATGTCTGACAGATCAACATCCCATTAACACGTCGGAGTCACATGAGCAGCAACATGACTGCATCATAAGCTGCAAATAACATTCAATAGCGGAGAGCTGATGTTTGTTAATCCAAGAACTTCCCTAAATAAACTGTCACCCATGTGGTTTGATAAGCTGCAGGAAAGAGGTGGTGTATTCTGTAAATCAGTTTGCAACTTAATTAGAACTTGAAACAATAATTAGTTTGATGGATGAACGAGCAAAGCAGCAGGCTAACCGAATTAAATCCTGCTGAAGTTTCACTGCATACAAGCATGAAGTATGAAATGCAATATTTTTATAATGGCTAACGGCCCTTTCCCATGACCTCATGGATTCCTGTAGGTGTTCCTTTCCTGCGTGAATGAGGAAAACAGACGAGAGGAGAAGGGGATGAGTGCTAGCAGGAGAGAAAGCAGAGAGTGTCAAGGGAGAGAGAGTTCCTCTATCTTCCTCTCTCTCTCTCTCTCTCTCTCTCTCTCTCTCTGATATAAGGAGAGTGATCTGTTCATCTCACATCCATTCCCACTTCCTGTCTGTGAGTGTCAGAGCTGGTGGGTGAAGAGAAACATGGCTCGGCCTTGCGATATTGAAAACACTTGTGCATGGAAATGCTCACACACAGAGCATGAGATGCACATATGCAAGTCTAAAGGAAATTGCAATTCTGTTCATTGATGCTAGTGGTAAAGAAATTACATAATTCAGATGTTTTAAGCAACTTCTTATAGATATTAATGGCATTTTAAGCAACTTTAACTAATCATGTGATCATTTATTTGGAATCAAACTCATGACCTTGATGCTGACACCATGCTTTAGCAGGCAGTTAATATTATTACAATTTAAAGGTTTTTTTTCTATTTGAATATATTTTAAAAGGAAATTTAACTCTCCAAATCTCAGAATTGTAATTGCTAATCTTGGTTTTAATACACAGACATAAACTGCGTTTGCATTTGCAAATAACGTGTTTGATTCTTGTAGCGCTGTCATCCTGAGTCTCTCAGCTCGTTCACAGCCTGTGCCGCTCACACTTCTCTCAGGAGTGACAGGGAGTGTGTACACACACAGACTCACTTTGATGAACGTGTCGTTTCTATGGGCAGGTGAGTGTGAGTGACAGTTTTGAGTGCTGTGGGTGACAGGCCTGCCAAAACACAGCCATGTGATCGTCATGTACAGTGCTGCTGGTCCGTGGCTGTACTTGGGTGTGAAGCTCACCAAAAGACAGTGGAACAGATCCAGACACGGACTGACAGACTGTGTGACTGAATTTAAGTGTTGAGTTTTTTGAGTAGCTTCGAGTTACGTGAAGTCATGAAATCATGTTTCAATCAGAACCAGTCAAGCTGGGCTGTCAACACAACACATTAGACAAATTAATTCAAAAGAAAATAGTGTGATAAAAATATTAACACTATTAATACTGCCCCTTGAACTGTGTGTAAATGAAGTACCACCTTCAATTAAGTCTTGATTGTAAAATCTGATCAATGATAGGCTTCATGTTCAATTATATGGAAATTAAACAAACAATTGACTTCTAAATATTGATGTATGCAGTAAATTTGATTGGATTTTTTTTTATAGCTTGGCAGCCATACATACAAGTGTTTGAAGTGCATGTGTGATTTGGGACTTAAATATGTCAACAAACACACACACACACACTGACCTTGGTCTCCCTGTGAGGCCTCAGAGATGTTGACGGCGAGCTGGCTGCTGAAAGAGTTAACTCCCATCATGCCTGAGTGAGCGCTGGAGCCTGTCAGCGAGGGCAACTGGTTATGGCTCCGCGGCACGCTGTACAGCGCCTCCGTCAGGTCTGCAGCACGCTTTAAAATGATCTCCTGACCAATACAAAGACCAGAGAGAGAGAGAGACAAAGGGGTTTAAATGATACACAGTGGTGATCTCAATGGGTTTCAAGATAATAAATTAAATGGTGGCTCCAACATAGCAAAAAGTATTAAAGAAAACAATAATGCTCTTAAATAAAAAATTTAAATGAAAAAATTTAAATGTACAATTATTATTAATCCAATAATATTTGAGCATGATAAATAGCTTAATTATTTTTTAATAATTACAATAATTGTATTTAAATTATAATAATTATACAATTATAATCTATTTACCTTACATAAATATAAAGTTATACAAATATTTACATATAGTTACATAAATAGTTATTATTAAAAATCTAAAATTCTTAATATATTGGTAACACTTTATTTTATACTCTATTTCACATCAAAATGTTATTATAAATAATTCTATATAAATACACATTACATTCATTATTCTTAATAATAATATATAATAAATATTAATAAATATATATAAAAAATATAACTATAAAAATATAAAATATTTAAATAGAAATGATCATTTAAAGTATATTTAATTTTTCATTAAAAATAACAATATAATGTGTATTTATATAGAATTATTTATAATAAATACACACACACACACACACACACACATATATATATATATACACACACACACACACACACACAGTATATTACATTACATTATATATATATATATATATATATATATATATATATATATATATAAACATTATAAATCTGCATATAAAACTGCATATAAAATCAGGATATTTCTTGTGATTTTCATACCTGATTGTTATGAGGCATCCCATACAGTGCCTCCACCAGGTCTGCGGCTCTCTTCAGCAGTACCTCCTAAAAGCACATACAAACACACAGAGTTTAGTCCAATACTCCACCTCTGACACTGTAAATCAGCACTGTTTGCATCTCAAATACTGCACAGCAAAAAGGAGCACCATAAAAAAGTATTAAATCATGTTCTTTATGTTTCAAGTTTACCCACAGTTATTTACTATATATAAGCAAGACATGTTCAAAAAGAGAAACCAAACATGTGATGAGATAGAGAGAAAAAGAAGTTGTCGGAATCTCATTTACACCAACCTGTCACACACACACACACACACACACACACACGTACACACAAATACACACAACTCAACCTGTGCCAAATCACACAAGCAGTGATCCAGGGCTGCGATCCTTTCAGACTGTACACATATGCTCCACTGTCATTCTTCACACGGTGTGTGTGACTGTGTGTGTTTGTGCGTGTTATCCTGTAGTGTTCCTGTGTAAGTCACACGTTTCCACTGGCCCACAGACTCCATTCTGGTCTCACTAAGAGTACCGAAATCAAGAGAGGACATGAGCACTTTACAACGGCTCCTTATGCATATTCATTTTCCATCTGCTCCATCTGTACTAAATTAACTTCTAATCTTTCTACATTTTATCTCCTACATTTTCTCTTCAGCCCAAGGGCACCTCCTTTCCACTTCATAGGTGGAAACATCAAATCAATTTTGCCCAACACATTGGTTTTATCTCTTTAACTTATCACAATAGTTGTCACAATAGTTTCTGTCATTTCTAATAGACTTTAGTTTTTATGAGCTCATCGGTATGTTATTGTGAAGAAACAATAAAAATAATACATATAACCTTCTCTACATAAGACTTTTTTTCTGCTGGCAGGAAAAAAAGTAATATTAACCAATAAAATTACAGCCTACCATGCAGCCTTTCCCGCTGTATTATTATTTTTATTATTATTTTGCGCTCAGAAATACAATACCATTTAAACGTTTAGAGTCTGTAACATTTTTTTTTTTTTTTATGTATTTAAAACAGGTTTCTTATGCTCACCAAAACTGCATTTATTTGTATCAAAAGTAAAAATATTAATATTGTGAAATATTCTGACAATTTAAAATAACTGTTTTCTATTTTAATATATTTATTCCTGTAATGGCAAAGCTGAATTTTCAGCATCATTACTCCAGTCTTCAGTGTCACATGATCCTTCAGAAATCATTCTAATATGATGATTTGCTGCTGAAGTAACATTTCTTATTATTATCAATGTTGAAAACAGCTGTGCTGCTTCAGATGTTTGTGGAAAGATATATAGTTCTCAAGATTGTTTGATGAGTATAAGGTTCAAAAGAACATTTATTTGAAATATACATCTTTTTTAAGATTATAAATGTCTTTACTGTCACATTTGATTATTTTAATGCATCTTGAACAAAAGTATTAATTTATATATATATATAAAATGACGCCGAACTTTGAATGCTATAATCATATTACCCCAACATTAAAACTTACATTTAATCAAAATAAAACAAACTGAAAATTAACATTTTTTTTTTAAGGCAAGGGTGACTTAATTTACTCACACACAGTTATAGAATTAGTTTAAGAACAATTTTCGTTTTTATGATGCTTTATAGTGTATTTTTTCTCCTTTTTGAGCTTGAGAGCCTCTGGTCACCATCTACTTCTACAGTACAGCAGAGAGCCACTCAAACATTCTACTAAACATCTCTTTTTGTGTTCCATGTAAGAAAAGCCATGCAAGTTTAAAACAACAGCAAAATGGTCTTTTAATACACAGCTAGTATACAGATAAATGTACACTCCTAAAAATAAAAGTTCCAAAAGGCAACAATGCCATTTTTACTTCACCAAAAAAACTAAAAACAGTTCTTAAAAGAATCACTATTTCTTAGTGTGAAGAACATTAAAAAAAAAAAAAAAAAAAAAAAAACCCTTTTTCACTATAAAGAACCTTTTGTGGAATGGAAAGGTTCTGTGGATGTTAAAGGTTCTTCATGGAACTATAGATGCCAATAAAGAACCTTTATTTTTCTTTGAGATGTGAGTATATGATCAGGCTAAATAGAAGGATCACTCTCTCTCCCTCTCTTTGTACACACACAGCATTCAGAGACAGACAGAGAGGTGTGGAGGTGATACAGAGGAAGCCAGAGCTGGTATTATGGCAACCTCTACTGGAGCTCCCTGGGGTATTACATTGAAACCTACTCCACACACACACACACACACACACACACAGACACACACACACTTCACATGACTGTATGAGGACAGGAAACAAAGAGAAAGATGAAAGTATAGAGTAAACACAGACAAAAAGAGAAAAGACTGACCCAAAGAACTACAGATGCAGGTCATGAAATCAGGATAAAATGACAAAACAAGACAGTTTGGAAAAAAAGAGCAGGACAAAGAGAGGAAACGGCAGAGTAATTGTAAATCTCATGACGAGAGGTGAAAGAGAGAGATGCAGACAGAAAACTGTGCTGAAAGATGAGCAAAGGGGGAAAGGGTTGGAAGAAAACAAAGGAAAAAAGACTCGAGGGACAGAGAGAAGACAGAAGAAGACAAAGTGAGGGAAATGTGCACAAATAAAGTGGAAATGACTGAGTGAGTGAGTGAGTATGTTAGGAGAGAGAGAGATGAAGAGGGGAAGTTCTAGTTGTTTTTCTCCCTCAAGAGTTGCCAGGTAAGAGGCAGCTGGGGCTGCTGGCAAACCTATCATTACTGTACTGTGAGAACAACAGCCTGTGTCTGTACACACACACTCACACGCACATTGGAAATATTACACTAATTCTACATTTGTACATGATTCAAGCAGGTTGAAATTAAAGTAAATATTGCTTATATTTACAAACAAGTATCAACCCCAAAGCAGAAAACCCTTTTCATAAATCTGAGTATATTTCAAAGGTACAAAATCAAGTAAAATACACTTAACTTTACAGTACTGGTGTTCCCAGCATACACCAAGGCATGAATAATTAATACGGTTGTGTATTTCACTTTTTGCCAATTTTATTTACACCGTTGTTATTGTTGATTTTGACTGTTACATTTAGTAACTTGTTGTTTAGACATTGTTCAAAAACAGTACAAAAAAGTACTATTCTGTCTCTTTTGAACCATTCTATCTTCTGAAGATGACAAAAAAAGTTTCTTTTTTCTTATTTCTATGGCCATTTTTCAGACATTTTGTCCCCAAAAAGTGAATCTAGGCTTAAAACACACACAAATGAAGCTAAAATACACAAATATACCTTATTACATAAAAAAAAAGCATAACTCATGCTGGAAAAGTAGTTCTCGAATAATAAGTAAATAATTTTAAGTAAAAATTGAATAAAAAAACAAATCTACTTTTCAGTGTATTGTCCGTAAATTAAATCATGAACTATCCCTAACCTTAAAATAAATCTTTCAGCACTTTTAGAAATGAATAAAGACACTATTTATGAACCATTTCATGTTCTGAAGATATCAACAAAAACGTTTTCAGATTTTTCTTATTTGTAGGCACATTTTTAGACAGTTTGTCCCCAAAAAGTGTATCTAGGCCAGAAATACACACCATACACACTTATGAAGCTAAAATAAACAAATATGCCTTAATACATGCAGAAAAGCAGAGCTCATGCTGGAACATTAGCTCTCAGGTTTCTCACATCTATGTCATGCAAACATTCGCAGGGCCTGCATCTGTGAAGTACAGCTCTTAGTGACTGTTTTATGCCGAGCCACGAGGCCCTGAAACTGAACACTTTCTGGCTGAGTTTCTGAACATACTGTGTGGAAACTGTTACATTTACGAGGAAGAACAACAGTGGCCTTCAGATCAGGCAGAGAGGCTGAAACAGGCTGAGGAAACCACCAAATATTGTGATATTCCTTTAAAGTTTAACTTTAAGAGCTCATCTGGGATTGTGTTTGCGTGGTAGTACATACAAACATGCACGCAAGAGATGATCAGGAGGCATATGGAGATGGGGGCACAAGGCTTCCTCCTCCTCCTCATCCTCATTTACTTGCATTTCCCACGACAAAATATGACCTTAGAACTAACAGTCCTTCCTCAGCCAATCAACAATGAGCAGTAACGATCCTCACAGATGGCTCAAGTCAATGACAAACACGGGCAAGAGCGAGAGAGAGAGAGAGAGAGAGAGAGAGAGAGAGAGAGCTGAGACCTTGTGCTCTGTTGTTCCTGCATTATTCAATCTAACATATTTATTCAACCTTTACATTAGTTATAGTGTGATGAGTAGGAACTTGTTTTGTAAACTACAAAGCCGAATAAAAAAGGGACATGATTAGAATAGAACAAGAGAGCACACAATACAAAACCTCTCATCATTACCTTACAGAACCTGTGCATATTTTACTTACTTTAATCACATCATCACTAAAAAATATTTAACTATTATTATAACAATTTCACTGCTGTTTCACTGCATCTCCTTAGTATTTTAAAAGTCACTTTAGATTAAAGCATATGTCAAATTGGTAAATTTGAATACTGTAATAATTATTATATAAAATAATAGGAAACAATGGTAACACTTTACAATAAGGTTCATTAGTCAACATTAGTTAACATAATGCTAACTTCTACAGCATTTATTAATCTTTATTAATGTTAATTTCAACATTTACTAATATATTATTAAAATCAAGAGTTGTATTGGTTAACATTAGTTAATGCACTGTGAAGTAACATGAACAATGAACTGTATTTTTATTAACTATTGTTAACAAAGATTAACACATACAGTAACAAATGTATTGCTCATGGTTAGGTCATGTTAGTTAATACATTAACTAATGTTAACACACTAACATTATTGTTACCAAAATAATAAAAAAATAAGAGATATATGTCATATTTGAATGTCTGTCCGGGTTGTATCGTTCAGTGTTATTAAAAAAAGTGCTTTTATTGCACTGTAAAAATGTTTTACCAGATAAACAAGCATAAAACCAAACATTTTATTTAATATGACAACATCAACCTGATTATATTAGGTTACAGCTACAAAATTAATTTTAAGAGTAAAATCAGGTGGGAAAAAAATATTTAAGGAAACAAAATCCTTTATTATGTATTCATTTAGTATATAAATATATCTGTTTAGTGCAATATCTCGTAAATTCACTCATATTTATTCATATTATCCAAAATACTGTAAGTTCATAATCAGTAAATATGCCTGTTCTGGCTTAACCTAACTGTGTCTTTATACTTTTTCATATTTTACTTATTTAATTGTATTAACCTGGTGTCTTATTGTTGTATTTATATGTGTGCACTGGAAAAAAATTTTGTGCAAGCAAACTTGGGAAAAAAGCTCTTTCTAATTGTGATTGTATTGTTTTGCAAGATTGTTATAGCACCCAGTTTTATACATCTATTAGCGTACAGTGTGTGTTTATGAGTGCTATGTTTTAAGTGTGTGTGTGCACCTGTTCATAAAGTATTTCTTGTTTTACTGTACGTCTAGTTGTCTCTCTCTTACAGTGTTCCTGTGGGTGTTTCTTTTTAATACGCGCCAGTCCTCCCTCCCTTTATCTGCCCATCTGCACGTGTCTCCGTGGTTTGGTTCTCCCCTGCTCTCGTGCCTGATGCCGTCCAGGTATGGGGCTCTTGTTCCAGGCCGCCTCCCTGCTGCAGTTCCCCGTGTTCAGCCCCAACCACTCAACCTGTCCCTGGTTCACCAGCGCTCTGCCATCCACACCCAGTGGGCAATCTGTCACCAACACAGGCTTGGCACTGGCAGCACACCCCTCATCTCTCTCTCTCTTTCTTTTTCATACCCTCTTTCTCCTTTGCTCTCCTCTCCTGTCCTGTCTTCCCTCTGGCCCCGGCTCAGTTCATTAATCTCCATTATAAAACAGAAGTTAGTTAATGTCTCTGATGCTTGCTGGCGACGACACCCTGCCACGGGCCCTTTGGCACAACATGAACGCACACACAAGCACTTACGTAAAACACACACACACACACTCGTGCTTAACTATTCACATCTTCATTGACAAACACAACACAATATCATCTACAACACAACACAATCTCCTCTAACTTCAAAATGGTACAACATCATTGTTTTACCTTTTTTTTTGTAAAGGCCATTTGACTTAGTCTTTGCACGTTCGCTTTGTAAACACTTGCTTGGTACTTCCACTTACATCACGCGTGACCTTTCCAACATGATTATCGCATCGCAGAGCTAGTGCAAGACGAGCATTTATGGTTAAAAAGTATATAAATGTTTTTTTTTTTTTTGTTTTTTTGTTTTTTTCAGAAAATGGCCAATCGTTTCACTTATAAAACCCTTATTCCTCCTGGGATTGTAGAGCCCTTTGAGGCTGCATTGAAACTGCAATTTGGACCTTCAACCTGTTGATAGCCATTGAAGTCCACTATATGGAGAAAAATCCTGGAATGTTTTCCTCAAAAACCAAAATTTCTTTTTGACTGAAGAAAGAGAGACATAAACATCTTGGATGACATGGGGGTGAGTAAATGTTCAGGACATTTTAATTCTAAAATGAACTAATCCTTTAAGTCGCTTTGAAAAAAAAAAAATATATATATATATAAATGTAAAGCTAAACTGTTTTGGTTAGCCTGTAAAATATAAAAGAAAATAATTATTTGAGAAACATAAGAAAGAGAGGCATGCAGAAACAGAGAAAAGGGGAGAGAGATATAAAATGACTTCAAACAGCCACGAGGTGAATAAACTGTACAGTTCTGCTCTGTGGACTTAGCTTTACTTCATTATTTATGTGGCGTCTACAGAACGACCTGCGGCTACTTTACACGCGTTCCACTCACACATCTCTACAAACTATTTCACATCACACTTTCTCTGGCAAAACAAAAAGTCCAGCACATTCCCTCTCAAATTAAGTCTGCCAGCACAAATCAGTGCTGCGTTCCCTGTAGTCAAGCTGCTCTATAACCTCAATATCACTTGGAGGCTCAATACTCACGCTGTTGAACCCCTAATGAAATGCAATCAATGATTGATAAGGTGGCAGTTGCCCTCAAGTAGACCCGCTGATGATTACAGCCGGTCAGCCTGAGCATCTGACCCCGCTCTGGGCTCCAGAGGTGTGCCACCCGGCCCTGGGAGAGACAGGCGCTGGGCCTTTTGTCTTATTAGCTGACTGTCGAGGTGTAAAGATCTGCCGCCTGCCAGGCATACAATTAGTCATCCTGTGATCTTTATTACTCTAGGGTGGTGGTCTTTCTTAGCAGAGCCCCAATTCGACACCCTCTCTTCCTCACCCGGGAGCCCCAGGTAATGCTGGGGATCAGGTGATGGGACCTTACGGAGGGTCCCTCTTGTCACAGGTTAAGGACGTGGCAAGAGTCTCTCTTGTGCTACCAAGAGGACTGTGAGTGATCCTCTGCAGGGTCAGCGATTGGAGAAATCGGCCCACTCTATCACCCCTGGTTCCTCCATATACTCTGAAAAATAACTTTTGCAAAATTGTTCTTTGCTGCTTTTTAGGGCCCTCTTGATATGCAAAAACATTTTTCAAAGGTGGCTATATGGCTCTTGAGACCATATAGTTCTTATAGCATTAATAATTAATGAATATTTTTTTTTAAATTAAATTATATGCTTTTCAGATCAGGATGCAACTTTATGCTATTGGTAATTTTTATCTCAGCACAATCATCTGAGCTTTGTCTTGCAACCCAAATAGCCTCTGGGCACCCTTAGCACAAATGTCAACGTCTTACAAAATTATTAATCAGAAAAGGACAATTAACAAGTTTTTTAAATGCATAAACAACAGCAGAAGTGTGATTTACCTGCATAGAACGCACAAGATTTATTATTATTAACTAAAACTAGAACTAAAACATTTTTGTTAATTGAAATATGAAACATTGTACGAAAAACTAAAAGAAATGTAAAAAAAAATTAAGTTACTATATTACTACTATAAAATTGCTATTATTATATTAGTATTAGTATATTAGCCATATTACCAAGTGTAAGGTAAAATTGCACCATAGTACCATAAAGTTTGTTCTGATTCATCCCCAACGTCAAAAACAGAAGATATCTCCTCCCTTTTAAAAGCCTATTTTGTTATCCAAACAACGTGCGATTATATGCTCAGCTGCATTTTTTTATTCGCATTTAGCATTGTTTTTAGCATTAGCATTAGACTGTCTAAGAACTATGTGATAAAAAAGTTCTCTCTTTGTGTAACAACAGCAGTCTGTAAAACTCTTTTCGGTTCTAATTGGAACCTTTATTTTTAAGAGACAGGCCTGGAAGGGTTCGGACTCTACGAGAGATTCGCTCGGGGAGGCATGCGAGCGGCTCCCTCCCCTGAGAGGTGTTCTGGATGAGCTGGATTCATGTCTGCATGTTAATCTCTTCACTCTACCTGCCAAAATGCAGAGAGCACGTGTTACGGTGCATCAAGATGCTGTGTTCCTCTCCTTTTCCTTTTCACAGACCTCCACAGTCCAGCATCACAGCATGAAACCATCTCAACACTCCCGGCCCCCTGCTGTCTGTGTGTGTGTGTGTGAAGTGTATGTGGGTGAATGGGTCACGAGGAGTCGCTCAGACGCTCTACAGTTCATTCAGCACAGGTAACAAGGTGAGTCAGTTTGACTTTAGATTGGCCCGGCTCTCTAGCCCTGAAGGCTGTCTCCCAACAAGCCTGTTTCTATCTTTCTCCTATCTTTTCTTCCTTCTGTTTTCCCCTTGCTTTCTTTCCAGGGGCTCAATTATGGGAGGATGGTTCTCAAGCGCCCGGCGAGAGCAGATCAGCTGACCCGGGAGAGCAAGCCATCCGACAGGTCCCCTAACAATGATAAATCACATACACACACTGAGCCTGGTGAGCAGAGGTCCACCACACACACATACATACATACATATACAACATTGCAACTTACGCGCACACACACACGCGCGCGCGCGTACACAAGCTTATCTTGCTAATAAAGAGCAACTGATAAAGTAAAATGCGCCAACATGACAAGGCAAAGGAAGTCAATAATATACTTCCCCTTTAAAGAAGACATACAGAAGTATAAACAAGGCTTAAAAAGGAGACCGGGGCTAGTTGTCACACAGGGAATATCTGAAAGTCAACTGCACAAATGTATTTTCTTTAAAAGTAGCTTTTTTATGTTGGTTAAAAAACCTTTTTAATTAGAAACATTTTTGTCAATTCAAATTAGCGTCACATGTTGTAGTACTTTATGGACGTTATAAATTTAAATATCTGCTGATCAAAACAATGGCTTGATATTTGTCTATGTTACATTTTACAGCTGAAAATCCTAAAATATGCTGATTAATAGCTGTTAATCAAATTGTTTCAAGTTACCCCATATAGTGTAGCAATATGCCCTGCCATTGGGGCATGTTGTCATACAAGTCAGTGTGTGTAAAATGAACTTTTTCCAGGTCAATCATGGTTGTAATGTTCAATAGCTTTTTTGTAGTCAAGATTCGCATCCATACAGAAATTGACTTTCAAAAATATTCACTCAAGTACACCCAGTCACCAGTGTCTACTTTTGTCCAGAGCTTCTGAGAGCTGCCACATGTACATAAAGTACATATTCTCTCTGACTGAGCAGAAAGCCCATTTATAAATACAGCAGCGTGCAAACAACATTTGATTGTCTTGTTGGAAGCAGACTTGGTTGCTTAGAGACCCCGCTTCTGAGTTCATAAGACACGCCATAATCCAGGTGTCCGTTAGAGTGGATCTCACAGGTCGTTAACCTCGCGGTAACCTGGGACTGCCTGCGAACGTGTGTCTCGAATGCCAGAGAGAAACGCAGCTGCCTGCGGGACAGTGGAGCGTCCTGAATCACGTCCATATTCATGATCTATCTGGACGGAGAGGTGTGTGCTCACGGCCAAACCTGGGACTGGAAATGAAATTATAGATAAACCTGATACATGCCTGGCCCTAGCAAAGGTCGTCAGACAAACACAGCTGGGTTTCTAAATGCTGAGGCCATCACTGGCACACACACACTGCAGATCTGATCAAGGTTTTGGAAAGAGTCAAGTAAATGCAAAAACACAGTCAAACTCCGTTAGACTGTCAAACAATTCTGTTATACAAATAAATAAATAAATAAATACATTTTATTAGTCTTAACCACAAATTATTGGTCAGGAAATAAGCTAAATTTAAGCAAATGCATTACTTAAAAAGCCGTTGCTGTCTCAGAAAAAAATCAAAGACAGAATTAGGTTTTTGGCAGAATATGGGAAGTTGTGTGTGGAGTGGTGAATCACAATGAAACATGAGTTACATGGTGATGCTCCAGAGCAGTGTCTTTGAAAATCTGGTGAGAAATATAATAATAAATGCATCTCTACCACAGAGAAGCATGGAGGAAGAGGTGTCATTGTGTGGGGAGCCTTTTTAGCTGCTGGAATTGGTGAGCTACTTCACTGTGAATAGCTTTGGATTACAGGAGAATATTGCAGAATGGCTTCATTTCCCACAAATGAAAAGTTGTTATCTAAAGAGGAGTGATCAGAATTTCAACAAGACAATACTCCTGCCCAAAATGCAGACAACCAAGAAGTGGCTTGAGAACAAGTCCATCAGGCTCATGTTTTGGCCTGGTCAGAGTCCAGATTTGAGTCCTATAGTGAATATTTGGACTCACATTAAACTCAAATGAACTCAGAGACATTTTTCAACTAATCTTGAACTGTTTGAATCCATTAACATCAAGTGGAACTCTTCCTGTAAAAAGCTGTCTGCAAGTTGGGACCTATTCTGTGCTTAAATACTTTATTTACAGTATTTGTGCAATTCTTTCTAATTTCCTGACCAGTGATTTGTGATTAAAATGGTTAAGACCATTAAAAGACCAGTAAATATTTTGTCATTTTTGGCTTGGACCATATATCTTTAATATTATGTATGTACACCTTTGTTATACTACGCTTTTCATGCACATCTTGGAATAGTTATTTACCAACTTTTTATTTGTTTATTTATTTATTTATTTGCATGCTCAATTACTTATTCATTCACTTAGTTATTTATTTACCTCCTTACTGCCTTATGTATTTACTTGGTTATTTATTTATAGGACTGTGTCAAGAAACGAGGCACCAGGAACAGGAAAAAGGCGGCGTTAAAAAAAAAAAGGCCTACATTCTTATTGAGTTTTCCTCTTGAATGTATAAGTATATAAGAGGTGATAGCTGGCGGTCTCCCCTTGCCACGTATCGCAGCATCAAAGCGGCCAGACAATGTATGCTCACTATTAGTATCAATTTACAAATAAACTGCTTTTTTGGTGACTGGATCTCAGATGTCAGATTTTGATAAATGGTTTCAATTTGGCAGCTGTTTTAAAGTGTCAGTCCGCATCAGATCTGATCCCCTCCTACACCAGAGCCCTGCCCGAAAGAATCTCTCTCACTTAGCTTCCTGCCTTTTTAGGGGAAAATAATCTTTTCATACTAACCAGGCGGCAAACCGCCCAGGGCACCTGACGGCACCGAGTTTTTGCGCTTGACTCGATATGTGTGTGTGTATGCATGTGTGTTTTGTATATATACACACAGTCTGCACCGTTGCATATCAGCTTTGTTCTTTGATTTGTTGCTTGTTGCTGCCTCAAAGCTGCAATATGCCACCAGCATGGATAACAGCACCGATCTAACCTCCATCTCACCCTCTCAAAGCCAGCATCACACAAACAGTTGTTTTTCATTCACAAGCCTGTACGAGCTGCTCTTCTACACTATCAAACAGAAGACCCTCAGGCTTTCAGAATCAAGGTTTGCTTCACAGACATAAGAAAACACCCTTCCTTTGCAGCAAGAATGGAGATGCAAAGCCAAATCTGAGGCTGAAATATACAATGCCCATCTCGCGAATGTTTTACACCTATTTTAAAATGTATGCCAAGCATTTCTTACAAAAACAGGAGAGGTTGTGTAAATCTACAAACACGGCCAGGAAAAGCAAAATGTGTGATTTTGATTGAACAGAAAAAATATGCAGCGAAAGCAATTTCTTCAGACCACACTTACCTTAGGTAACCTCTCTGGGTCTCCAGGGTGACGAGGGATGACCTTTTGTAGCCTCTGGAAACCGTAGTCTATGGTGGGTTCATTCAGAGCTGCGGGAGAAACCGAAAATAAGATGTTTATTTGATTTAAGTGACTGCAAATCTCTCAGAAACAGGCCATTATGTCATCTTGTTCTTTTTCTCAGAGTTCTCTGCCATGACGCCCCAGAGTTCAGCAGGATTAAATATCAGTGCGTGCATATGTACATTTCTCCCTGTATATTTGTTTACGTTCGTCCCTGTGGCATCAATCCAGGATTCCCCCTGCGTGAATTTGTTTTATGAAGTGTTTACTGAGGCCCTATGGCCTTCCTGTCCCCCTTTACACTTCTTTATTCCCAAACTCTAACCTTTCCTGCCTAATTCAATTCCTCTCTTCTCACTCAACCCTGTTCACGTTTTATTTCATTCTCTCACTGCAAACACCACCTCCTCTTAGCCCCTCTTTTCCATCTCTCTGTCGCGATACGATGGCAGAAAGAAACACCCGGAAAGCAGTTAGGGAGATATTTCTCCATAATCAAGCCCATTAATCATAAAAGGCTGTCAAATTTGACTTTGGGGACAATTTGTCAGCCTTCTTGCCCGGTCCGCTTTTGTCACCGTTGCCTCTTGTATTCCGTAAGGATGATTGACAGTCCAAATGCTAGCGAGTAGAATACCTAGTTTGCACTAATATGCATAAGCGGTGCTTTCATGAATAAGAATAAGGTGGCTGCACAGGAGCAGGGGCCTCTTTTCAAAGGGCCCGGTGCCGTTTGTTGCACGCGGCAAATAGATGTTATTACCATTATAACAATATTTGTTTTCTTTCCTCGGGAATGGGTCTCGGCGAGCTGCTAAATCAAATTTGTTTGAGCTGGTTTCACAGCGAGGAGGAGAAAAGAGCTCACAGAGTGACAGCGGTTGCGGAGGAGGGGGTGTGTGGGGATCTTTGTGACTCAATGCCCCTGTGAAAGTGAAGGAACAGTCTCTCAGGACGATCTGAGAAAGGTGCTGTGGAAACGATCGCATTCCTTCTCCAGGTCAAGAGAACTGCAGTTTGATCAAACAGCAGTGTGATTAGACTCAGTAAGCCATCTATGTGCCATTGTTTTGTCATTTTTGGACAGTCTGCTATGCAATAATAGCCACCATCTGGATATAAAGTGTCAGGGAAAAAAGAGTGTAACACAGAAGAAAGAAAGAAAGAAAGAAAGAAAGAAAGAAAGAAAGAAAGAAAGAAAGAAAGAAAGAAAGAAAGAAATGGAAGGAAGGAAGGAAGGAAGGAAGGAAGGAAGGAAGGAAGGAAATCAAGAAATGAAAAAGGGAAAAAGAAAAGAGGGAGGAAAGAAAAGGAAATAATTTTGAAAGTAAATGAAGAGAGTAAAAAAGGAAGGAAGGAAAGAAATCAAGAAAGGAAAGGGGAAAAAGAAAAGAAAAGAAAAGAAAAGAAAAGAAAAGAAAAGAAAAGAAAAGAAAAGAAAAGAAAAGAAAAGAAAAGAAAAGAAAAGAAAAGAAAAGAAAAGAAAAGAAAAGAAAAGAAAAGAAGGAGGAAAGAAAAATAAATAATTTTCAAGTAAATGAAGAAAGGAAGGAAGGAAGGAAGGAAGGAAATCAAGAAATGAAAAAGGGAAAGAGAAAAGAAAAGAAAAGAAAAGAAAAGAAAAGAAAAGAAAAGAAAAGAAAAGAAAAGAAAAGAAAAGAAAAGAGGGAGGACAGAAAAGAAATAATTTTGAAAGTAAATGAAGAAAGTAAAAACGGAAGGAAGGAAGGAAATCAAGAAATGAAAAAGGGAAAAAGAAAAAAAAGAAAAGAAGGAGGAAAGAAAAGGAAATAATTTTAAAAGTAAATGAAGAAAAAAAGGAAGGAAGGAAATCAAGAAAGAAAAGGGGAAAAAGAAAAGAAAAGAGGGAGGAAAGAAAAATAAATAATTTTGAAAGTAAATGAAGAAAGTAAAAAAGGAAGGAAGGAAGGAAGGAAGGAAATCAAGAAATGAAAAAAGGGAAAAAGAAAAGAAAAGAAAAGAAAAGAAAAAAGAAAAGAGGGAGGACAGAAAAGAAATCATTTTGAAAGTAAATGAAGAAAGTAAAAACGGAAGGAAGGAAGGAAGGAAATCAAGAAAGGAAAAGGGAAAAAGAAAAGAAAAGAGGGAGGAAAGAAAAAGAAATAATTTTGAAAGTAAATGAAGAAAGTAAAAAAGGAAGGAAGGAAGGACAGAAAAAGAAAGAAAGAAAGAAAGAAAGAAAGAAAGAAGTAAAATTTGAAGAAAGTAAATGAAGGAAGGAAGGAAGGAAGGAAGGAATGACATTAACAAACAAAGATGAATGAATGAACAAAAACAAACAGAGAGAGAAAGAAAAAAATAGAAGAAAGAAAAGGAAAGAGACAGGAACAACAGAGGAAGAGCGTCCATGAGAGCAATTTCACAAAGCAATCCCATAAAACTTGCACTTTAATGAACCGTTGGACAGGGGACATGAGAGGGAGGGCTTTGTTTCTCCACCACACCCCCAAGAAATTAAGCCCATTACTTCTCTTATTAAAATCCCCCTGAACTTTGACCCCAGCGCCCCATTGGCTGCCTGCAGGGCCTCTGTCCTCTCAGCCAATCGATACGGCTGCCTCCCGCCGAGAAGTGGGAGTAATTGGAGAGTGTGTGTGCATGGGCCGAACCCTGACCCCGCCTGCATTACACAGCCCATATGAAGATAGATTGCCTGATTTAGTGTAAACATATGCTGCAATTCTAGCCATCAGTGCCACTTTCTCCGTCGTAATTTGTATTGATTTTTTCTCCCTTCCTCTCAGCCATCCACGCGTCTTTGCTGTGCCTGACGTGTGATTGCGAAAAGGGAAAGATAATGCAGTTCGCTGAAGAGGTGGCAAGTGTATGTGTGTGTGTGTGTGTGTGTGTTGGAGCAGACGAATAGAGGGATGTATATTTATTATTAATTTAATCATCTCCTTATTGCAGGCGCTGTGGGGCTGCACATCTCTTTTCTCTCTCTCTCGTTCTCATTTGAAGGTTATCACACTCTCCACTGAGATCTACTGATGCTAAATAGAAGGTTGCTGTGGAGTGTGAGGTAACAGTGAAAGATTAATATGATTTCCACTTTCAGATGTCCAGTGGGACGGGACAACACAATGAGCTGCCATATAAAAGACAAAAAAGCATTCTCTCATACGCTTGCATACCTAGATCTATTACTGTCGAAATTTTGATCATCAGCACAACAGGGTCAAGTCTGAATCGTGTCTGCCATCATCATCGACACACATCACAATCCTCTCAGCAAAACCGTCAAGCATTTGACCTCTGACTTGCAGTTAACCTGCACAGCAGACCTGCGTTTGTCCTCACATATAAGCTTGTTGAGGCTCTATCTAGCTAGCAAATTAGAGGTAGTGCGTGCAACTCTAAAATCAATCCCAGCATACCTCTCTGTTCTTATTACATGCTCTGCAGAAGTCAGAGGTCAAATAGGGCTGACTAGGAAACCACTCAACACGCACCAACTCATGATAGCCAAACCTAATGAGGGCAATGCTTACTAATACAGCATGAGTTTGATGGAGGGAAATAAAAGAAGAGAGATAAAGATATACAACCAGAATGAGAAAAAAGCAGAGAATGTAAATGAAGACCCTGTTGAAAAAAACAGCATATGCTGGTTAGGTATGTTTTGAAGCATGGCAGCTGCTTTGAGCTGGTTTAAGCTGGTTCTTAGTTGGTTATGGGCTGGTTTAAGCTGGTCCTGAGCTGGAGCTAGTTGCTTAGGACCAGCACTTGACCAGCTTAAACCAGCTCATGGCCAACTAAGGACCAGCATAAACCAGCTCAAACCAGCTGCCATGCTTCAAAACATACCTAACCAGCATATGCTGTTTTTTTATCAGGGGAATTGGCTCCACACACAACTGGGTTTGAATTGGGTTTTGAATTGAAGTGACAGGAATAAGATTATTTTGAATTACATCTTTAAACATTTTTTAAACTTTAAAACAAGGCTTTATCAAGCCAAAATGTAAAGTCTTTCTGAACATGAGACAAAAGAATTCAGTTTTTCTTTCTTTGAATTTCCATTTATTTTAAAGGGTTAGTTCAGCCAAAAATGAAATTTCTGTCATTAAGTACTCACCCTCATGTCATTCCAAACCCGTAAGACCTTCATTCACCATCGAAACACAAATTAAGATATTTTTGATGAAATCCAAGAGGTTTTTTTATCCTCAATAGAAGCAATGAAATTACCACATTCAAGGTCCAGAAAAGTAGTAAAAAATGTTAAAATAGTCAACGTGACTACAGCGGTTCAACCTTAATGTTATGAAGTGACGAGTATAATATTTGTGTGAAAAAACAAACAAAAAAAATAACGATTTTATTCAACAAATTCGTCTCTCCCCTGTCATTCTCCTACACTATTTACGTTCAGCTCTTCCAGGTTTCTATGTCCAAATGCCGGTTTAGTATTGGCCGACACTGGTCACGTGAGCAAGCATGACGCATGCGTATGATGCTGAAGCAGGAGCCAGCCAATACTGAGCCAGAGTTCGGACATAAACACGGAAGCGATGAACTGCATTCACTGCGTCAACTGCGTACGAGTCTGACGGGAGAAACGAATTTGTTGACTAAAGTCGATTTTTTTTGTTTTGTTTTGCGCACAAAACGTATTTTAGTCGCGTCATAACATTACGTTTGAACCACTGTAGTCACGTTGACTATTTTAACAATGTTTTTACAACTTTTTTTGGACCTTGAATGTGGTAATTTTATTGCTTTCTACTGAGAAACTGTAGTTACCTGGACTATTTTAACAATGTCTTTAATACCTTTCTGGACCTTAAAAAGTGCAATGACTATGTGTGGTTCAGATATCCTCGGATTTCATCAAAAATATCTTAATTTGTGTTCTGAAGATGAACAAAGGTCTTACGGGTTTGAACGACATGAGAGTGAGTAACTTATGACAGAAACTTTATTTTAGTGTGAACTAACCCTTTAATTGTACTTCCTTATATTCACATTAGAATTGCAGTGCTGCATATTTTACCTCAATTCAAATTCAGAAATGTAAATGGAATTTAACAACCATTCTCAATTCAAATTGTGAATGGAACACAACCCTGCAACATAAGCTATCACAGCGCTTAATTTCCCAGCCCAGCCCGAATAACTCGTCCCCCGCCAACTGTATGTACGTTTAGTCTGCACTTGTTTACATCCATGCTCTCCGAAGGGCTTACATCTATTTACCCTCCACTGTTTTTCTATTTACATTCTCCTATTCCCACTTTCCAACAGGCCTCCTGGCTGATCATGTTTCCCCTCTCCCTGATGGCATCTGTCTTTACAACATGGGGCTTTTTAGGTGCCATATCCATTCCTGTTCTCTCCTCCTTAGTCACCATGATGCAGTGATTGTAAGCATAGTCATGCCCCCTTAGGCCACAATCGCAACCATTCAGAGAGAGGCTATTTCAGCGGTCTCCCCCTAACGCAGACTGAATGATTTTAGATGGAGCCCTCGGCCCATCTAAAACACTTGATCAAGCCCTGCTCTGTCCGAGGGAGGCGCATTGATGGAATGGGGAATTTGATGCAGGTTCGGATTCCGACGCAACACGCCTCAATTTCTCATTTTCATGTGCTACATGATTGATATGGGAGAGAATGGCACCGAGCGGCTCTTTCACCTGCAGATGGGTATCTCGCACTTAGATTGCCCCGCTACTCTTTAGGGGGAAGACATTTACAGGTGCACAACGGGGCGACGTGAGGAAGCGATTTGTTTTCCCGTTCTAGTCTGTCGCTGCGAGGTCGCAGATCTGGCTTGTTGACAAACGTCTGAAGACCCCCTGTTGCGTGTCATCGATTTTGACCCATCCATATCCTCTTTGTCCTCACGTCAGAAAGGCTGCGGCACATGGAAACGCATTGCTTCGCAACTGACGGAAAAATCAGAATGCGCTTCTTTGCACCATTCTGAAGGAATAAAACAAGGAGTGAGATTCAAAGTGCAAGTTTGGATCAATCATCATGGCCCGCTCCCCCATCCCTAACCCCTGCAACCCCCAAACACTCCTACCACCTCCTCCTCCCTGGATCGATCCTCATAGAAATTTCATGAACTTTAAACTGTGATTGACAGTAGAGGCAGGGCGCGCAGGCTGCTTTAAAGTGGAGAACCACCAGGGAAGATGAAGAAAAACCTCTTCAAACACGCAGACAACACAGACTCACTCGCACTAAAAACCACACACTTTTAATTACGACTTGAACACGATTCGCTGTTATGGCAGCAATTATGAAGCTGAGCTAACCTTGGTTTTACCCCTGTGTGACACCGCACTATGAAACACTGTCTGGATTTTAGGGGCAGATAATAATCAACAAATGATTCTCACTAATGGTAAGGGAGCTACAAGATGTCGGGAAAGCACGTGTGCACGGGTGTCAGTCATTTTGTATGCATGTACGAGATGGGAAATAAGATCAGTGGAATAAAATAAGAGGAGGCTTTTCTACACAAGGGGAATGTGTCGTTCCTCTACAGAGCCGAGACTCATATCACTATCAAAGGAGTCACTTTTCTCTTAAAGAGAAGACCTGTGGAACCAATGTTGGATAATTAGTCATTTCATGAGGGGACACTTTAGGCTGTGACTCCAAAATAATAACAGGCTCCTCAGGTGGGGGAAGTATGGCTTTGAGGCACACTTCTTTGACGTGTCACTCAATTTAATCAAGGCGCTACAGAGGCAATTACCTAACAGATGATTAACATATCTAGCCGGCAAGGCAAACGGATGCAAGCGGTAATCAGCATGGTTGCATCACCGTTCGGTCTCCGAGGAGAAAGAGAGAGAGTAGAGGTAACAGAAGGAGCTTGGTGTGTTAATGTCACTTCTGCTTCAGTGTTTCCACACTGGAAATGTTCACTACATTCAAGTCACTGCAAAGCACACACTTTTTCACATATCTGAGAGTTGGTGCTGTGTATCATAGGACTATGAATCGCCAACTACATCACGATTCGATATAAATCACAATATATACATCCTGATTCAATACATTAGTACATTCAATATAGTTTCAATCTCTCTAGATCCTCATTGAGTGGCTCTGACTGCACTGAGAAACATTAGCTGTGTCCCAAATCAAGGGCTGCGTCCTCCGGAGGTCGCATTTAAAGGCTGCATACGTTCTCAAGTCGGTCTCTTTTAAGAAAAGTAACCATAATAAAATTGACTGTTATTCCTCATGAGGTGTAAAATACTGTAATTTCTTTATTACTTTGCAATCTAACGGTTACTTTTCTTAAATGAGACCGACTCAACGACGTATGCAGCCTTCAAGCGGGACCTCTGGAGGACGCAGCCCCTATATTGGGACGCAGCTATTGTCTCAGAGTTTATGCTTATTTAGATTACCTAATTCTTTATTATGGAACTGTAGGACATGCAAAAATAAATAAATACAAATGCACCAAATTTTTGGCCACCAAAAATGGCATAATTTTTTTTGTTATATTACCAAAAATTCTGTTTTTATGTCTACAGAGTTATAGAGCAATATTTTAAAAATATATCCAATATTTCAAATTATTATAAAAAATATAAATTATTAAAAAATAATTATAAAAAGAAACTATTTTAATTAAATTTTTAGTATCGTGAGAAAAAGCATTGTGGTATATCAATAATGTATGGCTGTATCTGTCTTAGCATTTATGCAAATACAAAAATATGAATTAATAAAATACTCTTGACAAACTCTTTATGTTACTTGGCTAACAAGAAAGAAAAAAAGATGACGTTACTGCTTTTCTAACATTTGAAATTTGACATTAATTAGATTACCGCATGCCAATAGCCTGGATATGGATTCCACTAAAAGGCTGTACTTCAGCTACTGTCAAAGTGTCTCACCAATATACACCACAGTCAGGATACTGCTGACAGACCACCTCCTAGTGTGAGACTCACAAACACATCGGCGTCCAAGCTGTGAAACAACTGAACGAAATGATGACATCATGCCGGGTCCTGTTCTACGTGCTCGGCAGCCCTGCAGAGCTCATCCAGTGGAACGTTCCGCTAATGTGTTCCATCTGCCCGCTCCGAGGATGAAAAGGTAACAAAGTGGCCCATTGTTCCATGGCTTGTGCAACAAGTGAACTGCTCCTGGTCCCTCTCCGAGCTCCGGCTATGGGAACGGTCTTTGAGAAACATCAGCCACCGCTGTCCACAGAGCCTGTGCCATTAAGCTTTAGTGCCAGTTTTAAAGAGCTTTTGTAGTGGATGGCGCCAAAACCTCTGGCTGATGTGAGAACACAGCGAGCAGGTTCCAAAACCAGCCCATGATTTTAAGTTGCATACCAGCTGGGTGCTCCGTGGTTTTCCAATCAACTCTTCGGGCCCCAGGCTGTGGCAATTACATAGCTAAATTGAGAAAATCTTTGTTGTGTAGCTTTGACATCCAATCCCTTCCATCAGTTCCCTTAGTCTCTTCCTTCCAACAATTCTCTTAGTCTCCTCCTCATGTTGTTTCATACCTGAAGATATTCTGAATTATGTTTCAACTGTTTGTCTGTATAATGAAAGGTAATGGGATCCAAAAGAACAAAATTGGATCCCATTGGCTTAACTGATGATACATGAGGCAACTTTTTTAGCAATGTTGCCGGGCAATGTTGCTTGGGCACTTTCCCATTGAGAATGGGCAACAAATTTCTATCTGAATACTTTAGATTGAAATTTGTTGCCCATTCTCAATGGGAAAGTGCCCAAGCAACATCGCTTGGCAACATTGTTCAAAAAGTTGCCCCGTGTATCATGACCTTTACAGACGAAAAAGACATTGAGACATTTTTCAAAATATCTACTTTTGTGTTCCACAGAAGAAAGAAAGTCATGCAGGTTTGGGACGACATGAAAATGAGTAACAGTAAATTTATTTTTGGGTTTACTATCCCATTAACAGAGTTGCAAATTAATGTAACACATTCTGAACCTAAAGTAAGCTCTAGTTATACATTCGCTTCAGGCAAGAGCATATGAATTCTGGGCACTTAGAGCCACCAAAAAACATATACACACCCTTCCTAACCCTTTGGGACTGCAGCAGCCTACCCTACAACCCCATGACAGCCATTAGCTTCACAAAACAACCCCTATTCTACAACTGATGCTCAGACAAGCTGAAATAAGGTACCGGGAATGGGTTGAGCAAGTGGTTGGGGAGGTTGTTCCCCCTGTCCCTGCCCATTCTGTAACCCAGCACCCGATTTAAGTGACCCCTGAGTCTTTTAAACAAAAGGTCTCACCCAGCAAAGATGCTACAGCTCTTGTTTGCAATGCCAAAGGCTGTCAGCCTGGAAAGCATCAGGCAAGTTCTGACAGGCACATTGGCACCCAAGAGAACAGCACTCTTCGTATTAACAGTCCCGCACCTCCAGTATCCTCTCAGCCTCTGTTTCTAGGATATTGTGCAATTGCTTGGAATGCATGCAGCACTGCTAAGGGAATAGTAGCCCTCCCCTTTCAGGAAGTTGAGAGGATGCTTCAGATACAAGTTTTATTTCTGGTGGATCTCCTTGACTGAGGCAATCAAATAAAACGGTATACCCAAAAGGCCAAATCAAACGCGGACTTTTTGATGCCCCAAATACAGCTTGAAAGCTTGCAAACCAGAGGTACGATGTGCTGTCGTTTAACTGTACATCACTTCTGGTCACATGTTTTATTATTATGATTATAATGGCAGAGGCAGTAAGTTACTGGCTATTGGGAGGCTTGTGTTAGCGTAGGCTGGATCCATGCCGCCAGTCTCAGAGCTTGTAATGTATAGATCAATGTGGCCGTAGGGGAAAGAGGATCAATGGCTGTTGAGTTATTGCAGTATTTGGCTACTGATTTTAGAGAGCTGTGTTTTCCCAGGAAAGTCAATACCCTCAGGCTCTTCACACTCATCTCGCCCTCCTTCCTCTAACCCAACACCTGGGGAGTCTTAACCCCCCGAGAGACAGACAGAGAGAGAGAGAGACATGAGCTGGTGGACTGAAGGACTTAATGATGCATGCAGGCAGAAAGCAGAACTAACAGAATAAGAGTGAAGATCTCTCCGAAGGGAGAGCCAGAGAGAACAGAGTAAATGTGAGAAAGCAACAAAGCCGTAATAGTTATCAGGTACCAGCTGCAACAATGAAAGTGAGAATTGGACTTAACATTCTGCTAATCTAACAAGATGTCCTAACTAGCCCATGCCACACATTAAATGCTTTCAGGGAATTTGGACACAGCCAATCTTTGACATTTCCCTGTAGTGGTAGAGCCAGGTGCAGAGTAGAGTTGTGTGATATTCAGAATTTAACTGAGTAAGCCTTTCATAGCAATTAAATAACATAATTTCAATTTGAACTGTGGTAGCAAACAGAATACAGAATTGCAATTTGAATTTAAGGAAATACAATTAATATGAACTAAAATTGAAAATAAATAAACTGCAATAAGTATCATTTTTAAATCTCCCTCTCTCTCTCTCTCTCTCTCTCTCTTTCCATATACAGTTGAGCTCAAAAGTTTACATACCCCTTGCAGAATCTGCAAAAATGTGAATAATTTTAACAAAATAAGAACGATCATGAAAATTGCATGTTATTTTTTATTTAGTACTGTCCTTAATAAACTATTTCACATAACAGTTGTTTACATAAAGTCCACAAGACAAAAAAATAGCAGAATTTATAAAAATGACCCCATTCAAAAGTTTACATACCCTTGATTCTTAATACTGTGTGACATTACCTGGATAATCCACGACTTTTTTTTTATTATTATTTATTTATTTATTTATTTATTTTTGTGATGGTTGTTCATGAGTCCCTTGTTTGTTCTGAGCAGTTAAACTGAGCTCTGTTCTTCAGAAAAATCCTCCAGGTCCTGCAGATTCTTCAGTTTTCCAGCATCTTCTGCATATTTAAACCCTTTCCAGCAGTGGCTATATGATTTTGAGATCCATCTTTTCACACTGAGGACAACTGAGGGACTCAAACACAAGTATTACAAAAGCTGCAAATATTCACTGATGCTCCAGAAGGAAACATGATGCGTTAAGAGTCAGGGGTGAAAACTTTTGAACAAGAAGTTGATGTGCAAGTTTTTTTTATTTTGTTTAAAGAACATATTTTTTCCATTTAGTTCTGCCCTTTGGAAGCTACAAAAGATACTTACATGTTTCCCAGAAGACAAAAAAAGTACAATTTATTCTGTTCATCCAATTCAAAAAGTTTACATCCCCGACTCTTAATGCGTTGTGTTTCCTTCTGGAGCATCAGTGACTGTTTGAACCTTGTTTAATACTTGTGTTTGAGTCCCTCAGTTGTCCTCAGTGTGAAAAGATGGATCTCAGAATCATACAGTCACTGCTGAAAATGGTTCAAATATGCAAAAGCTGCTGGAAAACCAAAGAATCTGCAGGACCTGGAGGATTTTTCTGAAGAACAGAGCTCAGTTTAACTGCTCAGAACAAACAAGGGACTCATGAACAACCATCACAAAACAAAAAAAAACAGTTGTGGATTATCCAGGTAATGACACACAGTATTAAGAATCAAGGGTATGTAAACTTTTGAACGGGGTCATTTTTATAAATTCAGCAATTTTTTTTGTCTTGTGGACTTTATGTAAACAACTGTTATGTGAAATAGTAGGGTATGTAAACTTTTGAGCTCAACTGTATACACACACACACACACACACACACACACACACATATATATTCAATTATATTTTAAAATCGGTCCCACTTTATATTAGGTGGCCTTAACCACTATGTACTTACATTTAAATTACTCATTTGACACAGTGCACTTATTGTGTACATACATATGTTTTTACAATGGCATTGTATTTAAAAAAATACCTGCATGCACCCCTCCCTTACACCTTAACCCACCCTTAAACCAACCCATACCACCAAACCTGTCCCTAACCTTGTATCCCACCTAAGTTGCAACAAAAATGTTTTGCGATATAATATGAACAGAATAAGTACATTGTACTTATTTTTTTAATGTAAGTACATAGCAGTTAAGGAAAGTAAACTCCTTTTCTTGTCATTCCAATGCAAGATCTTGTGTAGGAAATGTCCAAATTCCATGTGACAAAATTCAAACTGATAAATTATAATGAACTAAATTCTGAATGTTATTAAGCCCTGGTGAAGAGAGGTGAAATTACCCTTTAACAGCCCCAGATGCTTCAGTCTGAAGACTGTGAGATCACTTCCTGTGATGGCAGTGTTAACGGCAGTGATACCAGAAAAGACATGCTCTAAACACTGCTTCTCTGGCTTTCCACTCCAGCAAAGATAAGACAGTGAACCTATAATCAGTGGAATGGGCACATTGGCCATCTTTGATGCATTTCTAGGGTCCATTACTGCTAATGAAAAGCAGATAAAAGGAATGTGATAAAAAATAATGTGCGTCTGCACAGAGATGCCAGTTTCCTTCGCCAATGTACGTATCCCCCTCCCAATCCCTAAGGCCTGAGTGCTTAATTTCTGATGACCTAAATGTATCTCTTTCAAAATATTCAAACTGGCTTGTGTTCATTTGGAAGTGTCTGACGATAAGGAGTGAGGTTTTTTTTTCGAGCTGGAATGCTGTGTAAAGTTGAGCTCACTGGGGCTTATGGGAAGTCTCTGGTGGGAAAGACATCACTGAGGTTAGATGCACTCTCATTCCTCTTCAATTATACACAGTCTGCCTGTTTAGTATTTAAAAGCCCGCTTCATTTCACATTCATGAATATCACACATCTCTGGCACAGTAAATAAGTTGCTGGATGTATGTCAGTGCATCCACAAACTAAAATATGTATGTGTGAATCTAATTTGCAGCGTACAATGAAAATGATTTTGAGAAACATGTAAGTATGTATACAGCCTATGTATTTATTATAAATTATATATGTATGATATTAATTAATATTAATGATATATATTATTTGTGTGTATATTCTCATTGTCCTCTGTCCTGTATGACCTTACATTTACTTTTGTCTCTGCTTTCTGATTTAGAGATATTCTACAGGTCCTTTTTCATTCATCTTTACAATTTGCAACAGGCTTTCTATGCACTGCGAATATTCTTTTGAACTTTTCGAAAAATTCAAGCTATTCATCATAAAAAGGGACGCGGCGTACAGCTGTCAGTCAACTCTCGTCGGTCCGGCAGACATTAGCATTGCAAAGGAACGGTCGGAGGTAAGACAGGGCCGTCCTCTCTATTGTAAAGTTGTCTCTTTTTGCTGCTTACATGGCAAATGCATCTGAATGAGAGGCGCTTTGAACAAAGAACGTGGGAAATACACTGAGATAAAGCTGATGTATAACAGAAAGCCTGAACACAGGCCTCTCTTTCTTTCTCTTTTATGACCGTCGCTGTGACATTTTCTTATCACACCAAACAGTCCTAGATCTGACCTTTCGCCTACTTTGACTGGCATCTGGATTATTCTGATGGAATAATCGGTGTATGAAAAGCACTGATTTTACTAAATGATATTCGTCCTGCCTGTTGGACACAAGAGGACGGACATCAGCCAAAAGTAAAGACACGACCGCTTGCGTGGAGTCAAGAATGACCCGCTAACAGTATGCCATCATGGGAAAGCGTCTTTACGGACCACAAAGCATACAAGCCCTAATATTTTAAGCTAACAAAGGCAGGAACTCGATAAAATGGACAAAGAACACATGCAAAGATTGACCTCTGAGAAAGATGACAGAAATGTGCTCTGATACTGGAGATGGTTGCAATGGCTCCAGGCAGTTGCAAAGTGTTGTATACCTGTGTAGACGAAGCGTCCCGGAGCTCCTTTGCAGAATTGCTTGGACTTGTAAGAGAGTGTGACCTCCACGACCCCAGGGATGTGTCTAGGGGGCGTCTGCACCCGGATAGCGTGAGGTGTGATGAGCTAGAAGCCATCGGAGCACACGTTCAGTGGTCAGCACTCGATACACAAGCATTGTCTCCAATGTAAACAAAGTTAATGCTCAAGCTAAAGAGTGATTCATTACTCAAAGGACACTGTTATAGATTTTAACCATACAGTGGGTTCTGTTATGCTGTTATGCTGTATTTATCTCTCAAACTTGAAATCTAAAGTTCATTAAATGAAAGTGTTCACATTACTGAAACAAATTTGATTTATTTAAACCAATGTGCAGTGCCAGTACAAGTCAAAAACACTCTTTTAAAGAAATAGAAAGGTAATAAAGAAAGATAATAAAGAAAAAATGGTTTGGCTCTATAAAAAAAAAAAAAATAATAATCCTTCATAACCTTAAAAAAACTTTCATAACTTACCTCACTCCAAACCAGCATTGTGCCGAAGACCACTTGTAATCCATCAAAGAAGTTGTCCCCAATAATGATGACGGTCGCCCCCCCAGTCGTCCATCCTTCACTGGGGCTGATGGCCTTAATGCATGGAGTGGCTGCTTCGGAAAACAAGATCACAACACAAGCACTGGTTAGAGCTAGTTAGAGCAGGTCGGTGTCAACATTCATGCAACATTTGGGAAACATTATCATTAAATTAATTACCGTTTACCAGTGTTTTACTCTACACTCAATGCAAAAGAAAAAAAATACTGATAAACAGGAAGTCCGATGACTGTAAAAGCTCATTTGATTTTTTTTCTTTGGTGTCTGTGCATCACTCAGCTCAATAAAACCATTAAGTTTTTTTTTTTTGGTCTTTTATCGCAAATCTGTCTTTGCAGGCGGTATGGAGACAGACAGGCTGACTGAACGACTGGCCCAGTCTCCACTGGCTATGGACGGGAATTGATTGGTCGCAGCTCGGTGAGCTAACAGGCAAACCAAGGGGCTCTTGGTGCAACTTTAGACCACATTAATGCATATTGTGCTGTACACCAGCGGCCACTTTACTCGAACGGCATCATGGGAATGCAAAGTTCCCAAACTTTAGGCTCTGAATCACTTCTGATTGCTTTTTGATTGTTCTCTTTGTTGCATAAGTAAAAATCTCTGGAAAGAGGGAATTTTGATGCCTGTGAAAAATGAACAGATGAAAGTAAACAACCTTTGGGCGTGATTTGCATTCACCTGTTGGGGTGTAATGGAACAGCTGTTCCCTTTTACAATATCTGCATGGGTATTCTATTGTGTTAAAGATGAAAGCCTGCACATCTCCATGCATCACCATCAGTGACTTCCTCTTTATGTTCTGGTCTTTGGAGAATTACTGAAGAGTCTTTCTAAAAGTAGAGCAGTGACTTTCCTTTTCCTCAATTGGGACTCAGGAGTGCCGGTGATTCCACAGCGACGGTTTTCGCACAAAACAGTCACAGAGCTAATCACACATTTTTCCACATACAGTAACTGTTCTGAGGTCAGCTGGGAGGTGATGTTCAGTGCACACTTTTATCACTTCATATCAAAGCGACATTACCCAGTGCAGCTCCTTCGGATAGACAGATGTGAGATTACCTGTACTCCGAGAACTAGGTGAGGAAGTAGAAAGTAGCACTAATGAGTTTGGCTTTCTTCATCATTATAATGAATGGGGTCTCAAACTACCATTCAAAAAGTTTGGGGGGAGTAAGATTTGTGAATTTTTTTTTTTTTAATAGATTTTAAAGGGTTAGTTTACCCAAAAATGAAATTTCTGTCATTAAGTACTCACCCTCATGTCGTCCCAAACCCGTAAGACCTTCGTTTATCTTTTGATGAAATCCGAGGGTATCTGAACCACACATAAGCAGCAACATCATTGCACATTTTGAGGTCCAGAAAGGTATTAAAGACATCATTAAGATAGTCAATGTGACTTCAGTGGTTCAACCAAAAACAAAACAACAATAATGAGTCGCCGTTCGGACATAGAACACGGAAGCCTGCACTGCGTTCACTACGTCAACTGCGTATGACAACAGTTCAAATTGTTGAACAAAGTCATTATTTTTGTTTTGTTTTTGCGCACAAAAAGTATTCTTGTCGCTTCATAACATTAAGGTTGAACCACTGTAGTCACGTTGACTATTTTAACAATGTTTTTACTACTTTTCTGGACCTCAAAAGGTACAATGATGTTGCTGCCTATGTGTGGTTTAGAAACCCTCGGATTTCATCAAAAAATATCTTAATTTGTGTTCCGAAGATGAACGAAGGTCTTACGGGTTTGGGAGGACATTCTGAAAAAGTTCAAAATAATAATTTCCATTTTAATAAATTATAAAATGCAGTTTATTCTTGTGATGGCAAAGATGAATTTTTCAGCAGCCATTACTCCAGTCTTTAGTGTCTGATGAAATCATTCTAATATGCTGATTTGCTGCTCAAGAAACATGTCTTATTATTATCAATGTTGAAAACAGTTGTGCTGCTTGTGGGAACTTTTTCTAGGATTCTTTGATGAGTAAAAACACATGTTTTTGTTTTTTTCTGTGAAGGTTGCGTCTTACCTTCAGAAGGGTCCAGGCGTCGCGCCCTCCGCCCATGTTTGGAGTTGTTGTGGACAAACATGTTATCTGACACGGCCAGGACATGGCCATCCACATTCACTGTGGTGGACACCACCACCTACGGAGACACCAAAGCTTTATTACTCCCTGGTTGTGTGCATGGAACTGTATTGTTTTTGTCTGTTCATGTGTATTCTCACCTGAAATCGCCTCATGTCTCTGGGGTTTCCTGCATTTTTCAAACAGTTCTGATTACACTTGAGGAAGAATTTCAGGAAAAATCTGAAGAAGAAAAACAGAAACACTTTTGAGTGACTCAAACACAATGAAAACACTCAAGGACAATAGCAGCTATAAACAGCTGCCAATGAGTGATTTAGCCCAGTCTCAAAAAAGCTCAGAAAAGACACTTGGTGTGGACGTATGATGTGCAATTAGAGATGAGGTTTGATTTTTCTTCTTTTATATCGAAGACTAACTCCAGCTTTGTTGATTTACTCGTATTTTTACCTCAGCCTGGCGCTATTGATCGGGAATGGATATCAATGAAGATGAGCCGTAATAGCCTCCGCTGCTGGAGGTGGGCTACAGTACGAAATGGATTGCAGTCTTAATGCATTTCCCCTGGCTGGTAATCTCTATGCATTCATCTCCAGGACCATAAGCCCCACTATTTTGATGGAGTGCTTTCCTTTTAATTGCCACATTATCACAATAATAATCCGGGCAGTTAACAACCAGCAAGGTCGCAGACAGCCATGTCACATTAACCACAGGATAACCTCCGCCGCTGCCGCCCCACGGAGCGCACGGAGAGAAGGATGCTGGGAGAAAAAGCGGCGAGAGAAGCCCCGTCTGCTATATAAATGGCCGCCATCTGCAGACGCCATTGATTTCTCCCTAATAAGACAGTAACAATATCTTTAAAAACACAAGGTGCTAACTTAAGCGATTTTTTAGAACCTCGCTTTACCGCATGACATAATCACTATATATACTTTAACCCCATCAGCGCTCTTGAGCGAATGCCCAGAGAGAGAAAGGAAAGAGAGAAATCCGACGAGAAAGATGGAGAGAAAGGGAGAAAGCCTGCTCTCTTTAGCTAGTATCGACTGATACTTGATCTGGGTTGCTCTGTTGGCTGCTAATGCCCTTTATGGCCATGGAATACAATAATATGGGGAACCCATCCCTGAGCTCCATTCATATGATATTGGAGTCCTTGGAAGGAGAGATATGGATCAATAAGGATTGAATTAAAACACAGCAGGAGACAAGGGCTGTAAGTGAAGCTCTTCTCAGATATTAGAGGAGTACTGTGTTTATACAACCACCCAGTCACCATCTAAAAGTAGAGAATCCTGCCTGGATCTTGAGCTGAAACCCGTCCCGCTTTGGTGGTTCTGGAACGGCAGAGCTCTCAGAGTCACGGAACACGGGGAAGAAAGAGAGAGAGATGAGGGTGTGGAGGGGGAGAGAGGAGCACGTGACGGTAGAGAGTCTCGTAGGTCTAGACTTCTCCATCTGCCACTGGGCAGGAGTTGACAGGGAATGTGAGATTCCAGGTCTCATCCTGGAAAAGCGGCAGCACTTCAAAGCAGGTCGGCTCCCTTCGGATCGAGGCAGGACTAGCCCAGTGTTTGGAAGTGTGCGGGATGAGGGGGGAAGAGCCGCTTTTAGATGACAAGGCTCGGGGTGGAATAGAGATCTCAGACAGGAAAACGGGGGCGAGTGGAAAGACACAAGCAGGGCAGATTCTGAAAGAGTCCAGTGTAACCAGCAGACTTTAAAGAAATATTCTGGGTTAAGTGCAATTTAAGCTCTATCGACAGCATGTCTGACCTGCTGTTGATCACCACAGAAAATATTTAGACCAAAATTAAACAGAAATTGCAATTTTATGGGGCAATTTTTCTATGTTCATCCTATAGATGTCTCGATTCTCAAATATGATATTGCAATATATAATAAATATAAATGTATTTGTCTATCTTTATTTTTATTTGGGTAAACTGAGTAAAAACATTTACTCAGAAAGTTTGTAGTTTGTGGGCATTTTATATATAGCATACAAATTACATAATTATATATAAAAAATCATTGGTATCCATTTATATTTGTGTTGCAATAATTGTCTTGCAATATATATTATATTATATTATATTATATTATATTATATTATATTATATTATATTATATTATATTATATTATATTATATTATGCAACACTTGAATATAAATATCTTTGTACTATATTATACATGTATATTATAATCAATATTTATATTATTTTTTGTTATTTTATATAAAAATATTTATACATTTTTATAGTTATTATATACACACACACACTGTATATATGTGTGTGTGTGTGTAGTGTTTAATGACAGATAAATCTAGTTTAATGACAGATAATAATGTTTATTATATATATAGATATATCAGCATTATAGCTGCCATTGGACTAAAAAAAAGAAAAACTCGTATGGGTTGATCACTAGGCAAAAATAAATAATTAAAAAACATTCTCCTTGCTAATTAGCACAGTGATAGAATAAAAGCATCAGAATCATATATACAATAATTATATCATATCATTGTCACTTTCAAAAAATACAGAGCCTTTTCATTTCCTAGTGTGGATACATGTCATCCTGAAGTCCCCTCAAGGCTTTGGCAATGACTGATATTGTACCTGTGATACAAAGACCCCAGTATGAAATGGACAGACAGCTATAGGAAAAGACAGAATGACAGAACAGGCGAAATTGAGGTGTGGACAGAAAGACGGAGAAGGGAAAGAGAACTCTCACGCTGAACCTCTCCCTCCCCATCTAAAACTTATTAAAACAACATAAATAATTAATGACCTTCTAGAGCCAGGGCTCGGTTATTAGTCTCAGTGTTTCTTTTTCTCCATCCTTCTCTCTGTCTCTCTTTCTGTCTTTTGCTGTCTCTCTTTCTTTCTGCTCTTAAAAAAGTGGGTAAAGATAATGAGGGAGTTGGCGTCTCTGTTGTAAGCCATCACCTCATTACGCTGGCCTGCAATCAATTACAGGGGGATGTGTGGCCCTGTCAGTCCCTAATGTGCCTCCAACTCCGAGTCAGGAATTACTGCTGGTCTACAGAACCCTTTCCCCTTCTTTCACTCCATCTCTCTGTCTCGAACTCAAGGGACTGTCATGGAAGGGGTTCTATGGCCAGAGAGAAACCGGAAAGGGCTGGGTGGGTTGGTTTCAGGCTGTGGAGGCCAGGGTCTCTCGCTAGCTCTAAGAAAAGCCGTATGACAGGCCTTCATCTAAACCTGACTTTAGCTTTTAGTGTGAGACGACCTGACCATTTACAACTCTTCAGCTTCAGTTTGGATTGTTTTATGGGTGATGCTGGTGAACAAATGTTTTGGTGATGTTTATAAACTGCTATGGCAGAGTTTGAGGACAAAAAAGAGCAAAGTGTAAATCTGTGAATCTAAAAAATTATTATGAAACTAGACTTATGAATATATGAACTATAAATAATTTGCTCCAACTCTTTCACAGCTCAGGACACCTGCAGTTATGTTTCTTTGAAAGTTTCAACTTTGTCTCTCTTAAAATTCCATTGGGTAAATAAAAAATACAAAGAAATGAGATAGTATGAATATAGAGCCTTAAAATTATTATGGGTTGTACAGCTTAAATAAATTTGATAAGTTCATGAAGATTTTGAACTTTTGATTTTGGTATCTTATTAAGTCTGAGATGGGACTTTGTTGAGATTTCTTCAGAAACTTATGTGAGAGATTACTAGTGGCTTTAGAGAAAAAAATCTGATAAACTGGAGATTTTTTATTTTTGGTCTTCTTGGTATCATGGAGAAAAAAAAGGAGATATTAATAGGGATTCTGTCATTATTATTTTGAAGAATATTTCAACTGTTTTAACAATGAAAGTTGTAGAGCAATGCCATAGAAGAACCATTTCTGGTTCCCCAAAGAACTTTTCAGTAAAACCATTTTCTTCTTAGTGAGTAGAAGATCCAAAACAATCCAAAGAACCTTTTTTCACTATAAAGAACCTTTAGAGCAATGGAAAACTTCCATGGATGTTAAAGGAAACATAGATGCCAATAAAGAACCTATATTTTTGAAGATAGTTCAGAATACAGCTTATTGTATCTGCACAAAGACACACGTACAGATTCACAAACATTCTTACACACATATGCACATACACACACAAATGTCCTCACATGAGTGTGTGTAAAAGGAGCATCTCTGTCTGCTCACCCATCGTCTCACACACATACGCACACATCCCTGGAGTCTCTCACTTATTATGTTAGGCAAGAAGAAGAAGAAGAAGAAAAAAAAAAAAAATCAATATTTCAGCAGAGGTATTTTTAAAAGCTGCCATGGCTCCAATTCTCAGCCACCGTTTGCTGCAAGCGCTCGTTGCTTTCTATGAAAAGATGGTCTTTCTTTGGGATGCTTAAGATGGGCAGCGATCGCTCTCATAGGATCTGCATCAGATTAACAGTGTTTTGTCCCATTCACAATGTTCTGCTCTCTCAACACGCTGCCTGATATCCAGTTGCACTGTATTGGAAAAGGCAGAATCAAAACTCAAACATTTGACTGCGCTTGCTCTTTCTGGCCCTCTGAATGGACTGGTTGTAGCAAACAGTGTGTAATTATTTTAAAGCCACATGCTAGTTTCAGTCAATAATTTATTGTGTATGATAGCAAAGAGAACATTCTGGAAGTGAACCAGAGGTTATGATATCATTTCACTGACTTTGTCCTTAATTCTTAATCATTTTAGTTAAAGAGGACAAGATTATATTAACAATAAAGGTGTACAAAAAAAGGCAAGGTTTGGATATGTGCGTAAGAGAGATAGAGAGAGAGAGAGACTGGGGCCTTCTTTTGCTCTCCTACACGTCATCAATTATTCAATAGCCAAGATGGCAATTACAGGACCGTGTACAATCAGACTAAATATTTAATAAGGCACTCAAACAGTCTCTAGAACGGATCTTTGTCTCTCTCTCCTCAGTCTCATCCTTTACACTGCATCTAACGTCCGCTCCCCTGGCCTCTTACCTTTGTTATGAGTACAAAAACAGTTGCAGCTCACAGACTCCTCCATGTATCAGAGATGAGCAGTGACTATGCATTTCGTTTGAATGCATATTAAATTTATTGTATGCATCTGGGGAGTTTGTAAAACATGAAAGGAGCATTTTTAAGAATTTTTAGGAATAAGGAAATTGACTACCTGTTAAAAGCTAGAGAAATTTTGTCATCATTTACTCACCCTCATGTCCATTTTATTAGAACACAAAAGATGAAATTCCGAAGATTTTTTTTTTTTTTTTTTTTTTTTCAGTTTAATGAAGGTCAGTGGGATCAACCCATTAACTTTGAACCTCATTGACTCATTGTATGGACAAAACCAAAAAAATAATGATAAAAAAAAAAAATAATAATAATAATAAATCTCATTTTGTGTACCACTGAAGAAAGGACATGGGACATGGGAGTGTGTAAATGAAGACAGAACTTTAAATTATCCCTTTAAATTATATTTAAAAATTATATACAGTATTTTATATATTTATAAATTATATATATATATATATATATATATATATATATATATGCCCCCCCCCCCCCCCCCCCAAAAAAAAAAAAAATTTAAAAGCAGCACAACCGTTTCAGCATTAATAATAATAAGAAATAGATTATTTAAAGCATCAAATCAACACAGAATGAGTATGCAGTTAAACGGTTATGTGCTAAACTTTTATGCTTAGGGTTGAGGGTGTGTTCAAATCCTTACCTCTAAGTATAAATAATAATAATACTAATAAAGTATAATTGAAATTACAAAAAAATAAATAAATAAATAAATACTGGATTACAATAAACATTAGGTAATGTGACAGGGATGTACAGTGACAATCATCTTTTTTGCTTCTTCCTGTTTTTCATGCGATTATTCTTATACTAAAGAGACAAGGCTGGGAAAATAAATCCATGACTTCATCATGGAAAAAACAGGAAAGAAGGAGGTGCAGACAGACAGATAAGAAATTAGAAGATCCTGCAAAAACCCTGATGGTGGGATGTTTGTTTGGATCAGTGAACAGTGTCCTTGTGTCTGTTTGTACTTAACGGCAGAGACAGAAAATGAAGCAACTCAAATCACACCAAGAATCGCTCCTCCCCTATGATCAGATTTCCTCAAGACCCTCTTAAGCATTATTTTGGCCCCTGTTGCCATGGCAAAGTACATATTTGTACCTCCAATCGAAATCAATCCATGACATAATGCAGTAAAGAAAGAGAACACGTGAACGTGGCTGACCTCACAACGGAGGAATGGATCAGAAATTACTGCAAGCTGCACTTCCTGAACAGAGCACAGTCACTTATTACGCCCATAAACGAAAGCCCAGAAACCTGCCACACTTTCACACGGCCAATTATGTGAACAGAAACTGCACATTTCCTCACAAAGTCTGAATCATTATGCTCAGCACAATAAATACTATATTTTATGAAACAACTTACTCCTTAATTAACTGTCAAATGTCAAAAGTGACTTTGTACAGACTGCAGAGAAAGAGAAGTAGATCTTACAGATGATTTGGTCACCATCTGAAGCCCCAGTGACTCTTGTGTATGTGTTAAGACAATATTTTACTCTACATGGAGATCAATCAGTCAGACTTGACAGTAAAACAGCTCTGTTGTGATCTGAGAACAATGTGTTGATATGTGAGAGTCTAAGACCAGGTGAGTTCACTGATTTACATTGAGAAATCTTGAGTTACTACTGGGTTAGTGAGATTTATTTTAAAGGATTATTTCACTTTAAATGAAAATTACCCCATGATTTACTCACCCTCAAGCCATCCTAGGTGTATATGACTTTCTTCTTTCAGATGAATACAGTCAGAGTTATATTAATTATCACCCTGATGCTCCCAAGCTTTATAATGGCAGTGCACAGAAACCACCTGTTTGAAGATCAAAAAAGTGCATCCATCTATCATAAACTTACTCCACACGGCTCTGCGATGTGTTTGTGTACAAAAAATATCCATATTTAACACGTTATAAAGTAAAATTTCTAGCTTTCGCCAGATCGCCTTCCGTATTCAACTTACGAAGAAAGTGTCACACCTCTCGCAGTTCAAAACACTTAAACTACATCTTACGCTAGTCTGGCTAGTTATTTTACTTTATAACATGTTAAATATGGATATTTTTCTTACACAAACACATCGCTTTGCTTCAGCAAGTCTTTATTAACCCCCGGCTTTATTAACGGCTGTGTTGAGCACGTTTATGATGGATGGATGCACTTTTTTTGAGCTTCAAACAGGTGGTTTCTGTTCACTGCCATTATAAAGCTTTGGAGCATCAGGGTTATTATTAATATAACTCAGATTATATTCATCTGAAAGAAGAAAGTCATATACACCTAGGATGGCTTGAGGGTGAGTAAATCATGGGCATGGGGTAATTTTCATTTTAAAGTGAACTAAACACTATCCCTAATAAATGGATGGAGTATGGATGGATGGATGGACGGACAGACAGATGATAGAAAGATACATAGATAGATAGATAGATAGACGGATGGATGGATGGATGGATGGATGGATGGATGGATGGATGGATGGATGGATGGACGGATGGATAAAACAGAATCTCCTTTACGGGACCAACAGACCATCTCCTCTTTCTTCCTTGAGTCAAGAACTGAAGTAAAAGATCTGTAGGCAGTATATCTACTTCCTGAATCCCGTTACAACACTGTCTTCCATCTCAACCATCACGGTTAACAGCCTGTCCAGTCAATCAAGCCAAAGAAGGAAGAGACGGTGGAGGAAAGGAAAGGAAAACAAAGAAAATCCCTCCTTGATGTGTGTAGGCTGACAGCTCTATCCAAGCCCCCCAGTGTTGAAATCAAGCTGTCACTCTTCCACCATGGAAATAGAGGAATTGTGCGCTCAGATTTAAATACCGCCTATAATAGCTTCCCATCTATCAGGCCTGCTGGCCGGTTATTCTTAGACACATACATTAGCCCTTGGCCCAGATAGGAATGTCACCAGATTAAACATCCAATTTGTTAACCGGGCCAGGCCAGGGGTGCTGCTTCTTGACAGAACTTACAAACAAGCCCAAATGGCCCCATTTTTCACCCACAGGCCTGCTGGATTTTTCTATTCAGACAGAGGGAACCACTACGGATGGGGAGGGAGAGAGGGAGGGAGAATGGAAGGATTTTCTTTGTGGGTGGAAAGATGAGGAGAAATGCTAGGTGTTTTCTGAGGCCACTTAATCTCAGGAAGAGCCATAAATACTAAAAAAAAAAGTGTTTTTGTCATGCAGTATTAATTTCGGGAATATTCCCTCTTTAAAGCACAGCAGAAACAGATATTCCAGAGAAGTCTTTCTCACTGCCAAAACACCAGCATACAGCGTGCTAAGCAGCTTCTTGGAGAGATACTTTCCCATGCATCATCACGACTGAGGGAAAATAAACAGCACATTGTAAAAAGATTACTTTAAAGAATTAGCTCACCCAAAATTCTGTCCTTATTTACTCAACCACATGTCTTTCCTTTTTCTCCAGTGGGCTGTTAGCCACTGTGACTTAATCATGAGTCAGCAAGTTGAATATGAGTACTGAATTAATGAGTGAATCATTTAGAAAGGTTCTGTGAACTGGATCAACCGATTCACTGAAAAGATCTGATTCAAATTAAAGAATGATTTGTTCACAAATCAGACATTGCTATTTATTTAATGAATGCACCAAGATAAACTTTGCTCTGTTCTGCAGACAAAACTACCATTGGGCTTCTATGAAACTTTCATGGTGCTTTTTAGTCATTTTGGAGCTATTAATTCATTGCGCACCTTCATTAAATTGAAAATACTGGCCGTCTTATATCCTTCAAAAATATAAAAAGTCATGTCATATATAAATAATGACAGAATATTTATTTTGGGCTGAACTATTCCTTTAAAGCCCAGGGCATCCGGAACATCCCGCACTATAAGACAGCACTAATCCTCGGCAGCGGCCCTGTCAAAGCCTAGCGAGCGAACAGATATATTCACTGAAGATGAAGTCGTAGATTAGAGCGAGTAAAGGCCCTGTGGACAGATTGGGAGCATATTGGGGAACAGAGGGAGAGACAGTGAACCAGATGCCACCAGTTAGTTCTCCCCTCAGAATGGGAGAAAGAGTGAGAAATATGGGCGTCCGACACCGCTCGGCTGGTGGAAGCCGTCCGTGGGGAGATATCTTACTCAGGGGAGGGAATGAATGAAGCTGAGGTCACTGCATGCTACATGGACTGTCAGTGCTTTCACTGTTAGCTGGTAGATCAAATGCTCGGGGTTTACAGAAAATGTTTTGATACACGTTAGTTGAAATATTACAAAATGAAACTAATTCAAGGACAGTCCTCTGAGGAATATAAAGTGTATAGAGAAATAAGAACATATAAAACAAATAAAAATCTGAAAATATGGGAATGCCAAAAAAAATTAGAAATTTTCAGCTGATAACAATGTCAATTTTTGATCCTGTTTCTTACAAAAAGTTATAAGACATATAGGGCCCTATTTTAACAATCTAAGTGCATGGTCTGAAGCGCATGGAGCAGGTGCGCTTAGGGTGTGTCCAAATCCTCTTTTGCTAGTTTAACGAATGAAAAAATGGTCGCCGCGCCAGGTGCGTGGTCCAAAAGGGTTGTACATAGTCTCTTAATGAGTCATGGGTGTGTTTTGGGCGTAACGTGCAATAAACCAATCAGAGTCTCATTTCCCATTCCCTTTAAAAGCCAGCTGCACTTGCTCCATAGTGGATTTGCTACTTACATAGCAGAATTTGCAAGCGGAAAGACTGAACGCTTCTCCATAGAGGAATCCTTTTATTTTTAAAAATGTTTGTGTGGTTCACGTCCCTGTGTGTGTGTAACAAGCAGAGATACGTGCATTGTGCACCCACCTATAGGCACATATTACTAACGTGCCTTTTAAATAACAAAAATAAATGAATAAATAAATACTGCACCATTGACTTTAGACCCTTTTAAACAATTTTTGTTGGTCAAATGGCACAGTCATTTTCAGTTGCCTCAAAATAGCAATGCGCCAACAATGCGCCTGAACACACCTTGTTTTCAGACCAGCACGCCCATGGGCGAACAGATGGGAGCGAGCGCATTTGCTATTTAAATAACGTGGCACTGGACATGAAAATGATAACTGCGTCGAGCTGATACTAGCAAAAAACACTTGCGTCGTGCCTGCCGTAGCATTGCGGCCGGGTGCATGATAGGGCACATAAAGTCCTATGGACTTTTATGATAGTTCTGTGGTGCCTTTTTGTAATTTTAGCTAGACAGTCTCTGTTCCCAGTATTGAATGGAAAATAATAAATAAAATAAAATAAAATAAAATAAAATAAAATAAAATAAAATAAAATAAAATAAAATAAAATAAAATAAAATAAAATAAAATAAAATAAAATAAAATAAAATAAAATAAAATAAAATAAAATAAAATTAAATAAAATTAAATTAAAAATAATGCATGCATGTTAAAAAGTATTTGTCTGAAATGCTGTTGTAGGAATTAACCATTCACGTCATGTCAAATTCACATTAAAATTTGGCCAGTCCAATTGAGTTCCTTTCCACAGATCACATGCTTTGTACAATAGATACCCTATACTATTCCTCAAATTTTCTTTACATTGAAAGTAAATGGTGATAATTCACTGTCAAAACTATCCACAAAAAAAAAAAGAAGAAAAAAAGATTTCACATAAATAAATTCCAAGATGTATGAAGCCCCTATAGCACATATCACATATGTGTTCTAAGAAAGAAATGAACACAGGTTTGGAACAACCTGAATAGGTAAATGATGACAGGATTCTCAAACCTTTTAAAACAATCACAAAATCCTAAAACTGAGTGACTTGACACTATAAATATGCTGGTTTGAAATACAGTTACACCTTTGAATGTTCCAGTGTTTGAACCAAAGAGGAACACGAGGTAAATCAGGGAGCTAAGTGAGTGAACCACAATACATGTAAGAGTCCTTTAAGACCGTTAGAATAAAAGAGTCAGTCTGTGAAATAGCCTCTGCCTCTTTAAGTAGAAACTAATATAATTTCTCTCACGCCAGCAAACAGGAGTATTTTATTATTCCAAAATCGTTCTTCAGGGGAAAAGTGATTTATACCTCACTTTATCTGTCAGACAAATGTTTCTCTTTATGGCTATTACCATTCCGAACCGGCGGCAGGCAACACAAAACTAATATAGTGTGTGAAGTATTTAATTAAGTATCTGGGTAGGGATGGCTGAACGTCTTGCTTTATTGAACCAAAATTAAAAATAACTCCTCCATTTGAATAACGCCTAGGGCTTGCCTCTCATCCGGCTCATTTTAATATCACTCATGCCACTTTAACCTTTTCAAGCACCACGTCCGTCGTTTGTTTGTCAGTCAGGAGAAATCAGCACTCACATAGGCATATGAAAACACAACTAGAGTCGTTCTCAAACAGCTTTACAAAACTGTGTATTTCCAACCTCATAAATAAGGAACACAAATACCTCCAGGTCAGTCAGGCTGTTTTTTTTTTTTGTTTTTGTTTTTTTTTCCTGTGTGGGGTGTGTTTTGCTTTGTTTTTGAAGTGAGAAGTTCGAAGTCAAGATGAAGAAGATCCGACATATCAGCCCTAGATACAGTATGTTGATTTGAAAAGCACACATGATGCAATGCTTACATAGTAAATGTAATTTGCAGGAGCTTTGAAGTGTTTAGAGAGCAGCAGCCATTTTGGGGTACATCAGACATTGGGTTTAATTAAACACGACGGGAACACAAATAATGGAGGGAGAGAACTTATTCTGAACGCGAACACCGCCGAAAACAAAATCGAATTACCACGAAAGGGGCCGGGCTGCCAGAAAAGATGAAAGTTCACTCTTCATTCAGGGTGAAAAGAGTACAAGTGAGAAAGAGATAAAGAGAGAGTCAAAGAGAGAAAAAAAAATCCAGATGCAGGTTTTAAAATCACAGAGCAGATATTATCCATCTGTTTGGCACACCTCATTCTCTGCTGCATTGAGGAGACGGTCATGGACAAGGTGAACCCAGCATCACCATCTGGCTGTGTGCTGGCCTGGACAGAACCGAGGACAGTTACAAACTCCAGAGAAACACACACATTCACGCAGACGCCAACATCTTCTCAGAATCTTCCTGAGCAGATTGCAGCATTTCAATTATGTTCAAGTTTTTTTATTTTATTTTATGTTTCCTCTTTTTGGAGAAATGCATCATACCAGAAGGAACAAAAAGCTAAAATAAAATAAAATAAAAATAAAAAATGCTGTTGTAGAAATCATCCATTCAATTGTTACATGCACATTTAAATTTGGCCAGTCCAATTGAGTCTCAGCTTCCACAGATCACATGCTTTGCTGATAACAAAAACTCTCAATACCTCTCCACAAACTGTCAGATTTTTTTATGTTTCCTCTTTTCTTCCTTTGTTTGGAGGAACACATCGTACCAGGGGCTTTGTTTGGAGGAACACATCATACCAGAAGAGGGTACAGCTTGCCAATCAGTAACAGGTCGTTGGTTACAGTCCCCGGAGAGGGCTCTAGTCTTACCGCAAAGTTTGAAAGCACGTGTGTGTGAGGAGAGTTCGGGCTCTTGTTCGCTCAGGCAAGCTATGAGTGTACACAGCTGGGGTGAGTTTGACTTAATGAGAATCTGTTCAACAGTGCTGCATGGAATCCAGGCCTGCAGGTGAAGACTTTATGTTTTGATTTACATTCCTCGGAAATTTGATGAATGCCGCTCTTTTTTTCTCCGCATTCTCAAATCAGCATCTCGTCTGGTGAGGCTCAAAGTCGCCAGAAAGGCCCTGAGTGATGAGTGAGCTCAGATGTAAATGAGTAACAGTATGACAGTGATAGAAAGGTGCCAATGCTGGGAAAAAGAGAGGTCAAGCGTTTACCCATGGCTGCCTCCAGATTGCAAACCTACACCCACTGAACACAAACGGTCTTGTTTGTTAAACAGCAGAATGGATTTACTCTATGTACTTGGGCGGGCGGTTACGCTCAGATAGTGTATTGATTTATTGGAGGCTGGTCACTTGGGATCATAGATTTAAACTGTAGCGCGCTGTGGGGTTCGGGGTCATGTGATTTGTACGCCATTAAATCCAGCGTGACTGAAGTAGACAGTTTGGACTGAGCCGGCATACAGGTGGTGTGTTTATTAGTGGTTACAGAACAAAACAGGCTGTCAGAAGGTGATGCCACTATCTGTACAGGAAGACATAATATTAAAAAAAAGGAAAAAGAGGTTTAATTTTAAATTCGCTCATTTTAGGATGTTGTGCTTTCATGGTGTTAATTTATTGTGCATATTTTTTTTTTTACAAAAAATTCTGCAATGGACACAGAGGAGAGCCGTTAACTGTCTGTCTGATGGTACAAAACTAGTAGAATCTTTAATTCATTGTCTGATTATTGTTTTCTAATGACATTATACTCTCTTAAACTGGCTTAACTATCAGATTAAAACTGATCAGAAAAAAAAATATGATTATATTTAATAATAATTTGTATTTGATAACTATTATTAATATTTTTTATTAAAAATAGTATAAAATATTTAATAATATTTATCTAATATTTTATTAATCTACAATCCCAAGTGACCGGCCTCCAGTAAATCAATGCAATCTGAGTAATTTTCGCCTGAGTACAAAGAAAACCTTATTAATAAATAAATAAGTAAATAAATAAGCAAATAAAACCTTCTTTAAAAAGTAGATAAATAAATCAATATAATATAAATAATTTTATAAGTAAAATAAAACATCAAAATCTTGTATATATATATATATATATATATATACACACACACTACCAGTCAAAAGTTTGGACACGGTAAGATTTTTAATGTTTTTAAAAGAAGTTTCGTCTGCTCACCAAGGCTGCATTTATTTAATTAAAAATACAGTAAAAACAGTAATATTGTGAAATATTATTACAATTTAAAATAACTGTTTTCTGTTTGAATATATTTTATAAAGTAATTTATTCCTGTGATGGCAAAGCTGAATTTTCAGCATCATTACTCCAGTCTTCAGTGTCACATGATCCTTCAGAAATCATTCTAATATGATGATTTGCTGCTCAAGAAACATTTATGATTATTATCAATGTTGAAAACAGTTGTGTACTTTTTTTTTCAGGATTCCTTGATGAATAGAAAGTTCAAAAGAACAGCATTTATCTGAAATACAAAGCTTTTGTAACATTATACACTACCGTTCAAAAGTTTGGGGTCAGTAAGAATTTTTATTTTTATTTTTTTGAAAAGAAATGAAAGAAATTAATACTTTTATTCAGCAAGGATGCATTAAATCAATCAAAAGTGACAGTAAATACATTTATAATGTTACAAAAGATTATATTTCAAATAAATGCTGTTCTTTTGAACTTTCTATTCATCAAAGAATCCTGAAAAAAAAAATATTGTACACAAATATTTTGTACAACTGTACACAATAAATGTTTCTTGAGCAGCAGATCAGCATATTAGAATGATTTCTGAAGGATCATGTGACACTGAAAATTCAGCTTTGCCATCACAGGAATAAATTACTTTATAAAATATATTCAAACAGAAAACAGTTATTTTAAATTGTAATAATATTTCACAATATTACTGTTTTTACTGTATTTTTAATTAAATAAATGCAGCCTTGGTGAGCAGATGAAACTTCTTTAAAAAAATTAAAAATCGTACCATGTCCAAACTTTTGACTGGTAGTGTGTGTGTATATATATATATATGTATATATATACATAAGCACTGCAGCACATCTTCAAACAAAAGTTCCCTTCTGGTGTGATAAAATTGGCCAGAGTAATTTAGAGAGGAAAGAGAAAATAAAAAGATCTCAGAGAATGAATTTGATCAGACCGCTATTGCCACGAGTCGACATATTGATCCTGGTGCGGCACTAGATTCAGATTGTAGTCTATTTCATTTGTGTGGATGTGTTGATAAGTTCTGAAAGATCTGATAAGTGATGTTAGTGGTGTCCTGTGAGATTTACACTCTATAGTCTATTAGACTTTTGTCCCGTCAGGAGTGATGTATTGTGTTATTAAGAGGACAAGTGCTGGGATCTCCTTTTCGAGACTGTTCCACACAAGTTCCCATATCACAAAAGAGCAGCGTAGGGACGGTGCCACTTCCGAAGAGGACAAACAGACAGAACAGCTCCTGTCACGTCCCGTCAGAAGGTGTGAGATTAAAAAAAGCTGCCACTCAATTAATAAATCACCTCCTCCCTTACAGCTGTGGGAGCAGCTGGTCTCTCTGGCACTAATAACACAGAGTGAGGGGCTGAGGAAAATGACGAGGAGGCCCCGGGCCCTGCGGTGTGACAGCACCTCCTCAGCAGTCAGAGAGGAGCTAACATGCCTGAGGACTTCATCACCCAGAGGAAGAATTGTACTGCTCAGAGGTTGCTCTTTCAAAGCTCAGGAGACTTATTGGAGATCTCATCAATGTTTCATTAAAACTTTTACAAAATAAAATTAAAATAAAAAGAGACAAATAAGACAGTTGTTGACATAAAGCAAGAAAAAAAACAATGAATCAATTAATTAAAAAATATATAATTGTGTTTCAAACTAATGAGAAATGAATAATGCTAAAAAAGAAAGCAAAAAAGATAAAAAATAATTATAATAATTAATTAAATGCAGTATATGTTTTACTTATTTATATATATATATATATATATATATATATATATATATATATATATATATATATATATATATATATTAAAATAAAAAAGACTATTTCTGGAAGTAAGAAAGCTAAAAAACAATGTTGTTGTGTTTTTTTAAATGTTCGATCTATTAAAATGTAAAAAAGTAATATATAATCGTGACAGTAAAAAGCTTAAAAATTAATTGAAATTGTTTAAATTGAAAAATAAATAAATAATAGTTTTATAATACAATTATTAGAGAAGATATTATTTCACAGGAGAAAAATGTGAGAAGCAGGACACTACAGAGTCTCCATTTGCTCTCTATTTAATCTCATTGCTGTCTAGGAGAAACTATTAAGATCTCATTTGTGATTTTCCTTTCCTAAAAGAATAGCTGAGGAGGAAACAAGTCCTGCATTTCAATATTGAAATAGTCAATGAAACTCTAAGGAGGGAAGAGTTCTGCATAAGTGGAACCGAACTGCTATAAAAACAGCCGATATTTCAGCGTGGCAGCGTGCCGAGGGACAGAGAGGGATGGAGAGCGAGAAAGAACAGGAAGAAGGGGCCCAAAGAGAGCGGTGCAGGTGCGAAGCTTGGACGCGGCCCAGCCGCACACACTCCGTTCACGCATACGCACTCAATCACGCAGGTCACACACTAACACACCCTCCACTGCACTGATCTCGCCAAATACCACTCATGACAAAGGAATTATCTCAGCATCAGCTGCTGGGCGTGCTCGCTCACATTCTCTCATTCTCAAGATCTTCAGCCAGCCCCGTGTCATCTTAACGACTGAGTTTGTGTATGTATAATATGGATACTGTATACAGTGCAAAACAAACAGAGCCGTAACAAATGGCAACAGGGGGCTGAATCGAGATCAAAATGGTCAACATAAACAAACATGCGCACGCACAACGACAGAATTCCCTGGGAACGGGCTTATCGCCCAATCTGACTTGCTTTAGATACTGAATGAATGTGATGGTTGAAAAGCAGCAGAGCGCATGAGAAATTATACATCTCTATCTCAGAATTCTGGAGATGTTCGGAGTGTAAATGTCACTTTACTGCCATTCCACAATAAAACCGTTTTGTTTGTGTTTAAGATTTCTTGGTTTTCCAAATGGAATAAGTGACTCATCAGGGACTGTCAGCAACATCTACCCAAAAGATAAATAAAACTTTTTAAAGGGGGCCTATAATACCCCTTTTACAAGATGTAAGAAGTCGTCTCTGGTGTCCCCAGAATGTGCCTGTGAAGTTTCAGCTCAAAATATCCCACAGATCATTTATAGGGCCCTATGAAATCCGTTTTATTTTTTCCCAAATTCCGTTTTATTTTTTTCCAAATTCCGTTTTTTTTCGTTTTTATTTTTCTGGATTCCGTTTTTTTCCATTTTAATTGTTTGGACTCGATTTTAATGGTTAAATTACATTTTAATTATCAAAAAGAATGTCTAATTAATTGAATTCTTTTTATATGACATTTTTTGTTTTTTCAGAAATTCTGTTGCGTATTTTAATTTTTCTGGCAATCAAATGAACAGATGACATTAATTTAATTTATCTTTTAATTAAATTAAACCTTTTTTTATCAAACAAAAGTGCTGCACAACAGAGCTTGACTGTTAATATTTACAAGAACAGAAAAACAGATTGTTCTTTAAAAATATAGTTTTAATAATTTATTATTATTATTATTATTATTATTATTATTAAGTCTATTAGTGTTAGTATTATTATTACATTGAAACGTATTTAAATTCTACTGTACAACAGTAATATGTTTCTGTCAAGTTAAATCGAACTTTTATTTTGACGGGTTGCCAAGAGCTTTGAGTTTCTGTGTGTTTATGGTATGACGATTTTCTCAAACAAAGCCGTAAAATGCTGATGAAGTGACTCAGAGCAGCTCTGGAGATGAATTTTGTGCGTTCATGTCCTCATATAGTGACGCAACAGAGGATAAAAACACATGATCGTCACACGTGCTTCAGTGTGTGTGTGAGGTAAATGAAACCGCGCTTCTGCGCCATTAATTTCACAGACACACAGACATGCAGGATTCATATTTAAATAGTCTTTTTGCGGTTTAATATTCACAGACACTAGTCTATATCACAATTTAATTTAAGTGTACTGACCTGCTTTTTATTCATTCATCAAAAATTTGACAAATTCCGTGACATTCCGTGTTATATAGTAAATTCCGTTTGTATGAATGGATTCCGTGATTCCGTCTGCGTTTTCTGCATCGCAGAAATCATAGGGCCCTACATTTATTATAGCTTGTCAAATTTGCCCCTATTTGGGCGTGAGCAAAACCATTTTTGTGCGTCCCTTTAAATGCAAATGAGCTGCTGCTCCCGGCCCCCTTTCCAGAAGAGGGAGGAGCTTTAACAGCTCGCGCTTCGGTTGCTCAACAACAACAAAACTGGAGAATCTCACGCAGCCAAAATGACAATTTTCAGTAACTGTGTTCAGCCTTACATTGTTCAAACCGGAATCGGACACTGATGGAGAGACTCAGGAAGAAGTTACATCTTTTAGAATGCGTCTGGACTTTTCTGAATGGTTACTGGATAAATTTATGTATTTGCTGTGGAGTTCAGCATGTGTCGTCATGTTAATCTTTTGTGTAAATCCAGCGTTGAACTGACCCTCGTTTGTGAAGCAGTCCTGCGTAAAATGATGGCGTGGCAACACTCTACTACAACAACTCTTCCTCTTCTCTAAAGCAGTCCAACATGGCCTCACCCCCTTTGTTGCGTGTTTCCGGGGACAGGGTTTATGTAAATTTTAGGGTAAGTGATGTCACCAACCCAGGAAGAAGCTCGTTGTAGTCCCTACCAGCCATTTGTTAGTCCTTAAAAAGCGATTTCTGTAAAAGAAAATATCTCCCTTTGCATTGAAGCATTGTAACTTTGCAGATGTTGTTTATGCTCAAACAGCAAAATTACACACTAACTAAAATTAAAAAAGAGAAATCATAATCAAGGACCCCTTTAAGGCCTGTTCAGACCAAGGACAATCATGATAACATTTTAATAATCATTCTAATTGCATGAGAATGGGGAAGTCCACCCTACAGCTAGAATAATAAAGACTGGAATTATATCTTTGGAATCACTTTCAAAAGATGATGAACGATAAAAACACTGACAGCCAATCAGAATCCACCGACTCTACAGAGTTTAAAGCGGCAGCGCTTATAGAATGTTAATGAGCATTGGTGTAGATAGACATTACTATAGTTATCATTATAGTCATCTTTGTAGCTACCGTTCTTGGTGTGAACAGACATTTATTCAGCAGCGAAAATAGCCAGATTATATTTTAGAAATGTCATGGAATGCTTTTCAAAGTTGTGATTTGTGCTTAGTGTGAATAAAATCTAAAGTAGGAAGCAAGTTTTATTTGCAGCCCTCGCTCACTTGTAAACACCTTTTTCAGAGTTGGGCTGCTGTTATTCAAGTCACCTGTTTCTCCTTATCGCAGCGTTTCATGATGTCACCGTGTTCTTGCAGAGAAAGGAAACATGGGAAGGGAGGAGAGAGAGAGAGAGGGAAGTGTGTACAGCCTTTTACACAGCCCTGATTTGTAGGGAAAGCCATGGCGCAATTGAAGCAATTTGTTCTTTGCCATCTACGACACATGGCCAGACGAAACGCAGCCCTACTAATTGCTCTGCCTGTAACCCCCACTCTTTTCCAAAGCCACCTCTCTCTCACACACACACAAACAAACAAACAAACATGCAAATGCACGCACAGTCAAGCCAGGCAGTCAGGTCAGAAAGGTCACAGGGGAACTGGACCGATTCTGGTTCTCTCTCTGCCCTGCTCCAGTCCGGTTTCAGTCTCCATTCAGTCGGGCTGCTAAATGCCTCATCAACATGTTTAATCAAATTAGTAAGCAGCCAAAAATTGACGCTTTTCATTAATTATACAGGATAATTCTAATTGCAAATTCAAATGTATTCGCTCTGAACAGAAGGTGTTCAGTAATATTTCAGGGAATTTGCATATTAAATGGGGGTCGTTCTGCATTATGTATGATAATATATGCGCATTGTCTTTATTTTTAACTCGCGGGCCATATGCGCCGCTGCTTGCCAGAGCAGGTGAAAAAAGTCCGGAGTGTTTAATTTTGCTGAACAAACGCGTTGAGGCGGCTTGTCAAGGGGTGTATGGTCGGTGTCAATCTTTGTTTTTTTCTGTTTTCCCAACCCTTCTTTTGATTACAGCCGGCAGCACGGCCACCGGTAAACAAACTCCGACGTGTGCCCATACAGGAAACAGGAAGTCCCATGCGTCCGACTCTTCCTGTGTCATTTGTCTTTTGTTGTCGCTGGGCCCGATTCATCTAGTCTAGTCTGTATCAGAGCCGCCCTGTCAGCAGTTCTGCCCTGCCAGGGGTGGACGTCTCCTGCCATGTGGCCATAATGGCAGTGTGCATTATCCCAGACAATGAGCAGCGTCCGCAAAATCTGAGCCAGACACAAACCACGCACTCAGAGAATATTCCATTACCCATCATAACGACTCAGAGGTCTTCAGATCATGTCTAGTTTTAATGAGCTACACTTCAAAACTTAATTCTCATTAACAGGCGTTACTTTCTCAAATAACTTTACTGATTGAAAGAATCATGCTGGAGTATATTTAACGCTGCAACTATTGCTGTTTTTTGGGTTACAGTAAACAATACTCAATAATAAAACTCAAAAAGTAATACTCATATAAAAGTTTGGAGTCGGTATTTTTTTTTTAATGTTTGGTAACACTTTATTTTACAGTGTCATTTTTACATGTTACACGTAGTTACTATAGTAATAACCATAAATTATGCATAATTACATGCAACTAACCTAAACCTAACCAAACCAAACCCTAATTGTAACCCTATAGTAAGCACATGTATTTACTTAATATTACTCAGTACCTGAATGTATAATTACAATGTAACAAGACACCTTAAAATAAAGTGTTTTATTTAACCAAATGTTTTTGAAAGAAGTCTCTTATGTTTACCAAGGCTGCATTTATTTAATTAAAAAATACAGCAAAAACAAAAATATTGTCAAATATTATTACAATTCAAAATAACTGTTCTGTTATATGTAACACTTTACAATAAGGTTTCATTTGTTAACTACATTAATGCAAACTAACAATGAATAATACCTCTATAGCATTTATTAATCATAGTTAATGATAATCTCAACATTTACATTTTTAAGATCGAAAGTTGTAACATAGTTAATGTACCGTGAACTTACATGAACATGAACATTTTTATTAACTTACATTAAGTCTTCAGTGTCAAATGATCCTTAAGAAATCATTCTAATATGCTGATTTGCTGCTCAAGAAACATTTGCGCTGTATGATATTTTTGTGCACACCATGACAGGTTTTTTTCAGGATTCTTTTGCAAAAATATAAAGTTCAAAAGAGCAGCATTTATTTGATACATTTTCGTCACTCACACTGGAATTGATACATAAAAAACAACGGCATTTTTACTGTTTGTATCAGTGTGTATCAAGTGCTGAGGTAGATCCAGAGCTTAAATTCAGACATGGTAATGGTCGTTTCGTTTCCGACACAAGCTGTAAGTGGTAGACCAATCACAACAGACTGAGCCGTCTGACCAATCAGAGCAGAGGCTTGCAGAAAGGAGGGGTCTTGGAGAAATAAGGTAATGTGCAATGTATATTATGAGAAAATGAGTTGTTTTTTGACCTCTGATGCCTGCAAATCTATTGCAGGAGACCTCCAAAACTAAATTAGGAACCTTTAAAATAGCATAATAGGGGCACTTAAATATTTTATGCAGTGTTGCTTCTCAAGTAAATCTATCTTGTTTAAAGGATTTTTAGATATTTTACCTGGAAAATAAATGAATGTAACATTCAGATGCACAATGCACTATTCCCTGCAATTGCGGTTCCTTAAAAAGTCAGGAAATGCACCTTTAGCATGGTTAACAGCCTATGTTTTGAGTGAAAACTCTCAGGAAGGATATACGCTTGCAATTTTTTAGATAAATATCACCTCAAATGTAAAAAAAAGACCGTGATAAGGGAGAAGTACCACAAAAGTTACTCAATGCATTACTTTCCATTAAAATGAACAATGTAATGCAATTACATACTTTGTATAATGAGTAACACAACATTGTAACATGTTACTTTTAAAAAGTACTATTCCTTAACACAGTGTAAATGACTCATGTGAGGGATTCAGGTATAGGCAGAAGTGAAAACTGAAGCTCTAGTTGAACCGGAATACAAAGACTCTAGGAGCCTGAGTTGCATCTCAACTGTCATTAAATTTGCAAGCTGTTTTATTGGAATCAGTTTAAAACAAGAAAGACGTGTAAATGGGTATCAACTCCTGTGTTACTGCCTGGCCTGGTCCCAAGTCAGTTTTCTGACGAAAAAAAGGAGTGTTTCTTCAAAAGGAGATGAAAGGAGCGTTTTTTCACCACGGAGAGAGCAGAACAATGATGTGGTTCTGGAAATTGAACTTCGTTTATTTAAAATTACTCTATGCTGTTTGAACTTGACGCAACATTAGTTGCACGTATGGGAGAGTCAGCCGAATTACATTAGTGAGAATCACAAACTGCATCCCTGTAGTTTCAGGAACAAATCTCATTTTCCTTTCACTAAGAACACATGTAACACACAGAGACAGACGAAATACAGGCTCAGACCCCATTTGAAGTGCCAAACTTGTATAACGCTTATTGATTTTTGTGAAGCGGAATCTTTATCAAGCCGTTATTTACCAGTTCGTCACAAACTGACATGTTCTTTGGAAGTGCGGTGCTGTTGCGGAGGTGTTCATGCACCTTGGACTGGCAGAGGAGGGGCTCACAAGACCCTTTAAAGGTAAAGATTAATTACAGGCTGAGGTGAGGTGACGAACAGCGCGTGTGTGTGTTTGCGTGAGGGATGATGACAGCGCACCTCACAGATGAAGGCGTTCTCTTAATGAGCTGAGATCACAGTTCCCAACATTCCATCTCCGTTATACAGGACGGGCCTTTATTAAGTGCCGTATACTACGCTGTCACACACTTTAAACATGTTCACACCAGCGCATATTCACCTGTCCAACACCGTGCACATGCTGCTTTGAGGAACCAGGTTGGTCTGTCAATTCACATACATCCTCATTCTGAAGAACAGATTGCATACATAAATTAAACACGCTAACAAAAGAAGACATCAATAAATAAAGACAAAATGTTAAGGTGGACTATAAAAGGTTAGAGGATGACTTCCAAGGTTAGAAATATATGGGTGAGTAGTATTGCGGAAGCTACTTTAAAACTGTAGCAAAAGTCTGGCACCACGGCAACATTTATTTGATCAAAAATACAGTAAAAATAGTTCTATCATGACAACTCTCAGGATATTTTTAGCATGGTAATGGATATGACAATGGTAATGTATTTGGTATTGGCGGAATAGATCTGTTTAATTGCTGCTGCTGCTGTTAATTATTGCTGCTGCTAAGAGCAAGTACAGGAACTTGCTACTGCCAATACATATGCCGATACGCTGCTGTGAGTATGTAGACATGCTGCTGCTGCACAAATAGCATATATCAATTACCCATTGCAGATCTATACAGGTGGAGCTGGGGAAGGTGAAGGGTTTTAGACGAACTGCTATGGTGAACGCTAAACAGACATTTAAATGTTGAGCAAGCAAGCTCATTGGCTGCAGATGCGACATGAACCAATCAGCTTGTGCCAAGTAATTGGCGCTGTAATCAACCTGTGCCGTCTAGAGTTTCATGACAGAACTAGGCATTAATATTGTTAATGTAAAATTATAATAATATATAAATAAAATATAAATATAATACAATTATAATAATATAAAAATATAAAAATGCATATTTTAAAATGTTATTTATTTCTATTTTAGCATCATTACTCCAGTCTTGAGTGTCTCATGATCCTTCAGAAATAATTCTAATATGCTGATTTCATGCTTGAGAAACATTTCTCAATATTATGAATGCTGAAAACAGTTTTGCTGCTATTTTTGTGGAAACAGTGATATTTTCAGGATTCTTTGATGAATAGAAAGTTCAAGAGAACCGTATTTATTTGAAATTCTGACATTTGTGTAACAAAGTAAAAGTCTTTACTGCCACTTTGATCAATGTAATGTGTCCTTGCTGAATGAAAGTATTAATTTCTTTAAAAAAAAAATAAACATTTGAACCTTAGTGTATGTTAAAAGCTAGCAAGCTAGAGTAGATAACTACCCTAAAGCATTAAAGTAGGCAATATGTTCAAAAATATATAACATTTTTCTACAAAAAAGTAAAATTGCTGAAATAAACAGAATCATTTTTGTGAGCCACTTGCTTTACTTGAATCATTGAAATGAACTGATTCACTAAAATGAAATGGATCGATCAGTTAAACAGTAGCGTATTGTAGTATTTTGCTTCATGGCTATACTCTGGAAAAATGTTGTAGTGTTGTCACGCTACTTTGATGAGCTAGTGACACAAGTCCACCTCTTAACTATCAATAAAAGTGGCAAAAGAGAAATAAGGAATACATGTTGAACCTAAATCAAAGAATACATAAATCCTGATTCCATTTCTCTATATTGCATTTTAAACCATCTCATCACAAGAATAATTTCTATCTCTCCTCTATTAAAGCCAGTCAGGGGAGCCAGCAGCCCCCCAGGGCGCCACCGTCATGGCCGCCAGCAGCGTACTCAAGCCCAGCCATGGCTAAGTGTGAGCTGGCAGGTCTGAGAGAAGCTTTGGCTCTACTAGTCTGTGATTGCTGGAGTCCACTACCGCAGCGCGCCGAGGACGGGGGGTCCGTCCAAGGACACATTGCTCCTGGAGAAGGACCCTGGACAGATGGGCGGCTGGATCTCAGAAGTGTACACTAACCACTGATGTCAGGCCAGAACTGCTCTCTGGTTGCCAACGGTAACATTATGCTCACTTTCTAGTCAGTTATGACTGAGGACACTTGACATATATTGCTCGTTTCTAAAAGGCCCTCGCATGTAGTTCATTTGACATTCAAAACAAGTAAATATTAATTCAGATGCACAGGCAGCACATAACAGCTTCGCTTCATTGCCGCTAAGCTACCGATGTTTACCCGACACCCATTTGTTTGGCATTTTTCTGCACGTGTAGCCTGACCCGGTGATTTAGAGGCAGCTCTCGATAGCGTACAGCCTGCTTAATGACAGTAATTTCCTCCCGTAAGAGCGGCTCTGAATTAGTGCTCAAATATGATCCCTTATTATAGTCAATAAAACATGCCATTCTAATTATGAGCAAGTGAAGCAGCTCAGGATGAAAAAAAAAACACACCAATGCACGTCTTTTCAAAACTGATATCTCTATCAGAATGCTTGCTGCTAATCTTCAATAATGGGAAATATCAGTGAAAACAAGTCTATAGATTTAATTAAAAACTCTTTTGATGGTTATTTCAAATAGAGACATTATGCTTAACATTACATTTGAGCAACCCATTTTCATGTTTTTCCCCAGCTGTAAAAGAAAATGCGTGTGGATTTTTAATAATAATCATATATTATGCCATGCAGCACATAATATTCTGTGTTGGTATGATATCTAATGATGCCCAGATGGATGTTGGTGTGCGTTTGTGTTGTGGATGCACCTGAGCGCTCAGTGCCAGTAAAACTCCTTTTCCTCCCTGGTGGTATCGCAACTTCACCACTGAAGGAAAACACAGAACGCTGCCAAGGCTCTTGTGCTCTGCCCAGTCGCTGCGCTGCTCTGCCAAAAGCATTTTCTCACTCGCTCACTGCCATTTCCATTTCTGCCAACTTCCAATGACAATGTTATGCTTGTTTGCACCATAAATACACTTAATAGGTAATATGACAACATTCATAAACAGACGGATCAGAACCTGAACTCCTCCTTTGAATAATAAGATTTTACATTTAATGTTGAAATTCTGCATTGTTTGAGAATGAAACACTTTAGGGATCTTATCCAAATTAAACGCTATTATTTTGGTTAAAAAGCTGGGTTAGAACTCATGTTCGATTGCAACAGCTTTTCACATTGTACGTTCGGGTCTGAACTGTATTTTTGCATCATCAGTACCACTATGACAGTCAATGAGTGCGTTTACATACACGTTCTTAACCCAATTATGCTTACTAAGCTGACAATGCACGTGATCATGTAAAAGGTTATAAACGGCTTAAGTGTAAACCGATCACCACAGCTAGATTTTTGCCTCTTACACCAATTTCAGCCAGCATGTAAATGCATTAACCTGCTTTCTGTCAGCTTATTGAAGTGAAAGGAATGCGTCCTTCGTGCAGATTTAAGCGCATCCAGACAAAGCGAACGTTTTGCAGTAAGGAAAAAGGAAATATATCACAAACTCAGACCCTTTTGTGACCCAAAGAATTATAAAAATGTGTTCTCTCGTGCAGCAGAAGTAGAAGTGGTACAGTTCAAATGCTGCATCTGTAACTGCAATATATGAGCCGTAAGTTTCCCATCCACATGTCCAATACTCTTCTTCTGGCATATTTAAACTTTTTTTTCATGTGAAAAAAATGTCTTCATGCCTTAAAATACCTTGAATATAACTCTACACCCTTGCTTCATTTAGTATACACAGATCTATGAATATGCTAATTAGCCCCGCCTCCACTCACTCGCACGAGCTCAGAGATCCACTCGATCAACTTACTGAGATAAACGCTGCACAATGGTATCGCTTTTTACAACGTCGGACACATAACGGTAATACATATGATTAGCCTTTTGCTTGACTACTTATCAAACAGCTAATAATGTGTTGCTAATGTTACACTAATGTTGAATACACCACATAGACATATAAACAATATTAAAAACTTGATTTTCACCACAGGGGGACTTTAATGCTTTATTTAACATGACAGCCACAGTCAGATACGCAAATTATTACGTTTTGACGTCACTACTGGGAAATAACCTGATTTATCAATAAAGTCATGTAAACGCGGTTTACTTGCATTGTCAAGTTATTGGTTTGCATTTAAACCCGGACAACAGGTTATTTCAATAAGCTGTTTTTTTGTGAGTTATCAACGTACTAGTGTGCATGTAAACGTGCTCAGTGAAATCTTGTCAAACATAACCTTACCAATTAAAATTACTGACAAAAAAAAAAAAAATAATAATAATAATAAAATCTCTAAAGCATGAAGACTTCACAACACAGAAACTCAATCTGATTTTTTCCAGTCAATGTTTAAATTTTTTGTCACTTTATCATTTTAACCCTCATTTTACACAAATAAATAATAACTATTAAATATATTATAATAATTAAAACATGAATAAATTAATAAATTATAATAATTAAAATAACAATAACAATTATTATCATTATTATTTTCACACACATAAATGGACAATAATAATAATTATTAGTATTAGTATTATAAATAAATAAACAAACAAACTCCTTTCCAAGTGGACTTTGCAACTTTCACAACAACCAAATGCCTCCGGTCTGCTCTAAAAGCTCTACACTGAAGCACTCATAAAGTTATCAGTCAGAGTAAACGCTATTTCTTTTAAATAAAGAAGATAATCTCAAAAGCAGATCTCTGAGCTGCTTTCATTTCTTTCTTTCAGCTTTCTTTCATTCTGAATAATGATTAGTTTCCCCCCAGGATCTGCACACCTATTCCACACTCCTATTTCTCACACATTTGGATTATTTATGTTGGAGTTCACTTCAAGCAAAATGGTCTTTAAAGCTTTAGACAGCGCAGCACAGATGCTGCCCTCCTCGTATTTCTGTCGTTCTCTCCTAACGTCTGTTTCATGTTGAAAAGTCTAGAAAAGTTGCCAGTGTCTTGGTATCTGTTACTGATGACCACTCTCTGGGAATATTCTGTATGTCCAATTCACAAACTTTTCCTTGAAATTTGTTCACACAACTGCTTTTAATTAAAGTTCTCGATTCGTCATGATTGCGAAACGCATGGTATTTTCGATGTTTTGTTTGGAGAAGGAAGTTATATTGGTTTCTCAGGGCCGCTTCTTAAGAGGCGAGTGGCTGTCAGGCATGAGAGGGTTAAAGTGCACAGCTAAGAGGTCAGAGGTTAGCTGAGTGTACCGGGATGAAAATCACTGCAGCATCAGACAGCAGCCTTGGCTCTGACTGTGTGAACGTCAGGGTGTCCACAAAACTCCACTAAAACTGTCCAGTCCTTCCCCTGGGAATGAACAGCCACTTCCTCCTATTTCTCTGTTTGTATTTCCTCTGGGAATGGGAGTGTCTCTCATCAGTTACAGTTACATGTATAAACTTTTTCCAACTACGTAAAACAAGGATTTTAATAGTGCTGGAATAATAAGAAGAAGAAGAAGAAGATGAAGAAGAAGAAGATCTCTACAGCAACAGACTTCACAACAACTTCAAATAGTATATTTTCAAAATCTTTTTATAATTGTTTTTTTAGAATGTTTAAAAATTAGCTTGAAAGTTTGGTCTGTTACAGTTTGCACATCATCATCCAAAATATAAATATAAATATTAAAAAATTATTTAAAATGTATACAATTATATGTCAAATCAAATATGCCAAATATGCCAAATTTTCTGACTAAAATTAATGAATATAATATAATATAATAATACAACAATCAATATAATAAAATACAACAATCAATGTTTAAACACAAACTACGCTTTAGCAGAGACCCGAGACTGAAACATCTGGACATGCATCCTTATGCGAAGATGAGCAAAACACACACATGATTTATGCTAACAAACTACAATGGCAACATAGAAAACATTAAGGCAGTTAACACTATCAGACAGAAATAAATTTTGAAAGCAACTCTTTTTTTTTTTTCAATCAAACAGGATATGGCTTATGAGTAACAAAGATTGTGGGTGGACGAACCCCTGACGCAAAACTTCCAGCTCTAGAGCCAAGAGTCACAAAGGCTATCGCTTCCACTTCTTTTGGAAAAACAAAACATACAGAGACATCAGTGAAATCTGAATAACTGTGGACTTGACAATACTTGAATTTCAGCAGGTTGATGAAGAAGGTCTACAGTAATAACGGCCTGAGAAAGTGTCTGTTTGTCAGAGAAATCGAGCATTAATTAATGACCAGCTGCCAAACTGCAAAATCGCTAATAATACTTAAGCTTGTGCCTTGGGCCCGTCAGCTGCACACAAATCAATAGATCGACAGTTTCCACTGTACAACATAAGTCAACGTCCATTCAAACACACACACATACTCAAGCTCGGCATTAGAGAGAGTTCTGGCTGAACCAGGTTGGACGTCTCTGACTGCTGCCAGTTTCTTTCTTTCCCTCCAAGTCCATTTTCCCAGTGCGCAGACCGAACTAGATTAGCTAATTAAGGGGGACTGAGGCAGATCTGTAGCTGGTGTGGCGGCGTGTTTTGACAGGTGGGCTTAGCGAACTGTGATTAGGGGAGAGGCCACGGCGAAGCGGTTAAGCCCTCCATAAGCCCCTCGCCGACACGAGGAGCGATGCAATGCATGCAGACCCCTGAAAACTCACTGCTGGTTTTGGGAAGGAGGAGGGGGTGGGCGATTCGTGATTGACACCTTGAAAAGCTGAGATTCCGCCCCCATCCGCAACCTGTCCCGCCTGAATGTTGTCATCAGAGGTGACTTTTGACAAACAGCTTTCTGTGACTTTTAAAGGAATGTTGTTGGGTTCAGTACAAGTTAAGCTCAATCCACAGTATTTCTGGCATTATGTTTATTGCCACAAAACCTATTTTTGACTCATCCATTGTTTCCTTAAAAAAACAAAACTCAAGTTTACAGCGAGGAACTTAGAATGGAAGCGAATAGGGCCAAGATTTTTGAGGATTTATATTATATAATTTACAAAAAGCACTGTTAAAACATATGTACTTTTTGAGTTATATAGCTGTTTAAATCATCATGTATATCATTTTCAGGTTTTAGGGTTTTTACCGTTACATTACGTAAAACTGAAATAAGTGATTTTTTATAAAGCGTATTAACACATTGTTTAGATTTTGTGTTGAAACAGTAAATATTTTAACATTAACATATTGCCCCCATTTATTTCTATTGTAAGTGCCTCCTGATTTAAAGGGATAGAATTTTCGTTTTTGGGTGAACTGTCATCATTTACTCCCCCTCAAGTTGTTCCAAACCTGTATGAATTTCTTTGTTCTGCTGTACACAAAGGAAGAAATCTTTAAGAATGTTTGTAACAAACAGATCACAACAAGCAGATCTTGCCCCCCATTGACTAACATAGTATTTTTTCCTCATACTATGTTAGTCAATGGGGGGCAAGATCTGTTTGGTTAAAAACATTCTTCCAAATACAGTATCTTCCTTTGTGTACAGCAGAACAAAGAAATTCATACAGGTTTGCAACAACTTGAGTGTTGAGTGTTTTTAGGTGAACTATCCCTTTAACCCAGATTTGTGCTTTCTATAGAGAAAAGAGAAGGACAAGTGGAAATTAATTTTTGTGGCAATCAACATTATGCCACAGATGCTGTCAGCTGAGCTCGTACTGAAACTGAAATATTCTTTTAAGACCCTTTCATGACAAGTTAGGTCGCCTTTATTATTTATATAGTGCTTTATACAATACAGATTGTTTCATGATACTCAAGTTACTCAAAATAACATTCAATGCAAGAAAAAAAATACTCAAGTAAAAGCATAAAAAACAAAAACAGATACAAGTCGAATATGGGGTAAAGCTGCAGCAGACGCTTCACACCATTGAGGTCAATCCGTTGGACAATGCTGACGTGAGGCATCGAAAGGGCCTTTACACTTAAAAAAAGCAACAGACAGCACTTGCGCAAACAGTAACTGTCGGCAAGCGGGCAGATATGACCAGTTCAACAGTTTTAATAAACTCTCTCCCCCTTACGCCAGAAGCTCTTTGTTTTCTCTCGGGTTCACAAGTGTTTCTTTGTTTTTGCGTGTACTGTATGTGTGTGCGCTCACGAGAGTGGGAACACTGCGTGTGTGCGTATGTTTGTGCATTCAGCTATTTGTGAGCAATTCCTCATAGAGCTTTCTCAGCAGGTAAAGATGTGCTCGTGTGGGTGATGGGAGTAGGATTAGTATTATCTAAAACTCTCCAGCCGCCCTGAGTATCATCCACCGTGCTTAAGTTAAGGTGCAAGACCGGGTGATTTGCATAAGTAATTAGCTAATGTGCTGTTCAATTTCACTCCCATCTGGCTGCCTGAGCAGGCCCTCATTTCTCAAATTGACAGGCTGGTCTCTATCACTACCCACACTGCAACAAGGCGCACACCAAATTAATTTGTCAACCTTCTCCAGTAATGGGATGTTCACCTTGAAAACTCAATTTTCCTGAGTCCGACTGAGAGAAAAAGGTAGGAATTTGCTCTAAAATATATTGCAAAAAATAACAAAAGCATGGCTAGATGGTTTCTGATAGCTTTTTGGAAAGTGACAGTCTAAAGCGCATGAAAAAGGCTTCGCACATCAAACACATGCACACGAGGCCACGGAAGTATCAATTGACTAAAATAACCTAATTGGCCATTATTAAAGAAAAGTAAATATTTGTTTACTTAAATGTAAACTATTGATTTAAAACTCACAAAAAATGACTCATTGCTATTTATTGGAATACAAAGTGCAATAATAAAACATTAACTAACAAGGAAAACAATAAAAAAAATTGTGAAACTAATTTAAAAATATACTGTTGATCAGCTAAAATGAAACAACAATACTGTTTAAAAATTTAAAATAGAAAATTTTTTTTTAAAAATCATTAAAAATAAATAAAAACATAATTTTAATTCTATTTTAATACTATTTTGTTAATTAAAAAATATTTTATTTGAGCAGCAAAAATAAAATAAAAATAATAAAATTATAAAATTTTAATAAAATAAAAAAATTAAAATTACATATAACAATCAATTAAAACAACAATTTAATACAACTACATTTCATAATATATATAAAAATGATATAATATATATAAATATATATAAAATCCAAAATAGTTCCCTCAAGTGTGCTGGAAAGTCGCATAACATGTTATTCTGAACTTCAAAAAAGCCAAATCATGGTGAGTTATATAGTATATAACACATACAATACAAAGGATGAAATTAGTATCAGAGCAACAGTTCAATTGGACATTTTCTGACTTGTGTATTTTTGGACATCTAAGCCACAACTATTCCATCATGTCTCTTTTTTTTGTGTACAGTTTTATATTTTCCCCGGCTCTGGGCCTAGTTACTCTCTTCTGGGTGCATTGCTGGGCGTTGGGGGCTGGGTTGGCACAGACGCCACTGATGCCAGGGTGTTCAGCTCAGGGACCACTCAGGGAAATGAGCCAAAAAAAGAATTTAATGAAACCCCATCCACGGCCAAAATTAATTTTCAGTCTCATCTCTGGCCGGGGGCAGTGTGAGTTCTGAGACCCATGGCCCGTTTGTGGAGGTCTAGATGGAGGGTGAAGGGAAAACGTCATATAAATAAAAACACTGTTTCCCCAATACCTTTTCTTCTCTATATTTCATTTCTCTTTAATGGTGACTGCATACTTATTAAATTCCTTTGTGTGTTGCGCCCGTTCTAGTCTCACTGCTCTTAAAATGGCTATTCATTTTGCCAGCTGCCACCCACTACAACATAAAGAGTCCCTAAGAACCGCACGGGTGACGTGGGATTTCTGGAGTGGGCCCAGAACCCACTCACACATGCACAAATACCTAAATACACACACTTATGCACAGAGCCCATAATGTGTGCTAGTATATCACACTTTTATGGCAAAGTCTAAGCCAAACTAAGACACAGATGCAATCTTTAAGATTTTCTGTGACCTGAAACGTAGGTGTCAGCAGCATTTAAACAACACATCTATGCTTAATTTTTGTCTAATAAAGCAGCAGTGGCCCTGATGTTCATTTAGGTCCGGTTCTGCACACAGGGGCGTTGAGTTTCTGTGCTGATGGATGCTGAGAGATGCATTGTGGGCCCTCAGATGCCTCGCTGTCTGTCCAGTGCACCATCAAATGCTTTCCATGCCATTTAGCGCCATGAATCCCACGCCACAGCGCGTGCCCGACCTTGGCGTTTTCTAGTGGCTCTGACCGTGCCATCTGCAGCCGGCAGGCTTGGGTAGTAAAGCATCTCGACCCCACGATTCGGGCACATTACGCCCCCCACAAGGGGCTCGGCCAGATGGCACTACCCACTAAGAGGGTTTTACTGCCGCTAAAGACGCCTGGGCAGCAGCGGTGCCCACTCTCTCTCTCTCTTCCTCGTTTGCCACTGCCAAATGCTCCTTCAGCAGACACGGCGGTCATGATTAGCAGGCAACAAACAATCCTTTAGCATCCACCAGGGTCTGCTGAACAGCTCCATGCAGCCAGAGCCTTTAGCGTAAAGACGAATAAGAGAGAGACAAACGGCCTGCCTTTCATTACTCGGACTCGTCTACAGAGACTGATCTCTCTGCTCCCGTCATAAAGCTGCAGTTAACTGCCTACAGACTGTGCCTGATGAGAACCAACCCCTGAATTTGCTTGATAAAGCACTGAATTTGTTTTCCCACAATGGTTTATGGTCGGTCACAGTTGGCCCACATGGCAAAGCTAAAAAGTATTACTGGCCCTCCAACGCTAACTTATCAAAGTTATCACATTTAAATGATCAGGCATAATAGGGTGAAGAAAGAAAATAAGCAGAAACATCTGACAAAATCAAGCCACTCTTTAAAACATGAAACATTTCCCACAATGCATTGGTACCTATTGCTAGCATGGATGGATTTTAGCTGCTCGTTCTATGGTTTAAGGTTTGGCTAGTTAGCTTCAGCAATTAGACATTGCTGGTAGTAGACAAAAAGCAAAAATTAATAAAACTTGGGGATGGATGGATGGATGGATTTCAATGTAATATTTAGTAGATATTTTACCAAAAGCTGCAAAATGGAATGGAACGAAGTGTCTGGAATTTCAGGAGTGACTATGCAACAACCATTGAAATGAATGGGAATGTTAACGGATAACTCTCTCCAAATATATTAGACCTCCTTGGCTCGTTTGTAAACCCCAATCAAAGCAGACTGCAGCTACAGTGAGGGACCGTAACACCTGCACTGGTGAACCTGTCTAGTGGTATTTTCATAGCCAGTATGTATAGTCAGCCTAGCCATTACCCCACGTCAGGGGACATATAGATCACTCGGCTCAGGTACAGGAGAAAAATAGGAAAAATCATGCGTGTGGTCAGAAAGAAATCAATAAATTCATTTTTTCTTGGGCGGTTTGCAAGAGTAGAGTAGGGATATGTGCTGGAGACTCCATAGATGGTACCTCCTACAGCTCAAGCTTTGTTGTGAGAAAAACAGATGGTTTTACTTGGGCTTCTACATGGATCCGTTATCATTAAGGAACTTTGAGAAAACCTGCCCTTAAATGAGGGATACAAAACAGCGGGTACATTTACCAATCCTGGCTTAAATGTCTCTAAGGTCTAGCTTAACTCGTGTGGAGATCTCTTAGTAAGCTTGTTAGTATTGCAGCAATGTCTGAAAGTCCAGTCAATCACACAGACAGTAAAGCCCTGATCGAGAAACTCTTATTCTCAGCTGACTATGTCTTACCGGTAGATTCTGCAGCACGGTTAAGATGCGTGAGGGGTGAGCGGTGGCCCTTATGTAAGCGTTGACAGGATCAGAGGTGGAGGAAGGGATCTTTACTGGACTCTAGGCCCAATTAAGCGTCAGTCGCTGTGGTTGATTAAGGGATTAAAACGGGCTGGTTGATGAGCTCGGTATTGACTGCTGGAAGAGAACGAGCAAACCTAAATCCCCCTTCTCTCTGGAGCCACTAGTCCTGCAACCTGGCCTCTAGTCTGGTGTGAGTGTGAGTATTTGTGGAAGCATCTGAATATGTGCAAGTAAGAATATGTAAATCTGTAAGTTGTGTGAGGAAGTGAACAAGCCTGAAGCAAATAGTTCACCCAAAAATGACAATTCATCATTTACCCACAAAAACTAGATAGACATATAGATAGATGAAAAAAAAAATGTCAATTTTTTATTATTATTTTAATTATAGAAGCAAAATGGGTAACAAACATCAAGTCACATTCACTTAAATTTGTGTGTGCTTTATTTGTGTGTAGTGTGATACTGGGGTTTTATCAGGAAAGTTTATAGCTGCTGGTGGTTGCAGAGGTAAAAACAGGTTTTTCTTTTCTTTTTTCTCCCGTTTTATGACATGATTGATTTTCTTTCATCGGCTGAGACTCCCCAGGAGATGTGAGGTGGGGGTGGGTGGAAGGGTAGGTCAGGGAAAACAGAACCGTGTGTGTTTGTGTGCTTGTTTTCACTGGACTTTACCAACCAGCTCTTTCCGTGTATGTTGGACAAGTTGAGTGCTTGTGTCTGGATACAACATGCCAGGGAACACAAGCAGAAGAGGGTTAGATACATCATCTTCCCCAAACACACTCGCACATTCACCTCTACGGGCATGACAGCTCTGTACCTCCCAACTGTTGAAAATGACTGCTGGAGACATTTCACTCCAGTTTATTCTTGCAACAAATTTCACTTCAGAGAGTCATTATTCATTATGTGAGCAATATCACATGAGTAGCCGTGCAATATGGCTGTATATCAGCACGGCCGTGTGCACAAGTGCCGTAGGTAATCACAACGTGCTGATATACGGCCACATCGCACGGCTACGAGTGTGATATTGAGTTTATACAACAGTTCGTCGGCACAAGCGAGTAAATAAATAAGAAACAACAACAGAGTGTCTTTAAAAACCCTCTTTTGTGCTACTTCCACCACAGATTCACATCTCAAGTTGACAGTTTAACAGTTGAGCCCAAACCTCCATTACTAATTCTAAAACGTCACTAGAAGTAGCCAAGAAGGAATGCTGAATTGCTTCATTGAAGCTCATTGTATTATGTAGAGTATTATGGTATTATGAGAGAGAGATCGACTAAAGGAGTGCATTATCTGCATCTGAAATAGCATTCATTCTTCAGGTGGATGTCCATAATATTATATCCATTATAAAAAATCAGTTTGAATGTCTGCTGAGAAAAGCGATATCTTTGTCCTTTTAAAAGATTTCCCATATGACAGCGCCAAAACAGCTTCCTTGTTTACAACCAGTCCCTTTCAATTTGCTACTGACTCACTCATAAAGACAGTCTTTGCTGCCATCTAATAGTGTAATATTGTAATCTGTCGATAATGTAAATCAATAATGTAAGTCGAAATCATAATCACTAATGGACCCTAATGGATTAATAAAATAATTATTTTTATTGAACAATAATATTTAAATTAACAACAATAGCTGTTAGATAATAGGAAATAAACACAAGCAAACAATTTACTCAATTTACAGGCTCAAATCTCCGGAAGCGTCTAAACAAATTGTAAAATAGGCTCTATGTTTATATATTTAAGTCACATATTTGAGGTCTAAATAACTACATTCTCATCTAAAAAACTCTTAAAACTACATTCTGTGACATAACAACAACAGTATTTGTAGAAAATACGGTGGATTTGCTTGATTGCCATGACAGTCACACAAAGCAGAGTGATACAAATGGTGAAACGGATCCAGTGCTGATACTGGGAGAATATCACACGGCTCTCTGCCAATCAGATTCGAGAACTAGAAGGATCTGTTGTATAATATTATTTATAGTACTAGTACCTACAATTGTAACAATTATAACAATAAAGCAATAAACTAAGTGTATTTAATAAGCCATTGTCGTGCCTAGCAGACTACATGAAAAAACATGCCAAAAATCTTACACTGGAGGGACCTAAGCAATATCTAGAGCAACAACATTTCAGTTTTACAGCCAAGAATCACTAATAGTAAGAATCAGAAATATGTGAAATACAACCTCAAGTGCCATATTGCTTTCAGATAAAGGCAACCGCAATTAATATAATAAAAAATAAGTAATAAAGCCCCCAAGTTTAAAACTTCCACCAATTTATCTCATTACAGTAACTGTAGGCCATATATGCTTTTATATAATATTTCAAATCACCTTTGAAAATGGCTTGTCCGATAAGACTTCAAAGCTGCAAAAAAATGTTTTCATCATTATGGTACTGTATAACTTCTTAGGACCTTGTCACAATAATTTCCACAATTTCTAGAAATTTCTAAACATTTTCATTTTTTTCAACTCAATTTTCTCCAACAAATTCAAAGTGGAAGAAAAAGTAACTACTTTGATTTCATTTTAAAATTTAAGGCAGTTTCAATTTTACCTTTTAAATTTAATGTCATTTTAATGGGTTGATTTGTAAAGTAAAAATTACGGTTAACTGAAGTTATCAAAAACCAATCTGACTGGCCACTAACTCGTTCCGTTCTGGTGGTCGAGACTCGAGACTGCACCCCTGGCTCCGGTCCGAGTGATCAATGTATTACAAGACAATGTGTTTTTACTTAGGGCATAAATCCATGTGTGAAAGTGCATCGGGTACTGGCAACCAGAGGGGACACGGCTCAGACAAATCGGCCCACTTATCCCGATCCCTGCACATGCTACATTACTCTCCGCAGATTTGGGGGGGGGCGGGACATCCCCTTCTACCCACCATTAGCCACTTTATTTCATTCCTGGGATCAAATTTGTTGTCCAGTTAGGCTTCTCATCTCCAACTCAAAGGGAATAAATAAAAGCAAGCTTTATTGCTCGGCCCCCTGAAACAAGAAAGGGGGCAAGGAGAGAGGGAGAGAGAAAGAAAAAAAAATCTCCAATTCATTCGGATCCAGTCAATAACACTGTAATATTTATGAAGGCTGGATGCTGGCCTGCCCTAAAACCCAAACTCCAGCAATCCTGAATTATAAATTGGTATTGATTTGTGTTGTGTTTTGTGTGAGTGTGTGTGTGCATGCTTGTGTTTGTTGGAGAGACCGAAAAATATAGAAACGGAGTGTGTGTGTGTGTGTGAGAAAGACAGACAGAGAAAGTGTGTGTGTAATTGCATGTATAGACGCAGTATTCTTTTGGAAAGGGAGAGAGGGTGTGTTTTTTTACGGGGCCGATAAAATTCTAATAAGAGGTGTATATAGCTTCAGGTGGGCAAACGAGTGTGTGCACAGTGTTGTGTGTGAGTGTAAATGAGAATTGGCATGCCTATGTGAGAATGTATGCATATGGCACTATTAACGTAAGTAGGTGTATTTGTAACTATGTGCACATACATATACTGTACATGTGTGCAGGGTTAAAACTATGGGGTCTAACTAACAACAGCAAAGCATCAAATATACATGATCCTCTGGCTCTGGAGATCTATGTCAGTTGCACATAACACAACAAAGGCCAACAAAGACAAATACCAACACAATAAACTACACCGCCACAACTCACACATGAGCCAGGCTTCATTACGAGCAATGTCTGCACTGGGGAAAGCTCTCTATGTAGTGGTGAACACTAATTAGTGGTGTTTACTAAGGCACTTAAGGCAAGCAGCACTACTACAATTGCTCTTACTTAGAGTTAGTGATTTAACACACTTCTAACCAATTATTAAAGGTACCATTTAAACACTTCAAATAATGTATTGTTTGTTGTTGTTGTTCTTCTTGTTGTTTAGGGGAAATGTGCTGTTACTCTTCTAAGCATTCAGATTTATGGTTCACAAAAAAAAAAAATTAAAAATAAAAGAGTACAGCCTAACGTTGAAAGAAGGACATGAGCCATATCTAGAGACTTGAGGTGCATTTTAAGTAAACAACCACCCAAAACACCATAGTAACTACATACCAACACCCTAAAAAGCTTTCAGAACACCTTAGCAACCACAAAGCAACGCCCTTACAAATGCTTACAAAATGCTAGTTTTATGGCCATGTCACTTACTAAATCACAAATAAATAAACAAAACATTAAATATAAACTATTGTCTACAAAATATTAAATACACTACACCTCAAAAGTTTGGGGTCAGTAAGATTTTTTTTAAATAAATACTTTTATTCAGCAAGCATGCATTAAATTCATTTACAATGTTACAAAATATTTCTGTTAATAATTGCTGCTCTTTTGAAATTTCTATTCATCAAAGAATCCTGAAAAAAATTGATCATGTTTTCCACAAAAAATATTAAGCAGCTGTTTTCATCATTGATAATAATGAGAAATGAGCAGCAAAGGATCATGTGACCCTAAAGACTGGAGTAATGATGCTGAAAATCTAGCTTTCCCATCGCAGGAATAAACAACTATATATATTTTTTTTTTAATTAAAAGTTCAATTGTAATAAAAATTTCACAATATACATCAAAGCAGCCTTGGTGAGCATAAGAGACTTATTTTAAAAAATATTATAAAATCTCACAAACTTTTGAATGGTTAGTGTTTTTTGTGTTTGTTGTAATTTCATTGTAGTTGGCTGATTTTAACTGATATGATAAGATTACTGTTTTGCATTACAATATAAGTGTATATAAAAACAATATAACATCTCAATGGGAGGATCTATGTGTGTTTGTCTGTATGTTGGTGATTATGTAATGGTCAGTCCTTTAAGCAGTCTCCTGTGGCTGCCACGGTCGCCCACATCAGATTTATGGATCTTTATATAGAAATCAATACCCTCTTAATCTGCTCCTCTTTCTCTCTCCAATCTCTCCGGCCTCCATCCCTCCCCCTCTTCCATTCTCACTCTGTTTCCATTTCTCCACCTGCCTCCATCCAGCCCCTGTCTCTTTCTCTCGTTTGCCCTCTACCCTCATCCACACCATCACTTCTGTCCTCCACACCCCTCTCCCTTGGTCTCGGTTTCTTTCATCGCTTATAGGCTGGTCTGGGCATGTCAAGGCCAGATTGCACCCTGAGACAGTGAGAGACCCAAAGGGCACCAGAAGGAAAGGAAAAGAAAGCATAGATGGAGTGGTAGTGGATAAATCGCACTCATTCAAAACCTCATCAAGGACATTCTATACCGCTGTGTTGTCCCGCTGTTCAGCTGTGTGGGATTTAGGAGGGGAGGTTGACTAGATTTGGACCTGAAGAGTTCAGCTCACAAATCACCCCATGATCCAGTTGGGAACTTTAGAGGTGGAATGACCTTTCTTTTTCTTTTGTTACTGTTTATCTGCCGTAGGTTTATTGTGTTCAATTGCATAACATTGTGTCCTAACCATGCACAATCTGACAAAACAAAAAGCGATAAATTGTGTATCTCATCAAGTTTTTGTCCCAACAACAAGTGATAATACATTCTATCGCTCCACTGGTTTCTATTTTCGTCACATTGTGCTGGTTAGGTCACAGTAAAATCTCAATGGTTTAAAATCCCACTCCACATAGTTCTACAGCCAGAGTTTGTAACCTATTTTATTTCCATAATGTGGCATTTCAGAGTAAAAATGGATATTCAATGAAAATGAGGGGGAAAATATTCTGATATATAATGAGGAGAGTGCAAAAAATCAAATGAGAAAAAAATATTTAGATATCCATTGAGAAAAAATGCATAAATAAATGAGACAAAAATCAGATATTAAATGAGAAAATGCAAAAAAGAATAAAAGTGAATACTGAATGAGAAAAAAAAAATGCAAAACAAAATGTTAAATCAGAATCATTCTATGATAATAAACTATACAAAACACATAAATGAGGAAAATATATTTAATATGAAACTAAACTAAAATGATTATTAAAAATTATTAGACAGCGCTAAAAAGTGAAGAAAGGTATTGATATGATTTCGATTTAAGTCAGACTTTTGATATATTTAACCAAAGATGCATTCTGTATTCAAAACCACCCTTATGTGTGAGCACCTCTCGATAACATCTGCAGTTTGACCAGACCATGACCTGCACGGAGCCCCATGCTGGTCTGGATCTCTATGGGGCAACAGTACCGCTCTACCCTTTTACCAGCTTAAGGAGGAGCGTGCGAACCTCCTTCACATCTGCTAGCCAAATTCAGCACCATGGATAGAGCCACCTTAATGAACCATGGCACAGTACCCTCTGATGCAAAACAGCAGGGCCTCATTAGGGCTGTTTTTAATTGGGCAGACGTTCGCGTAACTAAGGTGAGAGGGGGTAAAGTTATCAGAGAGTAGATAGAAGCATCCTGGATGTATTTGTTAATGAAATTTATAAATTTGATAAATTATTTGTTGCTAGAGACTAGGGCTGAAAAATCATTAAAAGACTGAAAATCATTCACCATTTTTTGAACCACATACCCACTGTTTTTTAATTCAATATGAATGTGAGTAATTCAATATAACTATAAAATAATTATTATATTCCGGGGCTGTTGAATGCTTGAATCTGATTGGTAGACGAACATTCTAAGGTGTGCAGTTATTTTCAGGGAAACGCACAGCTAAAGTATTTCCAGGCAGTTCATGACCGCAATACATGTCCATATCACTACGCCAAATGATTTCAGTTATTTCAAAGGTCCTTACAGCCTAACAACAGCAAAAGAACCAAAACCCACAAGGATACTGATCAAACAAATAAATATAGTAAACAAAACAAATTATTACAATGTTTTTTAGACAAAATTACTTTGATAAACTCACAGTTTCGCTATTGGTAGAGACACTGCTGCCGAACACTGTTAAGAGACGCACAGACTCAGGTAATTCAAACATGCTTAATCTCTCTCTCTCTAATAACTGTATTAGTCCTCTATCAGTGGCTCAAGTCTCCATTACTAGCTCTAAAATGATGTTTTGGAATTAGCAACGGAGGCGTGGGATGAGATGTGTGAGAAATTAGCTAGCGCTTCGTGCTGTGGCCACATTACCACCTTGGGTGTGCATTATTTTCTAATAATTCAACAGCCTGTCGTCAATTATTCCTTACACTGTAAAAAATTAGTTATCACAACATTTTTTCTTTTGTCAAATCAACTTAGACACTTAATGTGGTTCAGATAAACATAATATTTTGAGTTTCTGTTAAATCAATCGCCTTCATTGTATTAACTCAAATTTTTAATTTCAATGAACTCAAAATTTTAAGGCAACCAGGTAACTTTCTTTAAGTTAAACCAACAATTCTTTTTTACAGATTATTATTACATAAAAATATTAAACAAAATAAGAAATATTTTAATAACACCATTGTACTGTAAAATAAATATTCAAGTAATAAAAATAATTTTATTTTTACTGTAAAATTACAATACCAATATTTAAGCCTTAACTTCTTAATTTTTAAACAGTATCAAGCTTATGCATTGATGGGTTGCTGATTTCAGAGTGAAGCGCTGTCTCAGAACAGCTTGATTCACAGTAAACGAGACAAGCCATTCTGAGACGCTTAACCACTGTTTAATAAAATACGTGTAAATGCTGTGCATCACTCTGAAACTGGTAGCGCATATATTTATTTAATTAAATCACAACCTGCGTGATTTGTCAATCACACTAAGCAATATTAGTTTTATTTTGTGGAGCCCTCCTAGAGACGAGAGAATTAATTACAGAGATTTTCCGAGAGTTAATAGGCAGTTTTAGGCAAAATGCAAAGCATAAGTTTCAGATTTTAGATCTGATCAGATCAGATTTTAGTCTGAGATACATACAGTATCCCTCTGGCATCAGAATGTGGGATAGACTCTAGGTTCAGGTCCAGTTCAGTGGTATCCCAGACAAGTCAGCATGATCTTAGTCAATACAGGGGCGTGGCTAAGAGAGCCCCTGACTGTGTTTACTTTCCCAGATTACACAGCACCCAGCATTCCTTCTTTGAGACCCGCAGGAGGCAGCGATATGTCGACAGAGGGATGAGGAAGAAACGATCGATAGCTTTTCCCTCACAGAGGGGTAGCGAGGGATAATGCTAGCATTAGTGACAGGCACTGGAGGGGTGGATTTAGCTGCAACACTTCCACATTTGCTGGAGGGGGGCAATCAGATTCCCATGACCCCAAACACACTCTGCCATTCACTGTAAGGAGGCGATGCTCACCTGACTGTTTGGAGATTCTTACTCGGAGCATCTAACAGCATCCCTACAGGAGGGCAACTGTTAGGCATGAAAACCCGCATAATGGTGTAAGAACTGACAGATGCGTAGTTGTTGTTTTGTTTGAGTTTTTCCTCTTTTATTCCTGACTTTCTGCTTCTCTCTTTCTCCATCAGAGTGGGCCCTCAGGAGCACATCCATCCCTGCAGGCCCCGGGGCCGTACTGCAGGCTGTGACTGAGCCTGGGCCTGCTGTTGTCGGCCCCACAGGCTCCCAGACACACCTCACCTCGGGCTCTGGATGCAAACTCAACACTTCCCCATAGAGAGCTGTAAACAGGCACTACAGATGCCCCTCGCTCTGCTATAACTCCTGCTAGCCTCACCGACTGCTTCATCTGTTTTTGAGCGAAGAAATAGAAGTGCAGGCCATTTACTCAAAGCATTTTGTATAAATGAAAAATGTCAGCAGCAAAGAGGAACAAATACAGGTATGTTCGCTCTTAGAATTACTTTGTCTTAACCTAATTTATTGAATAGCTAAAAGGGAAAGCTCACCCAAAAATGTAAATTCTGTCATCATTTACTCACCCTCAGGTTGTTCCAAATCTGTATAAATTTCTTTGTTCTGTTGAACAGAAAGATATTTTGAAAAATGTGGAAAACTGAACAGGTCTGGGGCACCACTGACTTCCATAGTATTTTTCCCTACTATGGAAGTCAATGGTGCCCCATAGCGGCCTGGTCACAAACTTTCTTCAAAATATCTTCCTTTGTGATCAGCAGAACAAAGAAATTTATACAGCAAATGGAAAACGGAGGATGCAAATAACAACAAAAAAGTTTTTTTTTTTTTTTTTTTTTAGTTTTTTTTTTATACACTACCAGTCAAAAGTTTGGAATCGGTAAGATTTTTAATGTTTTTAAAAGAGGTTTCGTCTGCTCACCAAGGCTGCATTTATTTAATTAAAAATTCATTAAAAACAGTAATATTGTGAAATATTATTACAATTTAAAATAACTGTTTTCTGTTTGAATATATTTTATAAAGTAATTTATTCCTGTGATCAAAGCTGAATTTTCAGCATTATTACTCCAGTCTTCAGTGTCACATGATCCTTCAGAAATCATTCTAATATGCTGATCTCCTGCTCAAGAAACATTTATGATTATTATCAATGTTGAAAACAGTTGTGTATGTTTTTTTTCAGGATTCCTTGATGAATAGAAAGTTCAAAATAACAGCATTTATCTGAAATACAAAGCTTTTGTAACATTATACACTACCGTTCAAAAGTTTGGGGTCAGTAAGAATTTTTATTTTTTTTAAAAAAGAAATTAAAGAAATGAATACTTTTATTCAGCAAAAATGCATTAAATCGATCAAAAGGGACAGTAAAGACATTTATAATGTCACAAAAGATTATATTTAAAATAAATGCTGTTCTTTTGAACTTTCTATTCATCAAAAAATCCAGAAAAAAAAAAAAAAAAAAAAAAAAAATATATATATATATATATATATATATATATATATATATATATATATATATATATATATATATATATATAAGCATTTTTGGGCAAATGACAGTAAATGATCTAGAAAAAAGGGTGGCTTTGAATACAGGATGCAAGAATGTAAGATTGAACAAACTAACAATTATGCAGCTTTTTCTAAAAGAAAAGTATGTGGCACACAAGGATGATACTGCAACAACAAGACATCCAAGACAACAAGTAAACATCCAAGTCCACGAGGATGCTGGTGCTCCAGATAAGTTACAGTGAGTTAACCTTCTGTTGGAGGCTAGTGTTTGGCAGAGGGTGAGACTGTAACAACAGAAACGAGAGGGAAGGTGCTTGTGGTTGTGTGGCTTTCTATTTGCAGGCCTGGCTGTGTAGCTGGTGTAGCGAGAGTTGAAACAGATAGCCCGCATGAAAGAGGAGAGGTCTACAGCACAAACAGCGACTGTCGTACTTCCCTTCAATCCTCTCAGTTGGCCACTCAAGGTCATCATTGCGTTACGGCTATGATAAAAACACACGTACACATTAGGTTGTGGCTGCAAAATTAGTGCTGACATTGTAAAATATGATACGTATTGGGACTGTGGCCCAAGACACACTGAGCTGTGGTGTAGGGCTGGGAAAAAATGTAATTGCAATTGCAGTATAATTGTGATGGGTCTGAATTGACCCGCAAAATGTCATTCTCCCATCATTTCCAGTCATCTCTTGACTTTTGCTATACAAAAAAGGCACAAAAATCATAACTTTCAGGCTAAAAGCGCAGGAATGATTGTGTTCGCAATCGCTTCTACAGTTGATGGGGGTGCTTTGGGTAAAAATGGCTCAATAGACTCAGGGTTAATGAGAGATGACCATTCTAGAATCGCTATGGGAACTTTACGCTCCACATCGTCATGGCGACTGGCCTCATTTCACCTGCATCTGTCACTGTTTTTATCAGAGTGCCACCACCAGGGCTACAGCCGTGCCACTGCAGAATACTCAAAATTCTCTCTCTCTTTCCCTTTTTCTTTCCATTCTCCTGTTTTTCCTTTTTTTATTCCACAGAAATGTGTATGAGAGCAGAATAGGGGGCACGACGGGTCCCCTTGTGAGGGACAGGATATACTGAATTATTGAACCAGCCAAACGGACCACCTGCCCCTACACCACACCATGATCATTCATATTTCACACATAAAACACACACACACTAAAACATACCTCTGTACCACACAGGCCTAGTATGAATCCAACCTAAAACACTTTAACAATAACATATTTTACCAATGTCAGAGTTTTTTAAACTAGTGTAAAATTATAAACTAAAACTAGTAGTGCAGAAATTACACACTTCACCTTTAAGAAGTGTTTTATATGACAATAAAATGCTGCTTTTGTGACGGCTAAGAGTGACTGCAAATTATTACTCTAAAAATGATGAATCAATAAAACAGCTCTTAATATTCCACATTAAAGCACATTAAAACGAGCAAAGACTTCCTGGTCCTGAGTGTATAATGTCATACATGTACAGTGCCCGCTTGTAATGTGTCTCTAACACACACATACATAAAATCAACCTCTTTAACACCCTTCTCTTCTGCCTCTGACTCATCTCCACTTCCAAGAGCTCATCATTTTTTTCAATTTTACCCAGGCTGCCCAGTAATGTCCTTCTTTTATTGCAAATCTATACTCTTAATCTGGCCGGCACCGATGGGCGCGCAGCTCGATCAATAGAATGCGATTGCTGGGAAGAGTCCAGAGAGGCTGATAACCAAAAACCAGCAGCCACCCCCACAGGGTTAAACTCTGACACAGACATGCACATATACGTACAAAAACACACACACACACAGTCCTAACACATACAATTGTTAAACTAAGGGTTAAGCTGAAGTTTAGACACACATGCACATTTGTATACATGTAGATACAATCCTACACAAACAGTCAAACAAGTGTTGACACAAGCACTAATATAAATAATAAAGCATAGGGATAAACATCCAGTGGTGAAAACGCTTCTATTTTGTTTGATTAATTTTAAAATATTTGTATATATTAATATAATGTATATTATATAATAATATCATATAAATATAAATAATATATATAATAATATATAAAAAAAATAAAAAAAACATTTGCCATTTTTATTATTAAATATGATTGGAATCACTTCAAATAGGAAAATACAGTTAAGTGAAATGTCATATAGGATTCATAAAATTATAACAAGAACATTATAATTGTGTGCTTGGGACATGGCTTTTAATGGTGAGACTTTTGTTTTGCAATCAGGCTCTCAATTAGATTTATTGGATTTAGATTTATTGGCCAATATATCGGTTATCGGCTTTCAAATATAAAGAAATATTGGTTATCGGTATCGGCCAAAATTTTCATATCGGTGCATCCCTAGAAAAAGAAATTGTCCTTTCCTTTAAAATACCTTTTTCCCCTCCCAGATTTTCAATGTGGTCTCAGACTTTTGTGCTCCACTATATGTAAAAAAGTTTTAGGCCTGGTTTCACAGACAGGGTTTAGATTAATCCTGGCTTAGGCCTTAGTCCAATTAGGGTATTTAAGTAGCTTTTATAAATGTGCCTTAGAAAAAAACTTTACTGATCTGCATCTTGAGATAAAACGATGGCTGTGACATTTTTTAAGATATGTCAGTGCAAGTTGCTTTCAGTTAAAACAGCTCAAACATCCATCTTAGTCTGGGACTAGGCTTAAGCCTTGTCCGTAAAACTGGGTGATAAACACTTAATGCACACACATGGCTGGCTTTGCCTTCACTTTCACACATCTACTAGTCTGTGCTATAAAGGACCTTTATGAAAACATGCTTTCCTGATGAAGAGATAAGAGAAGAGACATTAGTGAACATACACATGGAGCAAAGGTCAGGAAGGTCACATGGAAATGGATGTTAACCCTTATCTTTCGTCTCATTTCTCTCTTCGTGCATGACTCAAAATGAAAAGCATAGAGGAGAATTATGACGATCATGTTTGAGGGTGGATGGCTGAGAGGAAAAAGGAGTTAATTAGACCAAACCCATCTAAGCACTGACAGTGCTGCACAATTTATTGTCCAACTAAGAGAACTCTCTGGACGATCTAATTGCAATATTAGCTTGTACTAACACCTGTTTTAAAGCTCACGCAGCAATATTTCATTCAGCCCATCATGAATTTACTCTAACCTGAGCACTTCTTGATCTGTAAATGGCATGTAATGCAAGTGCTTCCCGTTTTGTGTAAGTAAAGGGGTTATGAGATACGACCCCTGACCTTTCTGACCCGTACTTGACCCCTAACTAAGTGGACTCGAGAATAGATTTGCATTTACGAAGCTGGAACAGGACAGGAAGTGACTGTGTCGCCGCAATTGCCTTATTTCCCTTGACAGCTGACAATGGGCCGAAATCAAAAAGAATCAAGTGAAGCTCTTTTGTTTGTTGCTGTTTATCGTCCCCATTAGCGATAAACATCACGATCAATGGGGCAAAATTGATGAGAACAAACTAACAGAGAGGCAGGGGTGAAAAATGATTCCTTCGAATGCCACCAGGCCTGGCTGTGCTAATGCAAGCGTGCGAGTGTGCATGCGAGGGCTCTTATTTGAGATGCATGGGGGCCGCACAGCCGTGCGCAGCAGGTCTTGATTTACAGAGCAGATCTGTGCTTGAAACAAAGGTAGAGACTGTGGAGGGCAGGATGAATGGCCGTCATTAAGCCTTTTACAGTGACGGGCGCTACAGCTGATTTGCATGGTGGGGCCGGCGGCCGTCCCTCGCGCCAAACTGATTTATCTGTTGGTTTAAGGAGCTCAGGGCGGCGCTCCTATAAATACTGCCTATCTTAATAGGGCGCTAAAATGCAGTCGTATGGACCGGTCCGCCTTAAATCACACGCATCCGCTGTCACCCGTAAACACTTTAGAATGGGTTTTGGTCAGCGTAATGAGGAGTTCGGATGTGGCTGGTACACACACACACAGGCTAGATATCAGTGATTCAGCCCCCACGTAGCGCCATTCATTCAGACTACTCCCAGAGGAAACATTTCAGATGGCAATATCAGCCTCATTGTAGAGAGATGAAAAATTCAAACGCTCTCGCGCACGCTTTTGTCGTATTTTGTCGCGCCTTTGATGGTTCTCTCGCCCCGTCGGTTGTTAGTAAATTGGCATTATTGGTAGTTTGTTTGCCGGCGTGGATGCAATAATGGCTGCAGGGTTTTGTCATTTACTGAGCGGCTAAATAATGGTACATTCCATAAAAGACACAGAGAGCATGAAAAGGTGACATCATCTCTGCAGGTTCGGACCTTACACCAATCAGATGCACTCCATGGCAGCTAGAGGTGAGAAGATTTTGTGTGTGGTTGTGCGTATGCGTTTTTATAAGTGTGTGTGTGTTGAGAAAGAGGGAGGGTCACTGATTTCCGGCTCCCTTCACTTTTGTCCGCTGGATACGCTCCAAGGCCAGTCTAATGAGCCAACATGGATTTGGTAATGACCCCTGTGCCCTAGGAGGACACTCTCACTGCTGTCCTGTTTGGAAGTGCGCACTCTCTCACACAATATCGTCTACTCCATTCCAGTCATTACAGAACCTCCCTACAGACGCTTTTAGTGGGTAGAAGTCCAGTCAACAGGGTAAAGAGTTTGAGAAACGTATTCAGAACAATGTAAGCAGTTAGCAAGCCTAAAAGTAAAAACATATAGTAATAACCTTGGTGGGGCAAGGTAGAATTGATGGGAATTATACAATATATTCAGTATCTCTAAATGTTTCAGAATCCTAAATGTGGCTGCTATTACTCCATCTACACATAAACCTCTGCGAGAGCTGCATTTGTCAAGAGAAGAATGTCTACACTCATTTCAGAAGTTATCTTTTACTCACTAGTCTGATTGAGGATTCACCCCCAAAATGGACATTAATAAAATATCCGGATATCAGTAGGTGCAGGTGTCTTTCCATTTTGGAGGGCAAGAGGAAGATAAAAGATGTTCTTACCTGTCAATGATGACAGGATCGGATGGCGTCTCGTTTCGGTTCCCGCAGCTCTTCTTGTCACAACACCGGCTGAAATGGATAAAAGACATAAGTTACATGCCTGTCTAATAGGGTTGGATCGATATCAAAATGTTTTGGTGTGATACTATCCACTGCGAGCTCAGTAATGATACTGATACTGAATCTACACCAGGGTGTTGATAGATTCAAAGATTTGACATTATAATTTGCAAATAGTTTCATAATAATCTCGATTTAACCTGTATTTATACCTGTACCTGTATGACACATTATTTTATTAAGCTTATATAGTAATCGCTTTTATGATTGGGGTTATATTTACTCCTGTTTTAGAGAGCAACAGACACAAAAGTGACTTTTTTTTGTCAACCAGGCTTGATGTTCAAATTGATTTTTAAATACAAAATTTTAGACCAGTGACTTGATTTGGAACCAAAGAAAAAGGACATAAAGTTCTCTGAAAGACCACAGAAGAAAAGAGTTTAGAGACTTCCTTTCATGTTTAAAAGAAATGCTCTGCTCTGTTCTTTGAGAGGTAGGGATGGAGCTATGTGGTGACCGGCAAGTCTTTCTCAAGCTGGTGGCTGCCTGACAGGTCACCCTCTTTCTCCTCTCGCCCTGTGCTCCAGCTGGGCTGGGCCCCCGCCAAGGTCACTCAGCCAGCCTCTGACAGTTTGGACAGCACCCAGAGAAGTCCTGGTGCAGCGGCTCTCTCCCAAATGCTCCTCTCCAACACTGTCATCACCTCTGCCCTTGCCCATGCCCTCGCCCCAGGCTGGCACCTCATCTGGTGGCATGTGGTTCCCCTAAATACATCCCGCCTTGCCCATTCACCCCTTGCCAACCAAACTGGTGAGACCACTGGTGCCGCCTGCTTTGTGAAAATGGTTCCAATTAAGTTTAATCTCATCAGCTTGAGATCATCAGTCAGAAGAGAAATTGTGTTGTAGTAGAGCTTCCTGCAGGATTTAGTGTTGTTTTATTTTTTGCAGCAAGAGACAGCAATACCCATAAGAATTTAGTCCTAATAATATAATAAATAATCCCAAAATACTCTTTAGTATTAGTATTAAATATAAATATAGTGTTACAAATAAAAAAAAAAAAATATATATATATATATATATATATATATATCTTTAATTTAAATTACAATATTTTGTTTGTTTTATATATATATATATATATATATATATATATATATATATATATATATATTTTTTTTTTTTTTTTTTTTAATATTTGTATCATTTGTCATATATAAAATTAAATAAATATTCTTAAAACATAATAATATAATATAATATAATATAATATAATATAATATAATATAATATAATAATATTTAGGTACAGGAGAGTTGCTGTACCTACTCCATTTTCCCTGCACAGTTTGATGAAATGATGAAGTAGATGCTGAAACAAAAAAATCATTACCCTCGATTAAGATTAGCTAAGCAATAACTTCAAATCATATTGTATGGATTTTTCCGACCACTAAGACTCCTGATATATTCATCCTACTTGCTTCATGCTGTCATGCATTAGATTGCCATTTGACAAATAATCCTCACTTAGAGCTACTGAATGCAAAATGATCTGACTTTATGAATCATTTATCACATTGTTTGATCTTTAAGAACCTGAAAAAACATAAACCGTTCGTTGTTTTCCTGTTCTTTGTGTGTGTGACTGTTGCCATAGAGCACACCACCATAATTTATTCCCCCAGCTACTTGGAACCATTAGCAAACTTCCAGGAGACCAATTAGCATTGGAAACCCAATGGTGAGGCTGTGGTGACAACCTCCTCAAACTGCGAAAGAAGTGTTATAAACAAACTGGACCCCAGGAGCACAGCCAGGTCCGGAGGGAGGCCCCGGGCCCCTGTTCACAAAAACAAACCTTGGCGGAGCGTCCGTAATGTGGCCTTAATGGCGTTCCCTCCAGGGTCTGAGCAGGCTAGCCCTGGCTTGGTTAATGACGAAGGCCCAGAACCACGAAAACAAATGTGGCTCCAACCTTAAGCCCCAAAAATAAGCACAGGACAAGCTGTGCGGCCGTAGAGAGGCACCGACTCTGGTCGCTCTTACTGATTAGTCATAGATTGAGGAACAGATGCTTTAAGAGCTACTCACTCAGCTTGCTATCTCCACCGTGGCCCTCACTGGTCCACCAGACGAACCTCCAGTATCCTGAAGTAGATTCGCTCAAAAACTAAAAAGGTGGGTTTATCGGATGAGGGCGCAATATCAGAGCGAGGCTTATAAAAAAAACAGCCTTCAAAGCTTCCCTGGGGAATCTTAAGACTAACATCAGATAGAGTGGAACATGCTGAAGGGGTAAGATAAGACATGAAACGATAGAGAGGGACAGAGAGAATGAATGTCAATAGAGGGCTTGTTTTCAAAGGGCAAGTGTTGTAATTACCCAGTCAGGCACAGAGAGGATGCGGCCAGGGCTAATCATATGCACCAGGCTGCCTGACTGGAGGGTGAGAGCCGATGACAGACCTCTCCAACACAGCATCCTCATCCAGACTGGCGGACAGAGACCAGTCCGTGCCCACTGTGCACCGCGCGCCATGATTTTGTAGATGTGCCATGCCAACTATCTGCTGCGATGCCTCATTTGGAGACTCTGAAATGCCAGTTTTAAGTCATTGGGATGACCAGGAAGGACCTTGAATGGTTGAAGGCAGATCAAGTCCTATCTCATGACAAATTCCTTGTACAGTAAATTATGGAGAACACCTCTTTTTAACTTTTAAATTAAGAAGCAAAATTTGCACCCTGGATTTGATTTTAAGGCGCATATTATTTCTATCCACCCAAAAAAAAAAAAAAAAAAAACACCTGTCATTTGTAAGTTTTGAATTTAATCAATTCATTTATCTTTAAAATTTATTACCACCTACCACGTTAAAATCAACAGAAAAATCAACATATTATGCAATAATATGTATAACTAGGCCTAGAATATATATACATATATATATATACACACATTAGTGCTGTCAAACAATTAATCGCGATTAATTCCATCAAAAATAAAATATTGTGTTTACATAATATATGTGTGTACTGTGTATATTTATTATGTATATATAAATACATACATGCATGTATATATTTAACAAAAATATATTACATTTATATAAAAAACATATTTAATTTAATTTATAAAATAATTTAATATAAATAATAATTCAATATAATAAATAAATATAAATATAATAATTTATATATAATATAAATTATATATAAATATAGATGTATACATGTAAATATTTCTCAAATAAATACATGTATGTGTGTGTATTTATATATACATAATAAATATACACAGTACACACACATATATATTATGTAAACAAACTTTTAATTTGGATGCAATTAATCACGATTAATTGTTTGACAGCATATATATATATATATATATATATATATATATATATATATATATATATATATATATATATATATATATATATATATATATATATATAGTATTTATGTACCACTGAACCTTTTTAGCCAATCACCTGAGCCTCAAATTACATAATGACACACTGATTGGCTGATGGACCCAGTACCCAACCCTTAAAGGCAGTAGACAGGGGAAAACTGTCTTTGGAGTCCCTTAAAAAAGAATAATACCTATATATTGTTTTGTCAACACAAGCAAATTAATTTTGAATGGTCACCAAGCAGCTAATGGGGCCATGCTAACCAGGTAAATCTCAGAACAACATCCTTTAAAGTTCTTGATGTCTGTGAGTATGTTCATGTGGCAATATTGTAACTCCGCTTACAAGATATGCCAATGAATCTGTCAAAGTGGTTTGCTAAGCTCATTTACCACACAAAGGAAATGATCTCCAAAACAAGCGCTATTTATTAAACCTGAAAGGGACCATAGGACACTCATCCTCACGTCTGGGACAAGAACATCAAGTTTGCCATGAACAGCTGCTGTGCTTTCAGTCTGTTGATGGGTGTTGCAGGTGAGGCAGACTCCGTCAGGGCCCTGATAAAGAGTTCTATCACCTGGGAGTGAGAGACAGGGGAAATATCTCTCATCTCGCTCTCATTAACGAATGGAAACACACCATTCATCAGGGGAGGCAGTTAATAATCACACTCAATCACATAATGACCAACTCAAACTGAGCCATCATTATGGAAATGGAACCTGTATCGAAATCATCTACGAGAAAGCCCGGTTCCTTGAGGGAGAAAATAGCACAGAATACCCAACATCCAGTGCTATGTGGCATAAAACAGGTGAGTTTTCTGGAAGTGATGATGTCCACTTTATAGGGTGAAGCATTTGTGAGATTTATGTAGTGCTGGTGGCAGCCAGATGGAATCACTTCAGTGATGAACATAATTAGCAAAGTCCATCTTAATGATTCGGAATGTGTTGAAATTCCCATCAACACTTTAATAACTCAACATGCTCCCCATAATAATTGACTGTCTCTGTTCTTGGCAAATCTCTGTCAGTGCAAAGCAAAGAACATTAGCATTAAATATATAAAAAATATTGGACGCAAACTACATCGGTAGTAGGGCTGCAAGATATTGGAAAAATCTGACACTGTGATATTTTGTTTTTCTGCAATATATATTGAAATATGAAAAGACAGGAATTTTCACCAGATGACTTGAATAGCTATATTCGAACAGAATTAATTATTTTAGAGTGAGCAGGGTGATTTTTGGGGGAGTTCATCTGAATAATGTGTGTGTTCATACTTAGATTTACTTTTAAATTTACAAGAACCAACACAAACCTCTTTCAGTAGCCATACATTTTATTTTATTTTTTATTTGTGTCTCCCACTGGCCCCTGGGTCCCAAACGAAGCCCCATAATTTTCCCTCTCTACATTATTAACTCTGAGATCCCCACTCAGCCCCCTGTCACCCAGGACACCGGCATCTGAGCCCCCTTAACTTCCTCAACCCCCCATCAATGCTCCCCTACTGGTCCGTACCCCCCTCCAATGGCACATAAGGTAAAAATTCATGGACAACACACCTCTATCCAGGCCTCCAGCCACGCGAGCCCACTGTGAACCCATAATTACACTGCATTAAGGTCAATGTAATGAGGAAAGCCCTGTAGGACTTCACAGTGGAGCGGGAAGAATCGTGTAGGTCCACCTATGCAACCCTGCGGTACACCCGTGAGCTGAACTCCCAAACCATATGTTAATATTCTTCTAAAGCCTCTCTCATGCAGCGATAGTGAATCGTGATCAGTAATATGAAGCGTAATACTTTTTTTTTTCACATTAAATAATAAAAAAGGAATTAATAAGACACTGAAAGATACTTCAAAAATTGTGTTGTGTTCAATATGTTAGTGCTTTGAATGTGAGAAGAGCTGTGCTTGTCTCAGGATCTTCTCTTAGGAAATGAGAGGTAAATGTGAACTGACCTGCACATGATCTCATGGGTGAGGAGAACGCGACACATCTCTGGGTTTTTGTCTTGGCCTTCATAAAGGATTGGCTAAAGGAAGAAAGAGAGAGAAATGCATGTTTATTGCTAAATATAAAAAGTTAAGCAGTTTATCTAAGATATTATTTGTATACTAGGTAGAGCAGACTGGGGTTGGTTGTCACTTTTACTTTTTGTCATTTTTTTTTTTTTTTTAAAGGGATAGTTCATCCAAAAAATGAAAATGCTCTCATCATTTACTCCCCCTAAAATTGTTCCAAACCTGTATAAATTTCTTTGTTCTGTTGTACACAAAGGAATATATTTGGAAGAATGTTTGTAACCAAGCAGATCTCGCCCCCCATTGACTACCATAGTAGGTAAATAATACTATGGTATTCAATGGAGGGTGAGATCTGCTTGGTTACAAACATTCTTCCAAATATCTTCCTTTCTGTACAGCAGAACAAAGAAATTTTTCCAGGTTTGGAACAACTTGTGGGGGAGTAAATGATGACAGAATTTGACTGATTGACAGTTTTACATACAATATGTTGGCTAAAAAAATTATTCCACAATTATTATCCAGGAAAAAAAAAAGTTAATTTAATACAATGTGACAACTTACCCCAGAAGTGAATGAATGTGTTCACCCAACAGCTATTTATTTGTTTTTTATTTCAAAATATTTTAAAAAGTAATTTATTCCTGAAAGCGAAGCTGAATTTTCATCATCAACACTCCAGTCTTCAGTGTCACATGATCATTCAGAAATCTTTCTAATATGATGATTTCCTGCTCAAGAACCATTTCTTCTTATTATCAATGCTGAAAACAGTTGTGCTGCTTAATATTTTTGTGGAAACCATAATACATGCTTTCAATACACTTTGGATAGAAAGTTCAAAAGAAGAACAGTTATTTGCAATATAAATCTTTTGTACCATAAATGTCTTCATTGTCACTTTTGATCAATTTAATGAGTCCTTGCTGAATTGAACATTGAACATTGAACATTGTTTTATATATATATATATATATATATAAAAACAATACTTGTGGTAGTTTAGTTTGGAGGATAGTATTCACTTTTTAAAAATTGTTTCAAGACTTGGCCAACCCCTCCTTTAGCTCATCCTGAAACCAGTGATTGCTCAAGATAAATGTTTAGGATGTTGACACCTGGTCATTAGTCATGTTTTTGGTTCGAAGCATGCTGACAACTTTAACATATGCTAAAAGCTAAATCTGGTCATTGGCGGTTGGACGTATGCAGCGATCTGAGGGGGATCCAGACGCTGCTGGGGCTCATGTGGAGTAACAATCTTCCCGATCTCCCCATCAGCATCCAACCCAAGCAGCCAGATGGCCAGCCAGGCCCCGAAAGAGAGGCCTCCTCCCAGGCATCCGTCATCGGGCTGTCATGCCTGGCCTGAATGACGGATGATCAGTGCATATCAAGGAAGTTAAAGGACTCACCCCCCTTCCAACCAGACCTCATCCCAATCACCAGTAAAGATGAATCCATCATAAACACACACACACACGTAAGGAACACAAAATACAATCCGCCTCAAACTATCCTCCATCTTACTCAACTCTGGTCAGTCGGCCAGACGGGGTTGACCCAATGCCCTAGGGAACAATACTTTTAGGATAACGACCACTTCTACATTATTGATCTTTCTCTCCGCTGCCTATGAAAGTCTCTTCCTCTTCATCACCATCCTCCAATTTTGTCGAAGGGGGAGGGGATTTGGTATCGGAGGGGGTCGGAAGGTGGATCGGGTCGATATTTATATATCATCGTTCTTGATTCACATTGCTGGCGCCATAGTAGTGGCCCCACCCCAGGTCTTCAAGCACGTCTGACTCCAGCGATATGGAATAGTGTTACAACTCTTCCATGAACTCCAAACACATTCTTTCCTGGTACTTTAATTAAGTCATCTCACCTTACAAGAAATAATTTGATTAGTAGAACAAAGCTATTTTGCAAAATTAATTTTGGGGAAATGTTCAAATTGGAGGCAGCATAGCTCATCCAAGACCCTTCTCCCTCTTATTCTCAATTAGAAGAAAAACATGTCCATTGTTGATCGATATTTGCAGCTTCGCTGTTGATGCACATATGTAAAGGCTGCGTGCGCGGGTAGGGGGGGAAGGATTTTACGGGCGAGCACAGCTACAGCCCTTTTTTTTCATTGGGAGGATTATTGTCTCCAGCGTGTCGGCTCTGCAGCTACATTAAGGCCTATTGATTGGTCTCCGGGGTTGATGCTTTGTCGAGGAACTGGTTGCCATATTGATCTGAGACAGGCTGACACGTAGTGACAGTAGGACCTGCTGGGCTGGGGAAAGGATAGGCCATACGAAGACTGGAGGGGGTTGAAGTCTGGTCCATTTCACTACGGAACGAAGCACGCAGGTGCAGGACTGAGTTCAGGGTGTGAGAGGCATCTCTAATGGCACTTTTATTTGCACGTGGGGTCCATATCACATGCACTTTAAGCCATGTTAAATTTATTTGTATAGCGCTTTTTACAATACACGTTTCAAAGCAGCTTCACTTTTTTAGAAAAGCATGATGTTATTGTTTATAATATCTTAATATTTCAATGCCTTATAGTCGCATTTAGCAGATTAGAGCTGGGCGTTAATATAAGTTACATTTTGCGACAATACAGGCAATCAAGCAGTTGAGATTTGTTACACAGTATTTATCACTTTACGTGAAGGTACTGTATGTGTGCAGATAAAGTTGGACATACTTATCCTTAAAAGGGTTAGTTCACCCTAAAAAAATTCAAATTCTGTCATTAATTACTCACTCTCATGTCGTTCCAAACCTGTAAGACCTTCATTCATCTTCAGAACACAAATAAGGATCTTTTTGATGAAATCTGAAAGCTTTCTGTCCCTCCATAGACAGCTACGCAATTGAAATTTTGATGCTTCAAAAAGTTCATAAAGAGATCGTAAAACTAATCCATGTGAAGTGAGCGGTTTAGTCCAAATTTTCTGAAGAGACTCGATTGCTTTTTATGATGAACAGATTTAATTTAGAATTTTATTCACATATAAACACCGATCAGCGAACATAAACAGAAGCTCATCTGAACCTGCTTGGCGAGCAAGAACAAACCTCTTGCGGAAGCTCAAACGTGCTGCGTAACACAAGTGAATGAATCTCATTGATTCTCTTACGCTTCAAGCAAACATGCCTGATCTTCTGTATACCACAACTGAGTTGAGTTGAAAATGTGAATATAAGCCTAAATTCAATCTGTTCATCATATAAAGCGATCATGTCTCTTCAGAAAATTTGGACTAAACCATTCAATACATATGGATTAGTTTTACGATTTCTTTATGAACCTTTTGAAGCGTCAAAGTTTCAATTGCATAGGCTGTCTATGGAGGGACAGAAAGCTTTCAGATTTCATGAAAAAGATCTTTATTTGCATTCCAAAGATAAACGAAAGTCTTACAGGCGTGGAACAACATGAGGGTTAGTAATTAATGACAGAATTTTCATTTTTGGGTGAACTAAACCTTTAAAGAGATGGCTGATAATATAGTTGCATTTTGTGACAAAATATTTGCTAGAAACTATATATTGCTTTACATGAATGTACTGCATGTATGCGGCTGGATACAAGTTGGATAGTTATACTCGTTACTCGTCCTTCGGATGAAACGTTAAAATGAGGTCCTTACTCTTTGTGGTCATAAAAAAATCCCAGAATGTCCTTCGAAAAAGAGTAGGGGTGTAAACCCCAGCATCCTGGACAAATTTGCCCATTGATCTCTGTCCATCATTATAGCCTCCTAATCATCCCCACATACTATATATACTGTTTGGCTTCATCTCTCTGTCTCCTCTCCACCAATAAGCTGGCGTGTGGTGGGAGTTCTGGTGCAGTATGGCTGCCATCGCATCATCCAGGTGGATGCTGCACATTGGTGGTGATTGAGGAGATTCCTCCCTTACAGATGTAAAGTGCTTTGAGTGCAGAGAAAACTGCTATATAAATGAATTATTATTATTATTATTATTATTATATACTACTTTATATAGAGAACTGTAGATTTGCAATAGAGTATATATTGCTTTACATGAGGATACTGATACTATGTAAATGCAAGTGAAGTAGGATGTACTATATACAACCATTAATAAATTGGGTGCTAATATAAATAACATTTATCAACAATATGACAATCAAGCAGTTGAGATTTGCTATATAGTACATACTGCTTAGCGTGAGTATGCATGTATCCAGGTAAGGTCGGATAAACACAACTTTCAGAGTGGAGAAGAATTTCAACAACAAAAAAAAAAAACAACAACAACAAAAAAAACATTAAAAATAAACTCAAAAAGTGCATACCTGCTTAGTCATGGAGTCTATTAATCGAACGTACAGATCCTGTTCTGTCCTGATACCTGTAAGATTAATTGGAATATATATATATATATTAGACACAAAACCATTCATCTCGGACGCAAAAATGTTCTCATATGCTCTGCATATGATGCTGTCCTGCTCAGTTGCATAGTAAAAAAATGTAATGTGCCATATTTCAACGCAAATACTTGTAGAATCAAGTGTGTGTTCAAATTAAAAGGCTCTTTGAGCAAACAAAACAGAAAGCCAGCCCCAAATGCAAAGCCCCTATTGTTTTGAAAAGTCGACATAAGGGGACTCATTTCTAATGAAAATCATGGAAATTAATTTGTTTTAATATTCTTTTCCCTACAGTACATTTATGCGCATTCTGTTATGTTTGTCATGCTGACTGAGCTATTCCGCTAACGCTTCTTAGCAAAAACAAACTCGGCTCAGTTTTTCTATTATTTATGATCTTCCCGCCTTAAAGTGTGAGAGCTCGCATTTTCTCTTGCCCTGCTGTCTCTGCGCTGGTGGATGACAGAGAATCCACATCTACAGACAAATCACTCATCACTGGCTGTTAGCTTTACGCTAAGGAGAGCAGGAGAAGAGAACAGTCTTGTTTTGAGTCTTGAGTCACACTTTATGATAACTTTCATTTTAATTTTCAGATATTTCAAGGTGGCATTTCTAACCATTTAAATGTACATTAAAGGAATAGTTTGCTTAATTTATTTAACCTAATGAACTGGATATCGCTACTTCTCTCATAAATGCCAAAGATATTGTATGGATTCAGAAGACCTGAAATATTGTAGTTGTTGGACTACTTCTATGACACTTTTATGGAGCTATTTCATCTATTTTGAATCTTAAAAGCTCATCATTTATTGTAAACAAAACATGACCAGAATTTCTCCTTTTGTGGTCGAGAGAAAAAAGAATGTCATATGGGTTTGAACATGAGGGTAAATGATAACATAATTGTAATTTTTGGGTGATAATTCTTTAAATGAAGATCTGTTAAGCATTGAATAATGTAACAATGTTTAATGAAAGTTACTTTAAAGTGTTACCATTACTATGTAAGTTAATAAATTGTTCTTAAAAATAAAAAACGCCTACTTAACTTTTGCATATATTATGCAAATATGTATATAATATATTATTAGATATTTTTTACTGTTTTTGAAGGAAGTCTCTTATGCTCACCAAGGCTGCATTTATTTAATCAAAAATTAACTAAAAATAGCAATACTGTGAAATATTATTACAATTTAAAATAACGGTTTTCTTATTTTAACATATAATTTATTCCTGTGATGCCAATGTGTGTGTGTGTGTGTGTATTATATCTCACTATTTAAATCACTAATATTGACACGTGTAACATCATACCTGCTCTGACAGATGTAGCCAGTCTGTATAAGAACTAAGAGCTAAATGAGACCATGTTTAATGTCTGTGTGGGTGAGTAGCGTGGAATGACATTAGACATGAGCGTAAACTGTGAAAGGGTGGCAAATGTGTTCAACAGCATGAACTCTTCTCAGGATAAACAGATGGAGCTCTCAAATACTCTCCCAGATGTGATGAGACATGTTGCATGATTGTGGTTACATATCGTTTACAGTTGGCCCCGCTCTGCCTCGCAATATGTCTTTGTTATTGATGGGATATGGAAAGGGTTTGGAGGAGCAGTATGGGCCTCACCGTTGCTGTAGAGAAGCTGTAACCTGTAGTGGATGCCATTGTTGGTCTTCTCACCATTGTATTCCTAAAAGGACACAAAAGCAAGTAGGACAATGTATGAGAATCAAAAATTCTTTTCATGATTTGTTATCACTACATTTTTTCCTTTGTCAAATCAACTTTAATAATTAATGTGGTTCAGATAGCATAATATTTTGAGTTTCTGTTGATTAAATCAATCAAACTTACTTTTTTAAGTTATACCAACAACTCTTTTTTACAGTGTGTACTGTGTTTATTGGGGTCATTTATTAAGCATTTTCCATCAAGACAAGTAATCTCAGCACATTGACCTTCAGATCTGAATTGTGAATGTCATGGTAATGACTCTGATCATTATGACATCACTGCAACAATGATGACAATAATTAGCAAAAATTACAACCAAATAAGAATACATTCACAACTAGATGTTTATTTATTCAGGTTTGACAATCCATTCTTCAATGCAGTTACTTACAGTCTTGAATACAGCGCCGGTCAACAGTTTGGGGTCGGTAAGATTTCTTTTAATGTTTTTGAAAGAAGCGTTTTCAAAAAAAAATAACAAAAAATGTAAATTAAAAAAAAACAAAAAAAAAAATTCAAATTATATTTAAAAAAAAGAAATATTTTAAATGTAACTTATTCATGTGACGTCAAAACTGAATTTTCAGTTTCATTACTTCAGTTCAGTGTCACATGATCCTTCACAAATCATTTTGATATGCTGACTTGCAGCACAAGAAACATTTCTTATTATTACCAATGTTGAGAATTGTTGTGCTGCTTAATATTTTTGTGGAAACAACAGTATGATACTTTATTTCAGGATTCTTTGATGAATATAAAGTTCAAAAGAACAGCATTTCTTTGAAACAGAATCTTTTGTGAACTTATAAATGTCTTTATTGTCACTTTTGATCAATCTGAAGTATCCTCAATGCTCAATAAAAGTCTTTTTTTTTTTTATCTTACTGACTTTGTTTGAAGGCATTCACTCTGAAATCATTTCGAAATCACAGCACATGAACTGCAGTGCATCCAAATGTGAGCCTAGTTTGATTTCACTCTTTGGACTAAGATCGTGTGAGGTTTACATTTAAGCATCACATCCAGGCTTCAGGTGAGTTATTTCCCCCTGATGTAACATCAATCCAATGAGACGCAGGAACACGACACACCCACACATGTCGTCAGTCTTTCTCTATCTCCTCACTGCCAAGTTTAGTGGTAGCGTCTTGGCAGCAACCCAGGGTGGAGTGGAGGAGTGTGTAGGGGGATGCTGGGCGGGGGTTATGGCGGAGGTGAACGGACAGTGAGGACAGAGCGCTGACCGTGCCAGCTGGACCATGTCCCGCATGATGGTGGGCGGAGCTGTTCTCTGTAACCTTTTACTGAGAACAACCCCCTGACACACACACCGCGGGGTAAGCAGGACTACCCTCCGACACACACCGCGGGGCTAGCAGGTACAAACACACGACTACACTCCAGAATGGAACTAGTGGTACCGTGAAGGGGCGATTTTTAGAGCAACGCTTTGGGAAAGAGCAAGATTTATTCCCATGAATAATCCTGAGAATAATCTTAAGAATCAGACTCAGAAGAAGAATAAAATAATGTGAGGTAATAACATGCTAAACACAGTGTTTTCTTATAAAAGCTTAATATTTTATAGTTAAATTTAATTAAAAAAATAAATGATGCTTTATAGTTAGTAAGAACATTTTAAATAATATTGTTAATGCACTTCTAATGAAAAAAAAGTGGTCTCATTGCTGCCCCCTAGAAGTATTATTTGGTACTGCTACTTTTGAGAATGACAATATTGTGTGTGAGATAATGTGAGTGTAAAGCCCTAAACTTAGATCTCACGCATACACACTGCATCCACATAACAAAAAAATAAATAAAGAATATAATTTAATATATAATAGATTTAAAAGTAATATCTATATATCTATATCTATATCTATCTATCTATCTCTATATATATATATATATATATATATATATATATATATACACACACAGATAGATATATAGATATATAGATATATATACAAAGATAGATATATAGATATACACACACACTACCAGTCAAAAGTTTGGAATCGGTAAGATTTTTAATGTTTTTAAAAGAAGTTTCGTCTGCTCACCAAGGCTGCATTTACTTAATTAAAAATACAGTAAAAACAGTAATATTGTGAAATATTATTGCAATTTAAAATAACTGTTTTCTGTTTGAATATATTTTATTAAGTAATTTATTCCTGTGATGGCAAAGCTGAATTTTCAGCATCATTACTCCAGTCTTCAGTGTCACATGATCCTTCAGAAATCATTCTAATATGCTGATCTGCTGCTCAAGAAACATTTATGATTATTATCAATGTTGAAAACAGTTGTGTACTTTTTTTCAGGATTCCTTGATGAATAGAAAGTTCAAAAGAACAGCATTTATCTGAAATACAAAGCTTTTGTAACATTATACACTACCGTTCAAAAGTTTGGGGTCAGTAAGAATTTTTATTTTTATTTTTCTGAAAAGAAATGAAAGAAATTAATACTTTTATTCAGCAAGGATGCATTAAATCGATCAAAAGTGACAGTAAATACATTTATAATGTTACAAAAGATTATATATCAAATAAATTCTGTTCTTTTGAACTTTCTATTCATCAAAGAATCCTAAAAAATAAATATTGTACACAAATATTTTGAACAATTGTACACAATAAATGTTTCTTGAGCAGCAGATCAGCATATTAGAATGATTTCTGAAGGATCATGTGACACTGAAGACTGGAGTAATGATGCTGAAAATTCAGCTTTGATCACAGGAATAAATTACTTTATAAAATATATTCAAACAGAAAACAGTTATTTTAAATTGTAATAATATTTCACAATATTACTGTTTTTACTGTATTTTTAATTAAATAAATGCAGCCTTGGTGAGCAGACGAAACCTCTTTTAAAAACATTAAAAATCTTACCGATTCCAAACTTTTGACCGGTAGCGTATGTATATATATATATATATATATATATATATATTGTGTACATTGCTGCAATTCTTACATTGTTGCAGAGGGTTTGGGAAATGTTAAAGAAATTGTTGGTGTAGTTTTATAAACCGAGTATTTATAATAACTGCATCTTGGAATGATACGTCCAAAACACAAGATAATAATTTCAAATAATGAATGTGTATGATCAGAAAGTATTTATTAACATTTTTTTGGTTAATAAAACTTTTTTTTTAAAAAATAAATAAATAAACAACTTTATATTAAACATTGTTGAAGAGGGTTTGGAAAATGTTTAGGATTTTTTTTTATGTTACGATATATTAACATATTATTATTTATTAGTTTTAACCTACAAAAACTACAATCAGATTAATTTTCTAAAAATAAACAATGATTTTAACCCATGCAACAATAAAAATAAAACTAATCAAAGTGTGAGATGACGTAAAATCGTTGTGTCTCACATTTTAGGTTTTCAAAGATTTTAAAATAAAATCTATGAGAAATTTTCAGCTTTATTTCTAGGTTTTATTCTAACACAGCTTTTTTTTCTTTATTTAAAAAATGCATCTACAAACAATTATACCATACAGTACATTCTTAGCATGTTCTCTAAGTTCAATAAGCAGCACCCCAACATATCACAAATCATGTTGCGTTGTAGAGCGACGGCTATTAGTGACAGTGTGCTTACTTTGTCTTTTTCCACAAAGTCCACGTAGGAGGTTCTCTCTATCTCGACGGGTTGTCCCTGCCGGTCATACAGGGCCAGCACAAAGTGGAAGAAGTTTGACTTGCGCAGGTTCGAAGGAGGCTGCTTCTCATAATGGGCTCTTGCCAAACCCACACCACTACGAGAGAGAGAGAGAGATGGAGAAAAAGAGGCAGAGAGATTAATGTACTGTAACCCAAATAATCACTCAAAATATGAGCTTGCAGAAAGATGAACTGGCAGTTTCACATGAACTTTTACAAATAATATCACATTGCATATAAATATATAATGGCGTGTTGTTGAAAAGTCACCGCAATGTCTACATCGATGTCTATCGATGTCGCAATGTCTACAAGATCTGCATGTGAATCACAACATTTTTCTACATGGGAATATGCAAACTCCCATGTATACTTGTACGACAATCCCAAATCAAATCCGTAAAATGATAAAAACAGGAAATACTACAGGAAACGCAAACAAGCTGTTACAAAAAGAGAGATAACAGGACATTACTGAGAGGTGTTAGAAGAGAGATATTTGGCTTGTTTTCTCATGCCCTGTGTGTGCCATGAACTCTATTGTCTGCCCCTCTCTGCTCTGCCACCTCAACAATTGGAATCTGGCGCGGAGCGGGGACCCCAGAAGGCACCGTCTGCCTTTGCGGCTGCCAATCGCTACTGGGTACGGCTCGCCTTGGCAACTGCTGCGCTCCTCTTTCCCTGACCTGTCAGTCAAACCTGCTCGGGCCTCCCCAGGGTTCAGCCGATAGAAGCTTCCATCCTGACTCGTGCACTTGAGCATCGATTAGAACGCGTGGCAAAGACGGACTGACAGAGACTGAGGATCCTCCCGCAGCCCGTGAGAAGGAGGCCCGCACCTCTACACCAACCCTACACGTCCACCTATCAATCAAACCGTCAGCCATGGTCCACTGATGCAAGCACTGATCATCTTCCCATACCTGGATCAGTGGACACATGGTCCTCAGAGAGAGATGAAGGCCTGAAGTGAAGGAAGGAAGATTAAAATGCAGGTGATCTGTATTTTTAATAGGGTGGTAATGCATGCATCCCTTCCCTCAAGCAGAAACTGAAATCAAGCACTCGGTCTAACTCGAACACTTTTTCCACATTACATTTTAACAAAGAAATTTGACATGTATTCAAATAGTAAATGATAACAATATAATTTAATAATAAATAAATAATTATAGATAAATATTTATGTATATATTTTAGTGCTGTCAAACGATTAATCACGATGTGTGTGTACTGTGTATATTTATTATGTATATATAGAAACACAAATACACATTTATTGAAGAAATATTTACATGTATATATGTATATTAATATATCATTTATATGATATATAAATATTTTATATATAAATATATTTTTGTTAAATATATACATGCATGTGTGTTTTTATTTATACATAAATATACACAGTACACACACGCATATATTATGTAAACACAAACTTTTATTTTAGATGCGATTAATTACGATTAATTATTTGAAAGCACTAAATTTATGTATGCAAGGGTGATTATGTACCAACTAATATCACCAAAAATAATGACTTGTTTCAAACAGGTTTCCCGAACACATCAGCCATTGGTTGCCAAACAGATAGTCCCGCCCCAAACAGCAAATCAGCATATTAGAATGATTTCTAAAGGATCATGTGACACTGAAGACTGGAGTAATGATGCTGAAAATTCAGCTTTGTCATCACAGGAATAAATTACATTTTAAAATATATTAAAATGGAAAACAATTGTAGTATTATTACAGTATTTACTGTGCAGTATTACCGTGTGGTATTATTTAGTATAGTCTTTTAGTGTATTTTGATCAAATAAATGCAGACTTTTTTCCCAAACAACAAAAACGGAGAAAGTATTTTAACATAATTAATAGAAAAAATGGCATCACCTTTAAGGCAAAACAAATGCCCTGTAATATTTATAATTCCCTAAATCATTAAATGAAAAAGTACGTAATGTTCACAGACATAAATTGCAGCTGTCATTGTTAAGTCTGTTCATTATTTACTCGTTACCCTGACGAGGTGGGCCGAAATGCATTTGAATCTCAAAAATATGCTCATACATAAATATTTGTTCATCTGCTGGGCTCGGGGTGGGGAGCCAGTGTTTTGGAAAGCGGCCTGCTCTCTGTCTCCGCTCGTTGAGATATTCCCCTGATAGGACATTAATAAAGCCTGACCCCTCCCCAGTACTATTACCAGGGCTTAATGCTTCATTTGTATCCGAGCCTGGTGAAATCTCATTCGTGAAGTTGAGGTTACTACACTGAAGGCAAAAACAGCTTTCACAGAAGAGGCTGTGGGAGGGGGATTCTGGGAGGAGCACTTTTAAAGCGGATGACTTCAACGTAAATGGGAAATTTGATCTTCTTCATCTGTAGTAATTGATTCGCAGTGAAGATCTTTAGCAGTCTGACTGGTCAGGGCGGTGCTAAGTCTGACAGATGCCCTCTAAATGCAATAAGAAAAAGGCATAGAAAATAAGACAGTACGACAAGATCACAGTAACATTAACTATATTATATATGATGTTATGTCAAAAAAAAAAAAAATGTCCAAATGTAACATGTCCACTAACACTTTAAGATTTTAGGTTCAAATTTATCTGAATGATCCTGCAGTGTGACAAATTTAAATTAGCTCCATGCATAATAATTCTAAAAGAATTAGCAGATAATAATACATAAATATAATGCATACATCAACAGTCTGGGCCTAAATCCTGCATCTGCACTGCATGAAATGCACAAGCACATGTAAACACAAATTATCACCTTCACGTAGGAAGACAGAATTACAAAATGACACATTTGTGGGGGAGATAAAGAAAAAAAAAAAACAGCATCACACTTAAACACACGCATTGCATCATGAGCTCCTCTCCATTACCCCATCAGCTCGGTTACAAAGCCAGGCGTCATGTTTCTGATGGGGTGAAGGAGAGAGACAGCGTTCCCGCACACTCTCGCAAAGCACGGATCTTTACGTGCAGGAAACGATCGACTCGGAAAGCTTGTTAGTGTTATTATTTTAATTATGTTGATTGCTGCCATATCCACTCCAGCAGTTGTGAGTCAGAGGCAGGCACGATTGGACAGCTCTCACTCGCTCCGTATTGAAATAACACTTTCAAGGTGACAAACACACACACATAGACAGCAGAGCAGTGTAAATCAGTCGCTAACGGACGGCTACAGCACACGGTCTCAGTTAAACACACTGTTTGACATCTTCTCGTCACAGAGCAGAAAAAAATAAAAGGAAAAAAAACGTGCAAGCCAGAAACAACCCACGTTCTGACACAATTCTGGACATAAAAACACCCTCCACTTGAAGACTTTTATTTGAATCAATAAATAGTCTCACAGAACCGCTTTAACAATAAACCATTCGTAGCAGGAGCTGAAGGGTTTGTAATGATGACATTTCAGAATACGAGAGCACCGTCTTTCTTTATGCAATGGCAGTCGGTGGTTCAGTCTGCGGCCCTTTGCACACTGCAGGCTTAATGCGATACAGCAAAGTCTAATTATGTTAAATGAAAAAAGTAACCCCAGGCTAAGATCCTCACAGCTCAAGGGCCTGAACACTTGAGGGAAATAGATACTAAGCACAGAGACTCAAACTCTGAAATCATCTGCTAATGAACATGCAGAAAAAAAGAATCTGCCGATACACAGGATACAGCAGGATCTGCTGAGATATTGAGGAGTTAGATGACGTGTGTGAGTGATGCCTTCACATGTACATCTCAATAAAACAATCATCTCACCGCAAAATAACGATAAATCAAATTGTTTAAGATTGGAATTTTAACATAGAGTGCTGCAGGAATTACGTCAAAAACCGGAAGACTAATTTGACAGTAGTTCCCTCAAGATTTTCCTGTGGTTTTTATAACAGGGGTCTCAATTTATGAGTAAAATAAGATCTGAAAACGCGAATTTTCGATATTCTGTTATGTATATTTTAAAAATGTATGTTTTTAATAAGCAACTAGATAAGAATGTTTGGGGAGTGTGTGCAGTTGTAGAACAAAACGTCCAAGTATCGTTGAGTTATGTTTACCACGGTCCCTATTTTACTCATGAATTGAAAAAAAAACATTATAGAAATCCATAGGAAAATCTCAAGGAAATCAATGGAGAATTAGTCTTCTGGGTTTTGACGTCATCCCTGCACCACTCTATTGTAAATATGTCAATTACAACACATTTAACTCCAACAATGTGTCATATTTCAGAGTAAAACAGAGTATTTGGTATTCAAATAATGTAGAGCGGTACTTGATATCAGCTATCAGGATTTGATTGGATCATCATGTTAGAATACGTTATTGGTTACTACTATTTTTTCCACCAGTGCGGCTTAGATTATGTCAGCAAAAAAGAAAAGATGTTTCAAAGTTTGATAAAGTTATTAAGCATTGTAAAAGATGCATACTTAACACTGAAATAATTAATTTGGTAATATATTTTAGAAGTCCTGCATGAAAAATGTCACATTACTTTGACAAATCACATCTATAAAATTAAATTATTTTTTTCACATACTTAGGTGCCGTTTACACGACACCGTTTTCAGCTAAAAACTGAAAACTTTTTATGTTTTGGCCATTCATTTACACAACAACATTTTGGGGGCCTGAAAACACAAAGTGCAAGTTTTTGAAAATGATGCCGTTATCGTCTCCGAATAACCATATCTGAAAAACAGTGAATCAGTGAAAACAGTGATGTCATGTGCATGTGTACTACATGTTCAGTCTATAGGTGCATAGTGTTTCTTTACAAAGTGACATCGCCAACTACTGGCCTGGCATGCATAATACAGCGTTTTTAGTTGTTTTCAGGGATCTTTTTGCGAAAAACACGAAGGAAAAGCTTTTTAGTACATCGTTGTCATGTAAATGTGGCCAATTTCCTGACTGGTATCCACACTGTAGTAGTTTATTTAAGTGTTTATTTAAATTTGTTTTATTATATTTTCCTACAATGTACTGTACAAGAAACACTTTCATTACTCTGTAGAAAAATATAATAAAACAAATTTATTTTCTGTAAAATGGATTTTGATTAGGTCAGGAGACCATATTAAATGAATAAGAAAGGGTGTCAATTTTGAAATTACTATTATTATTTATACACTTTAATCATGGGATCTCTGCAGCCCCCAAAATGAAGCAGAGTTATTCTGAGCAGAGTTATTCTGATTTGAAGTTATCTTTTATATGCACTACCCTTTGCTTGAGGTCGGTAAAATTTGTAATGTTTTGAAAGAAGTATCTTATGCTCACCAAAGCTGCATTTATTTGATCAAAAATGCAGTAAAAACAGGGAATTATTATTACAGTTTTAAACAACTATTTCTATTTTAATATACTTTAAAATGTAATTTATACCTGTGATTCTCACTAAAGTCTTCAGTGTCACATGATCCCTCAAAAATATGCTGAAGAAACATTTATTTTTATCAATGTTGCAAACAGTTGTGCTGCTTATTATTTTTGTGGAAACCTTGACACATTTTTTAATCGGGATTCTTTGATGAATAAAAAGTTTAAAAGTAACATTACAAATTTCTTTACTGTCACTTTTGATCAATTGAATGCACCCTTGCTGAATAAACGTATTCATCTTTTTTCAAAAATGGTAGTGTATCAATTCTGTATTGACTATATCAACCAGTATTACTTATTTTTCCATGAGGTGTCTGTTAAAACGGCTGCAAAATTATATATGACACAGGTAGTGTGTGTGTGGCATATGTGTGGCATCACGGTCTCAGCCCCACATCTTGGTGACATTAATCACGCCTGTGATGGACTGTGACAAAGGGAAGTCTTTAACTACAGCTCGTCTCTCTCTCTCACTATCGAACTAATGAGCCGTACAGCAGCACTCTGTTTATACAAATGTGACGCGGAAAAATCATCTCTGCCCTGGCTGTACGCCAACGTGCTGATCCAACAAGTAAATGTAAATCTCGTTCTTTCTCTCTCTTGCACTCTTCCTTCCTCATTTTCACTTTTTTAATAATTTCTTGTTCTCTTTTGTTGCTTCCGTCCTTTCAGAAAGGTCTCAGAACCAGTTTCCCTATCAGAAAGGTCTCGTCAAAAAAAAAAAAAAAGGTTACATGGCTGGATGATATCAGCTAAGATTGGTCGATAAAGCACCTGCCTTCATCAGAAATCTGCAATGGGAGATTATTCTCTAAATAAACCAACATAAGCAAATCATATTTGACCTTTACTCTAATAAATGTCCAAAACAGACCAAATGAGAAAGGAGGAAACTGAGAACCAGAGCATGCTAGCTTTTCTTGTGTTCATCAGGGTCTGTGTGGAAGTATTTTGGAGGATGCTGGATACTAAGATATGCACATACTCTATGTTTACATGAGGAGTAATTTATGCATAAAGAGACAATTACTGTGGCATACATTTGCCCATGCTTATGTGTGTGTGTGTGTGTGTGTGTGTGTGTGTGTGTGTGTGCGCTCGTGTGGTGTTGGGGGGCGGCAGCGGGCAGTCAGCATGGCAGCGGTATGTTTGGTTAGCGCTTATTAGCTGTGTAATAAGATTTAATGAGTTGAGGACTAAAGCGCTGTAGGAGCATGGGCAGCATATTGGGATTAGTGGAGAGCAGAAACAGAACGAGAATAGGAAAAGAGAGAGAAGAAGAGGTTGTTTTGAAACCTAAATCCCACTTGTGGTCAAACCGGGTTTTTTTTTTTTTTTTTTGGTTCACTTGGCCTGTTGCGATTTCATCTGTGTAGCTCTCGTTCTCTCTCGACTCAAGTATGTTGTGATTTAATTGTTCAACACAAGCCTTGTGCATTGTAAATTGTCAAAATGGGCAATTTAGATCCTCCTAAAGTATAAAAATGTCTATTTTACATGGCTGTTATCTGAGGTGAAAGCGCTGCGCCAGATGTGCTGATTGCATTTATGGATAGTCGGCGTGTTTGTTTCTTTATCGCTAATTGGATGTTACGACGTGGAATCATAGGAAAACCTTCCTGGAATGACTGAGTGCAGAGAGTAATAGAGGCATTTGTCACCGCTGCACAGTAACGGGTGGCCGTAAGTCAAAGCAAACGTGTCTGAGAGGATCTCTGCATAAAGAAAGGCCTGTCATTTCTCCATGATTTCTATTGCCACACAAACACAAACGGCCTGTCTGTCACGTCTCCCAGCGATAAGCTGGCACATACATCACCAGCTGCCTGCACCACTGCCACCGCCTGCTCGCCGTTTTATTCACACACACAAATACTAACAGGCATACGAAAAGTAATCTTTACATGCCTATCTGTTCCTGATTGTGTTCCCATAACCACTGATGCATGAATTATTAAATAAAAAATAGAGAAATGCATGTATATATATATACAGTCAAACCAAAAACTATTCAGACATTTTTGATATTTTTGATATATTTTTACTAGTGGGTGCAGGACACTATAGTTCATTTATGTAAGTGAGGATAGCAAAATAAAGTAAACTGTGACATATTACACCCAAAAATTCTTCATACATTGGACTACCAGTAAAATTGATCAAATTTGGGACCAAAAATTATTCAGACACTTTGACCTGACCATGCTTTGCTTAAGTGTGATCTGACATAAATACGATTTTTTTTTTCTGACACAGTTTAAGATCTTGTCATATTTTATTACCATTTTTTTTTAACTAAAATGAATAAACTGTATTAATGAATGAAATGTTCAAGATGTCTAAATACATTTTGGTTTGACTGTATATTAGTCCCCCAAATTATGTATTTCGATAGAGGTATGCATATCCAATGCAACAGAAGTAAAATAAATAAATAAATAAAAACGATGTATGAAGAAGACGTATAGAATTATGGGTAAGGGTCAAAAGTTATCACTTAAAGTAACTTAAAAAAAATGGCTTCTTTTGGACATCACGCATCAGAGGGTTTAGTTCTAAAAGTACATTGATGTTAAGGTTTTTTTCATTGGATGGTGATAAAAACGTACTTATATTTTTTATTTTTTATTATATTTGATTGCTAATATATTTATATAGTCAAATGGTTTGCAAAAATGCCTATGTTTGAACAATTTGAATTGACATTAAAATGTATTTGGAAATATATCTAAAAAGAAAAACTTGAAAGCAATACAAACTCCATATGCAATTGTTTAAGATTCTCAAAAAAGCCAAAATATTTCCTTTTCATTGTCATTAATCATCCATTTATTTATTTGGATACTTTTTTTTTGATTGATGATTTTAAATAATCTCAATCTAAATGGAATCAAATCATGCAGTGGTTTAAAAGATGCCAATTAAATGCATTTTTTAAACAAACGCATTGAACAAAATCTGAATTTACACAAAAAACAATGAGCGACTACAAAAACACTCTCTTTTGCGCATACAAAACACTGCTTTTGCCACCAATATTTAGCTAAACGTCTCTTTTGACGTATTACTCCAAAGAGAAGGTGCTCTGCTGAATGGCCCGTGGAGTCAGAGGAGTTGATGTACCATCATTGCTCACTGATTGTAGCTCTCAACAAGAGATGATCTGAGTCAATAGACTCACGGCTCACTCACAGATTAGACATCTAATCAAATTCAGCCCCGTTTGTTTATCGCTCGCTATCATGGGCTATGGGATGTCAGTGTGGAACGCTCCACAGCTGTGACAAAACAAGGACATGTAGGCTACATATGATTATAAACCCAGACTTTTTTATCCAAAGTAATGTGTGTCATGTGATATGCCTCATAAAGGTTTCTGAATGCTGAGCTCAGTTTTAACAGACACCTCACGCAAGTCTGAGTAACTAAATGTGTCTTTTTTGGTTTTGAGGAAATTTAAAAAGAGCTTTTAATGTATCCAAATAATAGTTTTCATTAAAATAAAGCTGAATGCAAAGAATCACCGTTCACACAATGATTGCTAATCATACTATAAAGCCAGTGTAACTAGCCATAACGATTAACACACATCCACAAACAAATTCAAACAGCTGACGGCACCTTCAGACACTCCAGAAACATAATACTCGGCTTCTTTAATCGTAAAAGTGTATAACCAGCCAGTGCTAAACGCTTCCAGCTAATTTCTAATTTGTTCGTAATTGCACCGAGACAAGTAAGCCATTGCACAGTGAGAAGTTATTTCCTGGAGCTGGACGGCTAAATTACAGACAAATGTTTCATGCGATTAGGACACTCTAATTGAGCATGTGACAAAGAATATAACGGCAGAAGTGTATCGAGTGCATATGAAACAGGTATTTACATTTGTTACATCCGAATATTATTGCATTCCTTATACTTTAATCACATTGAATTCCTTTCCGATTATTGTATCCCTCCAAATTGCAATATACTTGTTTTTCTTTCAATCATGAGAGAGAGTGAAAATTAGTCAGGGCCTCATTGTAACTGATCTGCTCTGGACTTGATCAATGCACTGGTCACATGTCTCTCCTCAGCTGGACTGAGATAGCTCTACATAAGAGGCCGTGCTGTGTGTGTGAAGTGCTGGGTCTGTGTGTGTTTTATTAGTATTGCACTTGTGCATGTTTGCTGTAGTTTTAGCCCGACTGCACCTGCCAGATCGGCACACACACTACAAATTACAGCACTCGTTTCTTTCTCTCGCTCACGCTGTTCTAAAAAAACTTCTAAAATCGTTAGTGGCCTACAGCTGAAATCATTAACTGGTCACCTGTACGTTTCTAATGGGGTCATTACCGAGGTGGCCCTGCAGCCGGCCGCTAATCGCTAGCATGTTATGAGGCAGCTGTTTCTAAAACACTTGTTTCTCTGTGTTACATTCCAGTATGCAGGCGTCGACTGAGATAGAACAGAGCGAGACCCTGTAAATCAGGTGCGTTCTGTGATTCGGTGAGTGTTTTAATGTATTTACGAATACAGACATGTTTTAAACTTGCATGGACAACTTTTTTTGAGCGGCCAAGTGCTATTTCTGTATCGTCGAGTTGCGTACTTAGTTGGGAGTTGCAACATGTAAAAATAGTATGTATCCCGCCATTGCACTCTCTCTTTCAGCACGCAAGGGATTTTGGGATGGTGTGGAGAGAAAGTGCTTTTTTTAACATATATATATATATATATATATATATATATATATATAAAGCCTGGGGGTCTGGACTTCATTAGTCTGACCCCTCCTTCTCCCCCCAGTGGACAAAACAGAGGCGACATAATTCACTTTGCCAGGTTTTACAGTGTAGGGGTACGGAATCGGTGAAAGGGTCAATCGAAATCTGTTCCCCAGCTGTGCGGCCCTCTCACTCACCCCTAGGCCCAGAGAGAACGAGCAAAAGAGAGAGAGAGAAATGCTCGGGGGGAGATGGACCCCACAAACGTACCCCCGAGCTGCCTGAGCATCACAAACCTGTTCAGCCAACTCCATCTACATCAATCTAGATTGCGTAAAAATGCAAACAAGTTTACGCTGAATGAAAATTGTTTCTGAACTCTGATTAGATATTAAAATAATGTGGGTAATAATAAAGGGATCATACATGAATCCTTATTTTTGCATTTAAAATTCAACGCAAATTCTCAATGTGTCCAAATAATGACTTTCCTTGTTTACTCTGACAGCACTAATCCAAAAAAAGGTTGCACTTTCCACCAAGCTCACCCACCTATCACCACCACAGCCAACACATGGTATTATTTACAGGATCACATTAAGGATTCAAATAAAATTAAGCTCTCATTTTTGCTTCTTTTGTCTAGATTCACTCACTTTACTGTCTCTTAAGAGAACACCCTTTACTGCACCCATAAAACTGATATCCTGCCATCAGTGTATATTTGAGATTAAAATGGAGCACTAATTCTATTAAAAAAAATGCACTAGGATGAATTATAAAGAGAGTGAAAGAGCAAGAAAGATGATAGATTTAAAGTAGAAGCAGAAGAGGTGCATGTATAGCTATTTTACCTGACAGTTAACTAAATCATTCATATAATACATATACAGAAATGTACAATACTAACAAATGAAGGAACTAAAAATTAAAACGCTTTTTAATCATTTAAGTAGCCTTTTTTAATTCTTTGAGTCTTAGTTTAAGATGCTATCATGACACTTTCTCTGTAGTTTGCGTTTGTAAGGAGCGCGGGAGAATTTTGTGTTGTGTATACATATATGAGGCTCATATATGAGGCTGATAATTGGCTAGAGCAAATTATTTATTAAGAGGGAGCATGTTTGGTATTAACATTTATAAGTGACTTTTTCCTGTAGCCCTGCTGTATGATGAGCATGCACGGCCTTTTATCACAACGTTATGCATGAGAAATTACTATAAAACGCGCGATAATTTTGACCGATTTATTTTAAATAATTAAATAAATAAGTGCACGTCCTTTTTTCCTTATCAAATTCCATATAGGGACTTTTTGCATGCGATATGCATTGTAACATACATGCAATGCGACTATTTTCTCCCCCAAATAAATAATTCAAGATGTGAGTTTATCCCATCTAGGGTAATTTGATGCCCAAAGACTCTGAATTTTTTGTCTCTAATTAATGTCATAGTAAAACATCAACAGTTTCATCTGCAAATACTGGTGATCTACAAGGTGTTCGCGACTTTTTTAGCGCATATAAGGCTGCGGATGGGCAGGTGATTTCGGCCACTTGTACACGGCAGCTGACCTCCGTGTAAGTTTGAAACATCAACTTTATCCAGCCTTCACAATATGCAATATTAATATACCGCGGGGATTTTCAAAGGAATCACGAAAACATGTAAACGCAGCATATCTCTTTTTGTGGGCTACATGTTTTTAATGAACTGTATTTGTAGCTACATTAAAAAACGCTTCGGAAGCTTACTTTAGTGTATGTCCTGAAGATGTTTTGATTTCAGGATGCATACTTTTTCTACACACCAGCAGAAAATAACAACCCGCCTCATTAACTGCATTTTACTGCTCGATTTAGTATATATATCACATAAAATCGTATTTATATGTTAATTTATTGTTTGGCCCTGCTGCAACCAAATTAAATTTATATAATAAATAGATAGCCTACATAAAGCCTAAAATATCCTTAAAAAGAATAATCAATGGCACTAAATTAGCATTCCTCAAGTCCTTGTCAATTTTCTCTGTGCGTTTATGAAGTAAGAAAAAAAGAATTTTTGTCCAAAAACAGACACGTATATTTTCTAAAAAGCGTGCCTATTATTCCATTAATATACAATTCATTTTACAGAATTAGTCTGATGCTTCCTGTTTTTCCCATTTTCTCTACTCCTATATTTTTCTAACAGTTTTAACATGATATCATATAATAATCATTTTGAGCTGCTATCAGATTTTTTTCAAATTGCTCAAACACATTTTTGTCCCTCTGCGTAAAACTTCTACAAGTCAACTTAAGTGTAACATATACGTATTTCTCAAAATCCCATGTCTCTCTTTGAAGGCTGGGACAGAACAGCACACATTTCCTCGGAGTTTCAACATCATTCTTGAACCCAGGGGAGAGTATATGCGGAGGAACTCGCAGTCCTAAAACTAACTTTGATTCAGGCGCAGATGTTTGGTTTGATTTGCATTAGGTCGGTTTGACTTTTCTGTTTTTGAAAACAGGCCTAATAGTTTTGTTTACTACAGCGCAATAACCTCACAAACTCATTTCTCCCCACATTCAGTATTTATCGGTTAAATTCTGTAAAATAAGATATATCAGAATAAATAATTTAAGATCATTTGAATCAATTATAGGACATTTCAATGTATCGCATATTTTATTTTCAAACAAACTATAACTCATGCTTGTCAGTTATTCTCATTAGAGATCCACGTGAAACATCACCGGATTAGCGCGAAATGAGCGGGAGATTCCTACCCGAGACAAACTGACAGATCTTCAGCTCTCTTTCTAGCACAGAGAAATCAGGTAGAACAATGTTTTCTCATGTGTGACAGGCAGTGTAATCAGAGTCCGCCTTTCTGGAGCGGCGCGAACAGCGACTAACGAGGCGCAATCAGTTTCAACACGTCTACAACTAAATAACAGCCGACAAACTGACTGGGATACTGTGCTGTGCGCGACGTCCTTGTACGAGCACTTACAGATTCAAAACAAATGGTTTCGAAACACTCATAGAACTGTGGCAAAGCGCTTCCTCTAACGACACTCCGTTTCACGCACTCAACTACTTGGAATATGAACAACTTGGAGCTTGTTGGTGATGTTTACCTTTGCGCAGCTGTGTTGGCATCCAGTATCCCCGCGCTCTGCATCCAAGAGCGCACCGGCGTCATGCCACTCGTAAGGGGCTCTTCTTTCATGGTCAAGGCTCCCCGTGGGAGACCGTCCTGGATGGAGAACATGAAAATAGCCTTCTGGGGGATGTCTCTCTACACCAGCTCGAGTGGAATAATCCTCCTGCACCACCTGGATTAACAAAAACCAACTGAAAGGGAAAAATCTTCCCCAAAGTGCAACAAGGGGAAAGAGGTCCTTATCCAAAGACGCGCTGCCGTATCCCTTTGGGTGTTCCTCTTTCTTTTAGATTCCAAACCCAAGTTCAGTTCACTCAAGATTAACCGGTCTCTAGTTAAAAGAGGGTGGAGAGAAGGCAAGAGCTGTGGAGCATCTCAAAGGAAACGATCAGCCGGGATCAAGCAGACCTTCTCGTCGCGGGGAGAACGAGGGGAGAACGCGAACTTGCTCTGAAGAAGAAGGCGAACAGACGCGCACGGGATTGTGAAATGAAAAGTGGGATAAAACGGGCGACTGCTTCAAAAAGGAGTAAAATGAAATGATTACCAAACAAGAGGGAGGGATGGACCAGGGAAGGCTTGCTGTCCCTGGGGAAAAGAGGGATTGGGTAGCAAGAAATCTCATTCCCTCCCTCCCCGTCTCTTTATGCCTCCTGTGTCCCAGCGGAGCGCACCTTCTCTCGGGTTCCGCGGCTCCAGCGCTCTCGGGGGGGACAAGCGTGGACTTGACGAGGGCGGAGACTTGCCCTTAAAAGGCAAAGTCATTTACATGTCAATCTCCGTTCTGAGCTCTGATTGGTCGCGGTCATCCCTTGCGTCATTTTCAAAATTCGCCGCAAAAACTCAGCTGATGTTAGAGGGACTGAGCGCTCTGCCAGTGAAAGTGGTCTTGTGCTTTCCAAGTTTAACCTGACACTTGCCTTTAATACCCAGGAACATTCTCGTTGCATTTCATCTATTGAGATTAAAATATAGTCGATTATACCGTTTTCCAGGAGTCAAATTTGTCTAAAAGTGCAGCCGGTATGATTTGATATTAAACAGAGAGTGAATGCGGATCCTAAGTACATATTATGTTCTCTAGAACTTAATGGTGTTTCCACAGATGACGCAGCGCATTAATATTCTATAATAATTCTATAATAAAGTAATATTCATTAGTATTATTAAACAGTGACATCTCTTAATTTTGTAAAACCTTGGGGAATAAAGTTGTCCTCCTGCTCGATGAATTAGAAGAAATATTCAAATTTGAGAAACTGCAAGGTTATTTACAGGTGCATGAAATATGATATTAATAGTAATAATAATCATATTATTATTATTATTAGCCCGCCTGCTATATAAATATAAAATAAATGAGATTATATTAACAATTATTATATAATTTAAGTAAAATGAATCCAGAAGATAATGTTTTTGCTCATATACACATTAATATCCAAAATAAAATTTTAATTGTGCAAACTCCCATTGTATTAAGGGTTTCTGGTGTTCTTTGGCATTATTCTGAATTCCACCAAATGATGCCTGATTAAATATTTATTACAGGGCTATCTCAGAGCTCACAGTCAGAAAACGACCCAGTGGGATTTAAGAAAAAAATACAAACCAAATTTCACATAAAAAAAAAATATTATTGACTAATGCAGTGCCCATATCTTATAATGCAGTCATTTGCTTTAACGTATCAAATGTTTGTTTTTACCTCAGATTCCTTCATATTTTACACATTATTATTATTAAATAATCACAACTGTGGGACTATTTGTGTATTTTTTGCTAAAGCATCTTCACAGTCTTCTTTTAAAAAAAAGTACAAAAGTATTATCTTGCTTTTGCTGTCTGAAAACTTTTTTGAAGGCACGAAAATGTTTCATACCGCGTACACTTCTCACTCAATGACAAAATACTTGAAGCGACAGAAAAGCAGCCCGATGTTCATGAAAGACGTAGAAAACAACACGATCCCTGTCTGCCCTGACCCCTGACCACTAATAAAACATTCTCTTCTATATTTGAGTGGAAGTGGAAGATCAATAATCAGAGTCATCAGAAACTTATGTTGTGTTACGAACTAAAACACACACGACTATAAAGATTCTTTCCTATTCTATATTTTAGAGGAGGTTAAAGGGTCAATTCTCAAAACACAGCATCTGCAACACCATGTTACCTCGAAACTAACACGTTACACACAAGACAAGGACATAAAGATTCTATTCGTGATAAATGTCTCATGCTATTGTGCGCTTTTCGTAACTCTCCCAGAACGCGTAAATATTTCTGCGACGTCTGATGTTTTGAAAGCCCTGGGTGTTTTAAGTAGAAAATTATTTTCTAACGCTGTATTTCAGGCACTTTCGATTGTTTGGCAGTTCTCTAACAAATGTTCATGTAAGGCAACCCAAGAACATATATATATATATATATATATATATATATATATATATATATATATATATATATATATATATATATATAATTTTTTTTTTTTACTCTGTCATTCCTATAATATTAGGTACATGTATTCCGCGGAAAGGGACGCTGTCAAATTGTAAAACATCATGTGAGCCGTTTTAACTGCACTAGCGGTTTGTAAAAGTATGTTTTGCTATTTGAGTAGCTAATATTCATTGATCAAATATCCGTCTTATATTTAGCTACGAAAAAAAACTTGACTGGGCTATGCTTTGCATTGTAGTTTGGAGTGCACAGTTTATCAAATATCACTGAACATATTTAGGGAAAAACGAGACATAATTGAAATGACATTTTTATTAGATTTAATGACGGAATATGTTAGAACTTAAATTTATCTTAAGCAAAAATCGAGACAAAAACACACACTTACTATATCTTGTCTTTGCGCACACATGTAGCTCACTGTTCCAGGTTAATTGAAGTCACTATATCAATCCGGACATCTTTCAAGCGGTTGTTTCCACCTAGTGGCTGTCGAGTTAAAAAAACAACAAAAAAAAACAAAAAAAAAAAAAACAAGCAATGTTTCTTGCCAGGACATTCATAATCAATAATCACGAAATTAGCTCGAGCATCTATAAACTTACTTAATATGGTGTTCTTCAAAAGCTTAACATTTCTCTTATTATTTATTTCATTTTCTTTTATACACTCCTTTCAAAAGATTGCAATCTTTTGAATCACCTTAGATGTGCAACGACTTATATTAAATTAGGACCTCAAGCGTTTAAACACAAATTATTGGGATGTTTTGAGATTAGAGATTTGGCGGCTTACAATAGCATTTTATATGGATCATAAAATAATGTATTTTTTATTGTTTATTTATAAATACACGTGAGCTGGTCTGTTATCAGTAATAATACAATAATATTACAGTCTGTTTAGAATCAGGCTAAGTGCTAATTGTCACGCCGTGATAATTTGAGCAAACATAAAACAATATAAGGTTTAAATGAATAAGACTGTAAAGTAAATCACAGAAATCATGACATCTAAATAGTAAATAAAATAGTACACTGAACAGACATTATCAGGACTATGCTATTATTTTGTTTGCAAGGTAAAGAGCTCCATCTAGTGTTCTAACAATGACCTGCAAGTCTTTCAATGACTTACTAGAATTCCTGAACGCAAGCAAAATAACCTCACTGTAAAAATGACATGATATTTGAGGTAACATTTGGGATTCCTTAGAACGCCACACTGGCAGGACCCTCCTTTGCATGTCCTTTTAAAAAATGTACAAAATGAAATCCAAGAACTCTACAGACGATAGTGTCAATATTCCCTCCAGTAACCACATCAGAAATGAAATGTTTTGAGGTCCGTAAGCAGACAATAAGATATAAAAGGACATTTAACACACGGGTTACAAGAGGTTCTCTAGAGTGTTTTACCAGTCCAAAATATTCTTATACTGTGTATACAGTATAAGTCATATACTGTAGTGTCACTGTTCCAACATTACAGTCTTTCATACATCCATTATATTCTTTCAAAATTCAGAATACCCCCATATGTTGTAAATAGTTTGTTTTTGTTTTGTTTTATTCAACATGTTCATTCACTCTTTAGGACATGTGCACCCTAGGCTTGCAGATAAATTTTTTAAAATCTATATATCTATCTAGGCTATATACTGTACGCTGCCCGGGCAAAAAAAAAAAAAAAAAAAAAAATATCGCTGTATTGAGTCTATGACTGGATAATTATTGCTGTGATTATAATGTTTCTAGCATGTTACAGTTCTTCTAACCCCAATGGATGGAGTGTGTAGCTTTTCATTTCTTAAAGGGCATAATGCAGGTTAAACATTTATTTCGAGGTGAATATATAACCTTGTACGAAAATACCATATGAAAAGGTACTGCGGGATTTAAAAATGTTTTGCAGGACATAAGGACACAAATTTAGTAGATAAAGTGACGGTTTCTGTAAAAACCGCTTTTTTTTCAACGTCGCGTCATTTTACGTCACGAGAGGGAGTCGTTCGCTGAGCTCTGTGTTGACTCAGTGCAGAGTAGGTTGGCATTCAGTAACAGCGGTCGTGAATCAGTGTGATTTCGGTAGTTTTTGTATTCTATTTATCATCGTCATGGTAAATTATTGTGTTTGTGGAGGTTGCACAAACTCCAGCCTGTCAGGACATCGAGTTCAGAGGTTTACTAACAAGAAAAAGTACGGTGCTATCTTCTGTGCCGGGGTGTGTTTTGTGCAGATGGAGAGACAGGACTTAACTTCTGCATAGCTTCGATAAACGCGTTCATTTTAGACCGGAGGATTATCATCCCGGCTATTTGATGGAGTTCATCATTGTAATACTACTGTAAATAATGATGTTAAATGAATAAACTTACACACGCGATGCTTCTTCACCGTTTTTACGTGAATCAATTTCAACACTGATGAATAGCCTACAAATTATGTTCACAAATGCAGTCTCACACTCACACAAAACAGTTTTGAATTATGTGCTGATAGTGTAACTCCAATTTTATTCATGCCATGTACATTCAAGTTAATTCTTTTTTTCATATACACTTGCTAACTACCAAATCAGTCGTGATGACAAACCGCTGTATCACGTAACGTTAGTATGGACGGATATTAGGCTAACGAGTGTGACATACGCCTGATCAATGTTTATTAGTTTCTGTTAGTAATCAATACTCCTAGATGACCAATACTAGCTTTGCTATTGCCTGATACATGATAATAATCTGTACAATATTGTGATCTGAGCACAGTGTTACATATCGTTAGCTAACATGTATATATCTACGAGCTAACACCGGTCTCCTGCCCTGTTCTCCACTGGTTCTCCTCACACAATAACTCAACTCGTCTCTTTTGTTCTGTCTAATCCTGGCCTGTCCCTGCTCTCTTGGCCACATAGCAGACTAATTGTATGGCTGTAGTCTGTCATATGACTATGAATAGACATTTACAATTTCCTCAGCGTCCGAACTGTCATTGCGATCCATTGTTTTCCTATTGTTTAGATTGACCACACTCCCTCACGTTACGTCACTTCCAATTTGGCATTTTTCAAATGCGGAAGTAAAATTTTCTCACAAAAAAACGTATCCAGAAGCCTAAGTAGCATATTTATACGTGTATTTTAAAGAAAATCTAGTTCTACATTATTTTTCTATACATTGAATCACTGAAGCTCTAACCTGCAATATGCACTTTAAACATCCAGACACATCATGGCCATATTCCAGGTTTACAAAGCCAAGAGATTCATCAGGCTCAAACTGTGAAAGAATGGTTTGGAGAGAGCATGAAGAATCATTTTCACACATGAATTGGCACCTCTGTGTCCAGACCTTAAATTAATTTAAAGTCTTTGGGATGTGCTGAAGTAGACTTTACAGAGTGCTCGACTCTTGCATTGTCATGTGTGTGTTTGTACAGGTTTGGCTATACTTGTGAAAGCAAAATATCCTCACTTATATGTAGGGTTGGGTATAGTTTGAATTTTAGCTATTTCAATTCGGCTTATCGATTCCCAGTTTTGTTTCTAATATGGTAAAAAAAAAAAAAAAAAGTGACACATTTAGATATCAAACATATTTATAACATAAACATAAGCACTATTAAAGACAATACAGTCAGTAATACAATAAGAACAAATAAGCAAATTAGCAAATAAAAAATACAACCAAACATGTAAAATAACTGCATAGTTTTCTTTTTCATAAATAAAACATAAATTAATCCTTATTAAAATGTTACAAAAGTTATTCAGTCAAAATCAGTGAGTGATTTTCTTTTTCTTTTGTTCTTTGATTAACAGTAATGACACAGACGGCAGCAGGTTTATTAGCCTGCTGTCACTTTAAGACCTAATTTTCTGACGTAACAAGTTTGCTCGATAGCTCAGCTGGTACAGAATTGTCTTAGGATGCGGAAGCCTTGGGTATGAATCCCATTAAACATGACTCACGATAAAAGAGCTCAAAGATGAGAGATCAAAAATAAGCTAAAATGGCATTATTATGAATGCTTTTTATGTCACATTTGCTTTTGTTAACACTATCAGGTAGGTTTAGGTGTAGTGTTGGTGGTATTTTAAAACGTAATGGAGCATTTAGCTTAGCGCCAATCACCGGATATTTCAAATCAGAACTGTGGTGATAAGTATAAAACAGACGTAATAAAAACATACCATATTCACATTCATCAGTTTCGGAAAAAAAACTAAACGAGCTTTTAGCGCCACTCAGTGGACATTTTACATTGAAACTGTCATTAAACGTACATGGAGCTGAGTATTTTCGTTTTGCAAAAATGTTCCCACCACAGGTAAGTTTATCTAATGAGCCTGGGCTGGATCCATATGGTTACACATGCGTTTTCTTTCTCAACTCTTCATGTTCACTTAAGACATAACCGACTGTGTTTACAAGGATATTTTGACGTTATTGTGTGTGTATTTATCTGTTCAAGCACAAGAAGATGCGAAAGAAAACTCAATTCAGTATTCGTGCACTATATGAGAGACTGCTTTTTGTGCACACAACTGGGTGTTCCCAGCATAGTAAAAAAAAAAAAAAAAACAGCACACGAGTGCTGAATTAAATTCTCTTTCACATCTTCTTGGGCTTCAATGGTTTAAAATGCGTGCATGGGAATCAATAAGCAGAATCAAAATTTTTATTTTATAACAAGTATCCGATTCCAGACCTTAAGTATGTGATTCCAGAATTGGAATCAATTTTCAATTCCCAACACTACTTATGGTGAAATGTTAATGACAACCTACTAGTGAGGACCTTTTATGGTCCTCATAGTTAAAAAGACATAAATCAGCCAAAACATGTTTTAATTTAAATCTAGTGTTTTGCACATGTTTCTGTGATGGGTAGGTTTAGGGGTTGGGTTAGGCCTGAAAATATCATTAACCTTATATAAAATCAAAGTCTATGCAACTTTCTTACTAATATAGTAAAAACAAACGTGTGTGTGTATTTTAAGTAAATTGCCCATCAATCACTTAATTTAAGTCTTAACAGTTCAATTTAATTATTTTATTCCCGTATATTTTGATATATGGCACATTTAAATGTCTGATATAGGTGGTAGTTTGCATACTGGGTGAATAAACAAATATCTACCTGTATCCCTTGAAAAGCAAACAAAGGTTTTTACTGTCAGGGGACACAAGAGAATAAAAACTAGTTTAGCTGGTAAACCCTTTCAAAACATTCAAAGCATTGTACATTCAAACCAGTTTAAATATGCAGACTTATTTACTGCTGTATTGTACATTCCGATGCATAAAATTTACAAGATTTTTTCTTGAGCTTTTGTAGAATACCATAAACGCAAATTGGTCATTAACCCTTTGACTAGTACGATGATCACACCAGTGTGATTAGAACGTTCAGTACATCACGTGATCAACTGCCAAATTCAAATGTGAGTGCGCGCTTTGGCTGGCGCTAAACCAGAGATGGACGCTTGCAGCACTTTTCACATATCACAGATATGCAGTGTTTTAAACCACATAATGTTTATTTTAGGTTTCAGACATTTAAATACACGAGTACTAACAAAACAATACATTTAGAGTTTCTAAAATACACACTGATGTCTATGGAAGCGGCAATAACAATCCTTTCCATATTAATTAGACGGCACATTTTATTCATATCAGACACACAGTGTGTATGTAACTTTAAAGTTTACTCTATTCTTCTCCCAGTTCACCGGCTCACTTACTTTCATGTATTTCGGTAGAAGTGGATGAATTCGCGTGTTGTAAATCCAAAAGATCCGATTCTCTGTACTGCTGAGCAAAACTAACATGGCGGCGCCCATCGCGTGTATAGCTCAACTAACGCGATCGTTATAAAGGTGTTTAAACAGCAAAACACATCCACTTGCACATATTTGTCAATCGGAATATCAGATCTTTCATGCTATAGTTAACAAATTTGTGAATATTTCGAATAAAAAAGGAAAAATGTAATAAAAGCAGATCATCAGTCATACAGCGCTATTGTGGCTGCGGTGTGTCACGTAACAAGCAATGATGCGTCACCAAGGAAACAATAAATTGATAAGTTCTAACTTAGATAATGGTCGCCTTGAAAAACTCACGCTGGGTGCTCACTGCATGCATCAACGGCTTTATTCAACAATTTTTCCTCTTCCTTGTCAGTCTCCTTTGCAGTTGACGCAGTGCAGAGCTTGAGGGTGAGTAATTAATGACAGAAATTTCATATTTGGGTGAACTAACCCTTTAAGAGAATTAAGAGAAAATTCATTTTATGCACAGTCTGTTATGTGAAGAGTTTATGTACAATATTTTAATAATCATAATCAACTGCAGTTCAAACATATTCTTCACATTGATTTTAATAACAAGAAATATATGACCTTGTCACTTAAATATAAAAATAAATAAAATATTTTAACAAAGCAGATTTGAGTGAACATGTGCTAAATGAATGCCTCCTCTACTCTCTCTTCCTCTAATGGCAGGTTGAAATCTGCTGAAGCCTATTATGTACAGTAGCATGTTACATATATGTATAATATAGTAATATTATTATATAGTAAAATTATATGTTTCATAATTGCTGGCAAAAGTAGCTACAATAAAAAAAAGGTCTCAAATCAGATAAATTATAAATGCACCAAGTGTCTAAACACATATGACAGTGGTTTCTTTTTCTACTTTTGGTCACATTCCCCTTATTTGTTGTTTTCTGCACTTTGCTTTACTTCTTGTTTGCCATCATCAGAATCATAAACTTTTTCTAGATCCAAAAGAAATTAAACCAACATTTTAAAAGACCAAAACTCCAAAACATCCATGCACAACACATCTATATAACAGGTATGAAATAAGGATCTGTCCCATCACCTCCTTCAGCTGGTTCAAAGCTTTGACTTTAGCTGCTGACAATTCAGCTTTGCCATCACAGAAATAAATTACATGTTAAAAAATATATATATATATTAATATAGATATCAGTGTTTTGATTGCAATAATATTTCACAATATTACAGTTTTACTGCATTCTTGATTAAATAAATCTAGCCTTGGTGAGCATAAGAGACATTAAAAAAACATTAAAAATCTTATTTTTTCAAAAATTTGACCGTATGTGTGTGTGTGTGTGTGTGTGCTACAACTAACTGTGAGGACGATTTTAAGTTTTAGACCATCATGAGTGTATCTGAGCATCTGAGACCAAGTGAGGACATTTTGGCTGGTCCTCAATTTCTGGGACCTCTTTAAAGCCTGTTTGGTCAAGACTTGGTTTTAGGGATAAAGTTAAAATTAGGTTTAGGGTAGGTTTAGGGGAAGGGCCGGCTCTGTTTAGGCACATAGTTGTGATGAGTAGGGTTGGGTACAATCCACGCAGATGGCCAGTTTAATACTGCCTGACCAACCATCAAAACAAAAACAAAATACATATAGTGCTTTGTGATCGTGCAAACAGTGAGAAACACAGAAAACTGACAAACCGTTAAAAAGTTCAGAAGAACCGCTACAGCCAAGTTCCACAGTGCAACTAACGCTCACGCATGCGCACAGAGCAACAGAAATAAAGCACCTTATTTAATGCTAAAAATTGTAAGTTAGAAACAGGAAATAAAGCAGGCAGAAATCCTGCTACCAAAATCGCTGGCACAAGAAGCCAAATACATTGCAATTCATTTAGTCTTTTACAGACACCTCAGCAAAAATGACAGAATTTTTCAGGCCAAGTCAACAGATGTGTTAAAAACAACACAACCTGTGTTATATCTTAACACACCCGTGTGTCTAGTTAAGGACAGCACATTTTTGTGTTACTTTTAACTCAACCATGTGTTATTCCTGCTCATTTTCTACACACTAATGTGTTATATTTACACAGTTTGTGTCAATTATGTACACAAAATGACAGAAAACGTGTCACAAAAAATAACACAAAAAATGTGTTATTAATTAACACATCCTTTTTAGGCTAGTCTAAGTAGTAGCTATTGCCTAGGAGATAATTCCTTTCTCAAGACTCTGAAAGAAAGTAAGATAGCATAAGGTACTGTACTGTTTTAACATTCCATTGACGAAATAAATACAAATCATGTAAAGCTCGAAATCATATACCAATTTGTATGCAATTCCCATTTAAGACCCCAAGATAACAGAGAGGAGAATGTTCTGTAACATTTATATTAAGAATGTGTTATATTTTACAGATCATAAGAGTTAGAGCACAATATTTAGGTCAATAATATAAATTTCAATTCCTAAGATGAAATTATACCTGTAGTTCACAACATTTCTGGCAAGAGTATAACAAAATAATTTGAGATCTTACTAATAATGAACCATGGACTCTCTGCCATGTGATGATTGACAGCCCCTGCAAGTCTGAGGCCTCAGAAAAACTGGCCCCAATGATGTGCTGTGATATCATATGAGTGACAGGTGCAAGATGCAAGATAGTGTTGCAATAGTGTTAATTGTTTTGCTTAAAGATTAGGAGGGCACATTAATTAAAATAAATAAATAAATAATTAAAAAAAATAATGATGAGCACAGATAAATATAATTTATAATAATGACTGCAATATTCCATAAAAAATAAGATTTTGATTTCGATTTCATGGTGACTTTAACTTGCTGTCTAGGTAGGCACTGGGTTTTGAGACCAAACCACTAAAAAGAGAAAGAGTAACACTGACACAAATCCATTTTGTAAGACCGTTTTGTAATGTCTTTTCCTCTCTGTTAGTCACTGCTTCCAGCATTTAACACAACATTTCCGTAAACTGATGCTGTGCATATAGACGTCAGGACAGATAGAGGGAGTAAGAAAGAGGACATTTTGTAAAGAGAGAGAGAGAGAGCAAGAGAGAGAGAGAGAGAGAGAGAGAGAGAGGAGGTGGAGACACACACATACCTATACAAGTGTTCAGTGTAGAAATACAGGCCTTCCCGTTCATACTAAATATAACGTTCATTTTCGTCAGGATTATTATCGGTCGGATATCTGGGATTCCGTTGGTCCATTTTAACGGCTTATTTTGTTCGTTTCCGTCACGGTCTCGTCGGGTTTCTGTTGGATCTTTAGTGTCTGGCTAGCGAGCACAGCTAACCGCAGCTAGCCGGATAAATCTCTTCTTTTCTCGGCCTCAGGAGCCCAGTACACACAGAGAATGGCATTAAAACGAATTCACAAGGTAAAATATTATATTTTATGTTAAGAAATATTATATTTTATTCACCGCTCAAACCCTTTGGTTTTTCGCTTTATATGTTAGAAAGATAGATGTTAACAAATGCTATGAGGATAGCAGGCTTGGCTATGAAGCTAGGCTGTTTTTGTTTTATGTTTATCATTATTATTTTAATGTTGGTTGTTGTATTATTGTTTCCTCACAAAGGAATGCTGACATTGCTCTTCAATTATCTATCTATCTATATGCATCTATGTATCCATCTATCAATGTATCTATTTTATGTAATACTTATAAAGACAGGTGCCACATTGTAATACATAGTTTAAAACTAAAGTAACTATGATATTCCTCATATAAGTTGGTTAAAAACGGAGGAAACCCTGGAATCAGATTTTAGAAGGTGGATGAGATGGATTTTATGTGGATGTGTTTCCTCTGTGAGTCACATCCAGATAAACACAACCTTATGTGATTTCTCATGCTTGAACTCATGGTGTTGGTTCAGTTGAATAATAATTATGAATCATCTCAGCCACAGGAGTTACTAGTTGGAACAGGATTTGCCTTACTGGTTTAGAGTAAATCCTATGGGCATATAATGCTGACTTGTTAGTTCTTTGGGTTATTCTTATCTCTTGTAATAGTGGCGTTCTATCATTTTTGTAGACACAACAAGAACTTTGCGTCATTGCTAGAAGTGCTTCCTGGAAGGCTACTACGAGCACGTAATACTCCAGTTAGACATATCCGGCCCATACCAGCATGAAGTGCACAATAGTTGTTGAACTTGGCAAAAGGGTGATTTTTGCCTGTTTCGCTGACTTTGAGAGCTTCTATGAATTAGACTGACACAGCAGATTGTTCGCGGGCAGATGGCCAAATACTTAGTTTGTTGATGTGAGAATTTTAGGACCGCAAATGCCAAGTGGGCACACAGACGACTGGTTGAAAATACCAGCAAAGTATCTCTCAAGTGATGGCAGGGCTGGTTTATTCCCCACACTCTCATCTGAAGTATGCAGACGTAAAAATAGCTGCCACTGTTAGTGCTGATGTTCACACTGTCCTATATTAGTTGGCTAAATTGGTGTCGTACATTCACTCTTTCACAAAGGCTTCCTTCACCCGTGTCATGATGACAGAGAATTTTTTTTTTTTTTTTGGGATCTGGCATTATTGTCAATTAACAATAAGCTGAAATGTTATTTACGAAGAATGGCCTTGATTTAGCTGAGCCTTGAACCTTGTTCTCGTGTGACTTGTGACACTTGACAGTTTAGTTCCTAGTTTAGACTGGTTAAGTTCCTCATTAGTAGCTCAGAGATTGATGTAACTGAATCTCAGATCCATGTTGTTTAGTTATTTTGCTTCTCGCAGCAAAGATGTTTCAACAAGTTCTTACAAGATTTCTTTTTTTTTTTTTTTTGCCATTTTTGTTGATTTTGACTAAGAAATTAAATTTTTTTTAACAGATTTTCATAATTTTCCATTTAATTTGTATAATTATAATAATTAATACAGTATTTAATGTATATGGTTTAATTGTTGCAGTCTAGTGATTTTTTTTTTTTTTTTTATTGTTTCAAAAAGTAGGAATACATTTTGTTCTTCAGATTGGTTGGAGGAAAATAATGAGTTATCATGGTATCGGATAAAAACTAAATATAAAGTCTGCGGTTTTAATTTTTACCCATAATCCCTCAGGTCTGAGCGACTGATGTTCTCATAGGCATTTGTATGTTCGTCAACTGATTTTTTTATTCAGAGATGAGCAACCAGTCAACAGTATTATGAACTAAACAGTCTACCTGGGTTTGTTTTGATGTTTCCATCTCAGACACCCTCATCATCAAAGAAACCTCTGACCTCTACTTCCTGTATGGTCACATGCTCACATGCACAGGCAAGCGCTGCCAGAGGGTTGCCTGCACTTCACAAAGGCCTACATGAATTCTCAGAAATGTGCTATTTTCTCAGAAGTGGTTTATATAGTCACTGTTCCCATAAAGAGAGACCGAAAGATCTAGAACGGTAGTTATTTCCTTGTTGTCTAAATGCCTAGGTGTGGCTGGAGATCAGAAGACTAGTTTATTATGCCAACATTCTTCATTATTACCTAAACTATTGCAAGTGTACACCTTATCAGAGGTGTGAATTTTCACTTGCTTCACGATTCTGTTCAGTTATAAAACGATCCTCGATGCATCTTTTCCTCCAATTCTTTTTATTACTAATAACTACTGTATTAATAATCACAATCTATTTTTGTTATTTTATCTTTGTTACTGAAAATAAAATAAAGATGCAAATAACACAGTAGAATAAATACAATATAAGGAACATTAATTTAACAGTGCTTTACTTTTTTCATTTTAAATCTATTTAACAAAAGCATTCAGGTAAGAAATAATACAGAAATTGAATAATCAAATGTGAAAATCACTGCATAGTCTTTAGTGTATTAATTATAAATACACTGATTATCATTAAAGCTACAAAAGTTATTCAGTCAAGAGCAGTGAATGATTCCCTCTTTTCTTTTAGTGCATAAAAATGAAAATTCTGTCATTAATTACTCGCCCGCATGTCGTTCTAAACCCTTAAGACTTTCTTCGGAGCACAAATGAAGATCTTTTTCATGAAATCTGAGAGATTTTTGTCCCTCCATAGACAGTTACACAACTGACATTTAAAAACTTAAAAAAGTTTATAAAGAGATCATAAAACTAATCCATATGAAATGAGTGGTTTAGTCTAAATTTTCTGAAGACACACGATCACTTTTTGTGATGAACAGATTTAATTTAGGCTTTTATACACATGTAAACAAACATTGTTCAGCGAACATACACAGGAGCTCAACCGAACTTGAATGATGTGTAAGATCAAACCTCTTCTGGAAGCTCAAACATGCTGCACGAGAATGAACCTCATTGGTTACGCAGCATGTTTGAGCTTCCAGAAGTTTTTTGTTCTAGCGTGTCATTCAGGTGTGGCTGAGCTTTTGTTTATGTTCGCTGTGAGTAAAAGCCTAAATTAAATCTGTTCATCAAAAAAAGCGATCAAGTCTTTTCAGAAAATTTGGACTATATCGCTCAATTCATATGGATTAGTTTTAAAATCTCTTTATGAACATTTTGAAGTATCAAAGTTTCACTTGTGAAGGTTGTCTGTGGAGGGACAGAAAGCTCTCAGGTTTCATTAAAAATATCTTAATTTGTGTTCTTAAGATGAATGAAGGTCTTAAAGGTTTGGAACGACAAGAAGGTGAGTAATTAATGACAGAATTTTCATTTTTGGGTGAACTAACCCTTTAATATTTTTGTGGAAACTCAAATTTTTCTTTACTGTCACTTTTAATCAATTTAATGCATCCCTGTTGGATTAAAAGATTTAACTTCAAAAACTCTAAAATCTCATTGACCCCAAATGTTTGTAATGTTAGTAAAAAAATGTCCAACTGTTAGGTACATATGTCATTTAAGAATGAATGCCTGTTATTTAAATAGTTGTGTAATCATTTAAAGAACAAGCACATTATATAAGTTACTTTGTGAATACCTTTTCTGGATAGTATTCTATAAAAAACATCTAACAGTAGTACAAGTAAAATCAGTGTACAAGTGTTATTTAAAAAATATTTAAGCTGAAGTGTGTTGAGAGAGTGTGAACTTTTTTTCCCCCAACTGCCTGTTTTGTTTCCCAACATTTTAAATCTAAGAACCAACTTCAGAATGTTTGAAATGTTGACATTTATTGGGGCAGCGTGAACTAGCCTTCACAATAGCCTTCACAATCACAATTTTGGAAGCCTCTAAGTAAAAGCTGGTCAGCTTTTACTGTAGAGGCTTCCAAAATTGTGATCAAACACCGTATCATTTATAGAATGTGTATTTGGTTGTTGTTTGGCAAAGTAACTTCGATTGGTTTGACTTCATGGCCCGTAAAAAAATGAAAAGGCTGATTTCTTTATTACTAGGTCATAAAGTCTGGTCACCATGATATTGCCAAGACATAATCCTGGATCAACATGTTTTGTTGATCCTGGAATAACATTCCTTTCTGAAAATTTAGTCTTACCCCTAAACCTAACTCTACCCATAAGTTATCCCTAAAATCAGAGTTAAATGATAAGTGAATAACACTGATGTAGAAGCACCTAACCCTGGTTGTAAGCCTTAACTTGACATAAACTGTAAACTCCCTCAAATCTGATTGTTTGATTGGAATGATGTTTGAGGATCAACAAAGATCTTTGTTGATCTAGGAACATGTCGAACTTGATGAAATCACATTCACCCATAAAGTCTATAAGCTGGGTACAAAGGAATACGTCGCACTTGCAGCAGACTTCTCTGAATATGACCCATATTAGGGCTTTTCACAATTAAAATGGTTAACCCTGGGTGATTGTAAATCCCCGGTAAACAGAATCCTGGGTTTTCTTGCTTCATGTTTCACATTGCTTATACTTTACCCAGGTTAACAATTAATCCTGGGTATTTATAAACTGACGTTTCACATTCCTAAACCCTGGGTTGACTTCCTTATTTGCATATTTGCGGTGTCAGTCTTACTGATTGAACGAACACAGCACGCGACCTGTTTACGTAGTTCTAGCATTGCGCATCCTTTTATTGCCAACTGTACTAACGAGTTTATACTGAATGAACATTTCGGACTATAAAGGTAAGAATGAAACGGTCTCTTCTTCACTAAAATTGTCACGTTTTTTGTCAGCATTTGATATTTTTCCTCTCAAATGCTGAATTTACTGTTTATATACAATGCACTTTGTTTCTGTGGCTGTCTAAAGCACGTGAATATGACGCACGCTATTGGATATCTGTTGCTAAGCAGGGTCAGAGCAGGGTTTCATAACCCCAGGTAAAAAGCGGTGCTAACCCCGCTTCTAAATTACAAGTGTGAAACGTTAAGCGCAGTGTGAAAAGCCCTATTCTGAGACAAAACAGTTTGAAGTGACAGTTTTTTTTTTTTCTTTTCTTTTTTTTTTTTTTTTTTTTTGGCCGAACTTGCTGACGTTTGTGGTTTTTAGGTGACTGTGAGGAAATCAAAAGAACATTTTGCTCAATCAACTTCTGATGTTCTTTGTAAAGTTTCATTAAGAAGACAATCGTACTGTCATTTCCTGCCTGTGTTTTTTCAAGAGTTGAGAAAGCTGTCAAGTATTCACAATCAGTGAAGGGTGAGAGCATGTAAAATTAAAGGATAATCTGTCCACTGTTCCTATCTAATCCCGATGACACATGAGTCTCCACTTTGATTGTTCTCCAGGGTCAACAGTTTAGGCCTCGGGGACAGAAGAGCGCCTAGTTGTGACAGTTCATTAATTGCGTTGTCTGTCTGGAAGAGGAATGCATTTGGATTAAAATGAAAGGATCAAGTCTGTAGTTTCCAGCAGAAATGTCTTAGATTTCAGCTGTTTAAGTGGCTAAAATGTGAATTATAATAGAACCAGTTAACTGACGCGATGATAATGTACTTGGAATCAAAATCAGATTGCTCATCCAGTACATTAAAAGAGACTATAAATCAGAGCATGGTACATTATAACTGGTGTCATGTCTTACTTGTCCTGATAGTGGCATAAGACTTAAAACTTACATTTTAACTAAATCATTATAACGTTATGAAGCAACTGTGCAGCTTCCTTGACACCAACTGTGATGACTGAAAGTTTGCACAGTGTGTGTCTTGTATATTGCTTACATTTATTACCAAGCAGTTTATTGGTTATTCAAGAAGATTTTACATTTTAAACAGACCTGCTGTGTAAGAGATGAAATTGACATTTTTTGACACGTTCCATGTAGTCTCTGAAATATGAGGTTATAAAACTGCATGTATAAGAATTGTAAAAGAATAATAAAAATATGTTAAAATAGTTTAAGATTGAGCATAGCTCAATTAGCTTCCCAAAGTTATTTAATGTCTACTAGCTTTATATAATGCTATCAATAATTTGTATAATTATATCAAATATGAGCATAACTGCTAAAATATATATATTTTTTTTTATTTATCATAAGTGGCATGGAACATGGGAGCAATGGAAAGTGATTTTCGTTTTGCCATTTTACCTCAGGAATGAAATGTACAGAAACTATATGGATTGGTGAAAGACAACATAGTTGATGGGATACCCAGAATCTTTTATTATTTTTTTTAAAGATCCTGTCCAATACCTATGCATCCTCTCTGTCTTTAGGAGCTGACTGATCTGGGCCGGGACCCCCCAGCGCAGTGCTCAGCAGGGCCGGTTGGAGATGACTGTGAGTTATTTCACTCTTTGTTTTCATTACCTATCTCCAAGTATATCACAGAGCTCACTGTAATGAGACGTTTCTTGTTCTTTTTTTGCAGTGTTTCACTGGCAAGCAACAATTATGGGACCTGTAAGTGGAAATATGTCTTTATTTGCATATGGATATTAATGATGGATTGTGACATTTATTTGCATGCAATGTATGTATTGTTATAGCACTGCATTCACTAAAGGAATCACAGGAATCGTGAAGAAACTTTTTTTCTTTGTTTCTTTACAGAATGACAGTCCATATCAAGGGGGTGTGTTTTTCTTGACCATTCATTTTCCTACAGACTACCCTTTCAAACCACCTAAGGCAAGAATCAAGTATTTAAACACAACTTACGGGTTTAATCTGTCTGTAAAGGGTAAATTTTAATAAGATTGTGTCATGTTTTTTGTTGTTGTTATTGTTTGCCTTTTGGCAGTATTTTGCACATAGATTCAACAAGAGAAATCTGCTGCTATTCTAGAGATCTACAGTAAAATATCATTTGCTAGGTTTGGAATATATGTGGTCTGATCATCTGTTTCACTCTCTCTCATTTGCAGGTTGCATTCACCACAAGAATTTATCACCCAAATATTAACAGTAATGGCAGCATCTGTTTGGATATTCTAAGGTCTCAGTGGTCTCCTGCGTTAACTATCTCTAAAGGTGAACTATAAAAAAATAACTGAGAACAAAATCATTGACCTTAATAGAATGCCTTTTTCTTAAGTCATTTTATTGAATAGCCAAAATATGCACTGAATTTGTTTTTTTGCCATGTGCCAACCTCTCTTCTTTCTGTTGCAGTTCTATTGTCCATCTGCTCACTGTTATGTGATCCAAACCCAGATGATCCATTAGTGCCAGAGATAGCACGTATCTATAAAACAGACAATGAAAAGTAAGTGTATTTGTTTGTCTTAAGGGTCTTAAGTGAAATGTATAAAATTAAATCTTTAAAAAAATCTCTTTAATAAAATACATTTTTACAGTTTTAATCCAGCCAGATTGTTTTTTTTTTTTTGTTTTTTTTTTAGCTGGTGTAAGTAATAGAGAAACCTTTTAGATAGGGGTATGACGAGGTCTCGTGCCACACTGTCAATGTGATGAGACAAGAAAAATTAAATTTAAAGGGTTAGTTCACCCAAAAATGAAAATTCTGTCATTAATTACTCACCCTCATGGCGTTACTTACCTGTAAGACCTTCGTTCACCTTCGGACCACAAATTAGGATATTTTTGATGAAATCCAAGAGGTATCTGACTCCTCCATAGTCAGCAATTTAACCACCAATTTCAAGGTCCAGAAAGGTACTAAAGACACTGTTAAAATAGTCGACGTGACTGCAGTGGTTCAACCTTAATTTTATGAAGCGACGAGAATACTCTGTGCGCAAAAGCAAAACAAAAATAACGACTTTATTCAACAATACCTTCTCTTCTGTGTCATTCTCTTACGCTGTTTACGTTCAGCGCTTCCAGGTTCTACGTCAGAACGCCGAAGATATTGTTGAATAAAGTTGCTTTTTGTTTTGTTTTTGCGCACAAAAAGTATTCTTGTCGCTTCATAAAATTAAGATTGAACCACTGCAGTCACATGGACTGTTTTAACAATGTCTTTAGTACTTTTCTGGTGGTTAAATTGCTGTCTATGGAGGAGTCAGACAGCTCTCGAATTTCATCAAAAAGATCTTCATTTGTGTTCTGAAGATGAACGAAGATCTTATGGGTGTGGAACAACATAAGGGTGTTTAATTAAAGACAAAATTTCACCAACCCCTATCAAGCTCAAATTTTGGGAACTGTATTTATAAAAGATGATTTGTTAAAACATTTCAAAATGCACCATTCTGTTACTACAGTGGAATGACAGACTGTATTTCCAGTCATATATTTCAACATTTAGGATTTTCTTTTAAATACTGTTAGAATATCGGATCGCCTCGTTCTTGTGAGTGAACCCTATATTGTGTATCGTCTAATGATGAGCTAAGTGAGTAAGTGTAACACCCCTACTTTTTAGATAGTATAAATAGTTTGATGTCTCCTCTCAGGTATAATAAACTAGCCAGGGAATGGACAGAGAAATATGCCATGTTATAGGGGTTAAGGTGAGCAAGGCATTGTGGTAGAGTGTTTTTGTGTGAGCATGAAAAAGGCTTGCTAATCTCTGGACATCACCATGTTGCAGTACTGTTGGTCACTAGTAGGTGTTCATACTACTGGATAGGCTAATTTTATTGATGGTGTTCATAACTGGATGTAGCTTCTGAAAATCGTATTACATGTGAGACATACACTACTGTTCAAAAAATTTTGGTTCAGTAAGATACTTTCTGAAAAACTTTTTATTCAGCAAGAACTCACTAAATTAATCAAAAGTGACACAAATTGTGCAGCAAATCAGCATATTAGAATGACTTCTGAAGGATCATGTGACACTGAACACTTATGATGCTGAAAAGTCAGCTTTGCCATCACAGGAATAAACTACATTTTAAAATATTAAAAGAAAACTGTTATCTTAAATTATAGTAACATTTCAAAATAAATAAACACAGCCTTGATGATGACCAGAAGAGAATTCCTTCAAAAACATTGAAAAATCTTTCCCAAACTTTTGAACGGTAGTGCATGGCTGGTTAAAATGTCATTTTATTTTGAAAATTAATTTTTCTTGCTACTGAAATTAACATTTTGCATATAAATAGAGTGATTTGTAATTATATACTGTGTGTGTGTGTGTGTGTGTGTGTGTGTGTGTGTGTGTGTGTGTGTGTGTGGATGAACGAAAATAAATTTGTGAATGAAACTCACTTAGAATGTTGGTGATTTCTGACGTGGTTTTCCTGAATAATTTTTTATGCATTATTATTTTGATTGAGATTTCATCCATATCTATGACTTACAGTAAGGTTTTTTTGTGTGTATGTGTGGAAATAAATTATAAATTATTTCTATGAACAATGAAGCTGTTCTCACACAAACCAGCCAGTTACGGCCCATTTATGTTTTAAAAGTTTTATCTTTTAAAGATCATGCATACAAAAATCAGACCTAACTATGTCTGGTTTTATCATAGGTTTGATGACAAAAGGTTTGGTTGAGGTAAACACTTCAGGCTATATCTAGCATCAAAGTAAACAATAGAAGTAATGTTTAAAGTTGCAGTGTAGACATGGAGAACCACTGTGCCACTGTTTGACCTTGAGCCGTTTCTGCACTCTGTGTTTATGTTGGCCTGAGCCGAGTTGGCAGACGGTCCGCTTACCCAGCATGTGTGACCGTGCCTCTGCACCAATGCCACACTTCATTTCTCTTCCTTTCTCTTGCACAGGTACAACAGAATAGCTCGGGAATGGACTCAAAAGTACGCCATGTGATACCTGAGGAACATCAGACCAATCTGCAGTATAGCTGGAAAAAAAAATTCAACAACTTTTTTTTTTTTCTTTTTTTTTTTTTTTCTTCCCCTCAATGAATTGACAGTTCCCCATGTATTCAGACTATATCAGTTCTGCTTGGTTATTTTGACCCCCTTCAGCCTTCATTCACATGCTGTAAAAAAGACCACAATATTGCAAAGATCACCAACTTTTATGTTCAGAAAAATGCTCGTGTCAAAGAAGCATGTTTTAACTACGAGCTCAGACCTTTTTTTATTGAAATAAGAAAAAGAAAACATAACTAAGGTGAAACCATCGAATGCTTCTGACTCACGACACTGGCTAGAGGTGCTATTTAAGAATAAGAAACAACGATTCTGCAGGTGCCAGCGTACCTCTCAAAGTCGATCTTTTGCTCGGTTGGCCTTCATGTTTTTATATGCTTTTACAATAGCAATGAGAAGAACAATGGTCTGTGAAATATATTCTTGCTTATATTTGACTGTTTCTTACCAAATCAGTCGCGTCATTGTATCAGCAGTTACGGAAAATATATATTTTGCATGTTAATGGAACAATTAAAGTAATTGGTCTGTGGTCTGCCAAAAATGAATATCTGCAGACGATGTTAAGCGAATACATGTCCACTTTTAGAGTCTGAGAACTTATTTTGTTACTCCTTTTCTCTCCTCTTTTTGATGTTTTTAGAATGGGAAGCTATTAGTTTGTCTATCCTCCTAAACACTGTTCTCTCATTGCACTGAATATATGTGATTGGAAGCTCTCGATGGATGACCGATCAACTAATAGCCCGACTAGCTGTTCATTTTGTTTGCTCAATAAAGTTGCTAAACTATCATTTGGTGTTTCCTTCTGCAGTACCACTGAGAGAAATCTTTTTTGAGAACCTTGCATATGTCACAATTGCACTTTATTCAATTCACTGTATATCTAGGACATTAATCTTGTACAATAACATTACGTGAATGGACTGAATTTGATACTGAAATTGTTCGACCATGTCCCTAACATGCATAACCTATCGTCCAAGTGAGATCTCTCAACAACTGCTGGACTATAATTAGTTCTCTGAAGAAGGGACCCCAGTTGTAAGGTGAATAGCAGCTAACCAACACCATCGACTTTGTCATTGATGTATATGTGGACAGATGTAGAGCAGTGCCCATGTTCAAAAAGCACAATTTATTGAGGTTTTTAAGCCACTTTTAAAAAAAAAAAAAAAAATTATATATAATTTTTTTTTTTTTTTTATGTAAACGATAATACAATACACACATGAATTTAACTGTACTTCACCGATTAAAAAAATATATATTTATTTATTTTTGCTGGACTTGGATGGTTTAAAAGGGCCTCCTACCCTGTCGAGCTTAAATATTTAAAATCAGCCTGACCGGGCTGTACATGTAAACCATTTTAGACGCTTTGTTTTCATGTTCAAATACAGTATAAGAAGTTCTTGCACCTTGTGTCCACAAGTGGGCGAAAAAGACACGTTTTTAAAGACATGAGTTAGGCTACGTCACAGGGAATTTCCAGTAAGGAAGTTAAGCTGTATATTCAAACGTCGCGTTGATCTTGACATGATTTACTGTGATCATTCGCGACAGGCGATTAAAATCGATTGATCGATCGATGTGCCTTTTAACCTCAGTGGGCCTTTTGCATATCCATGTCTAGCAGACGCAACAATCATCCTGAATAAGGAAACTACCTTGAACTGACTGTATGAGCTTACATTAGTTGACTTCAGCGCAACATGGAGAAATAAGCTGTAACAAATAAGAAAACTTGACTCGGAATCCCAGATCCCAGCTGTTTGATGTTGATCCTGAACCTCGAATATCTGTCAGGAAAGGTAAGCACCCTCGTAGATCTAGCCATGCTTGTTGTCTTGGAGTTGCCCATGTTGCCATCTAAAGGTTGTTGTGATAGTTTGTATCAAGTGCTGCTGAACTTCCTACTTCTGCCTCAGAGGCCAAATGCACATTTCAGCTATCGGACTATTGATAAACTGGTTTGGGTGAGTACGAACAACTCATGATGCACATTAATGTGTTTTTGATGGAAGTTGGCCAGGATCCGGCAGTAGAAAGTTTGAGATAAGTGACTGTTACGTTTTGTGCTGGCCGTGTGTCACAAATTTATCAATACAATATATTTGGGTATCAAGCCGCGCTAGGTCCGAACATCCGGAGTTGATCAGAATAGAAGTCGAATTCGAAAAGCCATTCTGATGTTCCAAACGCGCGAGATCTAGTTTTTAATTAGCGGGGATCTATTACAGTCTGTTGTCACTCATTGTTTGAGACGACGACGAGATGTGTAGTAGTGGTTGGGATTTTGATTCATTTCAATAACGCTAATAATGTTTTGAAACCACTCAAATGATTAGCTCACTGATTCGTTCTGTTACCGACTCTGCAGGTCACAACGCCAGTAGGGGGCGAGACAATTGAGATTTGCTTTGACATGAGTGATTCATTTGATCTTTCACTTAACCGATACAAATGACAATAAAACAGATTTAACACGTTTAAAGTCACCATGAAATGGAAGTTGCGGTAGTCTTTTCTTCCCTATTGTGACATATATCCAAGGTAAACGGCTAGGGTTTCGCAACAAAACCCGTTTAATTGCTACTCAAAACTAGGTCTGGGTCCCCCAGTAAAAAAAAAAAAAACGTTTGGGGGGTAAAATCTGCGTTTTTTGGCGGGGTTCCCCTGGTAAAATTCGCATTCCAGGGGCTAAATATCATGTTACTTTGGGTTGCTTCAACCTGCGGACATGAAAAACAACCCGTGGCAACAGCGTTTGTTTCCCAATTCCGAGGGAAACCCGCAGACTTGGCAACACTGGAATCGGCTTCTCGAACAAGAAAAAAAAGTAGTAGGATGGGACTTTATTTTGTCCATTGTGAATTTATTGTGCACAGATTATTCCATAAAAATTAAGAATTGTCCATTTTGATTTCATGGTGACTTTAACACGTTTGCCGCCTTCTTGCGGGACACAAACAAACTAAACTTTTGTTCATTTTCATTCACAAACAAGGTGACTTGTTCATTTAGTTTGTTCACAAACGACATGTCTAGCTTAGTGCCACTTTGAGTCTTGTTCAGATTCAAAATGGACTGATTCAGAAAAAGGCAATTTTTTTTCGTGCTATCCACCTGTTTTTTTAAACACTGAAGTAAGGTGTTTTCTGTGAATGTTTGAGACTTCCAAATTATTAGCCACTATAGGGAAATAACGGGAAGAATATCAAAGTGCAGTAAAATGTAAAACTGCGCTACAAACCAGTGTGTTTAAAATTTAGAAAATACAGTAAAATAATATAGTAAGAAATACCAGTTTGCAATATCAAGCAGCATAACGAGCTGATTGTACAGCTAAAAAATAACTGGAAGCGAATGACACCGGAAGCCAGACACATTACAATTACAAATAGCCGCACCCACTCTTACCTGAAAAAATAAGGTGGATAGTCAGTCTTTGAAGGCAGGAATGCAACTTTAAAAAGGGGTAACTTCAGGTAATAAAAATGTGAGTCAGTGTATGAAAGTGAAGGAGAATGATTCACTGAAGTTTCATTTAAAAAAAACAAAAAACTACAGATTTGCTAATGAATTAAGCACCACTGTGGCAGTGTAACTAATGCAAAATTACTACTTTTGGACATTAGACTATTTTCTAAATATGAATCATGAATTAATCTGTTTTACTTTTCTCCTTAGGAATCATGGCTGGAGATGACCCATACCATGCAGGGGTGAGGAAATGTTTTCTACAATGTTTGGAGTCTTCATTCAAAACTGATTTTAATTAGGAATCTGACATTTTTCTGAATATTTTGTCTGTTGTAAGACCAGGAAGTAAATGTTCTCAGTTTTGATTTTATGTTGACTTTAAGCTACTGTTGCTACCTGCTAATTTATTTATGAAAATCTTCATTGTCATAAAGACCACATAGATAGCAGACAGTGGACTGGGAGCATGAAGCTCATGCCTTATAATAACCTTCACAAGATAAACATAGACCTCAGAGCTCTTTTTGTGGTGTTTGTAACAGATGTATGCATTTGAAAGCATATAAGCCTGATAGTAAATAATTAAATTTGAAACAGGACATATTAATTTCTGTAAATACCACAGCATTGCACAGGAAGTGTCTCTTAGAAAGCTGAGGAGGTTTTCCTTCCTACTGCTTGCTGTGGTTGATATTTCACCCTTAACACAGCAGCAACTTAAGATAGAGACTAGTTTTATTCATTTTTGTATCCACATTTGTCTGTCTGTCTACACTGACTTCATGCATCTTACACCTGTGCTAATAATCTGACACATAACTCTGTCCTTATGCAATACTGAAAAAAACCCTCATGAAGTCATGAAGCTCTTTCTAAAGTGCTTTGTTGCTCAAGTTAAATTTTGAAGCATTTACAAAGGTCATAATTTCTTACATATTTTATGATGTTTATTTTCTGAATAAGGTTTTATTTTGAAAAAGACTTGTATATTCTCTACACTACTGTATATATAGAAACCAGCATATGTGATTTATTATGCTGAGTGTATTTTTAGTAATTCGAAAATTATGGCTTTTAATGTGATTGATATGTTTACATGGCACATACATAATCTGGCTATGACCAAATTCTAAATACATGAAAAATAATAGGAATATTCTTGTGCATATAAACCCAGTCAATGTGTCTCATTGTTTTTGTTTTTATACTCTGAAGTTCATGGAACAAATTGAGTTCTCTAATGACACAATTTGGATGAACATGGACCAGACATTTCCGGGCATTCACCACAATAATGTTATGAGGACAGGTAAGAGTTTCCTTTGAGTTTGAGTCCTTCGACTTGTCGTTCAATCAAGGTCTTAAAGGGAATCCGATGGTTCAGTAAGGCCTCTATTGCCAGCAATGATGCTTCCTCTCTCAAGATCCATAAAGGTACTAAAACATAATTAAAAAAGTTCATGTGAGTACAGTGGTTCTACCTTAATATTATAAAGCCGCGAGAATATTTTTTGTGCGCCAAAAAAACAAAATAACGACTTTTTAACAATATCTAGTGATGGCCGATTTCAAAACACTGCTTCATGAAGTTTCGGAGCTTTACAAATCGAATCAGTAGTTCGGAGCGCCAAAGTCACGTGATTTCAGCAGTTTGGCGGTTTGATACTCGATCCGAATCACTGATTCGATTCGTAAAGCTCCGAAGTTTCATGAAGCAGTGTTTTGAAATCGGCCATCACTAGATATTGTTAAAAAGTCGGGTTTTTTCTTCTTTATTCTTGTGGCTTTATAATATTAAGGTAGAACCATTGTACTCACATGAATTGATTTAAATATGTTTTAGTACCTTTATGGATCTTGAGAGAGGAAGTACCATTGCTGGCAATGCAGGCCTCGCTAAGCCATCGGATTTCATCAAAAATATCTTAATTTGTGTTCCAAACATGAACAAAGGTCTTACGGGTGTGGAACGACATGAGGGTGAGTAATTTTTTTGGGTGAGCTAACCCTTTAAAGCTGCAATATGTAACATTTTTACAGTAAAATATCCAAAAACCACTAGGCCAGTGTTATATATTTTGTTCACTTGAGTACTTACAATATCCCAAACGCTTCCAACTATTTGTAAATCGTGAGAAAATTGCAATTTTAACCAAGGCTCCGGGCCATGTGAGGAGTCGCCTGTCAATTGCGTCATTTCCGGTTTTATTTTGTAAAAACCATGGAAACACCAAAGACGCTTTAATATATTACATGTTTTAATAGACAAGGGAACAACTGTTTGGTTACATTTATAGACAGAAAACTATTGTTATATAGCTCAACACGTTTAGTCTTATTGTTTAAATCTCTTGATTTTTTGTGAGTACCATGTTTTTACCATGTTTCACTATTTTGTGAAGTAGCTAACATAGCATAATCAGATGCAGCTTTATTTTTAGTAACAGTAATACAGAATTTTCTCCATCATACAATACGTTTTCAAATTAATTGCATGCCATTTTATCAACACAAGCCATCCAGCATTTAATATGATATTCTAAAATCGATCTAGCTTACTGCAGCGTGTCTCGCAGCAGCCAACGTTATTAGAGCAGTAACGTTATAACATCATTTTCAACACTCTCAAATGTATCTAATATGATAAACAGAGCTGTGTTACCTCATACTCATGACCGGAAAAGCGGAAGCGGCGCCGGCGACATAATAAAAGTTCCGCTGCTCGCGGACTGTGTTGCGCAATCGCTCCAGCGGCCTCGTTCAGCTCCCACAACACTCGGTCCTGCTCTGCTTCATACTACAGTAACGTTAACAATCGCATCCCTGAACATGATTTCTGCTCGAGTCCTATCCCGATTTATTTCCACCGGCTGTGAGGTGAAGACCACATGTCCCAAGATTCTGCACTCAAACTTGGCGTCATCAAGCTATTCCTTTGTTTTGAATAAGCGCCCCCTAGCGGATGGAAAAACTACATAGTGCACCTTTAAATTCACCATGAAACTGAAGTTGTGAAAATCTTTTTCCCTCTGTTGTGACACATATCTGAGTGAAATGGCTTCTTGAACCAGAAAAAAAATGTAGGGGAGGACTTGATTTTGTCTATGGGGAATTGATTGGATGGTTGTGGTTTGCTATTGCTGTGATGTCATGTGAGTGAAAGGTTGCCCCGCCCTCTCACCATTAAGAATGTCATCAGAGAAGAGAGATGTCGCTGCAAGAGAGAGGTTATTTTATAAGTTATTTTGATTAAGGATTACGAGCAGGGCTTGACATTAACATATTCGTTCACCAGCCACTGTGGCTAGTGGTTTTCCAAAGTTACCAGCCACTCAGCACTTTCACTGGCCACAATTTTGCTGTTGGGAAATTAAATTTTATATGATTAACGTTGATTTTGGCATGCTTAAATTACTTGATTTTAAAGTCATTTTACTTGATTTAGAAGATTTAAAACCCTTTCAAACTTTCAAATGCAGATTGATCACCCAAATCAAGACTACATTGTATATCAGCTGGTATGTACAGGTAGGTAAGGGGTGGGCAATATGAGCATAGGCTAATATGAGAAATTTTATAAGTTATTTTTGTTAGGCTAGGCCCTATATAAAATAACAAAGAAGCAAATTAGCAAATTACAAAAACAATAGTAAATTAAAAAAAATCTTTTTTTTTCAGATACAATAGGTTTATTTAACATGTATACATTTATTTAACATTTTTTGTTGTTTGATTAACATTAATGACAGACAGGTATTTAATTGGGGTGCTGAATGCATGGAGGTAATATACTGACACATATCCAGTTATTACCCACCTGTTAACGTCCACTTGAGCCAACCGACTGTATTCACGCGAGATACTCAACACGATGGACATTTTGACATCTCTGTGTGTGCGTGTATTTGACTATTCAGGCGCAAGGAGAACTGATCGCGCGTGCGACAGAGAGAGAGAGCGCACGCGAGAGAGCGCTTCTGTTGTGTGTCATTCAGCGCGATTCCGCCTATCCCGCCTTCACTAACAGCAAGTTAATCGATAAAGAATTGTAACGTTAATTGAATTGTCATTTTGTGATACGACGATCTTCAACGATCATTTGGGTGTAAGCTGAAATTAAACTCAACCCGCCAAAGTGGCTAGTGGGAGTGGCTGTCTTACCCGCCACAGCTGAAATCTACCCCCATTTTTCGGGTTGGCGGGTGTTAATGTCAAGCCCTGATTACGAGGGTGCATGAATTTCGAAAAAAAGTGATGTGCACAGATAAATCATATATAATAAATACGGCAAAATTCCATAAAACAATAAGAATTGTCAAATTTGATTTCATGATGACTTTAATAATGTCATTTGCTGAACTTTGCAGATTTTATGCTGTAACACTAGCCCTCGTTTCCCTTTTTTCTTCTTGCTCTATTCCTTCCTCAAGAAAATAGTATCCTGCACCCTAAGAGGTCTAAATCCAATAAACTGCACAGTGTAGCGTTGTGATGTTTTAGAGAAGTGCAGACACACTTAAGATCCCAGGAACATCTCCTAGGTTCAGTGATGTCACACGCAGTCATTTATGTATTATGTGGGTTGGCACTACAGGAGCAGATCTATATTTTCCCGCACTTTTCACTTCCTCATTGGATTGCCGAGACACGACCATGAACAGCTCTTCACCGTCATGTGGTTACATGGGAAACCTGCTCTGAGATAAGTGCAGTTTTGGGACTGTCACTTTTTGACACGCTCTCTTGATCTACCTGAGCATGCTTGTACAGCTCAGAAGAAATCTAACTTATACAGTTTTAGTTAAAAATGTACTTTCAGTTTTGAATGAAAGACTATCAAAAAGGTATGTCAATACAATGAAAGTCCATTGTTTTGGACCCTATTTACTTATTTACCCTATTTACTTATTGTATAAGCAAAAACATCTCAGACTTTCTCCACAAAGCACAACAAGCGTATCAGTGAGAACACTCATTTTAACAACATACACACCGGGTCATTTGACTGCACATCACATTTTTGACATTATTGATACTGCTTGCAATCGTAATGCAACGGACCGGTCTATGGGACATAAATTAAGCCTTTTAAATAAAAGGGTTATTGAGCTGTTTACACGGTCATGCACAATAAAAGAGCCTGCACAGCAACAGGAAATAAAAATTAACACAAGAAACCTGCCTACCTTACACAACACAGAAGGTGGACTTGCGCTCAGGAGTAGAGCAGACGAATTCTTTCTAGGCACACTGCAACAGTCACAATATAACGTCACACTCTGTGCGTATGTTTTAAAAAACATAATTCCATATGTAAATAACACTTTTTTTTAATAGCACACTTAAAGACATAGTTCACCCAAAAATGAAAATTATTTCATGATTTACTCACCCTCAAACCATCCTAGGTGTATATGACTATCTTCTTTCAGACGAACACAATCGGAGATATATTTAAAAAATATCCTTAGTCCTTCAGTGTTTATAATGGTTGTGAATGGCTGCCATTCTAAACACTGGAGGACTGAGGATATTTTTAAATATATCTCTGATTGTGTTCGTCTGAAAGAAGATAGTCATATACAGTACACCTAGGATGCCTTGAGGATGAGTAAATCACGGGACAACCTGCCACTCCCATAACATCACAGCAATAGCAAACGACAACCATCCAATCAATTCCCCATAGACAAAATCAAGTCTTGCCCTACAATTTTTCTTGTTCAAGAAGCTGTTTCACTCAGATATATGTCGCAATAGGAAAGAAAAGACTATCGCAGCTTCTATTATGTGCCGACTTTAAGTTTCAGCTGGTGGGGTTATCATGGAGGGGCATCACATTAACAGCAAGAAAGCGACCACCAGCATTATTTATTTTCAGTGAGAGTCAGTAATTAGAGGTGACATGAAGAACAGAGAGTGAAGTCAGTTAGACAAAGTTTGAGAGCAGCTTTATTCAACCATGCAGTGGCACGATGGTTACGGTTATAACTTATGTTGTCATCTCGCTTTTATCCACTATTAATACAAGCCTGTTGTAGCGGACCCCATCCGAAACTTTACTGATGAGTTTTATAAAGTTTATTGTACATCACACAAAAGATGAAGTGTCCGTTTTCACTCCAGAAAATCACCATAAGTGCTGAATAAAACACAGTACAAGAAGTGCGCATTAAAGTCTAAAGTTCAAAAACTCCCTCTCCCTTGCATTATCATCAACATACACAGCGATTGAATTACACAACTAACAGTAAACTAATATATACAGACCTTATTCTTTTTTTCGATGGGGGTGCTTAATAAACTGGTAAACTCTATATCCGTAAAACAACTCCGATGAACTGTAATAAAGTGCATGCTCTCCCTTTCATTACTGCCGTAACCAGTATTGCTCCGGAGACTATAAGCTGGATCACAAACAGTTTATACTGATCCATCCTTGAGTAACAACTTTTTAGCAAAACCTGTGTTTTGTATTGTCCCTTTGCATTGACCGTCGTTCACAAAGCAGTCTGTAGTGAAATGATTTGCGCAGACATGTACGAATTTAGGTATATTTTGGGGCGCATTACCTTCAAAAATGAATCCACTGCGTCCTCAGTGGGTCAGATGTTGGGAGAAAATGAAGACTCCTATGTTCACTCTTACATCCAACAACAGAACACCAGGATTGCTTACGAGACATTGTTGTCAGTAAAGCTGCTCGAACGTGGAAAAAATGGCGGACAGCGTACAACTCGCTGAGGGCAGAAACTATGGTAATACAGGACTGTCAGTCAGCGGCTGTGGGCGGGGCCTGAGCAGTGTGACATCACACTGCTCAGAGAATCAAAATGGCATGTCTAATGAGACTGCTTTAATGGGGATAAATAAAAAGGAGTGGGAAGATTTTTATCATTGTAGGGTGGTTGTGTTCACACACTTCCAATACACATTTATGTCCAAACACCATGTAGAAGTGGATTTTGCATAACAGGTGCCCTTTAACTTGAAGTCAACTGAGTTGCTTCAAGCTTACTACTCTGTTTGAGATGATGTGTTCAATGTTCAGTGTGACAATTGAATAATGTATTTCTATTTAGAGTTCAGTGCACCTGTGGTTTTGACATCTGCTTTAGCTTTGATGAGTAATGTCAGATGGGTAATGTTGGAAATATGATGTACATTATGTCATATCTAACCAAACAAATTACCTGCCCCTGTTATGTCAACATTTATAAACATAGATCTGGGCCATTCCATAATAGAGGACACATTAAACTTGGGCTCTAAGAGGTTAAATTCTGCAGATTTGGCAGCTGATTGATTTAGCTGCGCTTCACCAAGGATGTGGTCTTATAGTCCTTGTTGTGCACAGGAAGAGGAAGAGGCTTGCACTTCTGTGGAAACACGTGGTACGATGAGAGCTCTGGCCTTGAAATATCTGCAGAACACCAGCCTCTCAGCAAATGTTTTCATATGCTTGATGGCCAGAAAGTCTGCATGATAAGAATTAATTCTAATCCTTCTTTTTCCCACACCTGGTTGAATTAAATTGCTTTTGGGGCCTTTCAGCTAGCCATGTTTGCTTTTATTGCTGTTTGCACTGCATCGTTACATTGACATTATCAGTGTTGGGGAAAGTTACTTTTAAAGGGGTGGTTCATTATGATTTCACTTTTTTTAACTTTAGTTAGTGTGTCATGTTGCTCTTAGAACACAAACAGCATCTGCAAAGTTACGATGCTCAAAGTTCAATGCAAAGCAAGATATTTTCTTTTAAAGAATTCTCTGTTTAAGGACTACAACAAACAGCTGGTAGGGACTACAACGAACTTCTTCCCGGGTTGGTGACATCACTAACCCGAAAATTTACATAAATTAACAAACAGCATCCGGTGCGTGAGGTGTGTACACGCTCTGGCGTAGTTTAAAGGATTAGTCCACTTTCAAATACATTTTTCCTGATAATTTACTCACCCCCATGTCATCCAAGATGTTCATGTCTTTCTTTCTTCGGTCGAAAAGAAATTAAGGTTTTTGAAGAAAACATTCCAGGATTATTCTCCTTATAGTGGACTTCAATGGTCTCTCCAAACGGTTGAAGGTCAAAATTACAGTTTCAGTGCAGCTTCAAAAGGCTTTAAATGATACCAGACGAGGAATAAGGGTCTTATCTAGCGAAACAATTTTCTAAAAAAAATACAAATGTATATGCTTTATAAACACAAATCATAGCCCTGCACATGCTTCCGCTTTCCGTATTCTTCAAAAAGCTTACGCTATATGTCCTATGCCTTCCCTATGAGCAGCAGCAGCTCATTTGCATTTAAAGGGACACACAAAAACAGAGCGTTTTTGCTTACCCTCAAAAAGTGACACATTTAACATGCTATAAATAATTATCTGTGGGGTATTTTGAGCTAAAACTTCACATACACACTCTGGGGACATCAGAGACTTGTTTTACATCTTGTAAAAATGGCATTATACCACCCTTTTAAAAGTAATGCATTACAATATTACTCCATAAAAAAGTAACTAATTGTGTTACTTTTTATGGAAAAGAGAGCTGCCAGTCAATACATGGGAAAACAAAGTAACTTGCATTACTTATTTGATAAAGTAACTATATTAACGATATATAACGATATTTCGCTGTAAATTTAAAAGTAATGCGTTACTTTACTAGTTACATGAAAAAAGTAATCTGATTACATACCTTCTGTTACTTGTTATGTGTTATCCCCAACACTGGACATTATAAGCCAGATTACTTGAGAAAAACCTCAAACAGTTCTCAGCAGCAGTTTTCTCTGATTAGTTTTTTAATGGCATTCAAAAGTTTAGGGGTCAAGAAAAACAGTAATAATAATTTTTATTTGTAATGTTTTAAAACGTAATTTATTCCTGGTATGGCAAAGCTAAATTTTTTGCAGCCATTACTGCAGTCTTCAGTGTCACATGATCCTTCAGAAATCATTCTAATATGCTGATTTGGTGCTCAAGAAACATTTCTTATTATTATCAATGTTGAAAATGGTTGTGCTGGTTAATATTTTGTGGAAACCATGACATATCTTTTTCAGAATTCTGTAAGGAATAGAATGTTCACAAGAACCTTTTGTAACATTCTTTACTAGCTCAATTATGGAAAAAAAATCATAATCACAATTATTTTTGTTCAATATTGAAATCACGATTATTTAACAATATTATTAGTCAGTCGATATGATCAAAGTCTTATTTCATGATATGGGTAATTTTAAATATCAGTGAAATTTCACAATTATTGACACTTCAGCAAAAACTAATACTAGGTTAACTAATGTAAGAAAAAGATCCTTAAAACAATTACATAAGATAAGTAAACAGTCAGCAATACAATAAGAACAAAAAAAAAACTAATTACAAACAAAACAGACAAAAATACAACAGAACAAAAATACAAAATTAAATAAACAGTGTTTAAGTTTTTCAGGTAGATGTGGTATTCAGACAAGTAATAGCATACAACGAAAAAATGTAATAATCACATGTACAATAACACTGCTTATAAAATGGTTAGTTCCTGTCCTTGATTCTGATTGGTCAATAGCTGCGTTTTATTTGCGATAAAACACGGCTATGACCGCTTCACTAAACGGTTCTGTGTATCACTACACAACACCCGTAGCAACCACTCTTAGCAACGTAAACTGTTTTTTCTCAGTTGATATTGTTCATTGAAGCTTACTGTATTATGTGGAAGAGTATTGTGAGAAAGAGGTCGAGTGAGCGAGTTCATTACCTACATTCAGATTTAGCGTTTTTCTTCAGGTCAGTCCTATGTTCATAATAACAAATCTGTTTAAATGCCCGCTGCAATATCTTGTCCTTTTAACAGTTAAGTGGTTTTCCCGTGACTGACAGCGCTAGTCAAAGCATTTGTAAGTTGTGTCTTGTTCCGTGTTCACAACAATTCAGTCTTTTCAGTGTAAAAGTCTTTGCCACCATCTAATAGCGTAATAATGTAACTTCTGTTGCTGTTCATGGTCAGGGACTATTTTACGGCATAAGGACGGCTTTTAGTGAAAGTTTACTTCATGAAAGTTGCATTGATACATATTTTTGGCTTTAATATTTGTATTGTGTGGTAACCGTTTTATAAAAGCAATAAGGTACTCGAGGCTAGTGCTGTATCATGAATAAGTCACGGCTGAAGGGCGTTGTTAGGCACGACGCAATACAGCACAGCCTCTCATACCGTATTGCTTACATATAACACTGCATAGTGTTACTGTGTATAGATTAATCCTTATTAAATCTAATTAAGTTATTCATTCAAGATAACAGAGTGATTTTCCTATGTCATTTGTTGTTTAATTATCATGACAAACAGCAAAAGGAATATTAGGCTGCTGTCACTTTAAGGGCTAATGCACAGATCCAAAATACTGATACACATGCATCCACCGTGTTTACGTGAATATGTTTAGGCACAGCCTAATCGCACAGCCCTATTCTTTACTGTCACTTTTGATCAATTTAATGTGCCCTTGCTGAATAAAAGTATTATTTTCTTTCAAAAACAATTTTACTAACCCCAAACTTTTGAATGGTAGTTTATGCAACTGTCTAAATAAATCACAGAATCTGCAATAATAACTCACGCAATCATGACAACTTGGTTCATCCTTAAAAGGATAGTTCATCCAAAAATGAAAATTCTGTCAACATTTACTCACCCTTAAGTTGTTCCAAACCTGTATAAATTTATTTCTTCTGCTGAACACAAAAGAAGATATTTTGAAGAATATGGGTAGCCAAACAGTTGATTCAGTTGATGACATCCATAGTTTTTTTTCTTTCTTTTTTTTTTTCTTCCCATGCTATGGAAGTAAATAGAGGCTTTTGCACCAGAGAAACCTTTTCATAGTTCCTATTGGCTGAAGTACCCAGATTTTGCACTGTTTGCACTGCAGGAACTACGAACTGTTTTAGTTCTAGGAACTCCTTTTGGAGGAACTAAATTAGCTCCTATTTCAGAGTAGGGTCTAAACCAGTACTATAGGAACTATCAGTAACATAACTGTACGTTGATTGGTCAAACGCATCTCAAACACGGCACCCGCCATTTTTAAAAAGCCGTGTAAACATATTTACTTCACGAACAGGGAAAACAGCGATAACGGCATTTACCTGTTGTCTGCAGGGTTGTGTTCTTTTCTCCTCCTCGATGGTACGTAATACTGAAAGTTGTCATAGGAGATTTCGTCTCTTACCCCCGCTTTTTGCTCTTTCCGTCAGGTAAATTATGCGTTTACATTCCATCTCCATTATCACGAAACCCACAACAAACACAGCTCCGATCATGGCCTCCTTCATCCACCGTTTTTAGCGTTTGTAAATGCCGTGCATAAAGACGCCGCTGTATGCCGCTTCAGAGTTCCTACTGCCGGTGCGAATGCAACCAGAAATATGGCCCAGGGGAGAAATTAGTTCTCGGGGAACTATCCTAGTGGCTAGTTCTTAGAAATAAGTACCTATCAACTTGGCCCATCAACTGTTTGGTTGCCCATATTCTTCAAAATATATTTTGTGTTCAGCAGAAGAAAGAAATTCATACAGGTTTGGAACAACAGAATTGTCATTTTGGGTGAACTATCCCTTTAACTGTAAACACCTTTATGTCGTTCCAAACCCGTATGAGTTCTTTTCTGTCATGAAACACAAAAAGAGATATTTGACACAATGTTCACACTGCCCTTTTACCATGTGATTGTTTCGTGTAAGGAACAGACTGATATTGAAGTTGTTGTTTGCTGCAGCTCACAAATTTTAATATGACTCATTCAGATGTGCCGAATCAGTTTTGGCATCAATGATGCTTGACGGCATTGGTTGTCATTGGTTGTCTGTTTCAAAACCAGTCATGATCCAGCAAGTATAAAGATATTTGAGAGTGACTGCAGAGTGGAAGATTAAGAGAACAAATGAGGGAATTTTCATTTTACAGTTCATTAAAGTATTTTGCATCTCTCCTTTTGCAGTCGACGGACCTTGTCTGCGAATCGTCGAACAACCAAAACAGGTAAGGCACAGAATATTTTGGCAAATGCTCTTGTTAAATGATTTCAAATAGTCAAATGTCACCACTGAAATGTTGTCTTGCTTCTTCAGTTGTTTTTCCTAACATGTTTTAAGCTAAATCCAGTATAAGAGCACAAAGAATCAGAAGAGACTTGGTAACTCTGGCAACAGGAAGTAACAATAACAAACTCATTATAGCACAACATTAAGTCTGACATTGTCATCTCCAGAGGGGCTTTAGGTTCCGCTATGGTTGTGAAGGCCCCTCCCACGGCGGACTCCCAGGGGCCTCCAGTGAGAAGAACAGGAAGTCTTACCCTCAAGTGAAGGTAGGTTCAACCAGATAGAGCTCTGCTGATGCCTTGTGATAAACAAACCATTCTCTTACAGTTCACTGCTTTTTGGGCAATAGGGTTTAGATTGACAGGATAAACCTATTTTCTGCTATTCCAAACGGAATAGGCTGTTTAATTTTGGTCTTGGCAAACTTTATCATCTTGAAGAAATTGGGGGAAAAAGGTTATAAAACTCCCTTTGACTTGCACTACAGTTCAATAGTTTTGGGTCAGTAAGATTTTATTTATTTTATTTTTAATTAATACTTTTAATCAGCAAGAATGCATTAAATGGATCAAAAGTGACAGTAAGGAGATTTAAAATGTTACAAAAGATTTCTATTTCATATAAATGCTGTTCTTTTGAACTTTGTTCATCAAAGAATTCTGGAAAATTAGGTATCATTTTTCTACTTAAATATTTAGCAGCACAGTTTTCAATGAAATAATAATAATAATAATGAGAAATGTTTCTTGTTCACCAAATCAGCATATTAAAATGATTTCTGAAGAATCATGTGACACTGAAGACTGGAGTAATGATGCTAAAAAATTAAGCTTTGTCATCATATTTACATTTTAAAATAAATAAATTACATTAAATACACATTAGAAAACAGCTTATTTAATTGAACACAATATTTTTTTTAAAAAGACCACAAATTTCTGAACAACACTGTGCATTGTGTAAATGACAGCAATAATATCATTGTGACATTTGCATCCTGAATTCTGAATTCTTTCTTATATTAATATGCATACTTAATTGTGATTGGTCTTTTTGCTTATAGGTATGGATCATATACTTACCTAAAATTTTAAAGGATTACACTACCAGTCAAAAGTTTGGAAACTGTAAGATTTTTAATGTTTTTAAAATAAGTTTCGTCTGCTCACCAAGGCTGCATTTATTTAATTAAAAATACAGTAAAAACAGTAATATTGTGAAATATTATTACAATTTAAAATTACTGTTTTCTGTTTGAATATATTTTATAAAGTAATTTATTCCTGTGATGGCAAAGCTGAATTTTCAGCATCATTACTCCAGTCTTCAGTGTCACATGATCCTTCAGAATTCATTCTAATATGTTGATTTGCTGCTCAAGAAACATTTATGATTATTATCAATGTTGAAAACAGTTGTGTACTTTTTTTTCAGGATTCCTTGATGAATAGAAAGTTCAAAAGAAAAGTATTTATCTGAAATACAAAGCTTTTGTAACATTATACACTACTGTTCAAAAGTTTGGGGTCAGTAAGAATTTTTATTTTTCATTTTTTTGTAAAATTGTAAATTTTTGAGGTTGGCACTGACAGCCAGTGGTCACCAATCATGTTCATCGTACGATGTTCATCGTAGGTAGGATGTAGCATGAACATCCTACCTAATATCTTTCTGTGGTTTACAGAAGAAAGTTTTTGCCATGATACTAAATAGTAATAGTAATAGAGTAAATAATGACATTTTTGTCTGAATACTTTATCATTATCATTATTATTATTCAAGCTTGTAAACACTGGTATTTCCTTCAGGAAATGAAAATCTAGTTTGCATAGTTGCATAGAGAGAGCTTTCTGACATGGCCGCTCTTTCATCAGGTGATAAATTCAAATGATGCAATATTTGCTGCTGCTCGGCTAAAAATAGTAACTGCTTTCTCTTACAACTGCCAGTTTGTGCCAGGACACTTATTTTGGGATCACAGTGGCTGAAGGTTTAGAAAGTGAGTGAAACAAAACAAGGAAAGAGAGGAGAGAAATGAAAGAAGGACTCTGTTCTGTTACAGTGTCATGTTCTCCTTCATGACGGCAGTCCGTTTGGGAATTTCCTTAGTGTGTCACTGGGGTAATTAGTGGGAAGAATTGTTCTGTGTAATGTGGCATCAGAGAAGGGAAATGAAGTGAGCGGGTAGCTCGCCCCCTCTCGCTTCGATACACTCTGACATGCAATACGCACAAGCACACTTTAAAGAGGTGTGTGTACTTTGCACATACACCTACAAGTAAATGTGGGCTGTACTGGGACTCCAAGTCCTTGATCAGATTAATTTTATTTGGTATGCATTGATGATGTTGTTCAAATGTTTTATTTTTAGAAGTGTCTGGTCGTCAAAAATCATTAAACATAAAGACCCCAAATTTGGTAGAATGGTCCCAGATCTGCTATTCAGACACACACACACATACATCCGACAATAGGTGCCACTATATATAATACACTTATTACATTTTTCATTAATAGCTCTAGAACTACATAAGTGAATGTACTTTTTTTGCTAAGGAGCCACATAGACCATAAACTGAATTTTTATTTCCCCTTTAATCTAAATAATATTGATGACTTTTGAAAGCAGAGGAAGAGGAAACCTGCCAAATTTCATGAATTTCCTGAAAAAATTATGCTTTTTTTACATTTTAAAACATGCTTAAAGCAGCTGACCAATCACAATACACTGGTCCAGCCGACCAATCAGGGCACATTGCGATTTTTGGAAGAAGGAGCTTCACTGAGACCGGAACTAAACAAAGCGTTACTGACAGACTGGGAAAAGAGGTGCTGTAACAATGTCAAATATGTGAAAAAATAATGTTTTTTGAACATTCAAGCAAAAAAAAAAAAACTATTCTAGTAGACCCCAAAAACAAAATCAAGACTTTGTAAAAGGGCATAATATGGCCTCTTTAAAACTTCACAACTGTGAATGGAAATTTACCACCATAACCACTACCTGTATCTACAACAGTAATAGTCTGTTGTTTTAAATCAGTTGGTAATTTTAATCTTGGAATTTTCAGCGTTGATGTTTAATTTGTGATCTACTATTAAGTTTTCTATACTACTGCTAGGGATTTCTGTGTTGATTCCGTGCTGAATTTTATATCATTACTCACAGCAAGAGGAAATTAGCTCAGGTGTTGCCCATATTGCACGTCAACTATTCAGCTCAGCTGTCTTCAGTTTAGTTTGACTCTTTTAGCCATGATCTGAAAGGGTGAAATAGAAGATAATATTTCACATATTCACACACATGTATGTTTTCATGTGTGGCATCAGTGCTTTCATGATATCATCAAACGATCTTTCTAGAGGGGCTCGCGTTTATATTCTTTGATATTCGCTGGGTATTTTTTTCTGGGGGTTGATATTTCTATGTGCATGAGTCATTTCATCCCAGAGAAAGTGTCTTATGAGCCACATTTGAACTGGCCTATAGAAGAAGTCAAACCACACACCCCAGCATATGAGTCAAGAAGAGTTGATTTTTTTTTTTTTTAAAGTCTTTTCTTATCAATGTTTGGGATTTACTTGTAATTCAAGCCACCGTGGCACCATTATGGTTTTTTTTTTTTTTTTTTTCATTTTAACTCTTCTGTGTTTATTGAGGATGATGTTGATAAGAATGGCCAAATTATGTTATGGAAAAGTCCACAAATGGTTCGCCCACTTTCCCTGTGAATGCAGGGATTTCCCCCACCGAAATGAGATTAGCATACCTGTGACATTCCTATGCCATTAATATCTTCTGGTTTGCCTTTTTGACTTTCTGAACAGTTTTTGCAGAACTGATACACAAAGACGTCACATTGTATATGTAATGTATGAAAAGTAATGTTAGTATATAATATAGTATTATTTCTTTCTTTAAATATAATAATAATAATAAAGACAAAAATCACGAAAAAATGTATTATTGTTGTTGTTATTATTTCACAATAAATTATCATAAAATAATAATGGTAATCTATCAATAGCCTTTATTTATTAGATGATGATTATTATTATTTAACATTTAGATTATATAAATTATTATATTTATTAAAAGATAATAATGATAATTGTCAATATATTAATTATTAACTGATCAATAATAATTGTTTTTATAATTTCACAATATATGATATAAATGATTATATTATTCTGAAATAATAATGACAATAATATATTGATAGTAGTTTTATTTATACATTATTTATTATTATTTTACAAATGAATATTTTATTGTAAAATAATAAAAATCATCTAATTATAATTGTTTTTATTGATTATTATTGTTATTATTATTTATTATTATTTTAATAATAATTGTTTATAGATAGATGATGATGCTTATTATTTCACAATAATTGATATGAATGATTATATTATTTATTGTGAAATAAGTGGCAATATTTTAGCAGATTTTGATATGTAACAGTCTGTTAAAAAACTGTATTGTGACATTCTTTTTGTATTTTATTCTGTTTGTTTTGGGCAACAGATCTGTAACTACCAGGGAGCAGCACGAGTGGTTGTTCAGCTAGTGACCAACTCTCAGGATCCCCATCTCCATGCTCACAGTCTGGTGGGCAAACAGTGTGATAAAGGAATCTGCATTGCCGACTTGCAGCCCAAAGATTCAGTTATCAGGTCTGAATTTGTCCCTCAGCATCCAGTTATTCAGAATGCCTCTTTCTGAGCAGTAACACTCTAAGTACATGTAATTATAATACTGATGGTCATATTTAATATTCACTTGCACGTGTTTCACAGTTTTCCTAACTTAGGCATTTTACACGTGACAAAGAAGAACGTAAATAAAGTTTTGGAGGAGAGGATGATTGAGGCCTACAGGATGGGATATAACTATGGCATATCAATTCATCCTCAAATAGATGCCCTACAGGGAGAAGTCCGCATTCCCAGAGAACTCACAGGTAGGTGTGTCTGTGTGTGTGTGTGTGTGTGTGCGCACGTGTTTTTGTGATTTATGAGGACACAAATTTGTATAATGACATGGGTATTACACTGGTATTATGACGTAAACATGAAATGTGAGGACATTTCATGAGTCCTCATATTTAAAATGGCTTTAAAAGCATACTAAACAATGTTTTATTAAAAATGTAAAAATGCAGAATGTTTTATGTGATGGGTAGGTTTAGGAATAGGGGTAGTGTAGGGGGATAGAATATACAGTTTGTACAGTATAAAAACCATTACGCCTAGTCCCCGTAAACCACATATACTAATGTGTGTGTGGGTGTGTGGGTGTGTGTGTGTGTGTATGTGTGAGAGAGAGAGAGAGAGAGAGAGAGAGAGAGAGAAAGAAACTTCCCTGACAGATTTTGTCCATATTCTAGTTAGGACAGTAGTTCAGATACTTTCCCTGCCAACATTTCCCTGCCCCACCGCAAATGATTATAAATGTTATATGTTGTATTTTAGTATTTTGATGCATTTTACATCTACTGTTCAAAACTTTGGGGTCATATTATAATGATTTCCAAAGGATCATGTGACACTAAAGACTGGAATAATGATGCTGAAAATTCAGCTTTGCATCACAGGAATACATTTTAAAATATATTAAAATAGAAATCAGCTAATTTAAATTGTAATAATATGTCACAATATTACTCTTTTTACAGTATTTTTGATCAAATAAATGCAGCCTTGGTTCAAAAATAATATAATCAACCTCAAATTTTTTAACTGTAGTGTACATTCTTAAATACATTTTTGCAGGAAATTGATGGCATGCAGTGTGACCAATGTTACTGACTGGTTTGTACTTTTCAACTCAAAAATACAAGTGACCAAACTTATTATTGAGCCCTGATATTGCTTATGGTTGTTCTAGCTTAATGGTTGAAGATCTGGAATAGTGACCGAAAGGTTGTAGGTTTTTTTTTTACCTTGTACCAAGACAGTTAACCCCATTTTGGCAGTGGCCCTTTGAAAATTACCTTTAATTAACTATGGATTTAAATAGGAATTGGCATGTCTCCTAATGATCTGAAAATACTCTGGTCAAAAGAAAGGTTTAAGAGACCCAAAAAATTCTGTCATAAGTTACTCACCCTCATGTCGTTCCAAACCCGTAAGACTTTCGTTCATCTTCAGAACACAAATGAAGATCTTTTTGATGAAATCTGAGAGCTCTCTGTCCCTCCATAGACAGCTACACAATTGAAACTTTGATGCTTCAAAAAGTTCACAAAGAGATCATAAAAGTAATCCATGTGAATCGAGCGGTTTAGTCCAAATTTTCTGAAGAGACTCGATCACTTTATATGATGAACAGATTTAATTTAGGCTTTTACTCACATACAAACATTGATCAGTGAACATAAACAGAAGCTCAACCAAACCTGAATGACGAGCAAGAATGAACCTCTTGCGGAAGCTCAAACGTGCTGCGTAACTCAAGAGTTGATGTATGTTTATGTGTGAATAAAAGCCTAAATTCAATCTGTTCATCATATAAAGCAATCGTGTCTCTTCTGAAAATTTGGACTGAACCGCTCAATCCATAAGGATTAGTTTTACGATCTCTTTATGAACTTTTTGAAGCGTCAAAGTGGTAGCTGCGTAGCTGTCAATGGAGGGACAGAAATATCTCATATTTCATCAAAAAGTTCTTCATTTGTGTTCCGAAGATGAATGAAAGTCTTAGGGGTTTGGAAGGATACGAGAGTAATTAATGACAGAATTTTCATTTTTGGGTGTACTATCCCTTTAAGAATGCTTGAGGTGTTGAATAAAAATAACATCAGCACATTGTGACTGTTTGTACCTGTATTTTAGATCCTGAGAGGAACCTGATTAGCAGTGCAGCCATTCAACAGTCGAAGGAGATGGACCTGAGCGTGGTACGGCTCATGTTCACAGCCTTCCTGCCCGATAGTGATGGAGGGTTCTCCCGCAGACTGGAACCGGTCATTTCAGACCCCATCTATGACAGCAGTGAGTATCATCCTCCTTGATACTGACTGTGTCAATTTAGAAGCATTAATAGCAGTGTTATTTTAGTATCATTGAGATACAGTTTGTACAGAGGTACAAAGGTCTCATTTGTTAAAATTAGTTAATGCATTAGCTAACATGAACTAACAATGAGCAATATATTTTTATGGGGCTGTGGGGAAAAAATCCATTCACATATGAATCGCGATTCTATCTTTTACTGATTCGTATCGATTCACAAATTTCAGAAATCGATTTTCTAAAGTGTTACACTTCTTTAACTTCACAGTACTACATAGTTATCAACACATGGTCAAATACATACACAATTACATCGAAATGCACATTGTGTTGAGTATTCAGGTAAACACAGTCTGTTATGTCATACACGAACGTAAACAGTTCAGTATATTAGATCCGTGCATTCATTTTTAAAGGGACAGCAGCCTCAGCTGTTGCCATGTTTTATTAATGTTAATAAAAAAACCACTCGCTGCTTTTGACTGATCTTTAATATAAATCCATTTATATTTAATTCATACAGTGAAGACTGTACAGTGTTTTATTTTTACATTTGATTATTCAATTTCTGTAATATTTCTTACTACATGGTAAATAAACCTATAGGCTACTATACCTGAAAATCTTAGTTTGTTTAATTTGTATATGTTTTCTATTGTATCTGTCCAACTGTTTGAAATTTGCTTCTTTGTTCGTATTTTTAATATCAAAATTAAATTAAAATTGCCTGCCTTGCTTTATTACAGAAGATTGTCAGTCATGTGTATAATGACTGCAGTCCGCTTAAATGGCATTTGTTTTATAATATTGGATTGACTAAAATGGGAAGAAAAACAATAAATTTAATTTAGTTGATTTTTTTCTTCAAGACTTATTAAACTGTCTACCGCAGTCATAGGAAAAGTAACACAAAACAAACTAGAATTAAGTCTATGCTTATATCGAATCAAAATTTGAGAATCGATTTATAATCCAATCGTGACCTCAAGAATTGAACTGAATCGAATCATGAGGTATGAAGGTTTTACAGCATTTATTAAGCATTGTTAACGTTTGTTAATAAAATTACAATTGCTCATTGTTTGTTCATATTTGTTCACAGTGCATTAACTTTTGATTTTGAAAATGTATTAGTAAATGTTGAAAATAATGTTAACTAAGGTTACTAAATGCTGTAAAAGTATTGTTAATTTTTAGTTCATATTAATGTTGTTAACTAAAATTAACAAAACCTTAACAAAGTATAAATTAACGAATGAAACCTTATTGTGAAGTGTTAGTTTTTATTCACATTTTTAATTCTTTTTTATTTTTATATTTTCCATTTTTATTTTATTTTAGTTTTGTTTTGTATTTTTATTTTGTGTTTGTCATTTTTTTTTTAGTTTGTTTATAAAAATATGCCTATATGTACAGTATATATTTATTTGAATTTATTTTAGCACATCAATTTATGAAAATGAGAAATTTTACCTTAAATTAGCTGAAATAACATAAGCTTATGTTTTCTGTTTTTTTATTTCAGTGAACGTTTATTTTATTTCAAGTAACAAAAATTGTTTTATTTAATGGTTTTAGTATTAGTTTTAGTTAACTATAATGAATAACCCTAATTCATAGTCAATAGAAATTACAGTCTTTTGCCCAATATGTATAATTTAGCAACAGAAACTACAGGGACAAAGAAGAGAAAGAAAAGTGTTTTCCAACGTACTAGTCACATGATTTTGAGTTCAGGGCTAATGAGTTTTAAAAGTTTGTTGTTTAGGTCTCAATCTCGTTCTCTTTTTCTTATTCTGTCTCTCTCCCTCGTACTCTCACTCTCTGTCAGAGTACTGTCAGATATTGCTTCCTCCCTGAAACTAGCCCTACACTTTCAGTTTCCCCTCCCTTTTCTAATAATCTCTGACTCCATTTATGTCTCTCACCTCAGTTCTGTCAGAGATCATGTTTGTAAAACGAGACTGCAATGGAAGGGAAAGGAAAAATAGGGAAACTCCACAAAAATGAAAAACCGAACGAACTTTTTGACACCTCTGTCTCTCTTGTGGCTTTTTAGAAGCCCCAAATGCCTCCAATCTGAAGATAGTGCGGATGGATCGGACTGCCGGCTGTGTGACGGGAGGAGAGGAGGTCTATCTACTATGTGACAAAGTCCAGAAAGGTCAGAAAGCGATGTCATAATGGTCATGGCATGGTCTGTTATTGCTGAACAAAAAAAAAAAAAACAGGATTTTTTCTTTGCCACTTTGAAATAAAGAGTTTCTAACATTCACAATGGAGATCTTAAAGAGTTATTTAGTAATTACTGTGATATCACAACCATGATCAAATTAATAGAGAAAATTGCATTAGCAATTCCTGTACAACAACTTGGCCGTTACTTATTTCACTTGCAGAGTTTAACCAGTCATAAAGATCATTTGCATATACACTACTGTTATACTACTACTGTTATACTACTAAAGTTTGGGGTTAGTAAGATCTTTTTTTTTTTAAAGAAATTAATATTTTTATTCAAAGCAAGGATGCATTAAATTGAACAAAACCTTAAAAAAAAAAAAACACTGAAAAATGTATCTCGGGTTCCACAAAAATATTAAGCAGCACAACTGTTTTCAATATTGATAATAATAAGACATGTTTTTAAGCACCAAATCAGAATATTAAAGGGGTAGTTCATTGCGATTTTACTTTTTTAACTTTAGTTAGTGTGTAATGTTGCTGCTTAAGCATAAACAGTATCTGCAAAGTTACAGCACTGAAAGTTCAATGCAAAGGGAGATATTTTCTTTTAAAGAATTCTCTGTTTAAGGACTACAACAAACGGCTGGTAGGGACTACAATGAGCTTCTTCCCAGGTTGGTGACATCACTAACCCTAGAATTTACATAAACCCTGCCCCCCGAGAACACGAAACAAAGGGGGTGAGGCCATGTTACTGCATTAAAGTACATAAAACAAATGCATTAGCATGTCATAAAAGCAAGATGACAAAATGACACGTTATAACCTTAATTAAAGTAAACTATACCTGTTCTATCTTCACGCAGCATATATTCTCTGGCTCTGTAGGATCTTACAACAGTTCCCACACGAGAGATTTATAGATTATCCTGAAAGAATATGCTAATCAATGACTTTAAGATAGTTAACTCCACATCAGCTATATAAATTCATCAAATAACCGTTCAGAAGCGTCCTGTTGCAGTCAAAATGTTGTCACTTCTTCTTGAGTGTCTCCATTATTGTTCGACTCTGTTTTGAACATAAAAGGCTGAACAGTTTCTGACATTTTCAGTAAGTCTGCGTGAGAACAGTTTTGAACAGTAGTGTATCTTAAAGTAAAGTACCAAAAACAGAGCAGAGAAATTTTAAGAGTAGGAGATGCATAAAAGCAAATGGGTGAAATTGCAATGCTCAGTTTTGCAGAGCCAATCAGCTTTTTGAGAAAGGATGAGGAAGTCCCACCTGACGGTTTAAAGAGCAAGTTGCCTTTTTGATAGAGCAATAACCTGTTTGTTTTACTCTTGAACTTGAATTAGCTGGACCAGCTTGAATAATTTCAACTAAGGGTGTGTTCACACCTGGCAGGTTTGGTTCGATTAAAAGGAACTCTTGAAAAATATAAACCCTTTGTGTAATATAAACCCTATTATAAACCCTTTATGAGTTCTCAGCTGGTAAAAACTTCCAGCATTGTTTTGGATGTTCCATCACAAAATATACATCATAAAAGCCGTCTTTTGTTTTGTATCTTTAGGTTTGTTTGGTCTTAAAAATGTCAGTGTGAATGCTAACCTAAACTGTACTAAATGTATCATTTTCTTTTTTGGTCCAGACCAAAAGAACCAAGAGAATCTAACTACAAGTGTGAACACACCCTAAAGAAGTGTAGTTTTTGAGCCTGTTGTTGTCTGATTTATTCCTAATTTGAAATATGTCGTTTAAAACTAATATTGACAAGCAATTTCAGATATTTTAGTCTTTTGCCATACTTGCATGACTGGAAATAGCTGCCTGGGGCATTACCAAGGTGGCCGCTGAGGGAACTGACTTGTTTTAAAAGGGACTATGCTAAGGGTCAGAAAGAGAGTGTGAAGAATAGTCTTTTGAAACTAAGTAGTGACTATTTTTGGTGCATGAATTCTTGACTTCAGGAGAAAAGGGGTATAAAGGTGTAAATGTGGATGCTTTAAGGATTAGGAACATTTGAAAAAGACATGTTGTAAAATTTTCTGAATGAAACCACCCTCAAACAGTTTTAGCCTTTAACCTACAGGTGATACGGCACATTGTTCTCCTGCAGTAGATGCTGGATGCCCTGTGCCACTCTTAAAGGAAGTTTTCACTACAGATTTACAGCTATAGGGAATTCCCCCTTAATATGCAAATTTGGGCGCAATAGAAAGTTAGCTGTACGTCAGTGTTTCAACGACTTGCTCGCCATTTCTCTTCTCTCATATTATCCTCCGCTTGCTCACGAAGAAGACGTCTCTTCATGGACAAATCATATTATGATAAAAAGATGATCAATCTGTTTCTGATTCTGGTTGAACCTGAAATACAAAATCATCAGTGTTCACCATTACTACCCACTAAATCCTCTGAAACTTTGTCAGACATCTCTTGAGTGTTTTAAAATGAGGAATATGAATCACAGTTTCAGTCATAATCCGTTTATGATATTGTGATACATTGTGATGTACTGAATGACAAGTATTGCTGTGTGAATCATTGGCAATCCCCAGCCCTAATAATATGTAAAGACAGTCTTACGTGATTATTTTATTGTTTGGTATAATGACATATATATATATATCTCAAAGTACCATGGTATTTCCATACCTAGGACAGCATATCTGATATGTTTCTGGATCATGTGTCTGTAATGTGCATATCTGTTGCACCATTAAATGAAGTTTTTATTGTATTAAATTTTGGCTTTTGCGGAAGTAAGACTGTGCTGCATGGTGATGACAGAGATATTCAAATTTTACTGTGTGTGTGGTAACAGTTGTTTCCTCTTTCTTTCCCTGTTGGTTCACAGTAATTTCATTTTCTTATTTTCCTCATATGTGATGTCATTGTTTGTTTTTGTTGTTGTTACAGATGACATTCAGGTGCGGTTTTATGAAGATGATGATTCAGGTCTAACCTGGGAGGCCTATGGGGATTTCTCCCCCACTGACGTCCACAGACAGGTCAGCACAGGAACTTGTCTGCCGCTGTACTGTTGCCACAGTCCAAATCTGATCCTTCATATTTAGTGACTTGCTTTGTGGTTTGATGATGCCTTCAATCTGTTTCTTATGAACAAATCCTAACTTCTCTGGAATAATTAATTCACTACACTACTGTTTGGACTTTTAAAATGTTTTTGAAAGAAGTCTTTTACGCTCATCAAGGCTGCATTTATTTGATACAGTAAAAGCAGTAATACTATTGAAATATTAGTACAATTTAAAAAAAAAAATTATATTTTAATATATTTTACAATGTAATTTATTCCTGTGATGGAAAAGCTGAATTTGCACATTACTCCAGTCTTCAGTGTCACATGATCCTTCAGAAATCATTCTAATATGCTGATTTGCTGCTTAAGAAACATTTATGATTATTATCAATGTTGGAAACTATTTTTGTGTAAACCTTGATACTTCTTTTTCCGGATTATTTAATGAATAGAAAGTTCAAAAGAAGAGTGTTTATTTGAAATAGAAATCTTTTGTAACATTATAAATGTCTTTACTGTCACTTTTTAATAAAATTAAGAAAAAAAGTTTTAATTATTCATCAAGTCACTGTTACATCTGGACTTTAAATGACTGTAATTATATAGTAATCTTCTTCTTCTTCTTATTATTATTATTATTAAAATAAATATTCTGGTAGAATGAATAATCCACCTTTCATTTCCATCCTTAGTTTGCCATTGTCTTCAAGACGCCTAAATATCGGGACCAGAACCTCCAGAAGCCCATCTCTGTGTTTGTGCAGCTCAAGAGGAAGTCAGACAATGAAACGAGCGAACCCAAGCCATTCACCTACCATCCACAGATTATAGGTACAGTCTTTACCCAGTTCCCTAAAGTTTTGATTGTGACTGTGCAACATCAATTCTGTTTTTTTTTTTGTTTTGTTTTTTTGTATTTTTGCCACAATTGTGCAAGCTAAGACAAAAATTGCAGATAGAAAAAAAGTCTATTGTCACAAGACAAAAAAAAAAATGACAGTGGGGTCCAAAAGTCAGAGATTACTAGTGGCAATTCTTATATTTTTTATGTTTAGAATTAAGTTAAAGGGGACCTATCATGCAAAATTCACTTTTATATTGTTTTTGAACATAATTATGTGTTCACAGTGTGTAAACCCAGCCACCCTATTGTGGTAAAAATCCATCCACTCCGTTTGTTATTTTCCCCATAAATCTGAAACCGTGTCTCAAAATGAGCCATTCAGGAATGTGCTTCAATGTGAAGTCACATTAGAACAGGCCCCAACTACGACTGGTGACAGAATCCGTCCTATTAGCTTAGCTCCTCTCCTGAGTGAGCTGTAACCAGTCCACCATGTTTATCTTCTCACCAGAGCACTTAACAGCAGCTTTCAAGTAAGAAATGTATTTTTATTAAAGCTACTAAAGTTATTCAGTCAAGAGTGAATGATTTTCTGTTTTCCTTTTGTTGTTTAAATCATATTAACAGCATATACAGCAGCAGATATTGTATTACGCTGCTTTCACTTTAAAGTGCCCCTGTTATGCCTTTTTTAAGGTTCCTAATATTGTTTTGGGAGTCTCCTACAACAGGTTTACATGCATGCAAGGTCAAAAAACGTTTGTTTCGTTTTCTCATAATATACATTTAATTTCACCTGAGTTTTCAATCTTTTATAAATGACTCGTTAGAAGCAGTTCAAAGAATCAGTCTCTCTAAACCCCTCCTTTCCGTGACCCTACTCTGCTCTGATTGGTCAGATGGCCCAATCCTTTGTGATTGGTCTATTGCGCGCACCGCGTGCCCATTGCCATAACTGAATGACAGCTATCAATTCGCAAGACATTGTATACAATGTATGGACGGAAAAGATAGCATCGATTTTACCGTATCAGTTCGAGCCTGAGTCCGACGATGAAACATCTGATGTAGTCGATCAACCAGAAACTGATTCGTAATCACGACTGGAGTACGACGTTTCTGTATGGTAAGTGTCACCTTAGTTATTTATAAGACGTGATAGCAGCGTCACTGTTATACTTTATGTAGGTGCATCTGTGGGAACTGTATCAGAATGCCAAGCGAAGCTGAAAACCTCTAAACGTAATATAAACATTTAGGCCAGATGTGTACAGACTTTTTCGTCATAACTATTAACAAAGAAAAATGGCTATACCATTGTTTGACATTACAATGAGTGTTTACTGATTACAGAGAGAATACTTTAACTAGTTAGCGCGGACTAGCATCTTAACATCCTATTGTAGTACAGATAGAGTACTACTCTACTGTTATAATAAAAACGCAAAGGAAAACGTTTTTGTATGTTGTGTATGTTGTAAACTCCCACGTTAGCCGAGCACAAACGTGAATAGCTGATAATGCATTACACTTTGTAAATAAAAGTCGTGATCTATCCTTTATCATTACTCCAAGTAATAAGACAGACAAGCTGCATTAATCAACACATTTTTAGACAAAATTGGACCTACATCTGAATAGTAGAACTACAGAAACGTGAGTTAGACAGTTAGCTGGAGACAGACTAGTGTGTACATTACACAACATAACGTACAAAACTACAAATTTTGAACGATCGCTAGAAAATATAAACATCAATTATTAATCATACTTACAGGTTGCGATTCAGAGGAGCAAGCTGGTCCAAATAAACAAGGCATTGATCCATATTTTAAGACCAAGCATTTTGTGAATCCTGCATTAAACTCCCTGATGTTTGAGAAGCACTTGTCAATAAAATGACGGAGCACAACAAAAGATTGTACTGCTGTGGTATTGTTGAAAAAAAAATAATTTTCCCTGCTGTCTGCGCGCACAGTAAGTGGGCGGGCAATATGCTAATGTTTTGTTGTGACGTCACAACGAAACGACTTGGGATTCGTTTTACAAACGACTTGTTTAATTGACTCAAAGTCGACTCTTACTTTTGAGAGACAGTAACTTTATATACGGTGTACTTTCAGATTTAAAACTTTGCAGGATGTTTTCATTCACTTAGAGCTATGTTTTACACTACATGAAAGGTAATTTTCAAAAATCCACAATAGGGGTACTTTAATACACAGATCTAATATACACATGCGATTTCTTTCCCTGCTGTTTACGTTTGCAGACATAACTGACTGTGTTTATGTAAACTTTATGTGTTTTTGACACAGCCTTGTGTGTAATTGACAGCTTAAGCCAGGGGTGTCCAAACTTGGTCCTGGAGGGCCACTGTACTGCAGAGTTTAGCTCCAACTTGAATCAACAAACCTGCCTAGAAGTTTTTAGTATGCCAAGTAAGACATTTATTAGCTGGTTCAGGTGCGTTTATCTTGTGTTGGAGCTAAACTCTGGAGGACAGTGGCCTTCCAGGAGCAGGAATGGACGCCCCAGGCTTAAGCAATAAGACGTGAAATAAAACTTGGTTTAATACTCACACGACGTGCCGTCTGACAGCCAGCTTTCTTTCCGCGTGCTTCAGATGTGTTTGCTCAGAAAACCATAGAAGTTTTAATATGGCCTTTAAAAAATAATAAAAAAAAAATAACTTTCATGATGACAAAGAACTGCAATGTCACGTGAACGTGATTGTGATAGAGATAATTAAAACCAAACAGATGTTTTGTTAGTTTCTGGCAGAATATCCGAGGCACAAGCTGTAAAGGCACTGCGCTATCTGGATAGGGGGCAGGGAGCAGCAGCTCATTTGCATTTAAAGAGACACACAAAAAAAACGGCATGTTTTTTCTTCAACTCAAAAATGGAAATTTACAACATGGTATAATAAATGATTTGTGGGGTATTTTAAACTGAAACTTCACAGACATATTCCGGGGACACCAGAGACTTAAATTACATCTTGTAAAAATGGGCATAATAGGTTCACTTTAAAGTTAATCTAACAATTTAAGATTTTTTGTTTTTACTGCATAGCAATTGAAAAAAATGTCCAACGTCTGCCCTTATGTTGGTTTACTTTTCCATTGAATTTCTCTTTTAAACTGTTTTTAGACAAAGAAGAAGTCCAGAGAAAGAGGCAAAAGACCCTGCCAAATTTCCAGGACTACAGCGGTGCAGGAGGTGGAGCTGGAGGCATGTTTAGAGGAGGAGGGGGTGGGTCTACAGCAGGGGGCGGCCCCAGTGGAGGAGGAGGTACATCAACATTGCATTTTACTTCACACACACACACACACACACACACACATATATATATATATATATATATATATATATATATATATATATATATATATAATTTGTGATGCAGTGATGTTGGCTAAATATACTCTTCAAAATATCAAAATATTTCATGTTTTTTTCTTGTAGGACATTTCTACCCAGGATATCAAAATTTCAATTATGGGTCTGGATACAACTTCTCCTCAGGAATGGGAGGAGGCGGGACCACCATCAAGCATAGTGAGTGTCTTCATCGCAGCATTTTTGGCTGTACACTCACATATACTAACATTTAAAAGTTTGTGATTAAGAAAAATTAAAAGTATTAATTTATTTAAAAATAAAATAAAATAAAATCTAATTTAAGAACAGTAGTGTACAAATTTTATAAGAAAAAAAAAACATTAAAACATTTTGGAAAATATTTGCAGTAAAGCCAGTTTCTCTGTTTTCCTTCCTCTTTTAGCATGTCAAGACCCAGTAGAAAACAGCGATGAGGATAGCGACAGTGATACAGATGATGATCCGGCTTCAGGCGGAGTGGTGCGAATCTGTGCACAACATGAACTTCTTCCCCTGAATCTGGGTGTGGCGAGTGATGATACACAGCCTACCGAAGATCTTGAGTTAGACGCCGCAGGTTAGACTGAGTTTGACTTCCCGGTGTAGACAGTGAAGCTAAATATTTAAACTTGTGAAAAGTAGCTCTTGACAAACTGGACTAAAACCCAGATAAGATTCATATTGTTTGTAGATATCTCTGTTTGTTGTTTTTTTTTGCAATTTGTGCATTTGTCTTTTCAGGCTGTGTGTTAGAGTCACATTTGGCTGAGCTAGCTGGAAGACAGGCTCAAGCTCTCTTTCATTACGCATTAAGTGGTGATGCTAGAATGCTTTTGGCTCCACAGCGCCCCCTCATGACCACTCAAGATGAGAACGGAGACACGTAAGTCCTCATGTTTTTGACTATTTTTTTTTTTATTTTTTTGTCTATTTTTTTGTAGAGTTATTCCCCAAAGATTGAAAGTTAATTTACTGAAATATTGGGTCTGGTTTTTAGGGGTTTACATCTGGGAGTGATCCACAGTCAGACAGATGCCGTGCGAAATCTAGCTCAAGTCATTTCTGCTCTCCCTGGAGAGGATGTACTCAACATGAGGAATGATCTCTACCAGGTATACTACAAACTCACTAGGGGTGTAACGGTACACAGAAGTCACGGTTCGGTGTGTACCTCGGTTTTGGGGTCACAGTTTAGTACGATTTCGATACAGTAGGAAAAATAGTCACATTTTAGTTTAGGGTCCAATTCTCACTATTAACTATGACTTTTGCCTTAATAAACCCCTAATTACTGCTTATGAATGGTAACTTACTTATGGTAAGGTAGTTGTTAAGTTTAGGTATTGGTAAGATTATCGGATGTAGAATATGGTCTTGCAGAATAAAGCATTAATATGTGCTTTATAAGTACTAATAAACAGCCAATATCTTAGTAATATGCATGCTAGTAAGCAACTAGTTAATAGTGAGAATTGAATTGGACCCTGAACTAAAGTGCTACTGGACAAAGGAACAAATCCACAATGCTAGGTTTCTTTTATTTTATTTTGAACAGACAGTAGTGCAAATCACAGTTTGTTCCACCTAGCAGCATTTAGTCCCCTAGCTGGTACAGTACAGCCTCCTGTAAAAAGGTATTTGGTCACAATCAGCTACAAAACTGAAAAGAATCTTGTGTTACAAAAGTACAAAATAAATAGAATAATAAAAAATAAAACTTGTGCATTAGGAGTGTTACAGTTAAAGTTTTGCTCCACTTAAACTATATTTAAGCATTCAAAGGTTAAGCCCAATCCTCTTATACCCGCGTTCCGCTGCATTTCGCGCAAAGTTGAGTGCGCAAGCCTTTCAAAGTATTCTTCTTTATCCATGAGCACAGAAAGATGCATTCAACGCATCTAGTGGACTTTGTTTTCAAGCTCTTAAGTGATTCTCATATGCGCTGTTTTTCTGCTCTTTTTCCTGTTGTGGCGGTTAGCAAACAGCGTTGTATTACCATGCGCGCCCCCTTCTGGATTGGAGCGTGGATCGCCCATGACTGACTGTGTTCAGCATCTGATTTCATGCACCGAACCGTGACATCTGTACCGTTCGGTTCGGGATGAATACATGTACCATTACACCTCTAAAACTCACACAATACTTTAAAACTGGATTTTGTATTTCACTAAAACCGAGGCCTGTGAAATTTCCAAAAACTCGGTAGCCAATAAAATCCTCTGATATTTCTGTCCCAGACTCCTTTGCACCTAGCAGTGTTGACGCAGCAGACAGAGGTAGTCGAGGCCTTATTGGAGGCCAAGGTGGACGTCACGCTGACAGATCGCCATGGAAACACGGCACTTCACTTAGCGTCTCAACAGAAAGAGGAAAGCATGCTGCGATTGCTGCTAAAGCACAAGTCAGTGGCGCAGTTAACTAGCATCCCCAACACAGCAGGTATGCTGGACTAACTATCTGAGATCCATTAATGCATTCAGTTTTTTTGGGGGGCTCTAATTTGTTTATATGTGTGTGTTCAGGTCTCTGTCCGCTTCACCTGGCTGTAAAGGTGAACAGTTTGAGTTGCGTTCGGGCCCTCCTGGATAGCGGGGCAGATGTGGAGGTTCAGGAGCTTACGTGTGGCCGCACAGCACTTCATCTGGCCACAGAGCTGGGCAACCTTTCCCTCGCCGGCTGCCTTCTGCTGGAGGTACTACTAACACCTCCCTATGTGATTGTATGCGCCAGTGAATGGTTTTGGAGGATGTTACTTTAGTGAATTTTGCATATTTCTGCTATTTAAAGTTCTACTCTACATCTTTGTTGTATTGTTGTATCACTGATGCCCACTTATAATGTTAAAGGTGGGGTAAGCGATATTTCAAAAACGCTGTTGGACATTGTTGATATTTGAAATCAGCCCACCCCTCTCTTCATTGCTCCGCCTCCAAAATGCACCCTCTAATCCTAACCACCCTGCTCTGAGTCGGTCTCAAACCCCGATCGCTGCTGGCAGGCGAGGCCAGTGCACTAACAATGATGCTAAACACCTCATTCTCTAGCGGTCGTCAATGCGCAGTGGTTTATCTGTACAACTCTCACTAGCTGGCCTCTGTTACACACGCAATGCGAGAGTGGATGTCTGTTTATTACAGCTGGCGCGCAACAAAAAAATACTTCACGAAAAATAAAGCGCAGATGATGAACGAATGACAAGGAAGCACAAAAATGAAGGTACAGTACACAAGAGTTTGTTGTTAGTCAATCAGTGACACTCAATCCCAGTGTTACTCACATCAAAGTAATCAAAGTAGCCTCCGCTTCTGTTTTCAGGCCTTCCTGCTTGGCTCTCTCCAGTGCTGGAAAGCTTTTCTAATATTAACATGGGTCCTAAAGCTCTTGCCCAGTCATAACCCTTCATTCCAGTGATATTCTTTCGAGCTCTTTTGTATTGTGTCTCATCTCTCTTTCTGCAATCTTTCTTCAAATCTCCCTCTTGCTCGTTCTGTGTCCTCGAACGTCATATGACCCCTAGTGCTGATTGGCTACAAGTTTGTTGTTGGTGTCAGTCTGACTAACTTCCAAACAGTGTTTTTGAAATATGGCTTACCCCACCTTAAATTAGTGTATATTTTAGTCTGTCATCTTTTTACACCTCACTAACTTTAAAGGCTGGGACACATCAAGTCAACGGTCGGCCATTTTTGAGCATTGGTTGGCTTTGTTTTTTTAGTGTGTTCCACATCGTTGGCTCTAGTTGAATGACGTCAGGGTTTTTTTGGGCAAATGAAACATGATGAATCGGCGTCGGGCCGTCGGTGAGAGAGAGAACTCTGATTGGCTGTTCAGCGTAGTGAACGAGTCAGTGCACAAGAATAAAAGCAAAAGTGATGAAAGCGAGCAAAGTAGTCAAGACGGTACAGACAGAAGGCTGTTATAATTTTACGGCATCTTACCTGAGCATTTCAATATGCAAATATTTTCATAATAACATAAGTCAAAGGGAATGAAGAAAGTGATAGGCGTGATTGATATTCAAAATGGTTAAGCAAGTGCTACTTTGTTTACGGTTTATTTATCTGCAGTCCTAGTTTTGGTTTCCTTTTTTAAATAGACTACTGATATAGACAGATATTTACTTACAAGCAGGTGTAGAACACACATGCTAGTTGACCATCACCTTTAGTCCTTTTGGAGTGCTTAAGCACAACTTTTTGGCCGAGACGCAGCTGACGAGAGGCAACAACAGTCAGCTTTCATCGCCGTTAGTTCTTTGACTTTGGCTTTTTGTGTCCCGGGCTTTAGAATTAAAATGTTGATGCTACTGTCTTTAAGATTTTTGTAGCTAAATAACATCTATTATGATTGGCTAAACTCATTTAATGTGAAATGAATAACAATAACCCTTCCAAGTTAATAAATACTGAATGCATGTTTACACTGCCTTTCAAAATACTGGGGTCGGAACGTGTATAACTTATCCTCACCAAGGCTGTATATATTTGATTTGATTTAATAATAAGTATTATTTTTATTATTATATTATATTATTATATACTGAATATTTAAGAATATTCAGTAGCTGCCACATGATCCTTCAGAAATCATTCTAATAGCTGATTTGCTGCTCAAGAAATATTTCTTATTATTATCAATGTTGGAAACAGTTGTGCTGTTTAATATTTTGGTGGAAACCCTGATATTTTGTTTTCAGGATTCTCTGATGAATAGAAAGTTCAAAGAAGAGCATTTATTTCAATTAAAAAACTTTTGTAACATTTTAAATGTCTTTACTGTCACTTTTGATCAATTTAATGTGTCCTTGCAGAATAATTTATTTAAAAAAATAAAATAAAATCTTGCTGACCCCTAACTTTTGAATGGTATTGCATATAGTAACATGATGGTCAACATGATATATTACAATATAAGCTGGATTGTGGAAAGAACTGAATATGTCTACATAGTATATGAAATCTTATATTTTAAAAGAACAAAGACAATCCTGTTTTCCATATGTCATTTTGAAAGTGTGGAGACAAATGCAAAGATGAATGCAGAAATAATGTGCTCATGAAGTTATTTATTTGAATTATCTTTTGATGAATCACACTGCATGTGTAACATTTTGTCTGTACAGGGTAATGCGTATGTAGACAGTGTCACCTATAACGGCTCCACTCCTCTGCACATTGCTGCAGGACGAGACTCAACCAAACTGAGCGCACTTCTAATGGCTGCAGGTGAGGAATTATGTGTTAACTGTCATGCTGAAACATTTAGAATTGCCTGCTGTCATTAATGATTTGCATATAGGTCTTGTAGAATTATACTAAAACAAATACAATATCATTTATTTAAGATGTTTCACCACTCATTCCGAATCATAAATGCTATATTTGTGTCCATAGTCAGTAGATTAATTTACCTTGACATGGTGTAATTAACTAGTGTTATGTGCTTTGCTTTTAGGAGCAGATCCTCATAAGGAGAACTTTGAACCACTGTTCTTTAAAGATGATGAGCTGTGTGGCACATGTGAGGATGAGGAGGAGGATGAAGGCTATATTCCTGGGACGACCCCTCTGAACATGGCAACTTCCCCAGAGGTGGGTTTCACCTCTATTAGAGGGTCATATGTAGTTTGTAACTGTAGGTTGTCATTGGTTGTGAATATAATGTGTGATCTGTTCTGTGCTGTCAGGTGTATGATATTCTCAATGGAGAAGAGTATCAGCCCACCACCATCGTCGTTTCACCGCAAGGTACGAGCTCCAGGCTTTGTAATCTTGTAATGTTTAAGCTGCTTTTAAATTGTTTTTTTTTTTTTTTTTTTTTTGTCTTTTTGTATTCAGGCTTTTTAGGCTTAAAAATGTATTCAAATCAATAAAATCTTGTCATTGAAGTAATATTTATAGTGGATATATAATAGTATAATTATGCTCAGCTCTAAATATTTAATTGACTTTGAATTTCTCTTCATAAACAAATTTTAAAAACCCTTATCCAGTTATCATGAAGTCAATGGACTGGAAAACTGGAAAAGGCATGGAAATTCAATTAAAGCTGCGGGAACCCTGATTATTTATTTTCAACAAAAATATGCTTTGCTGAAATACTTTTGCAATACAAAAGGAAAACTATTCAACTATTCAGTTCAGATGTTTGGGGTTGGTATTATTATTATTATTTTTTTTATATATAGTTTTGAAAGAAGCTGCATTTATGTAATCAAAATCATTGCAATGTTGAGAAATATAAAATAAGTGTTTTCTATTTTAATATATTTTAAAATGTAAGTTATTCCTGTAATGGCAAGCTGAATTTTCAGCACCATTACTCCAGTCTTCAGTGTCACATGATCCTTCAGAAATCATTCTAATATGCTGATTTGGTGCTCAAGAAACATTTCTAATTATCATCAATGTTAAAAATAGTTGTGCTGCTTAAAGGGATAGTTCACCCAAAAATGAAAATTAACCCATGATTTACTCACCATCCTAGGTGTATATGACTTTCTTCTTTCAGACGAATACAATCGGAGTTACATTAAAAAATATCCTGGCTCTTCCAAGCTTTATAATGGCAGTGAATAGAGGATGAGATTTTCACTGCCATTATAAAGCTTGGAAGATCCAGGACATTATTTAATATAACTCTATTGTATTTGTCTAAAAGAAGAAAGTCATATACACCTAGGATGGTGAGTAAATCATGGGTTAATTTTAATTTTTGGATGAACTAACCCTTTAATATTATTGTGGAAACCATGATCTGTCTTTACTGTCAGTTTTAAACAATTTAATGCATCCTTGCTGAACAAAAGTATCAAAAATTTACTGACCCTAAAATATTTTGTGTTTGGGTGTTGGCAGGTGACATGAAGAGCTTGAGCTCTGACACAAAGCAGGAGCTGTGCCAGGCACTGGAGGGGCAGACGGAAGGCTGGGAGAGTCTGGCTCATGCTCTGGGCCTTGGTATCCTGACCAGTGCCTTCAGACTCAGCTCCTGCCCTGCTGGAAAGCTGCTGGACAGCTACGAGGTAAACAAATTCACTTCCTTTTTGAATCTGCCATAAACATTGGAGACTGGAGAGTAGTAAGAAAAAAGTAGTTGCCATACTACAGAAGCACCAGTTCTCAGTTGTTATGAACTAAGTCAGCTCATTTACATTGCTTTTAACAGATTTGATATGTGTGTATCAGAGAATTGATTTTCCCAAGCAGATGTAAGTGTATTCAATACTTCGTAGCACTTTAGGAAATTAATTTGTATTTTAAATGTATTTAATCTCAATACTTGAAATGTTTTGGGATTGAAAAAGTTCTGTATTATTTATGCTTAGGGCTAAACCTATCGACCCATTTATTATATTATATTATATTACATTACATTTTTTTTTTTTTGGCCTATCACAATTATTAATTTTAGAATCATGGTTAATTCTATAGAAGCTAGGGAATCGTAATCAGGCAGAATAGTAAAAAATATAGAATATACACAAAATTCATGATTGATTGATTCATGATTGTGACAGACTATATAATATATCATATATAATATCATACTGTATATCATGTCATATGTAATATCATAACCATTTTTCTCAAAACGACATTGAATATATTAATTCCTCTAACATTAATCATTAATTAATCTAACATTAAGCATCCTGTAGTTGCTCTGGTTTCAGCTGCTAATTATCTGTGTCCTGCAGGTGTCTGGAGGAACGGTGCGTGAGCTGGTGGAGGGACTGAAGCATATTGGGAACAGCAGTGCTGTCAGTTTACTCCAGGCTGTGTGTAAGGAGACTGAAGCTGTCCAGACCACGCCTCAGCTCAAAGGTAATTGTTTGATATGTGCATTTCTGGGTGATGTGGCCTAGGTGGTTGAGCATTTGGGCTGGTTAGCCAAAATTTGTTTGTTCTAACCCACAAGGGGTGATTCATGAACCGTTACCTTTGTGCTCTTCATAACCACAGGTTGCTCACAGCGACTTTTCCACTGTAACTTCCTTTGGGTATGTTAGTAAATTAATAGTTACTAAAATAAATACATTAAAATTCATATTAAATACATTAATTTTTTATATTTGAATCATATTTCTGTTGTCACCACTTTCTAAAAAATAAGATTCAACTATAATAAAATCAAAGTAACACGTAGCCTTATTTATTGCTTTAATTTACATTTGCTATCAAATGCTAAAGGCATAACTACCCCCAATGCAAGATAACATTTGAGCCATTGTCTAATAGTGAAACAATATTTATTTTGTTCTGTGTACCAGAGCATAAACCTCAACAATTAATCTTCTCAAAACATGTAATATTTGCTCATTGGTGAGGCATTTTGGATCTTTTCCCAAGAGCACGTCGTCATTGTGGCATTTCGTAGTATGAGTTGGAATTTGAACTACACACCTCTGTCAGGGAGTTTTTTGTCCCACAATAGGGTTTGTAAAAACCCCAGATTAAATCACTGTCAATCTCAGTCCCCTGCCCCTCTCTGCTTAAGAATAGTATCACGTAGTGGTCCTCCCTGACATTACCTCATTTGAACCCAAGCATGATGTCAACAAAACAGCACTACCACTGCATTCTAAAGGGAGTTCCCCTCTGTCTCAGCAGGGTGACCCATCACACTGCAGTAGTGTTCACATAGAGTTTCTGCAGTAATGGCGATGTTTCAGGGGGAAGCGGACACTTAAGAGGGGGATTCCCAGGAACAGAAGTGAAACTTAGATATGGCACTTCTGGTTTTTGTCTCTGGCGCAGTTTCTTTGAAACAAGTCTTTCCACCTTGATGTCTGATTTGAAGGGTTCATTGTCAGGGTCGAGTGAGTGTGTGTAAGCCAGCAGGGGAAGTTTTTTTTTTTTTTTTCGGTTGCCTTCTCGTGGTTGTCCATATTGTTGTGACACGCTGTATGTTAAAAATACACCAACGTTCTGTAAATACAGTGGGGTTCAAAAATAAAATTTGGGATTCAAAATCTGTTTTAAATCTGGAAACAAAAAGGTTTTAGGAAGCATTAAAGGGTTGATTCACCCAAAAATGAAATTTCTGTCATTAATTACACACCCTTATGTCGTTCCACACCCGTAACACCTTCATTTATTTTCGGAACACAAATTAAGATATTTTTGTTTAAATTTCTGAACCACACATAGGCAGCAATGTCATTGTACCTTTCAAGGCCCAGAAAGGTATTAAAGACATCATTAAAATAGTCAACGTGACTACAGTTGTTCAACCTTAATGCTACGAAGCAGCGAGAATACTTTTTGTGCGCAAAAACAAAACAAAACTAGCGACTTTATTCAACAATTTCTTCTCTTCCCTGTCTTTCTCCTATGCTGTTGACGTAGTAAGCGCAGTACAGCGCTTCTACGTCAGAACACCAGCTCAGTATTGGCCGATATTGTACACATGAGCAGTACGACGCACGCATGTGATGCTGACACAGGAGCCGGCCAATAATGAGTCGGCGTTCTGGTGTAGAACACGGAAGCGCTGCAGTGCGCTTACTACGTCAACAGCACAGGAGAATGAATAAAGAAATTTTTGAATAAAGTCATTATTTTTGTTTTGTTTTTGCGCACAAAACATTCTTGTTGAACCGCTGTAGTCACATGGACTATTTTAACAATGTGTTTACTACCTTTCTGGGCCTAAGGTGCAATGACGTTGCTGCCTATGTGTGGTTCAGAGTACCTCGGATTTCATTAAAAAAATCTTCATTTGTGTTCGGAAAATGAATGATTGTCTTACTGGTTTGGAACGACATGAGGGTGAGTAATTAATGAAATTTCATTTTTGGGTGAACTAACCCTTTAAGAGGTCAAATGTAATTTGATATGAAACAAGTATTGTTGTTATTAAAGCAAAATAGGGACAAACCAAATACTCTATTTGTTTTATTCATTCAACTTGTCACTCAAGTGGTTAACCTGGTGATATAATTAGATTTTTTGCATACTTTTAGACCTAACTGTAATTAAATGTAATAAAAAAAAAAAAAAACATTACAATTGTTTAAACGGTTGTCGACACTTTGTGTTGCCAAGCAACACAATGATCAAAAAGAGAGAATTCATTATTATTATATAATTTTCTTTTATAATTTTATAAAAAATTATCTTATGTATAAGAATTATCTTTAATGAGGGAAAAGAGTCTAAATGCTTCTATGGTCATATTAATAATAGCCCCTTTTTTTTCCCCCTCAAACAACACATTTCTCAGGTCCAGGGCTCTGTAAGTCCATTCAGGGTTTGACACTGGGCCCCCATCAGGAGGAGAGTGGGATATGCGACAGCGGGGTGGAGACTTCTTTCTAGACCCCCAGCCTTGGTTTCGCCGACTCCAAACACAATCGCACAAGCTGAGGCCTGACCATAAAGACCAGCTTCTCCCTCCTCACTACAGCAGCAGTGCCACTCAACTTCAGCACACGCCTCCAAAATCTTTGATTGGCCACCGCCCACTGTGGATGCTCCTCAGCCACACCCAAAATGCAAATTAACTCTGAGGAGTCCTTAAGCTGGGGGCTTCTCTGGCAATGGGGATTTTCTTCCCTTTTTTTTTTTATTTTTTTTTTTAAAGCTTTTAATATGAATAATACCAAAAAGCACTTATTTGAACATTTTATTTTTCCTTTTATAAGAACTATATTGTCTTGGACTTTTTTTTTAATTTCCAAGTGGCTGTTTTTTATTTGTGGTTAAGCTGAGCAATGACGTCTAGAGCCCAGATGTTACATCAAGAAACTAATATTTAGGTGGTTTATGATGTCTTGCACATTATTTAGATTCTCAGGCCTGATTTGCAAAAAAAAACAAAAAAACAACAAAAAAAAAACATTTATTACCTGCATTGTTTATAAATACAGGGTTTTTTTAACGTCTGGTTTGATAAGTCTGGCCTCAACTATTTGTTTCCTTTGTTAATAAATTTTGACAAACAATCTGATTTAAGAGTGGCATCTTCAGTTTAGATAACCTATTATGCAGACTTCCTCAAAGTCATTTGCTTACAAACGGTTTTCATTTTAACAAACAATCTGATTTAAGAATGGCATCTTCAGTTTAGATAACCTATTATGCAGACTTCCTCAAAGTCATTTGCTTACAAACGGTTTTCATTTGGAGCTGCAATGCTGTGACATACAGGAAACGGTCTACTGGATTATTATGACCCTTTGGACCAATCGAATCTGTTGGATGATGGAAAAAGCTCTTCCCTTTATAATAGACCCTCCAAAAAGATCTGTTCTGCTGCCATCCCTCACCCCTTCAGCTGTTATTTGGGTTGGGGATGGAATTTATTTTGCATTTAGTGGTGCTACCTGTAATTTCTCATTTTTTACTCACAGGTTCTGAAAACAAAAAATCATAAGCTTTGAGAGAATATTCTCTCTTCCACTTGTTTGATTAAAAAAACACGAGGGTCAGTCCTAAGCAGTGATTAAAGTGTTTGACTAGATTTTGATGGACTGTGTGTGTGTGTGTGAGTGAGAGAGAGAGAGAGAATGACTTTAAGGAGCTTTACGGAATGTGTGTATAACGATTGCTTCAACCAGATGCCTCAAATGCCTTTTATGAAATACTTGGTTCATTTTTTTTTCTTGCTTTAAAAAAGTTAAATCTCATTCCCTTCTGTTGTGTGTGAACTCAGGCTGTATAAGACAAAGTATCACTGAGATAATATGCTGATCTAGATCAGCTGTCTTTCTTTTTGCTTTGTGAAATGTTCTAAACATGGCCTCCAACCTTTGAACTGACTTGGGGACTCGCATGTCACCAAAATGCTTTTAGCTGCCGTAATATTTTCATACTATAGTGAATAATGTTAAAAAGAGCAACAAAACCATCCAAAACCCCAGACTAAAGGTTTGACAGGCACTGTAATGTATTTTTGGCTGTAAATTGGTATTTATGTCTGTACCCTGTAAATCAGTGTTGTACAGAGGGAAAATTGTGTGTGCTTTGTAACTGGTTTTATTGTAATACTTTTTTATAATTAAACAATTAATTGTGTACTACTGTTTTGAAGTTTTATTTTACATCATCTGTAGTTATTGACTATTCATATTGCACACAAATTTGTTTCCACTCCATAACTGATACAGCAATTTTCAATTTGCCTGTTGTTGTGATGTGTTCTGTTAAACCACCAGCAGATGGTGTCCAATCTTACCTTTTTAAACATCCAGTTCTTTGAATTCTCATTCAGGCTACCTCATGTCTTTTTACTTTTTTATTAGTCTTAAGCTAAAGCTAATTATAATTGAAATAAGCTTACTAATAAGCTAGCTAACAATAAAATGTAACTTTTATCATTTATAGAATTTAATAGACAATTTTTTTCATTAATATTTTTTTAGCAATGTAGTTGCCAGAAGTATAGCTTCTGGCATATGTTACTTTAAACTTTTATCATTTGTCTGTTTTACAGTTTACACAGCCAAACCTGTATCCCTGGTTACAAATCACTGCACTACAGGACTGCTTCCTCGTAGAGCTCAGATGGCCCACCCATTACAGTTTAGTACAGGGCCGTGAGAATTTAACATTCTTGGGCCTGTATTGCATATTATTCCAGGTATGTTAAAGGCGTGTCATCAATGTGTTCAGCAATCTGAGTGACACGTAAGAGAAATTTTTATGATAACAGGAAGCAGCATACAATGAGCTGTGACCACCCAATCTATTTGTAGTTGATCGTATCTGGCTGAAGGTGATTTTAGCTACACTTCGGGTAACAAATTAGCTACAGAAGTGAGCTAATTGGGACAAAAACTATTTTTGGGGATGTCCTCACAAGTTAAAAAAAAAAAAAAAAGATTAATATCTTTTTTGTTATTCTACTCCATGACATAAAAACATTTATGACTGTAAGTGAACAGCCAGGAGGGCGTAGAACTGTTACATCTGCAGAACATCATAATGTGCTTCGAGTGTCGACGTCACAACGGAATTCCGCATTCTAAAAACAGCCTGTGGATCCTGCTTGGAGCTTTTGTGTGTATGGCAAGCTGTTTGAACATTATGCCTTATAACTAGCTAATATATTATGGTATACTAGGTCTTATTTTTAATTACTACTAAGTAATCTGTGGAATCTGCATAAATTGTTTAAAAGGTAATTGAGATTTTTTTTTTTTTTCTCACAGTTCTTGCTTTTTTCCCTCAGAATTGCATGGTATAAACTTGCAATTGTGAGTTATAATATCAGAGTTGTGAGATAAAAACTCACAACTGCAAGTCATAAAGTTTGAATTGTGAGATCTAACCTCACAATTGCGAGTTATAAAGTTTGAATTGTGAGATATAAACTCGCAATTGCGAGTTATAAAGTTTGAATTGTGAGATATAAACTCGCAATTGAAAGAAAATGTCAGAATTGTGAGCTGACATTTTTCCTCAGAATTGGACTTTATAACTCGCAGTTGCGAGTTTATATCTCACAGTCAGAATTGTGGGACATAAACTCACAATTGCAAGAAAAAAGACACAATTACGAGTTTATAGATTGCATCTGGTTGAAGCAACTCTCTCTGACTTTATATCTCGAAATTGAGTTTATATCTCGCAATTCTGACATTGTAAACTCGCAATTGTGAGAAAAAAAGTCGCAATTATCTTTTACATTTTTTTTTTTATTCGGTGGCGGAAACAAGCTTCCATAATAATCCACTAGTGACCTTAATACATTTTTTAGATACTAATGCTTATTCCTTTACTATTAGTTACTATCCAATTAGTTTCACAGGGAACAATTTGCAATAGTTTCTATTGAATTCTAGGGCTGGGACAATACATCGAATTTCGATTCGCGATACGAAGAATCTGTAGCGATTCTGATATTTCCGATGTATCGCGATTCTCTCTCGAATCGATTCTGAGCTTAGTTTTTAAACAGCAGATGGCACTACTTTACGTGCTTGATAAACACTTGTACACTGCCTGCTTCCAGTTCCTTTACACACACCACTTAAACCTAAAATAATCATTCATAAAGTTCGAAAAGGCTGAAGCGAATTACAGATCTCGCAAAAGAATTATTAGCCTAAGTGCAAGTATATTTAACCACTACATGACTCAGCCGAACGCACAAAGCGCTCTCCAGCAGTCTTCTTCGTGACCGCTTGAGAGTGTGGTTAAAAACTAGGCTAGAGCACCATCTGCTGTTAAAACTAAGCTCAGAATCGATTAGAGAGAGAGAGAAAATATCAGGATCGATCCAGATTCATTGTATCAATCGAGAATTGATGTATCGTCCCAGCCCTATTGAATTCTATAGGGGATATGTGGTATATAATTAGATATTAGATACATAATTATTCTCTTCTCACAGGTACTTTATGTATTCCAACAACTAGAATACATACTAGTAGGAAGGGAATTGCTGATATCTTAGAATTCAATGGCAAACATTTGCAATTTGTTACCAGTAAGAATGGAATGATCCGACTAGATTTTATGAGAAAACATTAGTATTTTATGAGGTGATGATTCATATGATGTGATTCGTATGGAAATGTGATTTTTAGAATAAAAAATTTATGATTGAAGGTCAACCTCTAAATCTAAGTGTCAGTGGGGCGTAAACAGATCGCGCAAAAGCGTACAAATGAGATTGTACATACTTTTGTGGACTGGTTTGCCAAAACGTGGTTACGAATTACCATCAGAGTGTGTTGGTAACATAGACTGTAAAAAAAGATGGACGATGCACCTTCACTCTTTTCCATTGTAGTAACTGAACCCGCCAGTGTGCCAATATGGCACTGACATCTTGAATCTTGAGTCTGCGCATAGTGAACTTGGAGCCCGAGTCTGCGCAGTAGTGAGCACGAAGTGGAGCCGCGATATCAATGTCCCGCCCAAACTCAGAAACAACTCATTATGTCGGTGTGAAATAAACAGTTATGGAAATGTAGAAATTAAAGTTAAAACTCCAATCACCTCGCAAAGAAGAAAAAGTCTGTTGGTGCCTGAGTGACTATTTCACTCAGAGAAGCTGTCAATCCCCCGTTTTTATAGCATCAAATAACTAAAACCAAACTTTTTTTAAAGAACGAACACTTGAACTAACACCAGCGTGATAAAAACTAATTGTTTTGTTTGTCTAACGTCCCATTGGAATACACGGAGATGGCGGGATTTATGACCTATATTGCATCCAGCCACCTGGGGGCGATCGAGACGCTTTGGCTTCACTTTTTAGGACTCGTGTAGCACACACAATTATGCCGAAATTACGGCTGCATCCGAAAACTTAGACAGCTGAGCTGACTTGATACCTCAATGCCTTATCAGGCAATGACTAAGGCAGCGTTTGTGCATGAAGGCACCTCACGAAACTGATTTTGGACAGACTTCTGAGGCAGTGTAACCGTTTAATGATCTACCGCATAATAGCGAGAGCTTTGGTGAGAAGGAAACAAATATTTAATTACTACAGTAGTAATTTCGCGCTAGAAATGGCATCAAAAGTGGAAAATGTTGGTAAAAAACGTACATTTACAAACAAACTGACCAGCAAGCGCAACTTTCGGACGCCATCTTTATTTTTCAAGCTCAATTATCACGAAAGGAATGCATAGGATTGTGGGATACCAAAGGCAGCGAAGGATTCATCTATGCTGCCTTCAAAAATTGATCAGATGAAGGTATCTCAGAAAACAGGAAGTGAAGCTAACATTGGATTCGGACGTGCCTTGATGCCTTCCCACCTTGAAATGTGTCCTCCAAAAGCAGCATTTTCCAGTTTTTGGACGCAGCCTACATCCTGAGAGAGGAGCTGGACTTCACGCTCCACCCAGGGATCTGCAGTGAGCAGCCTCTTAAAATGTGTTTTTTGCCTATGTAAGGAAAATTACTAGTGAATATATGAATAGATATTAATAACTTTTGGGAAACTAGTATCTAATGAATATAGTGACATTTTAGAATATGCTAGTCATTACTGGATTAAACGAGTAAAAGTACAGATAGATACTAGTTATGTCAAAGGAATACATATTAAAACGGCTTGCCATAGCTGAGGCTGCTGGTGTGAAGCTCGTGTGTATGTGTTTCTCTCTCTGGCCGGAGCTCTACTACAGGCGGAAGTTACAGGCGCTTGTGTTGGTGAAAATCTCCTCTGCTGACTGCTGAGAAAGTGAAAATCATCGTATATGATAAGCAGCAGTCGTTCTATGACGATTAAACCTCAGAGCATCATATATGTGGACGCGGTGGCTTTATTTTTCCCTCCTGCATTTGCAGACTGCTGGTTGTCGTCGGTAAAGGCAGACTGGCATATTTAATTTGATGTCTGGTATGGTCAGATAGTGAAGCTCTCATAGTAACTAACACGCACTTTGATTGGAACGTTCAGACATTCTGTTACATTGATTCATTGTAGCGCGTTTCCGACTTTTGTTGATACACAGTAGCGGGAGAGAAGAAACATTCACTTTATTCAGTGATGACTCGATTGGGTTTAACATAACTGGTAAATTACATATGTGACTTCCACAACAACTAATCTCGTGGAGCCTTTTCTCTTGGCGTTTTGCGCTGGATTTTCATTGCAACTGACAGAGATGGCAGACAGCGGTCGGGTGAAGCACGACAGCCCGAGCTCGAGCCCTGGACCCGGGAGGAAAAAGGTGCAGCAGTCGCCCAGTTCAAAGGCGCGGTACTGTGTCCACGCTCCCGGGCACTGTTTTCGGAAAGTGACACTGACCAAACCGACCTTCTGCCATCACTGCAGCGACTTCATATGGGGGATTGTTGGGTTTGTTTGTGAAGGTAAGATGCTTTATGAATTCACTTGGTCTGAATGTTTCATTCAGTAAAGCAATGTCAACAAAGTGTCTCTTACACAACTGCTGTGGTAGTATTATGGTACAATGATGGTAATTGAAGACAATACTATGGTAATTTGTTATATACCATAGCATTGGATGAACACTCATGTAAACATCTTAAATAAACATAATATTTGTGAGTTGGCCTTTCGAATGTATTTTGGGTCATTTAACCATTTCATTCAAAGTGCAAGTGATTTTGTTCCAAATGGAATTTTCCCATACCACTTTCATTGAGAGTTTTGATTGACAGATTATTATCTGTGCACATGCCATCCTGAAAAGAAAAAGGTTAGAAAATAGATGGAGGATGTCAAGCAAATCAGTCTCTCTCCTGTACACCTCCCTCTAGACAGAATGATCGAATCGTTTGTCTACTAACTGGGGAAGACAGATTGATGCAGATCGATCCAACACACTCCTCCTGTTGGACAGGAATCTGTGCAGAAGGACACTTTAATGAGATCCATCTAACTGATGGAGGCCAGTGAGAGAAGATCTGTAGCCTTCTATTCTCACTTCTGTTAGTTAGATGTTAAGCATCAGTTTTTTCTTTACAGAGCTGCTCAGTTGGGTAAACAATAAGCAAGTAGCTGTTTAGCATTTTAGATTAGGCATCCTGTGGACAATCTGTCTGAATTAATCTCTTTGAGGTACTATATTAATGGATCATTGATCACCTTTTGCAGGATCAGATTAGATTACAGATTAGATTAGATTAGCTTAGATTACAATGAATTAAGACAAAAAACAGATGCAAAAGAACCATAAAAGGATCATAAAATGGGTCCATTTGACAGTATATTCCAAGTTTTCTGAAGTCATAGCTTCATAGTGTAATGAGCAGACCATCCCTTATTCACTGATAATCTTCCCCTCCAGTGAGTTGTCAGCAACTGCAAACAGATAATTGAATCAGTGAGTTGAACTTGATCAGGTCAGTTACTGAATGAATCATTCACTTCTTCTCTCATAAACTCTCATGAAGGAAAGTTAGGGTGGATAACAATATTTTCAGTAAATAGTGGCTTAAATGTACAATATAAAGCAAGATTTGGAATATAGTGCCATATAGAGTCATATGGACCACTTTTATGATGCTTTTGTGTTCTTCATGAAGCTTGACAGTTTTTATTGCAATGCATGGAAAAAAAGCAACTATTTTTTTTTTTTTTTCTCCTTTTGTATTCAGTACTGGTTTAGTAATGCTTGGCCTTGCAGAATCTGTGATAGAATATCTTCTCTAAAGACCAGCCAGAGCGTAATCTACGCCTGAGCTCATTTCTTTTGACTCTTTATGAGGAGTCATCACAATGCTGCTGATCTAAACTTTTATGGTCTGCAAATGACTTCAAAATGAATCCTTGATAGAGTCAAATCCCCTTCCATCTGATTTCTATATGGATAACATGTTTTTTTTTTGTTTTGTTTTTTTCCTCATACATATAGAGTGAATGTAAACTAGATCAGCCGGTCTTGCCCTTTTAAAGACTGTTGCTGTTTCTTAGGGAGAGATTAATCCACAGTGTTATGTTATTCACCAAGGTTTCACCACAGTTCCTCCATGAAGGATTATGACAACGAGCAGCATTGCTTTAGAGACAAACTGACTGGATTTATATTGCCATATGAGATTGGCATGGCAGAAAAGCAGATGTTGATTGACAATGTGGATGTTACCAGGCAGAGTTAAGCAGTAATGAGACATTTCTGTTACGTAATGTGCTGCAGTGAAGTCGTGATTGACTCTTCCAGGTTGGCATGGCAACACGTAGTCCAATGGAGCAAAGCGGCAGGTTGGATGCTGTAGCCAGACGGACCGAGAGTAGAACATAAACACACATGCATGTTCTATGTTCTAATGCTCATTGTGTGTTTATTGCACTGGTGAATGGACTAGTAACATGCCAGGCTCAGTCTAATGAATTCATGTCATTATTCAATTGAATTCATTATTGTTTGGAGAGGTCGAATGATATAGTGCAAATATTCATAAATATTATAAACAAAATGTACTTCAAATTGCCATATTAACATTTGTTTTAATAAAAAATAAATTCACAAATCTTTACTCTGACCAGGCCAAAACATGAGCCTGATGGACTTGTTCTGCATTTTAAGTAGTGCATTTATTTAAATTTTGCTAATTTCCTGACCATTCATTTGTGGTCAAGACAATGAAAAGCTTAGTGTTTAACCATGTTGGACTTGGCCCTTTTTTTGCCCAGGAGTGTATATCTTCTGTGGAAGTCTCAGGACCAAAACATGTTCATCCAGTCATTGCCTTCGGTCTGAATACAGTAATAGGATGTCCTACCTGCCTGTCAACATATGTATTTCCATACCTCTGTGCACCTTGGTCGTGTTATTTATTTCGGCTGGTATTTTTTTATGTGTGGCTCCCTTGTCCTTCATGGCTAACTCGTACTGTATTTTGTGGTGACGTTTGAGGTGGTCGTAGAGATTGGTGGTGTTGCCTTACGCCGTGTCCTAACGAGACTCGACGCGACGCCGTGACACACGATGATTAAATGTATCTTTTCCATGTTAATCGGAGTTTTTGTCCTAACTAGCCGCGACACGCGATGAAGCAACTGAAAGCTGAAAAGCAACAATGGAAAATTTAAATAAAAAGAAACAAGAATGTTTAAACTGTCAACTCATTGTGAACAGACAAGTGAATTATATGACAAAAAAATGTTTCAGTAAATCAGTACGTGTTTTTAATAATGTTAAAATGGTGTACTATTCATGAATTTGATTAAAATTGCCGCTCGAAATCCACCAAGTAAACTGATCTGTTTAGGTCTGTCTCTTTGTTACACGTCACGTGAGAGACAGCGGAACACCGTAAATGAGGAGAGAGGAGAGAAGTGATCGGGATTTATGAATCATTTGCAATCTCTGGCCTAATTGGTGAATTAATAACTGTGTGAGTGTGACCAATAAATTTGACTGATATAGCATCTTGGATTGTTGTAAAGTAAATAAATGAACACGTGAATGCAGCATGATCTAAATACAGGGAAATACATGCAAGTGCCCTGATAGCACACGTACATCTCAGAGACGTCTATTTGATGTCTGTGTTTACGTCTGGAAGACGTATTTTTTAGGGTGTTTGCTCATCTGCATTACGTCTATAGGACGTTTCCTGTCTGATGTCAAAAAGACATTTAGAAGATGTCTTTAAGATGTTTATGATTTAGAATGTATGTAAAACTGACATCTTAAAGATGTCTATCAGATGTTTGTAAACAGCAGATGCTTTCCAGATGAAGTGATCTTTAACAGACATCTTGCAGACGTACGTGTGCTATCTGGGTGAATGCAGTCATTTAGAAAGAAGATTGCATTTATGTATGTATTTTCTTCCGATTAATCGTGCAGCCCTACAGTCAGGTGATACAAGTCAGAGCTCCAAGTTGTTCGTTATTATTGTAATGTTATGTGCTTTGAGACATGAGGTAATTTAACACCGTCTCTTGTGACGCTTTGCAGACTCTGCTCTGGCTGTCTGCGTTTATGTGTTTTGGAGGAGGCGTGGCTTTGGAGACGCTCTGAAGGGAGGGTGGGATCTTATGCTTTCAAGGCTAGCTTGCTTTCGCTAGCCTTCAAAATTGCCTACCTTACCTTTAAGTCATTGAACTAATTTCTTTCAATTGGTGCGGTTGTACAATAGGCTCTATCAGTTTTTCAAATATTTTTTAAATTTACAACTGTAAAGGAAACTTTTTTTTCAGTCAAACTCTAAATGTCAAGATGACCTTAAAAGAACTCTCTAAATAAATTTTGGATATACTACATGAGGCAAATAATTGCTTAATAAGTGTGCAGTCTGTTCAAGAACTACTTCTTCCTACTTATCAAGTATACAAGTGGCCTATCTTTTTAATAAGTATTTCAGTTGTGCATGCACAACCATTTATAATACAATACTATTTAAATATAATTAAAACTGAATTTTATGGTCATGTTTGTTTATGTCAAAGTATCTATTATCTCTGTTTCATCTAAGATATTTGGTCTACTGTAAAAAAAAAAAAAAAAAAAAAAAAAAAAAAAAAAAGATAACATCTAAATTAACTGGTTCTATTCAAGTTTTTAACATCACTGTATCAACCTAAATACATTAATTTATACCAACCAAACTAATTTATATGGGTTAAATCGGGTAGTGATAGCTTTTTAAGGTAACAGTTGCAAAATTGATATTAAAATTTTGAAAAAATTTTATATATATATATATATATATATATATATATATATATATAGTCCACTGACTATATATATATTTTTTAAACTAACATTGGAAACTCTGGCTAAATGGTCTGTCACTAGTGTTTTGCATGTTAGACTAGACAAAAATGCAGTCTGCTAAAACGGTTGCATGGGCTCATATGACAAATGTTTGCGTTGATTACGAATGTGTAAACAGAATAGTCTTTGTGCTTGTCCTTAGCAGCGTGTGCATGTAATTTCTAACTGTTTCACAAGTGTGATGGGCTTTACAGTGTGCATGAGAACACGCCTGTGGTTCGTTAAACTTTAGAATGTTTTCCTTGCTCTTGTGGTTGTGATAGTGAGAGGAGCTCAGCCTGGCCAGCGAGATCACTTCCTGTCTCTGGTAAGCTTGAAAAACCAACAAATGCATTAAGTGAGGTTCAGTCTGTACTGAGGGCCAAAGTGGGCTCTGACAGCAGCATAAATTGGGTACACAGCGATTCAGTAGAGACAGCCGATCGGTGTTGTTGTCTTTGGTGCAAATTGTTCTATTGAGCTATAAATTGCCACTGCTTGATGTTTGGAAATGTTCATGAAATTTTGTCCAGTCATAGGTTGACCTTGAGTTTAAGCATTACTTTGTTTTTATGAGCAGTCCAACTGGTCGATTGCTGACTCAACATGGCAGAATGGGTATGATGGGTAAACCAGTTTAGAAATGCTGTTTTGGAAATAATGTTGTTGCTATAAAAGATTTGTTTGTTTACAAAGTGCCATCGGCTTTAAATTTTGAAAATTATTATGTGCCTGTGAATTCACTGCTGAAAAAGAGTGGCAAGTTTGTTTGTTTTTTTGCTAAAGCTGCTGTATTTGCATATATTTTGGCACCATAGTTCTGTGGCTTGCGCTAAGTCTCTCTCTTTTTCTCTGCAGTGTGTAACTTCATGTCACATGAGAAGTGTTTGAAGCACGTCAGGACCGTCTGTTCTTGTATGGCTCCCACACAAGTTCAGGTGAGTGATATGTGCCACAGGGTGGACAAACATCAGTAACTATGTGGATAAATCTCATTAAATCTGTAAGGAACATGTCCTGGTCATATTTTATCCCAAAAATTAAAATGGAAAAAAAAATCTTGCAGATTATTTTCACATCTCTTTTTTTTTTTTTTTTTTTTTTTTTTTTTTTTTTTGCATTGTGACACTTTTTTTCTTGACAATTAAGCACACTTTGTCCCAAAATTATTGTTACTTTGCTAAAAATCCTTACTGTAATGCAAAAATATATATCATGTATTTTATATTAGTTTTTTTTCCATTACAATAATGAGAATCTAAAAAGAATATATATATATATATATATATATATATATATATATATATATATATATATATATATATATATATAATGTAATGTAATGTATATAAAATATATATAATGTGTATATATATATATATATATATATATATATATATATATATATATATATATATATATAAAATTAAATATTTTTCCATGAAATATAACTCAAGACATGATCAACAACATTATTGAGGCATCGCGATGCTGGATGGAAGCTCTATAATACAGGACATGAAGTCTCAAGCAATTATGCTGTTAATGAAGAATGATCAAACTGTTTTGTAGTGTATGATCATGCAACAAAGATCATAATTAGCAGTTGATGCTTACCTGTCTTATCCGTGGCTTTGCATTACAAACACAAAGTACATTACGCCCTGAATCTACATTAAATAATTTAGTCCTCACATACTGACTTGAGCCATTTTGCTCAGAGACACAGCAGTTGTTGGGTGCTTCTCAAACGGAAGGCTGTAAATCTTGGCTGCTACGTCATCAAACGTTACTTGAGGCAGTGGCGTAACTACAGACAGTGCAGCCGCACTGGGGCCCGTGAGGCGAGGGGGCCCGCAAAGCACATGGGCCCCACCACATCGTAAGCGGCCCCTGGCGACGAAGTGACTATATTAATATAAACGTTAAGATAAATATAAATATTAATAATACAATATAATTAGTGCCGAGATTCTTCACAGCAGTGAATAAATACATAAATTCGCCTTATCTATTTTTGTACTGTAATGGTCTGGTGGTAGAATTTTTGGCAAGCGTTCCTGAGGTTCTGGGTTCTAATCCGCCCTCATATCTTTTTTTTTTTTTTTTTTTAAACCAAAGGTGTTCATCAGTGATTGTACATCAAGAGCAAGGACACGTTGTATGCATTTTGTTTTGTGCTCTTACCAGAACGAAACGCTCGTCTGTGTTAAGACTGCGCATGTGCACGAGCGCCAAGAGAACTGATAGCAGCAGCAACGAGCACTGGCCATGATTTCAAAAACATCACATTCCAGCGGATAGATCGCCATTTTATTTAGTTCACCCAAAAATGAAAATTCTGTCATTAATTACTCACCCTCATGTCATTCCACACCTGTAAGACCTAACATATTTTTTTTATAAAATCCAATGGCTCAGTGAGGCCTGCAGTAACCGCAAGTTAACTTACACTTTCAAACGCCCAGAAAGGTAGATATATTTAAAACAGTTCATGTGACTACAGTGGTTCAACAGTATTGTTGTGAAGGTATGAGAATACTTTTTGTGCGCCAAAAAAACAAAATAACGACTTTATTCAACAATATCTAGTGACAGATTTCAAAACACTGCGTCATGAAGTTTCGAAGCTTTACGAATCTTTTGTTTTGAATCAGTGGTTCAGAGCGCCAAAGTCACATGATGTCAGTAAACGAGGCTTCGTTATGTCATAAGTGTTTAGAAATTTCAATGGTTCACGTGACTTTAGCAGTTTGATACGTGCTTCAAACCACTGATTCGAAACAAAAGATTCGTAAAGCTTTGAAACTTCATGAAGCGGTGTTTTGAAATTGGCCATCACTAGATATTGTTGAATAAAGTCATTATTTTGTTTTTTTGGCACACAAAAAGTATTCTGGTCGCTTAATATTAAGGTTGAACCACTGTAGTCACAAGTCACAGCTTTCTGAGTGTTTGAAAGTGTAAATTATCTTGCTTTGAATGCAGGCCTCACTGAGCCATTGGATTTTATCAAAGATATCTTAATTTGTGTTCCAAAGATGAACGAAGGTCTTACCAAGTGTGGAATGACATGAGGGTCTAAATGACCAAATTTTCAACCCTTTAATCACTTAACACTAAACTGCCATAATGTAAGCCACTGGGAAACTGCCGTCATTCATTGTATTGCATTAATATAAAGGTTTGTAATACAAATTTTTTTCCAAAATTAAGTTGAAATAGTATTTTTGTGCGGTGACCACGGGGCAGAAACATATATTACGTATCCATGCGTAGCCTCTTTCTAGACCATCAAATTCGCTTTTGATGCTAAGGAGGACTCTAGTCTACAAGCCTCCGAAGGACTGGACTAGGAAGGACACAGCGTCAGTAGGATGCAGCCTTCCGTTTGAGAAGCACCCAGTGTAGCCCTTTGTCCAGCCTTCATAATGAATTACTGATGGCTTCCTGTCGCGTTGTGGTCTTTCATGAAGGCCAACTGTCAGCCAGCCTTTGTGCCTTTGATACCAGCTCATCTAGCAATCTAAATGAGCTGCTATCAGCCTAGACTGGAAGTCCCCCCCCCCCCCCCAAGTGTGCTCACTACTGATTATAAACCCAATCTATAGTTGATAAACTCATTGTACTGATATAATGCAGGTCCTGATCCCTGTGAATTTTAGAAGTGGCTGATATGAACATATTGTGTTTGCATGCTAATTTGGTTTATTACACTTTGTTCTGGAGTACTTGATTGTGATTGGGATTAAAATATTTTTATAGTTATGTACAACTGTTAATTTCTGTTAATTTTACCATTGTCCATGGCAACTTGCTGCTACTTTATTGTATTTTGTGTTATTCCAGTCCACAGTCTTAATATACACTGCAGATAAATCTCAGATAAAAAGCTAAAATGTTTTTATGAATTTTAGTGTTAACAATTACAACTGTTTGTCTTGCCTAGGCCAGTTGTTTTTGACATTGTAATGGACAATTTTTACTTACTTAGATAAATCAATATTTCATTGACCATGCATTTATTTACGTCATTTAAATAATTAATTAAATGGGATTGGAATGTAATAATTGGGATTTATCAGGCTCTTTTTCATTTTAATGTCTGTACACTCTCCATTGAACAGTTGCTGCTACTTAAAGAAAACTGCTGCAGTATATTGTTTTTTTAAAACAGGATGTACAAATGTACAACAGCATGTAAAAAAATAACAGATCTTGCTGGTTACCAGCTTGAGAAAAAGTAACCACATGAGATGCTCGCTGCATCCTCTCAATGTGCTGATACCACACGCCACCGCAGGGCTGAGTTCACAATGAGCAAAACCCGCCTTGCTTTAGCCAAATGGCAAAAATGTGACACTGACCGGCCAGCCGCATCAGAGTAGCCACAGGGCATGACAGGAGGCCGAGTCAAGCAACATGCCACAGCAAAACTTAATTTAGACCAAAAGATAATGAGGTGGAACAGAAACCACTCTGAATTAAAGATGGGTCCTCAGAGAAACTACTGGAAGTTTGCCTTTATGCATAATGAATGAAGAGACAAAACAAGAAAGTGAATGCAGTGTTTTAATTCTCTTTTTCTAGTTTCATAGGCTTTAAGAGTGATGCATTCAGTTTGAAAAGGATGTGGATGTGACTTTTTTTCTTTTTGAAGACTTTTCTCAGCGCTGTGTGTGTGTGTGTGTGTGTGTGTGTGTGTGTGTGAGTGAATATGTGTGCGTAGGTGGGTGGGTGGTGTAGGAGTGAGCCAGTCTCTGAGCCAACTGCTCCATTAACCTTTACTCAACAACCTCTCTGAACCGCATCTGAGGAAATACGAACACAACAGTTGCAGCCATTCGACACTGTTATTACTGAAAGTCGAGAATGTCCTTTAAGACTTGAGAAAGTCTTCTTTCACCTTTTGTGGATACTAATTAATTTAAAATAAAATAAATTATTGTATAAAACATTATGTGCACAGAACACATATAACTTCTGGAATGTGACTTATTTCTTTGTGAAACAGAATATTTGGTGTAGACATAATTTAGGTTGGAACCTAAATCTGGAAGTGTATCAGTTGGGATTTAGGATTGTGATTGTTAGACTCTTATATTAGGGCTATACTATATATCATTTTAGCATCGATATCGCGATGTGCGCATCCGCAATAGTCACATTGCATGATGTGCAGTGTCAAGTATAGGGATTGTAGTTGATCCGAAACGCATGTGATTCTCGCATTAATTGCAAAGTTTAAATTCAAAAGTTAATCATTTGCATGTTTTAGGTCCTGTCAGTTTAAACATTGAAGCAATTTGAAATCATTCTAGCACAAGAAGACGGGAAAGAGAACTCAATTCGGGTCTCGTGCACTGTTTTTTTTGTGCACACAGAGCACGCTAACACAGAATTCCATCGTTTTTTCCATAGTCCATAATTTCATAGTTTTTTCATCTAATATTTATATTTTATTATATTTCTGTGTTGTTTCAATGTTTTATTGAAATGAAATGTTTTATTTTATTTTTTTTTAAATAACTTTTATGTCCTTCACTTTTTTCTCACCATGAATATAGCCGTGTTAGCTGGCATGGCATTAAAGTATTAACAAACAAACAAAACAATTCCTGAAAACAGTTTTTGATAGTTTTAGTTACCAATAATAGCACTGCCAGGGACATTTATTAAGGAAGTAAATATTGCTGTTTTTTTTCATTTTGTCTTTAAAGTGATTTCTCACAATTTAAGTTTGATGAATTATAAATCTTAATTTATAATATGAATATTGTTCTTGAAAACCATCTAAAACAACAGCAAAAATGAGTAAATAGTATGCAATATCTCTCATCCAGAACTTAAGAATGAACTGTTTGCTTTTTAGCTAAACTGAGCTTAATTTTTTCATCCATTTGTTCTGAAAGTACTCTGAGCCAAGTACCTCAGCAGTAGCCATTTACAGGAGCCAATCACCTTTAGGATCAGAGAAATGGCAGCTAATGACAGGAAACGAGGTCACGTCCGGTAGGATGCTCTGCAGTCTACTGTAGCGACTCCCTTGGGAGGGCAAGAGCCAGTGAGGATGTGTCCACCGCAGGAGGGAGAGATGGGCCGCAGCTCAAGGCCACATGCTGTAGGGTGTGTGTGTGTGTGTGTGTGTGTGTGTGTGTGGGTTTGGGGCTTCATCAGCAGAGATTTTAAGTACCTTGGCAACCTTAAACACAAAACCTCACCATATTTTCCTCTGTATTTATGTGGAATTATATATTTTTTGTCCCTAGAGTTTAGGTATTTTCTGTCCAGTGGCCATATTTTGGTTCGTGACATTATGTTTAATTTAACATTATGAAAATGTTAGGCAGTCCAGACTTCTAAACAGCTGTTCTATATCTGTGAGCTCATAGACATCAGCGAGTTCGATTTCTGGCACCCTGTCAAGCGTGTAAATATCCTGATTTGCTTGAGCAAATGTCAAGCTATTTTTCTTCTTCCCAAGCCATATATTTAAATCTTGAGTAAAGCACCTAATCTATCCCATCGTTCACTGCTCTGTGTGCTGTCTTGAGAATGTCTGCTCTTAAATGTCACTTTGGTTTTTCTCTAAAGATGACAGGTATGCCTAGCAGCATAGAAATGGAGTTAATGTCCCCTGCCTTTTTGCGGTACTTGTATGTTCATTATTAAAATGCAAAAGTTTTACCTTTTAGGGCTACAACAGCTTGTCACTGGTGCAGTACCCTCAAAAAGATGCCTTTGTACCTTATCTTAAAGGATACATATTAGTATATTAAGGGTACATACAGTATTAATACTAATATGGACCATTTAGGTCTAGATAAGGTCAAAGGTTTGGAGTCTTAACACTTTTTTTTTTTTACTAATAATTGATTCTTTTATTTAACAAATATGCATTAAATTGATCAAAAGTGACAGTAAAAACATGTATAATGTTACAAAAAATGTCAAATAAATGCTGCTCTTTTTATTTATCAAAGTATCCTGAAAAAATATATAATGCACAACTGTTTTCAACATTGATAATATTAAAAAATGTTTCCTGAGGACCAAATCAGCATATTAGAATGATTTCTGAAGGATCATGTGGAGGATCAATGGATTCTGAAAATTCAGCTTTCATCACAGGAATAAATGACATTTTAAAATATATTAAAATAGAAAACGAGCTATTTTAACTTGCAATAACATTTTAAATTTCTACAGTATTTTTTTACTGTATCTTTGAACAAATTAATGCAGGCTTGGTGAGCATAAGAGACTTTCAAAAACAGCCTTTTTATCTCTGCATTTTAAACTGGGATGGGGAAAAATGACACACTTCACCTTTAAGAATGCTGAATGGAAATGTTCAGCAGCATAGACACCCTAAAGGGAGTTTTCCGTCAATTAAAGGGAGTTTTTCCTGTGTGGGGGAATTAAAAGGATGTTTTTTTGTGTTCAGTAGGCGAATAGAGACCATCAGCTCAAGAGCATGATGGAGGCAGTGCAAGATTATGGCTCTCCAGATATTACTCAATCTCACTACCCAAAATAACCTCTAATTCACCACTCAACCAAAGTGTTTGTAGAATTATTTACAAACCAGCACATCAAGCAGCCAAAGACCTGGAGATATTTATCCACAGGAGTCACAGTGCCGCCCGTCACCAGCAAAAGAATGGGAAGGAGAGGGCAGAAAGGCTGACTTCTCCTCCCCCGTTTCTGTGCTGTCACAATCTTCTGTGTGATTCACAAGGTGTTCCAGTGAAATCAGTCGTTACAGATGGGCACGCATCGTGACAGCCTGGCTGGGATTTGTCATCACTCATCACATCTCTTCACTATATCAGAACATCTTGATCTGGGTCTTTGAAAGCTCCACCCATGCTCACATTTGAGTCATTTCCAGATAGTAACTGGATGTTATTTAGCTGGATTCCATTTCCAGTTATAAGTGAGAATCTTTACGTTCTTTATGATTCGGTTTGTTTCATTTTTGATTTAGGGAGTCACAATCCAATTTCAGACATTTATTGTTGTTTATTTTTTTGATTGTTTGCAGTGTAAATGTGCCAATTTACAGTATAAATGCTGCTGCAGACAAATGCCATTTTGTCCTGCATATGGTTTTTCTGTAAACAGACTTAGGGTGTGTTCACACTTAACAGGTTTGGTTAGATTAAAACGAACTCTGGTGCGATTGCTCTGTTAAAGTGTGGTTCATTTGAGTAGGCTAATTGTGAACTGTGCCATCAGAACTCTGGTGCACACCAAACAAGCAGACAAGACCCCTGAAAAGGTGGGTCTCGGTCTGCTTCCAAACGAGCTCTGGTGCGGTTCAACTGAAATTTGACCAAAGGCATATACACAAACCAAAAACTGGGCGTGATGTCACCAGATGCGACCCTAAAAAGGACATACAGTAATGCTAAAGCATACCTTTTTTTCATCATAGGAGCTACATTGCCCATTACAGTTCGGTACAGGCGTCAGAAACTCCTTCACACCAGTTCTCAGCTGGTCAAAATGATATACACGCATACAACAAGCGTAGTGATAGTGTGAACGCAAAGCGAACCAGGACTAAATGTATTTTCTTTTTTGGTCTGGACCAAAAGAACTAAGAGAACCAAACTACAAGTGTGAACTTGTTTTTAAAAATGCAGAATTTTTGTGGATCAGTCCAGAAAGTTGCATTTACATATTACATATTATTCGTTGTACATGCAATAATGATTCTAATGCAGATTACATGATCCATGATCCATTTAAACCTAGACAAAGTGGTCAAGTGCTACCTGACTGTGATTCGATAAATGCCGTTGCATGTTGTAATGGGGGTAAAAGGGGCCTCTGTAGGAAGTAAATGTGTGGAAGGGAAGGGAGAACCACTCTCAGGCCATTTACCCTTTCTTTGAGTGCATTTAATTGTATATGTTTGGTTAAACACGTTTGAATATAAAGCACTCTAACGAATTCAGAGAGGAAAGATTAGGTTTCATTTATGTATTATGTTCACTTTTATCAAAATGTGGTTTACTGTGCACTTAAACTAGACATCTAAGAAAGGAGCATATTTAGTAGGAGTGTATGGAATTCCCCTTTTTCTTTTCTTTTATTATTTTGACACATACTGTACATTCTGTACATTGTATATCTGTCTATTTGTCTTCTACGATTCTGGTACATGAGGTCAAAGGAAAAAGAAATCAGCTATTTAAAACCTTAAATTCTCTACTTCCCTCCACCAAACAGGAAGGAAGTGTGGGCATCTGCACACCTTCACACCACTCAGACAGTAAGTAATGTGTATCACAGATGATACACAACTAGCCCGTTAGTGATGTCCGATTTGTGACTACATAGTTTAATTAAACCAATTATTTTAATGACTCAGTCAAACTAATTTGAATTATGAATGACAAACTTTTTCAAATCTATTCTGAGTAGGGTGTGGATTTTTTGTGGACCTGACCTTCATTGAAAAATACTGATATGCTAAAGTGAATCAGACCTCCCAGACAATGTGAATGAAACGGTGTAAGTTAGTTTCAGTGTGAATCAGAGCAATGTGCGCTTCAAGTGGCGCCAGAAATATTGTAATTTCCAATTTTAAGCACATGAATGACCAAGCGAAGTTGTGGGAAACTTAGAATTCCCAAGTTGCAACGTTACAAGTTGCTAGATTATAAAAGTTGTGATTCAGATTCAGTTATTTGGGTTTATTGTTCACAATATAATTTTGTTTAGGCTACTTCCATGTTATGTTTCTGACTTGAATAAGTGACATGTTGTAATATTAAACATGAGACTCTGAGGAACAATTTCCCAGGTGCATTTGAAGGCAGCTCAACTCCCAGTTTTTATTTTCTTAATCATTCTTCTCCTTGTTTGTGGTCCAGATTCCTGTAGCACATTGCTTCGGTCCTGCTGGTCAGAAGAAGAGGTTCTGCTGTGTTTGCCGGAAGCATCTGGAAGGCAGTTCGGCTCTGCGCTGTGAAGGTGTGTGAGTGTGTGTGAAGGAGGGTGTTATTATGGTGATGAGGGTATGAGATTTATTTAAACAGCATGATGGCATCAGGGAGTCTTAGACCTAGTAATGATTAAAATCACCTAATTTAAGAGCATTGTTCACATGACATGAGCTGACTTTGCCAAAAACAGAATACCAGACAACCTGTGAAAATAAAGAAAGTCTTGATGAAAACCTAAACTAGCTCATTTGACATTTTCTTTCCCCCCGTCAGAATTGATGCATTTCAAATGCAAATTGGTCACTTGCATTTAGTCTTAAAGGGTTAGTTCACCCAAAAATGAAAATTTTGTCATCACCTTCACCCTCATGTCATTCCAAACCTGTATGTTGTTTTTTTTTTTTCCTGTGGAGTATAAAATAACTTATTTTGAGAAATGTCTGTGTTGTTGTTGTTTTTTGTTTTGTTTTGTTTTGTTTTTTTGTCTATGCAATATGTCAATGGGCACCAAAACAGTTTGATAACCAACATTCTTCAGAATATCTTTGAATATCTTCTGCAGAAGAAAGGTTTTAAAGGACATGAGGGTGAGTAAATGATGAAAGAAATTTTATTTTTGGGTGAACCATCTCTTTATGTGTAGCAAAAACAGCCTGTTTAAGGGTCAGAGAGGCGGTGGAAAACGTTCATGTTAAAAAGTCTTGACGCAGAAGTGATCTTCTTAGAAAGCTGTATGATAAGGCCTATTTAAAGTCTGTCAGCTGCTGTTGGTTGGATATTTCCATTGCTGATACACATTAATTTGGTTTGCTGTTCAGGCTGGTTTGTTTTGCTAGTTTTAGAGAGGTTTTGGGAACTATATGGCTGATCAGATCCACACCAGCCCAGCCAGGCCGGCAAACCATCTAGAACAAGCTCAAAGGGGCTATATGTAAGAATTTTCACAAGTTCTTTTTTTTGTTGCCAATGTATGAACAGCTTGTAAGAAAACTTTAAAAAAACGAGACCTTCCCCAACTTCCTATGTTATGCCTGTAGACTGATTTTAATGTTATGGCAGTGAATTGCAGAGCTTGTGCGAACATATTTACATCGCTATGATCAGATGCTTTCTTAACTGCTGATTTCTCAACGCTGTCATTTTTGTTGTATGTTTATTTTGTTATTGAGAGAAAAGCACACAGCACATACAGTATCTCACAGAAGTGAGTATACTCCTCACATTTTTGTAAATATCTTTTCATGTGACAACACTGAAGAAATGACACTTTGCTACAATGTAAAGTAGTGAGTGTACAGCTTGTATAACAATGTAAATTTGCTGTCTCCTCAAAATAACTCAACACACAGCCATTAATGTCTAAACCGCTGGCCACAAAAGTGAGTACACCCCTAAGTGAAAATGTCCAAATTGGGCCCAATTAGCCATTTTCTCTCCCCAGTGTCATGTGACTTATTAGTGTTACAAGGTCTCAGGTGTGAATGGGAAGCAGGTGTATTAAATTTGGTGTTATCGCTCTCACTCTCTCATACTGGTCACTGGAAGTTCAACATGGCACCTCATGGCAAAGAACTCTCTGAGGATCTTAAAAAAAAAAAGAATTGTTGCTCTACATAAAGATGGTGTAGTCTATAAGAAGATTGCCAAGACCCTGAAACTGAGCTGCAGCACGGTGGCCAAGACCATACAGCGGTTTAACAGAACAGGTTCCACTCAGAACAGGCCTCGCCATGGTCGACCAAAGAAGTTGAGTGCACATGCTCAGCGTCATATCCAGAGGTTGTGTTTGGGAAATAGACGTACGAGTGCTGCCAGCATTGCTGCAGAGGTTGAAGGGGTGGGGGGGTCAGCCTGTCAGTGCTCAGACCATACGCCGCACACTGCATCAAATTGGTCTGCATGGCTGTCGTCCCAGAAGGAAGCCTCTCTCAGCTGAGTGGACGGCATCTGTATGTTTGTTAACAGTATATCGCTGCAAAGGTGTTTCCAACTTCTTTTTACTTTTAAGCGGACAAACGAAAAATAAATTCCCTATGAGTGTATCGAGGCCATTAATCACATTCAGTCTCTTGTACGTTACATGTGCACGAGTGCAAGCACAAGCAATAAGTTGCTGGCTGCATTCACTTAACAGCCACCGGTGTCACTATTTACATGGATTTCTGAATACTACATATAACCTCTTTAATGGACGAAAGTAGGTACAGTAGGTTTTTCCTGAAGGGTTGCAGTTATCTTCAGTGCTAAAAATATATTTTCCCTTATTTTAATAATCAGGCTCTTTCAATGTTTCTTCTAAAACCTTTTCTGTTTTTTTTTTCTTCCTGTTTTTTTTTTTTTCTGTTTCCCCAAACCCTTGTACTTGGTCTTTTTTTGGTTTTTTTCTTTTTTTTTTGTATTCTGTTATTGCTCATTTGTCTGTGCTGGCTGTTCCTGTTTGGAAAGCTGCTGTTGCCATGGAAATGGCAGAATGGCCTTTTGCAGTGGGCTGAATTCTAAGAACCGAGCTGAAAAGGAAAACATCACACTCTAACTCTCTCTTTCTATCTCTCTTCCTCTCTCGAATACAAAAGGCACAAATGAAGTTCACAAAAAAAGTCGGCCTTTAATTCCCACACCCACTCAAACATTTGCTACAATAACATGAATTAAGTGTCTTTTCCTTCTATCAGGCCTGTAACACCTCACAGGCAGTACTAATAGTGTCTGTACTAATAAAGTGAATCTATGATCTAATAAATCTATTAATGAATCAACTGTTTTACCTCAGATGATGCTTGCTTAGTGGATAAATCACGTAAAGACACATACCTTACATGTCTTTCAGTGTGTGAGCTACACGTCCACAGCGACTGTGCCCCGTTCAGCGTTAGTGATTGTCGTTTCTGCCACCAAGATGGAGGGCAAGACATTGTGAGTATGAGAAGCAGGACTGCACCATCTCCTTCTGTTTCTACTGATATATTAACCTGGTATTTAAAGCCAGCAGACCAGAGAATAAAACAATGGCTGACCTCGACTTGAAAAGTAATTGAATTTTTCATAGTTTGTCAGAAGCTTTTTTCACACTTAAAATTATGTTATCATTTGGTAGATTTTAATTACATTAGTACTGATTAACACTACATGATTACACTACATGTAGCCTACTTATTGTTATTTGTTATTAAAAAGTGTTATTGTTGTCCACGCGTTTGGGAGTTTCGTATGAAGGCGAAAAAGTTCCCATGCAAGTTTCACCCGTGTTTGTGCGTATTTGCTGTGTTGACCAAAAGAAAACTGCTTGGTTTGAAAGTGACTATACTATTGGCAATGGACAATGAACCTTTTTGCCTACAAAATTTTGCTAATGTGACTGCACTTTTACACAAGCAATGTAAAAATGTAAATTTCTAGATGGTGTGTGAAAACGAGTTTGAAGATTGAAATATTTTTTTCCTTTATAGCACTCAAGATAATTTAACTTAATTAGAACACAATCTTGGCTTTGTCCGAAAGCTTAAAAATGCTTCCTTCGGAGGACGTATTCCAAGATTGGAAGGCATCAAGCCATATCCAAATCTAACGTTTGCTAACGATAACGATACCTTCATCTGATAAATTTTTGAAGGCAGCATAGATGTATCCTTCTCTGCCTTTAATATCCCACAATCTTGTGCTTTCCATTCTGTGCCATTTGAGCTAAAAAATAAAGATGGCATCTGAAAGTTGCAGTTGGTGGTCAGTTTGTGTGTAAATGTACTTTTTTTGGTCAACATTTTCCACTTTTGATGTCATTTCTAGCGAGAAGTTACTATTGTAGTAATTAAATATATGCTTAGTTATCACCAAAGCACACTATTTGGTTGTAGATCAATCATTAAACTGTTATGCAGTCTCACAAGGTGCCTTTGTGTCCAAATGCTGCTTGCAAAGTCATTGCCTAATAGGGCAGCAAAGCAACAAGTCAGCTGCCCAAGCTTTCAAGTGCAGCCCTTGTCTTTCTACTTAGAATTATATAATTAGATCATTTCTAATTATAGTTCAAACTTCAAGTTACCCCTTAAATCAGAAGGAAATGATTGGTTGATAAGCATGTTGTTCAGCCCCAGCAGAAAGCGTAACTAGGATGTTGATCCAGGAACATGTCCTGGGTAAATCGCATCCCCTCGCTCTATTATTGCTCTAGATTGTATTATTGGCCACATTGCTTTTTCTAACCCATCATCCCCTCCTGCTCTGGTAGGATACGTACCAGCACCACTGGCGGGAGGGCAACATGTCTTCAGGTGCCCGCTGTGAGGTCTGCCGTCGTACCTGCAGCTCCTCAGACGTTCTGGCTGGCATAAGATGTGAGTGGTGCGGCATTACGGTAAGTGTCACGTTTTTACAGTGCACCCAACCTTTACTTGTCTTAGTATTCAGCGCTTTCAGTTTGCCTGTTGTCAGCTGTTTTCATCACACAAACGGCTTCATTATTTAGTCATAAGAATGAAGGTGTGTGGGCTCTTAGGCTGTCATGTCTCACAAAGAATCAGTCAATTATTTAACAGGTGCAATGTGGGATGCAGCTCCAGTCAGCACTCACAAAACTGTACTCGGTCAAAGTTGAATACAGTAAAATCTAGTAAGCTTGCTGTTGAGGTTTTATTCCTCTGTCATCTTGGTAGTTGCTAATTTTTTTTATTGCCTGGTTTCCTGGTTTCGATTGTAGGTGGTTGCCACATTACTGTATCTTTGTTCCAAAACCAATCAGGTTTCCTCCATAGATAACATTTTAAGGCATCAAAAGGTAGGCAGCCTACTTAAGCGGCCTCTTAAGATATTTGTTTTTCCAGACCCTAAGACAACATCTTATATTTTTCACAAAGAAGGCAATCCCAGAATGCATTACTCTGGCCTGAAATGATTTTGGTTTATAATGTATGCTTGTTAGGTTATGTTTGTTGTTGTTCCTTTCATGATATTTAAATAAGTTGAGTCAGCCACTTTACATTAATTGCATGGCCATATTCCAAATCACTCACTTATGAGTTTCCATTTCAGTTAGGATGCTGACTTAGAAGTCACCTGCCTACATAGATGCAGGTTTTGGAAGAGAGCCACTGTGTCACTAGGATTACATACTGTACCAATGGCTTACTCTCCACTTTTTTCCCGCATTGTTTTATTTAGCTCCCAGAGATAAAATACTCTACTCTGCTGCACTCCAGCTATTACAGCACGTCCCTCTGAACACTATCATCCATTCCACCCCCTCCCCAGCTCTCAAGTTTTTCAGCATGTACTGTAGGCTAGTAGATGATGTAAGCAGTATTGCCTGAGCAAAAGGTTTTTTGAGGACGGAGGCTTCAGAGTACATATTTGAAATGGCTGTTTCAGCCTTAATACTCTGAAAGCACAAACCTCTAGGATTTAGAGAGATTTTGAGAACAAAGACACAAGTAAAGGACTTATACACACAGACTGTAGCTTTAACTTTTTTATTTTAGTTGGGGTGGTGTGGTCTAGTCGTCAAAGTTCAGGACTGGTAACCAAAAGTTTGTTGGTTGAAACCCTGCAAAGGTCAATCCATGAATGGTAGACCATTGTGCTCTTCAGCAAGCCACCTAACCCCCTGGTTAATATAGCACACTAAATACGGGAACAATCTCTCTATATGTTGCTTTGGATAAATAAATGAACCATCTGTTGTCTTTATTATTAGAAAAATTTCAGTTCTCATTAAGCTGTACTAGAGCTTGTGAGCTCTTGGCTCGACAGCTTATCTGTATGTGTATGTTTGCAGGCACATGCGTCATGTTACATAATCATCTCCTCGGAGTGCAGTCTGGGACGACTGCGGAACATGATTCTTCACCCCAGCTGCGTGTGGATCTGCTCTCGGAACTTCAGCAAGATGCACTGTTACAGGATCTCAGAGAATTCCCAGCACGGAGAGATGGGTAATGCCTAGACACTTTCACATTCTCACTGAAATCTGAGCGGACACCTTAAAGCTGAAGCTGAATGTTCCGATTTACAACAGGTCTGTGCACTGCAGCTGTGGCATGCTGTTCATTAGCACAGACAATTGTTCATCAAGGTGGTAAAAACAAGAAAAAATGTGTTTGCATTAATGCACTTAAAATAAAATTCTGTCATTAATTACTCACCCTAATGTCGTTATAAACCCATAAGACATTTGTTCATCTTCAGAACACAAATGAAGATCTTTTTAATGAAATCTAAGAGCTTTTTATGCTTTCTAAGAGCCTATGCACCTACCACTTTCAAGCCCCCGAAAGGTAGTAAAGACATCATACAAGTAATCCATGTGACACCAGTGGTTTAACCTCAATTTAATGAATTTTCTGGGGCTTGCAAGTGGTAGTTGCATAGGCTGACAATGGAGGGGCAGAAAGCTCTTTTTGTGTTAAAAAGACATTTGTGTTCCAAAGATAAACAAAAGTCTTATGGGTTTTGAACGACATGAGGGTGAGTAATTAATGGCAGAATTTTCATTTTGGGGTGAACTTATATACTAATTATAGGTTTGGGGAAAGTACTTTTTTTTTAAAGAAATTAATACTTACTTTTAGCAAGGACGTATTAAAAAAAAAAAGTGGAAAAAAAAAACAAAAAAAAAAAAACAGTATCCACCAAAATATTAAGCAGGACGGTTTTTAGTATTTTGTTTTTAGTACCTTTTTGGACATCTGAAAGTGTTAATTATCTTGCTGGCAATAGAGGCCTCACTAAGCCATCGGATTTCATCAGAAATATCTGTAAATGTTTCTCTTTATGAGCTTTGGTTAGGAGTGGCTGAAATGTATCTTTACGCACAACTGCCAGCCTGCATGGAGAGGTTCTTGAGACTCCAGAGACAATATGAGCTTTAAATACCTGTTTGCTGCTTAACACTGGCTTTTTTTATAGCTGCCCTTTTAATACAATTAATTTTTTTAACAGGAACTTTCCTTAATAAGCCTTTATCTGACCGAGTTCTGCTGTGCTCTAAATCACTCACAAATCTTATGATAATTCGATAATCTCCATTCAGTTTTTACACAATATTAGTTGTTTTCATGCCTTTTGCACAACATTGCACCATTTCATGCTTTTCCTCTTCAGAAAGATCTTTCTTCCTCTCCATATTGCATGAGAACTGTGACTTGCTTAATGTGGAACAACCTCTTTAAGTAGGGTCCACCTAAGTAGACCTGGCAAATTATTTTGTCTGAGATTGATACCAGTTATCTAAAAAGACATGGATAAATAAACAAACAAATACTTTCTCAGAAAAACTAAAATCTGAATGTTTATTGTACTGAAATCCTACTGATATGTCATTTTCATAATAATTTGGAACAGAGTGTAGACATGGATTTTTTCCCCCTTTATACAGTCTTTTTGGTATCCCTGTATGTGTAATGTGAAAGTTACAGTGATTATATTGGATATAAATGCACAGTTTATCAATAAAGTCTTATGATTGCTCCCATAATTGGTAAGTCTTGTGACTATACTTTAGAAGTTTTATATCCCGCTGCAGTGCTCTATAGATTTCCATTGTAAGTCCATTACTGAACATTTTTTGCTTGTTTTTCAAACTGGGAGGCATATCACAATTGTTTTCTTTGTACTCAACTATGTCACAGAGGTATTGAACTTGTATTGAACCCAGAACATTTCTTCAATGCTAATGAGCACAATAACGCTGTTCTGTTTTAATTACAATTTTCTACGATTAAATGTGTAATCCTTGAAAATAAGATGGTTGGGCACATTTTAAATGAACCCTTCAATTCGTTGTTAGACTGTCCTATTCACCTTTGAATATCAAATAACAAGATCACATGTCTGTAAATGCTCATAGAGAATTGTGTTTTCTCCAGATAACCTGGATGATGTCGATACTCAGAGTCCGGTAACATCAAAGGAGAATCAGCCTACAGGATCACCTGACACGGGTACAAACCAAAAATGATATCATGGCTAATGGTAATAAACACCCTTGCACCCAAAGTAATCTCCCATCTTTTGGCCGACAGGTAAACAGACTCTGAAAGTTTTCGATGGTGACGATGCAGCTAAGCGCAATCAGTTTCGTTTGGTTTCAATCCCTCGAATAATCAAGAATGAGGAAGTGGTGGTGAGATGTTTTTTCCCTGATTAGGTTTCACCTGAATTACAGTGTATACATCAAAAGTGTTATATAAACATCATGCTTGAATAACACTCAAACTTTATTGTCAGTTTCATTCTGTTGTTTGATTTCCTGTCCTGACAGGAAGCAGCACTCAGAGCATTCTACATTCCAGATGAACCGCAGGATTATGAGCTACAGAGTTACGGCCAACAGGGACTGTTTACAGATGACATCATCAACCGTAACGGCACTCCAGACAACAAGCCCGTTTTTAAGGATACCATGTCTGATTCCTGGGTGCTCAGAGCAAAACCCAGAGAAACAGAGGTGGTGAAGATTTACCACCGCTGGCAAAAGTGAGCTCTACTTCTGCTTTTAGTGCATCATGTTCTGCCATTTTGTTTAGTGTTGTCCGACTGCCATAATATTGATTCACAAGGAAATGTAGAATTGTACTGTAACAAGAAGGAAACACATTCTTTAAAGCAATCTTACAGGTTAAACTGAAGTTCTGTCAGCAGTACCTGTGGCATATGGTATTTAAAGTCAGCATGACACAGTGTTTGCACCCCATTTTACTTACATAATCCAGTGTATTTTAACTGAAATGGAATATTCAATGAGAAAAAAAAAATAGGCCTTGATTTTATATACAAGGAATTGACTAAAAATTCAATTCAAAAGACTTGTTCCTAAAGATATGGTGACATTAGCAGGAAAGCTGTTATTATATTTATATTTTGAAAATAAGATGTTTAGTCATTACTCATGCACAATTAGACCAGTTATGTGTATTAACAAAGTAAATGATTTCATATTAAGTTTAAACCATAATATTCCTTTAGGCCACGTTCACACAGCAGCAGAATACGGTTGTCAGTCCTGTATTTGAGTCCGCCCTTTGTGTGTGGTTTCGCTTTCAGTAACTTACAGCGACAGAGATATGAGCTGTGCGTCATCTTAAGGTGTTGGATCCAGTCACTGTTCTCCACCGGAGCGGCTCCTGTCAGTTTTGTGTTTCTTTTCAAAATTCAAATGCCATGTCATGCGCGAGACGTCGCAAAGGACGTGACACATGCTGCTGTTGGTTAATGAAGTTTTGATGGATGAACTCGCTGTTCAATTAGTCTCTTGTCATGTCAAAAGTGATAATACTTTTCAGTTTTATGGACGTCGCCATCTTTAATATTACGTTGGTCACTGTTGTTATGGTTACTAGTAAGAGAATACGGGCTTGACGCTGCACGTTCATAGTGTTCCAGACGCTACTGTAAGTTGCTGTGTGAACGAGACATTTCAAGACTCACACCTGTAAATAAATGCGGTTGTCAATCCCAAAAACTGACAGTGTGAACGTGGCATAAGCTATACAAAGGCCACGTTCACACTGTCAGTTTTTGGGATTGACAACCGCATTTATTTACAGGTGTGAGTCTTGAAATGTCTCGTAGTGTCCCGTAGCCGGAGTGTTTAACTGTTGCACTCGCGTGTCACGTCCTTTGCGACGTCTCGCGCATGACACAGCATTTGAATTTGGAAAAGAAACACAAAATTGAGGGGAGCCGCTTCGGTGGAAAACAGTGATTGGATAACACCTTAAGATGACGCACAGCTCATATCTCTGTCGCTGTAAGTTACCGAAAGCGAAACCACACACAAAACACCGGCTCTCTCGCACTGTATGATGTGACAGACAACTAGTTGTCCAGTCTGGTTCCATTAACACAGTGCAAAAATTCAGAGAATGTGGTTGTCAGTCCTGAAAATTTACGGGTGTGAGTTTGGTTATAAAATGCAGTTGTCACATCCGTAAATAACCGTACTGTGTGTGAACGTAACCGTATTAAGAACTCAAATACAGGACGACAACTGTATTCTGCTGCTGTGTGAACGTGGCCTTTTAAGAAAATGCTAAAGTAGGGATGTGTGATATTGAAAAAATTTTTATCTTGATTATTTCTGGAACTTTTTCAATAACAATAATTTAAACAATATTTTGCTAAGGTTGGCATTCGCTGAGTCATTAAGTCATTAATTCAACGGATTTGTTGAAATGGCTGATTAATTCAGGAACGTAGCAAGTAACTCTTTATGAAAGTCTTTATGAATGAGTCATTGAATAACTGACTCGCCTGATTCATTCATAAAGCACAGATTAATTTAGTAACGAAATACTGTGTTGCTCAGAGATGCAGCTATTTTCATTTGGAAAATAAATAAAGAAACAATATTGTCTCATGAAATGTAACTCTATTAACTTACTGCTTATTGAACTGTTGTATAAAATCTATTTCACATTTTCAGTCATGCTGATATTCGGCAAGAACAGCACGCTTGATATTGCTTATATTTATGTCATATGATATAGTTAAGACAAAAAAAAAAAAACACAGAGGCGTTTGAGGCACCCATTTTTAATTTTGAGGGCATTCTGTATACGAATAGGCTACTCACTGTCAGCTTGCACTTTGTTATCATAGACAATGCATAACACAAACCCCTCTTTAGAAGACAAAGTTAGCTATAAATAGATAAGCAGAACAGAATGGAAAATGTATTTTACATACAGACACATCGTAAAGATGCTCAGTTCTTGCGTCAAAACGGGGGTTCTAGCTTACAGTTTACTTATCTAAGGGTTTTATGGAACATCAATCCTCTCGGTTCTCCAAACAAACCATATTTCATCTCCAGGCATTGCAAGTAAATGGACAATAGTTGTGTCGTGCATCACTCGGTGAGGGCAAGTGTATATGAAACCCATCAAAACACACTTGGCTCGACTGATGACAGTATTGCTGTTGTGTGTCCAGTTACCCCGGAGATGAAGTGACACAGCATCCATGGTTTACCTAAGATGTTGTTGCCATGCCAGCAGAAAATGCTGATGGACCCTCATCGGCTACAGAAACTCATCAGGAAAACTTTAGATTTCTTGAAAAGAAGAGCAGTGCCACTCATGTCCTTGATGTTTCCATTAGATGAGGAGTTTCGTTAACATGGGTCTGGAACAAATGAAGTATTTTGTTTTATTAACATATAACATTTTGAGTCAAGGAGGGATTGAGTCAGGCTTAACACATGCTGCCAGTTAGTGCCACAATCAAACGTGTTTATTCTTATGTAATATTGACCACAGTAAATCAAAATGTTGTCTGAAGTTTCAGTGGCAGACCAGTGGATGATGTATACACTGCCAAACCACTGGTGAATCATGGGATGGATGTAATGAGGAACGTTCTTAGGTTTCACATTTGTGTTTCAGGGTTGGAGTCATCTACATCTCAGTGACTGCTGGTAAAAACAGCATGGTAGACTCAGTCATAAAGGAAGTGCTCTCACAACTAGGAAAACAGGTAACTTGGATTTTACTTCTCAAAAACACAATTTAGGGTTATTTGAATATACCCTTTAACTCTATGTATTAGCACTATGACACTATGACAAACTAATCTGTGCCACAAACATTGCTGATCCCTCAAAACACGTGGAAATGTGTGCCATTACTTTTATAAGCAATCAAACTTATGATATTTGCCTACCATATACGGTAGCAAGTGCCACTTGTAATACGCTTGTGTCTTTGTGGCATTCGTTTTGCACAGGCGAATGCCACAATAGATTCATTAAATGCAAAAATCTAGTTATTTTTACTTTTTATAAACTAGTTTTTTTTTTTTTTTTTTTTTTACTTTAATGCGTTTGTATGTTAATCGTCATGTTTTTGCAAATATCTTTTAGAATGACAACCCTGCTGACTTTAACCTTGTAGAAGTTTTCATGAGCAGCAAACAAGGTAAGATCTCTTATGTAAAAAAGAAAGGACATTGATTTCTATGGTGTTATGTATCAGGACATAAAAAAATAATCTGGTCTTTAGCAGTTCTTAAAATAAATAAATAAAACCTCAGATGAACAACAACACATGATATATTACACTGTCATTATTTATTTAACAAAAATAAAGTCAAAATGAAGAAGCCATGTGTGACAAACTAAGTACGCCAATTGATGTAGAACATCCTTTAGATGTTTTTTTTGCCGACTATTCTTTACAACATTGCTTCAGTTCATTGAGGTTTGTGGGCAATCTGTTTATGCATCGCTCTCTTAAAGTCCCACCACAGAATTTCAGTCTGGTTGAGGTCTGGACCAGTGTAACACCTTGATTCTTTTCTTTTTCAGCCATTCTGTTGTAGATTAGCTGGTGTGCTTGGGATCACTGTCCAGTTGCATGACCCGATTTTGGCCAAGCTTTAGCTGTTGGACAGATGGCTTCACATTTGACTCTAGAATACTTTGGTATACAGAAGAGTTCATGGTCAATTCAATGACTGCAAGGTGTCTAGGTCCTGTGGCTGCAAAACAAGCCCAAATCATCACCCCTCCACCACTGTGTTTTACAGTTATTATGAGGTATATGCCTTGTTTGGGTTTTCGGCGAATGTGGCGCTGGTCATTATGGCCAAACATCTCCACATTGGTTTCGTCTTTCCAAAGGACATTGTTCCAGAAGTCTTGTGGTTTGTTCAGATGCTAGTTTGCAAACCTAATCCGTGCCGCCATGTTCTTTTTAGACAGAAGAAGCCTTCTCCGGGCAACCCTTCCAAACATGCCATACTTGTCTGGTCTTTTTCTAATTGTACTCTCATGAACTTTAACATTTAACATGTTAACTGAGGCCTGTAGAGTCTGAGATGTAGCTTTTGGGTTTTTTGCAGCTTCTCTGGGCATTGCACGGTCTGACCTTGGGCTGAATTTACTGGGATGTCCACTTCTGGGAAGATTGACAGCTGTCTTGAATGTTTTCCACTTGTAAATAATCTTCCTCGCTGTAGAATGATGGACTTCAAAAATAGTTTGAAAATGTCCTTGTAACCCTTCCTAGACTGATGGCAGCAACAACTGCTTTTCTAAGATCATTGCAGATGTCTTTCCTCCTTGGCACTGTGTTAACACACACCTGAATGGTCCAGACCAGCAAACTGTGAAACTTCTGCTTGTAAAGAGTTGGTCACGCTTGCTGATGATCAATTAATCAAAGGCATTTGATTAGCAGTGCCTGACTGTTACTTACCCTCTTAATTCCTATGGAAGCAATAAGGGTGTACTTTTCCATTTTGGCCTTATTTTTGTTGAATAAACCATGACATGGTGTAATATATTTCGAAAAGTATGGATGATATCATGATATATCCTGACCTTGTGTTTCTTATCCATCTTTAGTTCAACGGCAAGTCCTCAACGGTCAGGAGCTTTTACTGGACAAACTGCTGGAGATACGGAAGGTATGTGGGGCAGGACATGCTGATATTGCTTGGCATTTGGAAAACGCTCAAGGGGATGAGCCCTGATAAGCACAGCACACTAATTTTACAGCGTCTATGTGATTGTTATGGAAAAAATCTTGTGAGAGCTTCTTGTTTGTCTCAAACTCTGATTCTGAGCATGTGACTTTCAGACATCATTGCGACAGATGAATCAGACACGGTTTTACATCGAGGAAAGCAGGAATCGAGTGGTGCAGGTCAGTCTGCTCTTGGGAGGCTTTCCGACACAACTCGACAAAGAGGAATACTCACACCTGCTATCCGAACACCTTGCCATCAAAAGTGAGTCTGCACATCTCTGTGTGCTTGAATGATGTGTAAGCCCAAGGTTTAAACTGCTCAGATCCTTTGGATTTTAGCCGTTCGTCCTGTCAGTCTCTTTGGATTCTATTAATCTTTCCACAAAATTGTCCTTAAACAAAGTCATCTTGTGTACTCATCGTAAATATGCCTGTTGCCGCTCTGCTGGGAGGGATTAGAGCAGATTATAAAGTGACTGCTGATGATTTCTTGCCAGAGTTAACACTAATCATATCTCTCTCTCTTCCACACCCAGGTCACTTGGTCACCATCACTCATGTGTACGCTGAACAAGGTAAGAGCAACCAAATCTGTAAATCATAGGGTTCTGTGGGAGAACAGCCTGTTTCCTTGTCACAGGAAATGCATCCCTCTATTAGAGGCAACTTATAATATGCGTCTTTGTTCTGAGCACAACTAAACTGCATGACTTTATTTGATAACACTGAAGGTCGCTGGTGCATGCTGCAGAACAAACCTCTGGCTGTGTCTATGGGCCACAGTCTGGCCTACTCTCAGTGCTCTGTAAATGAAAGCCCTTGTTCTACACACAAACGCTCAGAGCTGCTGGTTGTTTTCAGTCATCCACAACATGCCCACTGGCTCACTTGCCTTGATGCTTTGAACGTATTTATAATGTTGTTGCAGCGGCGTGTTGGTTTGTGCAGAGGTCTTAAAATATAAAGTGGTTAGCAGACAAGCTCTGATACTCTTCTACTCATTATTATTTCCTGTCATTGGCTACTGTACTTAGTACAAATGGTACAAGGGGCTTGTAAGAGTGCAAAGTGGCCAACAAATAGAAGTGGTAGTTTCCCTTGTCATTTCTAGAATATTTTATTTTAGTGAATTTTAAGTGAATAATATTATGCAAAATAATTAAGTTGATTTGATTTTAGAAATTTTGTGTACCTTTTATGTGTACTTTAAAATATTTTATGTATATATATATATATATATATATATATATATATATATATATATATACTTGTCGATCAGGCATAAGATTATGACCACCTTCCTAATATTGTGTTGGTCCCCCTTTTGCTGCCAAAACACCCCTGACCCGTCGAGGCATGGACTCCACTAGACCCCTGAAGGTGTGCTGTGGTATCTGGCACCAAGATGTTAGCAGCAGATCTTTTAAGTCCTGTAAGTTGTGAGGTGGAGCCTCCATGGATCGGACTTGTTTGTTCAGCACATCCCACAGATGCTCGATTGGATTGAGATCTGGGGAATTTGGAGGCCAAGTCAACACCTCAAACTCTTTGTTGTGCTCCTCAAACCATTCCTGAACCATTTTTGCTTTGTGGCAAGGCGCATTATCCTGCTGAAAGAGACCACAGCCACCAGGGAATACCGTTTCCATGAAAGGGTGTACATGGTCTGCAACAATGCTTAGGTAGGTAGTACGTGTCAAAGTAACATCCACATGGATGGCAAGGTTTCCCAGTAGAACATTGCCCAAAGCATCACACTGCCTCCACCAGCTTGCCTTCTTCCCATAGTGCATCCTGGTGCCATGCGTTTCCCAGGTAAGCAACGTACACGCACCCGGCCATCCACGTGATGTAAAAGAAAATGTGATTCATCCGACCAGGCTACCTTCTTCCATTGATCCGTGGTCCAGTTCTGATGCTGGCGCTTTCGGTGGTGGACAGGGGTCAGCATGGGCACCCTGACTGGTCTGCAGCTATGCAGCCCCATACACAACAAACTGCGATGCACTGTGTATCCTGACACCTTTCTATCAGAACCAGCATTAACTTCTTGAGCAATTTTAGCTACAGTAGCTCGTCTGTTGGATCGGACCACACGGCCACCCTTCGCTCCTCACGTGCATCAATGAGCCTTGGCCGCCCATGACCCTGTTACTGGTTCACCACTGTTCCTTCCTTGGACCACTTTTGATAGATACTGACCACTGCAGACTGGGAACACCACACAAGAGCTGCAGTTTTGGAGATGCTCTGACCCAGTCGTCTAGCCATCACAATTTGGCCCTTGTCAAACACGCTCATAGCCTTACGCTTGCCCATTTTTCCTGATTCTAACACATCAAATTTGAGGACAAAATGTTCACTTGCTGCCTAATATATCCCACCCACTAACAGGTGCCGTAATGAAGAGATAATCAGTGTTATTCACTTCACCTGTCTGTGGTCATAATGTTATTTCTGATCGGTGTTGAAAGTTTTGCTGCACATTCTTTGTGGAAACAGTGACACTTTTTTTTAGAATTCTTTGATAAATAGAAAGTTCAAAATAACATTTGTACATTTTTTGTAACATTATAAATGTCTTTACTGTCACTTTTAATTAATTTAATACATCTTTTTTTTTCTTTCAAAACAAGCTAACAAAAAAACTACACCTTACTGACCACAGACTTTTTACTGCTAGTGATATATAGAGGATTGCAATGGGATTTTGTGTGCGTCTCAATCAGCTCCCTAGTTCAGTAGTCAGGGCACTGATCAGGGAGTCGGTCACATTCTGAGCTGATTGAGATGCAGGGTTTGTCTCATTCCATCATATCTTGATAGGTGGTAAAAATAATTGTGCTCAGAGCTAAAAATAATTGTGTCCCAGGTGTGAGGAGGTGTTAGTGAGTGTGTGTTTGTATAATTGAGTTGATGTGCTATTTTCAGGTGCAGTGGTTCTGCAGATCAGCTGTTTCTCAGAGGCAGAGAGGATTTACATGCTGGCCAAAGACATCAGCATCAGTGGCAAACAGCTCTACTCACTTGTCATACCTGAGATCATGGTACACCATCTTTTTTACAAAGCCATAAATCTAAACACTAAATTGGTGCAACAGACTCCTGTTTGTGAATATGGAAAGTTCTTGTGCTCTTTCTTTATAACAAATGCCACTTTATTGTATAATTCAGTGTGATTTATACATTGACATGGCATTTTTAAATGAGGCTCAAAGATAGTTCACTGAGTAATGAAAATTCTGTCATTATTTACTTAACACCATGTCATTCCAACCTTCTATGACTTATTTCTTCTTCAAAACAGATCTTTTGTTTGTTTGTTTTTGGTTTTACCATTGAAATTCAGTGGGCAGTGTTTTGTTTGGGTTTGTACGGAGACCCTAAAGGGACATGAGGATGGTAAAAAAAATAAAATAATAGATGACAGGTATATTCCAATAAAATGTATATTCCAATGCTTTTGCGTTCGCTTGAAAAATTTGCGTTCCCTCATGAAACTTTGCGTTCACAAAACTTGTGTGATGGAAATAACAAGGTGGGAGGGAAAACTGTATTCCAGTGCTTTCTGAGGGGAACACAAATGTTTTGGAAAAAAAAATTGCAGAATGCAAAAGCATTCGAATATAATTTTCCTTGCATCTCATACTTTTTTCCATCACCATGTCCCCTTATTTTTCCCTTTGTGTCCAAATATCAGATAGATGTCATCACCTTGGAATTATAAGGTTGTATCTGAGATTTTTTCAAAATTGAGTTATTCACATATTCTTATTCTGTGACAATTTATGTACATTATGTTATGTGACAAAAAGGTTCTATCTACAAAGAAGTATGAAATGCAAAAACTTTGAAGCTCAATATCTCAAAACTGCTCAGAATGTAGATAAAACATAATTCCAAGGTGGCCATGTATTTAAGAGAGTTCAACCCACAGCTGATTCAAAATAATAACCTGTATTGACTTCATTGTGATCAGTAGGTCACATGCTGTTCATTGCAACAATAGAAGGCTGTTTATTAAAGTTCAAAATGCTGGCCCAAGCTTTAGATACATCTAGTGGTCCCTCTAGTGGCCCAGTGAGAAACTACAGTACAATCCAACAACAAGTTTAACAAAGATTCTTTTCTGACCCAACAGCAAAGCAAGCTGGCCAAAGGAAGCTGCCCCCTGCTGGTCTTTGTCAACCCTAAAAGTGGAGGACTAAAGGGCAGAGAGATCTTATACAGTTTCCGGAAACTTCTAAACCCTCACCAAGTGTTTGAGCTGACCAGCGGAGGACCACTTCCTGGGTTAGACCTCCTCTCCTTTTGAATGATGGTCTAACTGATATTAATGTTTTGATTAGAATATGTATGGGTGAATACTGTAGGTTTCCTTCTCACATGTATGGGTATGTGTATTGTACAGGCTGCACGCTTTTAGGGACGTCCCTCACTTCCGTATCCTGGTGTGTGGAGGAGACGGCACAGTGGGATGGGTGCTGGGGGTACTGGAGTCCATCCGACATAAGATTGCCTGTCCTGAACCAGCGATCAGCATCATACCGCTGGGCACAGGTGCGTGATGGAAGTTTATAATTTAATTCTAGTTAACTGTAGGTTTTACAATTTGTTAGCATCCATTGTTATTTGTGTTCAGTTATGTTGTATGTGTTTGTCAGGGAACGATCTGGCTCGGGTGTTGCGATGGGGGGCGGGCTACAGCGGCGAGGACCCCTACAACATCCTGGTGTCTGTGGACGAGGCAGAGGAAGTACAAATGGACCGCTGGACAATTCTTCTGGATGCACAGGAAATGACAGAGGACGGCGAAGAGAACGGCTTCCTAGAGCCACCCAAGGTACACAATCAATCCTTTCAAATTACAATAAATATGATTTCTGCATAAATGCACCTATAGTACATTTGTATTTTATTATTTAACATTTAATTTTTTTTTTAATATAATTAATGTAATTAATATATGTAGATATATATATGCATTAATTTCGAATAATTGCATATTATTTATAATATTTTATTTTTAATAAATAAAATATATAATAAAAATAAAAAATATTTTAACAAATAAATTATATTTTAGAATTTATTATTTTAAAGATAAAATAAAGAATACATTTTTTTTAATGTAACATAATTATTCATATAAGTAGTGCAATTATTATAATGTGTACATATTCATTAATTTTATATAAATAATTACATAACTATTTATAAACAATGCATATTATAATAATATTGACATTAATTATTACAATTACAATACAAATACTGTAATACATAATTATAATATTTATTAATTAAACTTTAATTTTAATAATTTAATAAGGAATTTATCTCTGCACACATTTTGCGAGTTACTAGAGTAAAGCAGTCTAACGTAACAGGGTTATACCTGTCTGTGTTATAGATTGTGCAGATGAATAATTATTTTGGGCTGGGAATTGATGCTGAACTGAGTCTGGACTTTCATCACGCACGTGAGGAGGACCCAGATAAGTTTAATAGCAGGTGAGTGTTGTTCTTTCACCTCTAAAGGGTGACCATACGGCTCACAGTTAAGGTGAGGGAGATCTGTGTGCACTGCTGTTTTAATTTAGTCATTGTTCTTGCAGGTTCCACAATAAAGGTGTGTATGTGAAGGTGGGCCTGCAGAAGTTGAGTCACACACGAAACCTTCATAAAGACATCAGACTACAAGTGGACAAACAGGATGTGGAACTGCCCAGTATAGAGGGACTGATATTCCTCAACATTCCCAGGTAAACACATGTCAGTCTCACACAATGAAAGTAAAGACACTTCCATTGTGACGATTCCACACATGGGAGTTTGTTATAGAAGATTGAAGCTGTGTGTGTGCATGTGTCTAGCTGGGGCTCTGGTGCTGACCTGTGGGGCTCAGACAATGACTCACGGTTTGGGAGGCCCAGGATAGATGATGGGATGTTGGAGGTTGTGGGAGTTACTGGTGTGGTGCACATGGTGAGTTCTTCTTTCTAAGAACGTTTTCACCTTTAAGAACACTACTTTTTTAAATGTTTTGGGTTGGTAAGATTCCTTAAATGTTTTTGAAAGTTTAGGCTCACCAAGGCTGCATTTATTTGATCAAAAACAGTAATATTGTAAAACATTATTACAATAAAAAAAATAATAAATACAATTTTTTATTTTATTATATTTAAAATGTAATTTATTCCTGATTTTTCAGCCTCACTTGAAAAGTGATACTTTTTTTTTTTCAGTTCAAAAGAACTGCTTTTATTTAAAATATAAATCTTAAGTAACATTATAAATGTCTTTGTCACTTTTTTAATCAATTTAATGCATCCTTGCTGAATAAAAGTATTAATTTCTTTAAATAAAATCTTATTGACTCCAAATGGTGGTGTATGCCAACCTATATTTTATAAAAATTGTTTACTATATATTGTTTATAAAACATAATTTAATTTTTCATTGAAATTATTAATTGAATAATCATTTTTCTCTAATTCATGGTGTAGATTTACATTGTTTTATGAATTCTTAATTTTCTTTTTTTTTTTTTTTTTTTTTTTCTTTTTTTCTCAGGGTCAGGTTCAGAGTGGGCTGCGCTCTGGGATTCGTATCGCTCAGGGCAGCTATATTCGCATCACTGTGACCAAACCTATTACAGTGCAGGTGGACGGAGAACCCTGGATACAATCACCCGGACAGATCATCATCTCAGCCGCGGGACCAAAGGTACTTCTATGTATTTTTTAATGCATTCATATTTCATAAATTGGTTGGCCAACTACATGGTAGACTCTAGTGGCTTGATTCATTGAATTAGTATTTGAGATATATATATATATATATATATATCTCTCTTAAGCTCACCAAGGCTGCATTTATTTGATCAAAAATACAGTAAAAACAGTAATACTGTGAAATAGTATTACAATTTAAAATAGTTGTTTTCTGTTTGAATGCATTTTAAAATGTCATTTATTCCTGTGATGGCAAAGCTGAGTTTTTAGCATCATTACTCCAGTCTTCGGTGTCACATGATCCTTCAGAAATCATTCTAATATGCTGATTTGCTGCTCAAGAAACTTTTCTGATTATTATCAATGTTGAAAACTGTTGTAAAAAATTTTTTTCAGGATTCTTTGATGAATAGAAATTTCAAAAGAACATTTATCTGAAATCAAAATCACAATTATCTGGAAAAAAAATCAGATAACAGGAATAAATTACATTTTAAAATATTTTTAAATAGAAAACAGATGTTTTAAATTGTAATAATATTTCACAAAATTACAGTTTTTATTGTATTTTGGATCAAATAAAATGCAACCTTGGTAAGCAGAAGAGACTTCTTACTGATCCCAAACTTTTGAACAGCACACTGTTCATATAACAGTGTGTATATATATATATGCTGTTCATATAACTGCTGTATATAATATACACACACTCACATACACACATATATAATATATACACACATACACGCGCACACACACACTCAAGAAGGTCACTAAGTTAGCATTGACCTCATTACCCCGTTAATATTCAATATAAGAAATAGGCCTTCAAAACCATATGATTTACACAATTAATTGGGTGAGTGCAAAAATGAATAGAAGGTAGAAGAATGCAGACATAAGCAGAACCTTTAATGGAACCAAAGGACATTCCATTCAAGTATTCCATTTTATCACCATCTGTTAGCCTTCAGTTCTAATATCAAGTTCTGTGTAGTTTAAATGACTTTGTTTTCTGTTCTAGGTGCGCATGTTAAGAAAGTCCAAAACCAAGCAGAAGAAACAATCTGGAAGTTTGAAGGAAGGCCGCTCCGACAGTCCAGCTCCCAGTGATGGTGGGCAGTGACAAACCGCACAAACACTTCATTGACAGCCCTTTACTGTCGCCTTGACAACTTTTCTTTGAGTCTTTCCTCTGTTCTTTGTTACATTTTGGGTGGGTTTCAACATTGACTTTAGCTGAACTAGAATGTATAACACAGACATCTCTAACATCTCATAGTCTGTAGTGTTCAAACGCCCCATCAGATGATAGCACTGCAGTCTGTTTCTCAGGACTTTAGCTGCCCTGGGCCTGTTTCCGGCCTGTTTTTGCCTTAGATTCATACTGGTGTAGATATTTTTGTTGGTTTTATTTCGATTGCCAGTCTGCATCTTCTTTTAAAAGGGAATATTGTCTTAAAGTAGTCCATCACTGAAATGCTATGGCACATATGAGCGAGCAACCAGTATTTACACACATTGTGTGCATCACAAATGCCAAAAACTACCATTTCCTGAACATAGCCAAGTTAAGACTATCACTTAATATTCACATCTTGCTTATGATGGCGGCCTTTTTTGGTTTATGGTAAAAACTGTGACTCACCGACCTTCATCTGGTCATTTTTCGTTTCTATGATGATTATCGTAAATGTCTTACTTGAAGTTTATTTGCAATAGCAGCCCCTAGTAGCTTTCTACAAGTATCTGAACCAAAACATTGCAGTATATATGTACAAACAACTCTAGTTCTTGTTCATTAATAGCACATTTGAATGTGTAAATGTGGAGAGATAATCGTCTTTGTATATCAATTTTCTAGCTTTCTTAGCTGTGAAACTGTAGGCGCAATCGTGCCTCACCAAAACGTGAGTAAACAATCTGGTGTCATCACAGCCGTTTTGTAAAAGAGGAATGAATATCAATAGATTTTCGAACAGGAGCGGTACCGAAAATACTGTGAAATCGTTTAAAAGAGTCGTGGATTTTACGAAGGATGAATGTTTGTAAATTCCCTGTGATGTTTGTAGACATATGCACCACTTTTAGTGTTAATAGTAATATAACGCTGTACGATACTTGATAAAACATTCCACGCAAGATCACGTAGCATTTTCGGTATTTATAATGTAACTGGTCATATGAACCTTTAAGCCAAGCGTAGCTTCATCATGTTCTGGTGAAAGCATTGATTTGTAAGTAAATTAATATGTTACTGTTATCTGACATAGTAGACAGTCATGTAAAGCTACTCGTCCTGTTGTAAAACTAAAGCTAGAGGCGAGCGCAGTGCTGTAATATATATTTGCTAGTAAGTAAGTGGCGTTTATATGTTGTTTCTGTACAGTGACTGGTCAGCCCTCCTCCAGTGGTATGAATTCATGAGGCTGGCCTTAGATTTTGTATGTATGATCAGTTAGACACTCCACTTTCCATCAGGCATGCGTTATTGCCAGGCTGTTGCAGGGCGCATCCTCAGCCACCTATGGGGGGCAACTGTCTTACCTCATCTACCTCGTCTCACCGGCACACATCACTCCGAGAATCAAGTTCCGCCAAGCTCTTCCAAAGACTTGCGCCTGCTTTTCTTCCTGCACTTCATGGATCATGTCTGGGAATGATGACGGATATGAAAATCTGACCAAGTGCATTTGTTCTTATATAGTATGAGCAATGTTTTAGGTCTCATTGTCATTTTTCTTCAGAAGATGCTATCTGATCTCGCCAATTCTCGTGTCGTTCATTTGCCAGAAGTGTGTACAGTGGTGATTTCTGCATTAGTTGTGCCTGTTGCCATGACAACCCTCGGGTTAACGTGCTGTTCTGTGGTGTGGTTTGGCCTGAGCTCTGCGTATAGTGCCTCATATAAGTGCTTCAAGAACTTCTGCAGTTTTGCCGTACGTGTGCGTTTAACTCCATGCCGTTCTGTTTGTTCTGCTGGTTCAGTGACTATGAAGTAGAACCGTGCTATTCTAGGTCCTTTAGAGCTGATGTGCCTCCTAATAGGGTAAATCTCACGAAAATGAGTCACATGATATTACCCCAAAAATCTAATTACCACAAAAAAAGTCAAAATTCTTTGCATTTTGACTTTTTTTTTCATGACAATTAAGGATATTTTTTTTTTACCCCAACTCTCCAATGCATTCGGAATTGTTTTTTTTTTTTTTTTTTTCTTTTGTAATACACATAATTCCCACTGATTATTGGATTAGATTCTCCTTAGTGTAGATGCATTATTTTTTTATTTATGGTTGTGAAAAACTTACAGTTGGAATTTTTATTTATTTGTGTTTATTAAAGGCAGTACAACAATGACTACAACCGTGTATAAATACTTGACAGTATCGTGAAAATAACGTCTAAATATCTTTAAGCATTTCTTTTGATTTTGGGATGAAATATGACCCGGACATGACTTGACAGGTTTCGTGAGATTCACCCAATAACTTTGTTTGGTCAAAACTGTTTAAAGTTATTTTACCTCCTTGCGTTATTAAAGTTTTATTCTTACTTCTTGTAAAGTGGGTTAGAATTAATGTTCTGAGATCTATATATAGATGTATATTTTTGGAGAGAAAATGTTTTTAATTTGGTCTGTAAAGATATTGCACTGATTGTACTGTTTTAAAGATGTTTTTAAGTGTACATTGTGTTTAATGAATATCAAATAACTAAATGTATAGATATATCAATCAGCTGTATAACAGATGGATGTCCAAAACATGACAAAAAAGACATAAATTTGGACTTTTTAATATAGTTCTGTTCTGTGTTTTTATTTTGCATGATATTAGAAGTTCCTATTTTTCAAAGTAACAAACTTGATCATTCAGTTAGCACCAAATGCACCAAAATATACATGATTAGTAGGTCAGTACAGCTTATTTACAACAGTATAAAATGGCTAGAATTGGACATATTGAGAATTAGATCAGCTTATACAAATCATCGAATTACTTAACACCTAATGATTTTCAAGTTTCCTCAGTATAAATGATTTTAAAAATAGTTTGAAGTAGTTTCTTCTCAAATAAATAGCTTAAATGAGAGTATCATCTGGAATGGGAAGTGCACAGGAAAGGCACAGAATGAAAGGGCAGTATGTACCAAGGGCTCAGCCCAGGTTAATGTTCCCACCATACAATGTGATGAGAAGAATCATGATAAATCCTGTCAGAACTCCAGCGTTTTGGATTGCGAAAAAAATGATATCGGCCTTCGTGCTCCTCACTTGTTCACTGGCAATCATGTTCATTTCAGGCAACTAGGTGAGAGAGAGAGAAAGAGGATTCAGTATTTGCTCTGCTAAAACAGATTTATGTTGGAAGTGGAGCCAAATTCATTTTTTTTTCCTCAAAAAGATTTTACCCCTAAATAAATGAATACTTATTATAGGTTTAAAATCATGTACGCTCACAAAAGATGAAGTCAACAGTCATATGAGTAGCCTAATATAAAAGCTGTGATATTTTACATGGAGCGGGTCACGTCATGGAGGCGGCCATTTTGAGACATGACCAATCTGACACGGCTCACTTTTATCTTGTTAACACCCCTATTATTGGTCACAGAATGTATTATCTGTGTCAGACAGTGCGTTTCTACAATGCATCTGTATGGAAGCCCGTTTCCGCCACTAAATAAAAAAAAAAAAAGAGTAATTGCGACTTTTTATCTCAGAATTCTGACTTTTTATCTCACAATTGCGAGTTTATATCTCACAATTGCGAGTTATAAAGTCAGAATTCTGAGATATAAAGTCACAATTCTGAGATATAAAGTCGCAATTGCGTGATATAAAGTCAGAATTCTGAGATATAAACTCGCAATTGCGTGATAAAAAGTCAGAATTGCGAGTTTTTATCTCAGAATTCTGACTTTTTTTCTCGCAATTGCGAGTTATAAAGTCAGAATTCTGAGATATAAACTCGCAATTGCGTGATATAAAGTCAGAATTCTGAGATATAAACTCGCAATTGCGTGATATAAAGTCAGAATTCTGAGATATAAAGTCGCAATTGCGTGATATAAAGTCAGAATTCTGAGATATAAAGTCGCAATTGCGTGATATAAAGTCAGAATTCTGAGATATAAAGTCGCAATTGCGTGATATAAAGTCAGAATTCTGAGATATAAAGTCGCAATTGCGTGATAAAAAGTCAGAATTGCGAGTTTTTATCTCAGAATTCTGACTTTTTTTCTCGCAATTGCGAGTTTTTATCTCAGAATTCTGACTTTATATCACGCAGTTGCGAGTTTATATCTCAGAATTATGACTTTTTTCTTGTAATTAACTGACGGACAGTTTCTCTGTCTAACAAATACGGACATCCAACATCTGGTGCATCCAACGATAGCAGTGCTGCCGTCCTGATGTCTGAAGCTGTTGGTGTATAAAATGTGCCACTTCAGCTTCATCTGTTTTATTGCGCCTCCGCCACAGCTGATTCTTATTATTATTACTATTATATTGGTATTATTGTGTAATCACAACACATTTGCTCAAAACTTGTCAAATTCATCATTGTATCTAATTCTGTTAAAAACAACTTTTATTCACCAAATACTTCCACTGTAATTTTGTAATTGTAATTCTACCCTTGAATGCCCCCTTTTATGGAGCCACCAGGCTTGAGTTGCAGTTACAAAAGTTGATGAAATATGATTTGAAATTATATGAAATATGATGCGTTTTAGTATTAAGCCCACTAGATGGCAGTAAAAGCTGTTTTTTTCTCCTGGAAACGCTGTACTCATGTACAAGGTTACCGTGGAAACATGCTATACTATGCATATTCCTGCATAATGTTCTCTCTAATGTCCGGAGACTAATCTTCATGTTATGTGCCTCCTCCAATAAAATCAAAATTTCTTTATTGGTAAATCCGCGCTAAAAATAATCCTTTATGATGTCTTCCATTTTATGTATAATAATAACGAAGCAGCAATCCTGATGGTCACCCGGAATGAAAGGAAACGCAAGCAAAGTAAGAACTATGAGAAATAAAGTTGCACACAATTGTGAGGAAAAAAGTCAGAATTCTGACTTTATATCACGCAATTGCGACTTTATATCTCAGAATTCTGACTTTATATCACGCAATTGCGACTTTATATCTCAGAATTCTGACTTTATATCACGCAATTGCGACTTTATATCTCAGAATTCTGACTTTATATCACGCAATTGCGACTTTATATCTCAGAATTCTGACTTTATATCACGCAATTGCGACTTTATATCTCAGAATTCTGACTTTATATCACGCAATTGCGACTTTATATCTCAGAATTCTGACTTTATAACTCGCAATTGCGAGAAAAAAAGTCAGAATTCTGAGATAAAAACTCGCAATTCTGACTTTTTATCACGCAATTGCGACTTTATATCTCAGAATTCTGACTTTATATCACGCAATTGCGACTTTATATCTCAGAATTCTGACTTTATATCACGCAATTGCGACTTTATATCTCAGAATTCTGACTTTATAACTCGCAATTGCGAGAAAAAAAGTCAGAATTCTGAGATAAAAACTCGCAATTCTGACTTTTTATCACGCAATTGCGACTTTATATCTCAGAATTCTGACTTTATAACTCGCAATTGCGAGAAAAAAAGTCAGAATTCTGAGATAAAAACTCGCAATTCTGACTTTTTATCACGCAATTGCGACTTTATATCTCAGAATTCTGACTTTATATCACGCAATTGCGACTTTATATCTCAGAATTCTGACTTTATATCACGCAATTGCGACTTTATATCTCAGAATTCTGACTTTATAACTCGCAATTGCGAGAAAAAAAGTCAGAATTCTGAGATAAAAACTCGCAATTCTGACTTTTTATCACGCAATTGCGACTTTATATCTCAGAATTCTGACTTTATAACTCGCAATTGTGAGATATAAAGTCAGAATTCTGAGATAAAAAGTCGCAATTACTCTTTTTTTTTTTTTATTTAGTGGCGGAAACGGGCTTCCATACATCTGGAACCAAAAACTACTCTTTTTTTTTTTTTTTTTATGCTGCCTCCACACCTCTAGGTGTCAGTATAATTCCAAATACGATTTGTCAGGATGTTTGTAAAAAACATTGTGACAAAAAAGAGTTTTTAAAGCCATAATTTTTGCTCTCCAAGGCTTCATTTATTTGGTGAAAACTACAGTAAAAACTGTAATATTGTAAAATATTATTGGCAAAGCTGAATTTTCAGCATCATTACTCCAGTCTTCAGTGTCACATGATCCTTCAGAAATCATTCTAATATGCTGATTTGGTGCTCAAGAAACATTTATGATTATTATTATCAGCAATGTTGAAAACAGTTTTGCTGCTTAATATTTTTGTTAAAACAGTGTTGCATTTCAGGATTATTTGATGAACAATTCAAAGGAATGGCAATTGTTTCACTGCAAAAATGTTTTTCTTACTCAGTATTTTTTGTCTTGTTTTCCAGTACGAATTATTTATTAAATGTATTATTTATTGAATTTTTAAAAATCAAGATACATTTAATTTACTATTAAGTCTTGTTTTCTGAAATAAATTAAGTGAGTTTTGCTTAAAACAGGAAATAATATCTGCCAATAAGGTAAGAAAAATGTTTTCTCTCTGAATTAAGTTTATTTTTCTGGTCCCATTGGCTGATTTTTCTTTTTTCAAGCATGAACTCACTTCATTTTGATTTGATTTCCTAACCCGTACTGTTCTTACCATATCAGCCAAGGATATGTAAAGGAACATGCCACCAGCAAAGGCAAAGATGATGTTGGGGGCAAAAGCGTTGCCCAACAAGATGCCCAGGACCAGGCCCACATAGCAGGACATCGCAGACAGCAGGTTGAAGAAGACGGCCTGTGGAACGCTCAACCCTGCGTTCAGCAAGATAATGAAGTCGCCTACAGGGGGAGACAGAGTGCAAATGTGCCTTGCATGTTTTTTCCATAAACTTTTAGTGAAGGTCAACATTCAAAGGGCAGTTGTCATAAAGGTGGTGTGGCGTAGGGGTTAAAGGTCAGAGCAGACAACTGAAAGGTTTTCCTGGTGGATAAAATTGTTGTTAAATCCCTGCATTTCTCTTACCCAGCTCGTGAGGGAACTCCTCACAGACGATGGCGATAGAGGTGCTAAAGCCATTGAGAATAGACACTGTGAACGAGGCGCCGATGGCCAGTCCGTCAATGAAGTTGTGTAGAGCATCGCTCAGGGAAATCATCCATGCCACCGTCTTCACGCTGGACAGCCGTCTTCCTCTAAGCCATCTGCAAGACCCCTGCAATCACATTCGCATCTAAATTAAAACCTCATTTTCTTCTTTAACAACATTACTGTACCCTCTTGAGCTTCAACCCTGGGTTCACATTTCAAATATTATTTACTTTTAGCCCCGAGGTCTAACTTTTTGTATTGTTACAGGGTCGAGATGACGATCCCAATTGCATGGTGCTCGTGATTTAGGGTCAAAGGTCAGAAGGCAATCTTGTTTCTGCTGGCAGCTGTGACAGATGAAAGCAAACACAGCTGTGTGTGTCTCTATGGCTGGACTCTAAGTCGCACTGACCTGTACACTATGTACTACTTAATTCTGTAGCAAAAAACAGCTTTTTAAAACTCAAAACAATTGAATCAAAAAACCCGCAGGTTTGAGGAAGGGTTTTTTGTAGTGCTGCATGCTATTGAGACTTTAGCAGAAGAGTGAAGGCATTCAAAGAACTGTATTTGATCCCGCTGAAGGACAACTGTTATCACATGACCCAGGAATCTGGTTTAACCATTGACTACAGTCTGATGCTACACTTAATAACATAATAGCCTTGTTGTCGACAAATAATTAGCACCTATCTTTATTTGATAATTGCAGACACTTTTGTGTAATCATAAATTGCTTACTGCTGCAATAATTAAACAGTCTTTATAGATGACATGTAATTAGAGGTGTTTGCTAAGCCAAGCATCACTCATATAATTGGTCATACGGGGTTACAGATTTGAACAAAGCCATAACATCAGTATTAAACTTTGGTGCATAACTTGTCCTGCACTGTTTGTGCTTCAGACATAAATGTTACCTCAAATCATACTGTGGAGACTGTTGCACAAAAGTGAGCACAAAATCCCACAGACTTACATTGAAGGAGGGTCACCTGAGCCATTTATAGAGGAGGTGGGCTCTTTAGAGGTTTAGTTCACCCAAATATGAAAAATCTGTCATTAATTACTCACCCTCATGTCGTTCCACACCCGTAAGACCTTCGTTCATCTTCGGAACAAAAATTAAGATATTTTTGTTGAAATCCGAGAGGTATATGACTTGTCCATAGACAGCAATATAATTTCAAGGTCCAGAAAGGTACTAAAGAAAGACATTGTTATAACAGTGATGAGAATACTTTGTGCGCAAAAACAAAACAGAAATAATGACTTTATTCTACAAAATCTTCTCTTCGGTGTCATTCTAATACGTTGTTTACATTCAGTGCTTCCAGGTTCTATGTCAGAACGCCGACTCATTATTGGCCGGCTCCTGCGTCAGCATCACACGTATACGTTGTTCTGCTTACGTGTGTAGCTTTGGCCAATACTGAGCCGGCATTCGGACGTAAACACGGAAACCTTCACTGTGCTTACTGTGTCACCTGTGTAAGGATAATGACAGGGAAGAGAAGAGATTGTTGAATAAAGTCGTTATTTTTTTTGTTTTTGCGCACAAAAAAGTGTTCTAAACGCTTCATAAAATTAAAGTTGAACCACTGTAGTCACGTCGACAGTTTTAACAATGTCTTTCTTTAGTACCTTTCTGGACCTTGAAAGTGTTGATTATATTGCTGTCTATGGAGGAGTCATATACCTCTAGGGTTTCATCAAAAATATCCTAATTTGTATTCTGAAGATGAACGAAGGTCTTACAGGTGTGGAACGATATGAGGGTGAGTAATAAATGACAGAATTTTCATTTTTGGGTGAACTAACCCTTTAAGAGTATGCAACGCATAGCAATGTGCTGACAAATACTTTGGCATCCTGTTTTTGCATGGACAAGCACAAGAAAATGTAGTTTCTTTAACTAGTTTTAATCTCATTTCACATAGGAATGGCTAGCCTATTTATATCATATATTTTTATTTCCGTCATGCACTACTATTCAATAGTTCGGGGTTGGCTGCATTTTTTGATTAAAAAATACAGTAAAAACAGTAATATTGTGAAATATTATTACAATTTCAAAGAATCTTAATATATTTTTAATGATATTATTTTTGATGCAAAGCTGAATTTTCAGCATCATGACTCCCGTCTTAAGTGTCACATGATCCTTCAGAAATCATTCTAATATGATGATTCGGTGCTATTAAAACAGTTTGAAAACAGTTACATTTAAAAAAAAAAAAAATTCAAACCATGGTAGATTTTTTTTTTTTTAGGATTCTTTGATGAATAAATATTTCAAAGAACAGCAATGATTTGAAATAGAAATCTTTTTATAACATTATGAATGTCTTTACAGTCAATTTTAATCAATTTAATGCATTCTCGCTGAATAAAAGTATTAATTTCTTTCAAAATAAAAAAAGGTTACCCTTTATTTTCAAGGTCCCCTATGGACATTCTGCTGACTATAAGTAACGCTGCACCTACATGTCAACTAACTCTCATTAGAGTATTAGTAGACTGTCTGCTTAATATCTGCTAACACTTTATTTTGATGCTCTGCCAACAGACATTCTACTGACTTTAACTTTGCAAGTACATGTCAACTTATTCTCCCAACCCTAACCCCTTATTCTACCATCCCTATCCCTAACAGTCTACTAATACTCAACTAATACTCTAATGAGAGTTAGTTGACATGTAGGTACAACGTTACTTATAGTCAACAGAATATCTATAGGACCATCAAAAAAATGCTCCTGCCTTCCAAACCTTTGAATGGTAGTGTATATATTATATCCTTTATATTATACCTATTATTTACTTGGATCAGTAAACAACCATCTAGAACACCCTAGTAACCACAAAGCAACGTTCTGGCATCCCATTAGCGAGTTTTTGCTATAGTACATTTACATTTACTTCTTTTCATGTGGGAATGAATCAGTATTGTTGTTGTTTTTTTTTTTTTTTTTTTTTTTCAAACCATTGGCTATTTTTATACCGTTTATGTAACTTAGGGCTATATTTAGGCCATTCACATATCTCTTGGGACTATTTGTAGTTTTTGTGAGATCTGACCAGTTGTACCTGTTCCACTGGGGGGTCAGAGGTTATGCTGGCTTTGTCGCTGCTGGCAAAGCTGAAGTCTGAGTTTGCCGTAATGACGACGCCGTTCTGTTGGATGCTCTCTGAGGGGAGGAAGTGACTGTGTCCATGGCCGTGCTGAGGTATGGAAGTGGAGAGGATTTAAATTGATCGTATGATAACCGTATATGATTTCAAAGAACATACATGCTAATATAAAACATTGACCATCAATGAAGCTCTGCCACTCTTCAATTTTCTTGCAGTTAATTGCAATTATATGATATGCATATTACGTATGAGATAATCTAGGCAACAGATCATTATGACAAAATAAACTTTATATCACCCTGAAAGAGTTGATTCAGCGATAATGACCAGCTGACTGTACCCTATCCTGCTCATAATGCAACTACTGTATTTGTAAAAACAAAAAGATATACTGATTTGATTTTAATTACTTTTTTTTTTACATAATGTAATGTGAAATATTGTCATTATATGACAATATTTAACAGCAGAATGCTGTAAGCCTGTGACTGACCAATCAGAAGTAAGTATTCCAGAGAGACTTGTAATAATGTGTTTTACTGTTTGTGTGTTTTTTCATTGGTTTGAATAGTATAAAGAATTCAAAATGAATGAAAATGAACCAGTCAAGTTCTGTTGAGTCTTCATAATACTGAGATGAACCCACCTCTTGGTCTGGTTTGAGGACCATCCTCAGGATTTTTTCTGTGAAGTACAGCGCATAGAATCCACCAAAGATCCCAACAGCTTGGAGAACATAACCGTCTGCTTTTGGGTCCAACCCAAAGGCCTGTTCAGTTAGAGGAATTACTCATGTAATCACGAGTCTATGAACAAGTTAAGCCAGATATCCTTGCACATTATTAGTTTAAAGTTAAAATGCAAACCCAAAATAAATATTACAACATGTAATCGGTGCAAAACAAATATCACATGTCATGCAACAATCATGCATCACATAGCAAGAAACATCTGCACTGTTCAGGAAAATAAAAATGTCTGGAATCAAGTCCAGTTCAAAGAGCATTCTGAATTTTGTTATTATGTAATCACTATAGGCTAAGCATGAATAAGCTGCATCAGCATAATTGTGCTGATAAGATGGCAATTAAAGATGTGAAATAATAGCTTGTCAGTTGGAGATTTGATTTCAGGGCTTCTATGAAGCAAGAATCAACTAGTGTAGGTTTTTGGGTTCATAATCCTGCCATACCACCAATCTGACCTTCAAACAAGCTCCTAGAGGACTGTCCTAAACTGACCTAAATGACATGAAGAAAGCTTCCAACGTAAATGAAATAAACTGAAAAATGGAAAAGCATTTCACCTCGGGTATAAGTTGGAGAGCAGCATTGGAGAAGAGCGTCCCAACAGCCAGACCGATGAAGTAGGTGAGCACTTTGGGGAAGTAGGGCTTTTTAGTGACGGGAACGAGAGTCAGACCCAGCAGTGAGGCCAGATTAATGATGGTAACAGCCAAGAAGCCATATCCCCAGACTTTATGCAGAAGGAAAGTGGAAAGGTCAGTTAAACAGTTAAAGTTATACAGAAGGGTAAATTATATTTCAACCCAAAATCAAAAAAAGAAAATAATGTTTGCATAAAGAAAGATTTTTGCTTTGTGACATTATATTTAAGACAGTTAAACAATTGTCTGTAATTTCCATTCTCCTCAATGGTGATTTTCATTACTGTAATACAGTGCATTTTTAGTGTATTTACAGTATATAAAAAGCACTATAAAATGTACATTGTCGTGGTTATGTTCTATGTGTGGACAACGACAACGATGTACTAAAAATGAAAAATATTCCTTCACGTTTTTGCGCGTACAGACAATAACATTGTCAAAACAATCCTCGTTCACAAGGATCCGTGAAAATGATTATAAATGCTGTATTATGCTGCCAGGCCAGTAGTTGATGTCACTTTGTAAGGAAACTATAGACTGAACACATGGTGTTGTGGGTTTGTCCCGCAGTAGAAATCGCGTTACGGGGGGGAGAAATGGGAACGCGGGGGCACCGCGATGCGACCGCAAAGGGCACTTTCACTTTCGCGATCAAAGGGGCAGGGGCTCAAGCCTATGGTAGAGCAGTGCAACACATCTCCTTCGCATAGAGTTGATGAGGTTGTTGACTGTGGCCTGTGGAATGTTGGTCCACTCCTCTTCAATGGCTGTGCGAAGTTGCTGGATATTGACAGGAACTGGAACACGCTGTCATATACACTGATCCAGAGTATCCCAAACATGCTCAGTGGATGACATGTCCGGTGAGTATGCTGGCCATGCAAGAACTGGGATGTTTTCAGCTTCCAGGAATTGTGTACGGATCCTTGCAACATGGGGCCGTGCATTATCAGGCTGCAACATGAGGTGATGGTCGTGGATGAATGACACAACAATGGGCCTCAGGATCTCATCACGGTATCTCTGTGCATTCAAAATGCCATCAATAAAATGCACCTGTGTTCGTTGTCCATAACATACGCCTGCCCATACCATAACCCCACCGCCACCATGGGCCACTCGATCCACAATGTTGACATCAGCAAACCACTCACCCACACGACGCCATACACGCTGTCTGCCATCCGCCCTGTACAGTGAAAACCGGGATTCATCCATGAAGAGAACACTCTCCAAAGTGCCAGACGCCATCGAATGTGAGCATTTGCCTACTCAAGTTGGTTACGACGACGAACTGCAGTCAGGTCGAGACCCCGATGAGGACGACGAGCATGCAGATGAGCTTCCCTGAGACGGTTTCTGACAGTTTGTGCAGAAATTCTTTAATTATGCAAACCGATTGTTGCAGCAGCTGTCCAGGTGGCTGGTCTCAGACAATCTTGGGGGTGAAGATGCTGGATGTGGAGGTATGGGCTGGTGTGGTTACACGTGGTCTGCGGTTGTGAGGCCGGTTGGATGTACTGCCACATTCTCTGAAACACCTTTGGAGACGGCTTATGGTAGAGAAATGAACATTTATTTCATGGGCAACAGCTCTGGTGGACATTCCTGCAGTCAGCATGCCAATTGCACGCTCCCTCAAAACTTGCAACATCTGTGGCATTGTGCTGTGTGATAAAACTGCACATTTTAGAGTGGCCTTTTATTGTGGCCAGCCTAAGGCACACCTGTGCAATAATCATGCTGTCTAATCAGCATCTTGATATGCCGCACCTGTGAGGTGGATGGATTATCTCGGCAAAGGAGAAGTGCTAAATAACACAGATTTAGACAGATTTGTGAACAATATTTGAGAGAAATAGGCCTTTTGTGTACATAGAAAAAGTCTTAGATCTTTGAGTTCAGCTCATGAAAATTGGGGGCAAAACAAAAGTGTTGCATTTATAATTTTATTCAGTGTAATATGCAATATGCAAATTCGCATTTTTGTTGTTCACACTGAGACAATAACAGTATCGTTTTCAAAACGTGCACTTTGAAACCCATGTTCAAAAGTTTGTATTTTCAGGCCCCCAAAATGCGGTTGTCAAGTAAATGAAAAGTAAAAAGTTAAAATAAATATTACATAAGTTACATAAAACGTTTTCCGTTTTTTAGTTGAAAACGGTGCCGTGTAAACGGCCCCTCACTTTGGTTCTTCTCACTGTTCTGTATTGTCTTCTGTTATGCTGATTCTTGGCTTCTGGGGTCAATTCTTCGTACCTCGCTTAATAAATCTGAGATGATTTAACAGATACCATATCTTCTAATCATGATAGCTGATTTTAATTTGGTTCTTCAAACGAATTTGCAGATTAGATTAAAATGCCTGGATTAAGTTGTCTGATATTACTACGTGTTCTTGTGTTCATTGGAAAGGGCAGATACTTCGATACTCGAAACCATGCAATGCAATGCAGTAATGCAGCAGTTGGCTGGCCGCAAGACAGCAGCATTATGACATCATATAATTAAAAAAGGAACAGCCAAGCAGGCAAAATTACATAAAAGCACTAATAGATGAATTAAATTTGTAAATGTTTGTTACACAATTCCTAATTATTTCCATTTTGCACAATTTCTAGTATTTGTACAGGGCTATTTTCATTGTTAAGAGTAGCTTATTGTAATTAGCAATTCATTTAATTTTACACGCGAAGCAAATAAAGCTTCATAAGGATCAATAACATATTTCTAATGAAACAGCAGGTTTTTTTTAAGTAATCTGCATCATCTGCACTAAATCAAGCCTCCTGTATAATAGATGTCACTATTCAAATTAATACACGGTTCATATTAACTGTATGTAATGTGTGCAAGGCTCCAAAAAATTATGAGATAATTATTCCCTCACAACATTCCCTACACAACATTATACTTATTTTCAAATTTTGTATATAAAATCTATCAAAAGAATTTATAGATCTTAGTTAAAATTAATTTCAGCATTTACTAATATATTATTGAAATCAAAAGCTGTATCTGTTCATATTTAATGGACCTGACTAACATGAACTAACAATGAATAGTTTTTTTTTTTATTATTATTAACTAACATTAACAAAGAATAATAAATACTGGAACAAATGAATTGGTAACACTTAACTAATGTTAACTAATGAACCTTATTGTAAACTACATTATCTAACATGAACTAATAATGAACTGCACTTTTACTGCATTTATTAATCTTTGTTAATATTAATTTCAACATTTACTAATACATTATTAAAATTAAGAGTTGTATTTGTTAACATTAGTTAATGCACTGTGAAGTAACATGAACAAACAATGAACAACTGTATTTTTATTAACTAATGTTAACAAAGATTAATAAATACCATGACAAATGTATTGCTCATGGTTAGTTCATGTTAGTTAGTACATTAATTAAGGTTAACAAATAAACCTTACTGTAAAGTGTTACCAATGTATTGCTTATTGTTAGTTAATGTGTTAACTAATGGGATCTTATTGAAAAATGTTACCAATTCTTTCCTTTGTTTCTGTCTTCTGAGATTAAATAAAGAAAACTGTTTTATTTCATTTTTAAGACAATTACACAATTGTCTGTTAACTGACATCATTCTCAACAGGGATTTTCATTACTGTTATACAGTACATTTTTAATGTTATATAGTAAAATCTATTTTTCTGCAGTGTTTTAATTAAATAGCATGAGAACAATATAAAAAAAAAAATAGTAGGCTACTAATACAAATAAAATACTACTTTAATAAATAATACACATTTTCCCCAAGATTGTTTTGCATTAACTTAATGAGAATTGAGAGGAAAAATTACCTTAACTGACATGATTATAATTTAATATAAAGTGTAAAACTTTATTTCACTTGGCACAGTTCCCTCTGTCTTTGGTATAGGTTTATACAAAATCTACAATACACTGGTTTACATCCGGAGAAAGATCTTTGACAACCGAAGAAGTTCAGATATGACGAATTCGGCTTTTTTAAGAAGACTCACCACGAAGTTCTTTGGGGTCAGTGAGGACTGGAGGTTCTTTTGAACAGGGTGGCAGCACTGCTTGGTTGAGCAGAGCCGGGCAGACAGTGACCAAATGTTCCTCTGTTAGATGAGAGAGGTTCTGAAGCCCATAATGCACCAGAATATCCTCTCCGGACACACACTGATAAACAGGGTCACAACAAGTCAATGAAATAAGACTATAAAGTCCCATTAAACAGTATGAGTATCAGTGTTTCACTTGTTTTTTTCTGTATTGATGCTCTCAAATGTGCCACATAACCAAATGCCTGAAAATAAAATGTCAAATGTTCCTTACAAGTTTAGTAAATAGCGTTTGGTAGGCCTAATTAAAGTCAAAGTAAACATATTAGCCCACCTGAGCATGCAGAGGAATGTTCGGATCCAAGGGCTTGTCTTGCACAATTGTCTCCAGTAAACTGTTAATGCCATTGAGATCCAGTGAACCGTTTTCTCCGTAAACAGCTACAATATCCTTCACGAAAACCTGCTGCAGAGAGTTGGCTCTTAATCCTGAGATTACAGTTATTAGAAAGCCTATGAACACATAAGTAAAAGCTTTGGGAATGCCTGCCATGCTTACAGACCACACGTTTCAGTCTGAAGCGACCCGAATGAAGCAACAGCAGCGAGAGTTTTAAATGTCCCGTCTGGAGATTATCCTGAGAGCTGCGCGCGACTCCAGAGGACTGAATCTAAAGAAGATCAACGAAGAAAGTTGCATTTTAAGAATAAAGATAAGAACTTTTAAAAGGGTTAATTATTTCTTCCCCAATAGTTTCCTCGGTGACCTGACCTATATGTCGCGCCTCCATTTGGCACTCAGCCCACCATGATAAATTCCGCTTGTTTCACCCCCAAATAAACTAGTTCTCAAGCCAGCAGCCAGTAGTGTTCAAAACATCTTGACTGTAATCAAGCAGAAGTGGCTCCACCAAAACAATCCAGTGAGTTGGAAATACAAATTAATTTAGCCTACACTTAATTCACTTTTTCAAGTTAGATAGACACTGGTAGCTACGGGTAGATCTACAAAAATAGTTAGGTAATACAGTGAACAGCATACGAATAAAAACGCCGTGCTAAATTCATCACTAACAAACATTTTGCATAATTTATTGTTTGTGGGCGGGGCGTGGGCGGAGCCTGAATGTAATTACAACGCTGTTCGTGCATTTATTTAATTCTATTTCAATTACAATAATCGGAAATCTTTAAATATTTATGGTTCCACATGTAACAGGCACCTAAATATATTTACATTATTAAGTGTCCGATAGTAACACTTTTATAGCCTACTTGAAATCTTGAAGGCAAAAAAAGGGAAAGAAACTATGCTATTAACATGTGCCCATTCTGTCAAATTTTGCCGTTCAACACTGAAAAGTCAAAATATATGTTACGTAATTTACTTTTTAAAGCATTTTTCTTTAAAATCAGCTTAGGGGACAGAAAAGTCATCCTAATTGAAGTGTCATTAAATGTTTAACAGTGTTTGTTAAACCAAAGTTAATTGTTTATCACTATTACAGTGATGCTCAATATCAAATTTTCAGTTCAAACTTTTAATATACAAAATGGTGAAGTGAATGTCCTATTCCTAATACAAATTTCTTTATATTTGTAAATATAAAAGGGTTTTCTTAGCTTATATAGATGAGATGGGGTAGGGAACTGCATCCGGAATAATAAGCGTTTTAAAGTTGTGGAGGTGTTCATGCTGTTACCAAAGTCCCTTTATTCTATAGTCTTTGCTGTTACTAGTGTCAAAGAGTATAGAAGCCAATGTAAATCAATATTAGTCAATATAATATAAGTCCATAATACGTTTTTTTGCTAGTGTTGTTTGAAGAGCTCGACTGTAAAATTTACCTATACAACACCGCCATCTACTTGTGTAACTGAGTACATCACTGCCGATGATGAGCGTAGAAGAAGAGTTACTTCCGGCAGCGAGTTGAACGCTGGGATGGCGCTGCACCATCGCACGGAGTTCGTCCTCTATCATGTGTACTGATCCAGTTTCTTCAAAGAAACCCAAATCGACGTCCTTTTAGCTCGAGGTATATACTTATTTCTTTACGTTTATTCAATCGCACTTTGTTTTAAAGTATTTGTGGGCTTGAAGAGACAAGCAGTTAGTCAAACCTTAACTTTATACACAGCTCTACTGCAGCTTCATCACTGACAGCTGATTAGATTTAAAACAGACAGTTAGTGTGGGATGTTCAAACACTGTTCATCTTTTAGGGGCAATGTGAGAAACGCGATAATCATTTTAAGGTTCTAGATTTCATATAAATTTATTGAAGTGTCATTGTCCAGTCATCAGTGGTTACTCAATAGTCATTCATTATGAATGAGAGGTTATGACATGTCCAATGTCTAACTTATGTTCTGTTTCAGAAACTAAGTAAAGCCTTTTCTAAGTGTTAAAAACACGCTCTTAAGTTTGACAACCAGAGATAGGCCATTTGTATTGTTTTGCACAGGGGTTTTTAAACTGGGGTCTGCATACGAATGACGGGGGTCTGTGGAAAAGTCCAGAGAAAAACTGTAAACAATAAATTAGATTAAAATAAGTAAATTAATAGATTAGATTAAAATAAGTGGATAAAATGTGATTGCAAGAATATGAAAACTAAATGAAATAGTTTTAATTTTTAAATAGATTAAATTAGATTAAAAAAAAAAACATTAATTAAATAAATAAATAATACATTTCTACTATAGTGAGTAGAAAAAGCCCTGGTCTAGCTGGTGTTCTGTTCAGTGTGTGTTGTGCTATTTACCCCTCTCAGCTGCTCAGTTCTTATATATTGGAATGTGTAAAGCCATAAAGCTGACTGACTGACTGACCGATTATGACTTGTGATTGAAGTGCTGATTAAGTGTATTTTGTTCTCTGCGGAAGAATGTTTTTTGTCAATGGGTGTGAGTCGGCTTGATGTTCTGTATAGAAGGCTTCTCCTCACCAAACTCTTTATCCAAGGATGGGGGAAGCCAGAA